>OW052183.1:147564070-148251478 GCA_932526625.1 Rhingia campestris
TAGGCAAACAAATATTTTTTCATAGAAGTCAAAAAAGATATAAATTAATTTGTAATTTCGTGTGTTGGCATAAGTATTTTGACAAGTATATAACTCGAAGAAAAAACATTTTAAACTTAACAAAAGTAAATAAATAAAGAAGAATTTAGTAAAATATATAACCTCCTTTGGCTTCAATAACTTTTTGAAGGCGTCTCGGTACTGAATCTACTAAATTTTGAAGAATCTCTGGAGATATCTCTTCCCAAAGGGAAGTGACCTCAGAAATCGTCTCCTCTCTGGTTTTATTTAAA
Organism: Rhingia campestris; assembly: GCA_932526625.1. Classification (NCBI taxonomy): domain Eukaryota; kingdom Metazoa; phylum Arthropoda; class Insecta; order Diptera; family Syrphidae; genus Rhingia; species Rhingia campestris. Next base: position 147,564,364 of record OW052183.1, read on the forward strand.
GAAACTGTTCTTTTGCGTTTCAAAAGAGACCAGACGTTTTCTATTATATTTAAATCTGGACTTTGAGGTGGCCAGTCCAAAGTGGCAACACCAACATCCTTCAAAAATTTAGTTATCATCCGGGCTTTGTGGCATGGGGCATTGTCCTGTTGCAGGATAAATGATTCACCAATAAGCCTACCTCCGGAAGGAAAGGCATTATCATTTAGGGTTCTTAAATATTGACCTTGGTTCATCGAGCCGGTGATAGGAACCAATTCACCCAGGCCATTATACGCAACACATCCCCAGAACATGACAGAACCTCCACCATGGCTCACTTTTTGACAAACGGGGCGTCTTTTTTGCATTTCTACCTTTGGCAATCTAACGTAAAATTTGTTTTTTGATGAGTTATACTCAAAGGAGCTTTCATCTGTCCATAGAACGCTTCTCCAGTACTCCTTTGGCTTGTGCAGATGTTCCTTTGCGAAAGACAGTCTTTTAAGCTTGTTTACCTTTGATATGTACGGCACGTCCTTAGCTTTAAATGTTTTAAAATCTCCTTCCATTAAACGTCGTCGGACAGTGCGCTCACTGATTGGATTCGCTGCCGTCAAATTCCATTGATTTGCAGCAGTTTGAGGCTTCAGGAATATATTTCTTTTAAATTCCCGTAGAAGGGTTCGGTCTTCAGTGGGCGTTGTTTTGCGCTTAGCACCTGATCTCATTAGGTTTGTGATGTCATTATGCTTTTTAAACTTATTGATTTGATAGTGCACAGTTTGACGCGACACATTAAACTCACTTGCTATGTCTTTTACTGCCGTTCCAGCGTTAAACTTCGCTACCATTGAAGATCTGACAACCAAACTCAACTCAGCCGTTTTACCCATGGTTTTTAATAAATTTTAATAAATTTTTATTTTGTTATCAACGTTTAATGTAAATTAAAGTTAACTACACAAGTTTTTTGGTTATCACGTGCTCAAAACTGTTAAAATATTTACACAAAGTTTCCGTCAAAATACTTATGCCACGTAAAAATTCTTTGTCTGCATGCGTTCTTATCAGCAGAAAGAGAATACAAAAGGTAAACAATACAAAACTTGGCATGCATAGAGCTAAAAATAGATTCTTTGTTTCGCGCATCATTTTTGCACCGTTGTTTTAACGATACCAAGCAAAGTTAGTCTCAATAGTCACAAAAAGGTTTCGTCAAAATACTTATGCCGACTAGTGTACGTACAACGTTAAAATTACACGCTACACGACATGTAGTAAAATAGGCGACAACAAAGCGCCCGGACCCGACGGCATCCCGAATAAGGCTGTAAAAAAGAAACCAGACCTCTTCATGGCAACAATGCAGAAGTACCCTTAAGTACGAACCTATCCTTAAAACTAAAAAAAAACACAGAATTTGGTCCTGCTACCAAAAGGGAAGAAGCCAGGAAAACCATCGTCCTATCGCCCAATTATCTACTGGACTGCTTGGGAAAGATACTCGAGAAAAAAATCTAAAACAGAATCTGGATTAAAAAAAAGCGCGACCTACTGTTGATGCTATTAGAGCGGAAGTCGATATCGCAAAAAGGGCCATTGAAGGAGAAAGATGGCTACACGGCACAAAAGATTACTGTGCAGTAGTAACGCTGGACGTTAAAACGCCTTTATCTCTGTGAACTTGATGTCCATTAGAAGGTAACTTGGATGGATGGTCATGTCATACTACCTGATGCGGCTAATTTTCAAGAACAGGCGGCTGAGGTACTATACCGATGAATTTATATTACAACGTCACTGCAGGAATTCCACAGGGATCAGTGTTAGAACCACTATTGTGGAACATAATGAACGACGGCGTTGTACGATTAACCTTACCTAGGGGAGTAATGATCATTAGATTCGCCGATGATATTGTCGTCCTGACGGTATCCAAACAGATCGGCGCAGTAGAATCAGCTACAAACGAAGCAATTGACCGGGTAAAAGGTAAGCTAGTATCAGCAGAAAGAAGCTGTCCTTATAACCTGTAGGGAAACGTTTGATTTTGCCATTTTCCAGGTTGGTAAACCAATCATAAGGCCAAAAGAAGCAGTTAAATACTTTGAAGTAGTGCTGCACAGCAAACTGCAGTTCAAAAAGGGTCTAGATTATTTATTCCAGATTCATAACGTCAGTTCTTGTATATGCCGTCCAATCTAGACGCATGCACTAAGGAGGAAAGAGACCAAAAGGATACTATCGTCAACATACAGACTCAGCGCGCTAAGAACAATCAGCGGCTTTCGAACCATCTCAAACGAGGCCGCCTTTCTCATAGCAGGCTTGGTCCTCATCGGCATCCTGCCATACGGGGTGAGCAAAATATACAATTCTGAGCCAAAACGATGCTAATGATATCAAGAGAATTAAACTGGAAGAGAAGGCAGCAATCTAGCGAGCAATCTTTACCTGTTAGGGAGAGCGAACCATTTGATATTGGCTTTATGTAGCGTATGCACAATTGACAACCGTTTGTCAAACGAATGTATTGTTAGAGGGCTTAGTGGTAAGTGCAATAAACCGCTGAATAGAAGGCTTGAGTTCGATTTCCCAATTGTGGCAACACTGGCCCTTCTATCCCCATGACCTGGCAATTATTCGAGTGATATCAATTGTCACGAAAAGCTTATCTCAACTCAGGCGCCATAAAGCCATACTGCAAGATATACAAACGCAAACAGGAATGGCTGCCAGAAATAGCTGGATCCTACCAGTCCTTACCTCTCGAATAACATACAATACCACCGGCATCTAATGTCGAAGAGCATTGGCATCGATGCCAACAGATCAGCTGCAATTGATTTCCTAGGTTTCTCACGAACACCAGCAAGAAACCTTTGGTTTGATGAGGAATGCCGATAGATGCATTTCGTTCTTGTTTCTGAAGGTGATCTTCCGAAGAAAAAAGCGCGCAATCGGGTATATATAGAGGTGCCACTCCAGGATTAATGTTTGCAGGTTCTACCAAAGTGTAAAACGTCAAAGCCAGGGATACAAGGCTCGAACAGAATCCTGTCAAGATGAACAAGAAAATATCGAATTTGAGACACAGTCGATGCGGAGGATATGGAAGAACCACTTCTGTAGACTGTTAAACGGCGATGAGGAACAACATTCCGCTGTCAGGCGGCAAAGACAGCGAAAACTACATCTTAGCTCAAGCTTAGGCTACAGGAAATGACGGTTTTCCTTGATGACTTGGTAAGTAACACCCACCAACTCATAAGCCAAATCTGGTCGGATGAAAGTATGCCTGAAGAATGGAACTTCAACATCGTTTGCCCGATGCGTGAAACCGTTTACCAACAACCTGGTCGGCCCTTATCAGTGTGGTTTTAGGCCAGGAAAGTCCACAACCGATCAAATCTTCACACTACGGCAGATCCTGGAAAAAAACCAAGATGTCAACCAAGCTTTGAAATCGATGAATAGGTGGTGGGTATCGACCACCTATTCATCGATTTCAAAGCCGCATACGACAGCATTTATAGAGAAGAACTATACAGAGCTATGTCCAGTTTTGGTATACCGCCCAAACTCGTCCGTTTGGGTAGGATGACGATACCAAAAAAGGATTTAGGCAAGGCGATGCGCTGTCATGTGACTTTTTCAATTTGATTCTTGAGAGGATTGTGCAAAACTCCCAAGCCAACACCAGAGGCACAATTCTCCAAAAATCGGTGCAACTACTAGCATACGCCGAAGATATTGACATCATTGGTAGGACTCAAGGAAGGTATAGAGAAGGAAGCGGCAACAATGGGTTTAGCAGTAAATGAGGTTAAGACTAAGTATATGCTGTCAAAACGAAAGGACACACAACATCGACATATTTGACAGAACGTCACCATTGACAGATATGTATAACTTTGAGGTAGTGCGGGGCATTGTTTTCCTCGGCACCGCTATTAACTCTGAAAACAGCATCTATTCAGAATTTAAACGAAGAATTACTTTTGCCTACCGCTGTTTCTTGGGGTAAAGAAGGCATTTCAGTAGTAAGGCCCTCACTACTAAGGAAATCCTATATAAGACCCTGATATTCCCAGTTCTGCTCTACCGCGCTGAAGCACGGACCATGTCAAAAGTTGATGAAAAAATCCTGATCGGTTTTAGAAGAAATTTCTTCGAAAAATCTTCGGTCCCGTTTCCTTGACGGGCTATGGAGACGAAGATATAACCACGAACTATACGACCTGTACTGCTACATACCCCTAGTCCGAAAAAAACACTCCACATTCAAGGTTTAAGATGGCTAGGACATGTAAAACGAATGGACACCAATACTCCGGCTCGCAGAGTCTTCGATTCCCACCAGCTAGACGTCACGTCGTACGTAATAGAGGAAGATCTCGCCTTAAGCAGTACGCACAAGTAGAAACCGACCTCAACAAATTTGGAATGCGCAACTGGAGGCAGTTAGCTAGTGACCGGGCTAATTGGAGAATAATGTTGGTTGTGGCCCAGGTTCTTCCTGTCTGTAGCGCCACTTAAAAGCAAAAAGAAAAGAGAGAGCAGAACAAATGCAGTTTCCATTTACTCGGAAAGGGTTCGGATTAGTGGGACAGATAGAAAAGCTTACGCAGTGGTTCTTTCTAGCGTAGAAAAACTCCTCTTCAGAACAATTGTGGATATACCATCTTTACCAGCAAATTTATGAATGTCGAGAACAAGAACTCTTGCAACCGTACGAGTATAAAAGGAAATTTCTCAAGTCCAGATGGCAACTGGAATTAGACTGGCAACGTGGAACTGTCCAAAGAGTTGAAAGCTGGACTGTCATTGTGAATGAGCGTCGGAACTAATGATGAGGGCGTTTTTTTATATTTTTACTACCTCTAGAACATTTTTCCTCAACTTTTGGTCAATTTTGACATTAAATGGGCATTGCAGACATATCAGAATTTTTTTTTAAACTTTTAACGGTTTTCTACTGTTGGGTTGGTCTAGTAGTAGTACCGAAAGTTGATCTCTCCCAACCTGTCAGCTTTTTTGCATCTCAAGTCATGCCATCCTTTCGTCTTTGGTCTAAATTTCTTTATTCCATTTGGAATAAAAGAACTCCTACCAAAGAGAAAGATGGAAGGCATGTTTCAGTGTTTCAGTCAACGATAATGTCGTGAGAAAAGGCTTAGGAGTTTAGACTATAATTCGCTATCTGTGTGCGCAGCCCTCTGACATATGTTTATTAGAGGGAGAGCATGTTCAGATTTTTAATCCATGACCATGCGTTTAGACTCGCAAGGTTTGAACTGATTTACAGTCGTATAAGAAGGCCATACCTTTTGTTGGCATACCTTTCTACATTTCAAAAAGACTCAAAGACGAATTATCGAAGTTTACTGAACAGAAATATCTGTGAGAAGGAGATTTGCTGAAACGAATTAGTTCTTATCATCATCAGTTGACGCAGCTGGTTTTGCCAGAAAAAGAAAAAATCCTACGAATCCTCTTACATATTAGGATTCCTATGCAATGGCGCAGGACAAGCAGTTCTCTTAAAACTGCTGGATCACACAAATGCAAAAGCAGCAGTATTTAATTAGAATCTGTGAAGGCTATCCTAAGTCAGAAGATGTAGTCTGAAATAGAAAAGCCTGTCGACTTTTGCATGTAAATTGACGAACAGCATCTGCGTACCATCTTCAAAATAGCTAGAGAAACAAATTAAAGGCATTTATCCAACTTATCGATTATCTTAGCACTCAACACATGATTCAGGCTTTTGTTAGAGGTAAACCTATTACTACCGGCAAACCTTGATGTATGACATAAATAGATTGTCAATTCCATCTCCATACGTAAGAAAAGTCGATTATATTTCGATACTATCGAAACATATCCCTTTGAACATATGTAGCGCAATATAAAAGTGAACCCAAAAAATGAATTCGTATCTCCCCTTGTAATCGAATTCTATCGAACACATGTTTTTGGCACTCAATTTCGCTTGTCAACGGATCGCAGAAGAAACCCCAATTCGGTTCCCTAAGTAACTTCCATAACATTAATTCAAAAGAACAAAAAAAAAATAGCATGACCCTTATATATCCGCATTTTTTTTTATCAAAAAACCAACAACTAAAGGGAGAAAAGACACAGAAACACACATCCACACAGTAACAGTATGTAGTGAGTATAGCTTTTAAGAAACGACAAAACATTCTCGAATGTCCAATAATTTATTTTCCAACAATCTTCGGGTACTTCCGAATCGCATTCGCAACCATACTCCTTGGAGCGTGAATTTACCAACAAACCTAAAAAAAAAAGATACAAACAAAAACTAAAAGAAATAAAACGAAAAACTTATCACCCTTAAACGATCTGGATTGCGTTTCGTTTTTCCTCAACTTGAATGGAACTCTACCCCAGCCTTTAAGTACATGTACACAATTGCAGGCCGCTACCATTTGGCATTTCATTAAAATCAAATTTGCAAAAGATAAATTACCAAAATTAAAGAGAACACAAAAAAATAAAAGAGGGACGACAGAAAAATAAAAACAAATTGAATTAAGCTAAAACATATACAGATACAGATACAGATGGTTCGGGAAAAATTTGCATTTAAAATGAAAGAGTCACACTCTGGGGGAGGCTTGCTTTCTAGGCGGGGGGAATGAAATAGGAAACTTGTTCTGCACGGTGCAACGCAATATGCAAGACCCCTACCTCCCCTTAAGCGACGAAAAGAAGGAAGACTCCTGTTGCAGAAAAGGGGTGAATTTTTAAGTAGATCGCTGTCGATGATATGTTGAGATAAAAACTTTTTCCTTGTGGCGGCAGATAAACTTAATAGCAACAACATTTTGTTTTTGGAGTTGGCCTGCCTTTTTGGAAAACGAAGAACCGACACTTTGGCCAGGGACCTAACTACTCATGTCTTGGTACCAATTTAGGGAACACTTGTCCTTTTTATAGATTTAGCTCATGTCGTTGTGGCGGCAGATAAACTTAATAGCAACAACATTTTGTTTTTTTTTTGAGTTGGCCTGCCTTTTTGGAAAACGAAGAACCGACACTTTGGCCAGGGACCTAACTACTCATGTCTTGGTACCAATTTAGGGAAGACTTGTCCTTTTTATAGATTTAGCTCATGTCGTGTCTAAAATGAACAGCGGGAGAGCGGATTACAAGATACGGTCTAATATTCAAATGAAGGGATTTTTTTTTTAACATATTTGGAAAGGTCTGAAGGCATATTTTTTTGAAGCCCTGCTTCTGCTTCGTAACCATGAGAAGACTTTTTTTTAAACCAGACTTAGGCTTATCCTCGAGGATATTTAGAGATCGACTAGAGAATATCTTTACCTCAGTAAATAGTGTGCCTCAAGAATGGATTTTTAGTCCACTACTGGTTAATGTCGATAAACACAATTCGAGCAGACGTATAGTCAAATCATCCACTGCCGTCTGGGAAAATAAGAGAAGATATATTAAAGGACATGTTGCACCCGTTTTCATCTCATGTCGTTGAATAAACGTCTAACCAATATGCGGACCTGGCACTAGACAGCTATAGTGACGACACGTTGAGGTTGAAAGTCGTATTAGTAGTACCAAAGATTATGAATTCTATACAGATGACGCGGGGGAGAGGAGTGTCCTCTCACTAAGGCTCTCACTCTCAGGCGGCAGCGGAGGAATTCCCTAGATGGAGTCAACGGTGGCGCCAGACTTAGGAAAGAAGTCTTATGTTTTCAAGACATTAGCGAACGCATTGTAACAATCCGCATCAAGGTCAAATTCGCCAACATAAGCCTTATATGCGCTCATGCTACGACGGAGGAAAAGGATGATATAACTAAGGATTGCATCTACGAGCTCCTCGACAAAACCTAAGAGCGACTACCAAAGTACGATGTTAAAATCGTGCTGGGAGATTTTAACGCAAAGGTAGGAAGAGAAGACATCTTTAGCAGTACTGTCGGAAAATATAGCCTACACGACAACACGTCTGGTAACGGACTTAGGCTAATTGACTTCGCTACGGAACGAAATGCTACTATAGCCAGCACACGGTTTCCTCACCTCGATATCCACAAGGGGACATGACGGTCTCCAGATCAACGAACAGTCAACCAAATTGATCACATTGCGATAGACAAGAGGCACGCATCCAGCATTTTGCATGTCCGAACATTCCGAGGGGCTAACATCGACTCGGACCACTACCTTGTTGTAGCCAAGGTAAGGATGCGGATATCTACCACGCCACAAAAAAAAAAACAGAAATACTGTGAAAAAATTTAATGTCGAAAAACTGCAATCGCCAGAGACCGCCAAGACCTTCGCGCAACGCGTATCCCTTAACCTATCGACTCACAACACACCACCAGCATCTAATGTCGAAGAACAATAGCAACGATGCCAACAAGCCATTAGATCAGCCGCAACTGATGTGCTAGGTTTCTCGCGGCCACCAGCAAGAAACCCCTAGTTTGATGAGGAATGCCGACAGATGCTCGCAGCCAATAACGAGGCCCACAAGGCTAAGCTGCAGGTGAAGACGAGAGCTGCCATTGAGCTCTATAGGCAAAGAAGAAGGGAAGAACATCGGCTTTTCAGCAAGAAGAAAAAAGAGCAAGAAAAGCGCGCGATCGAGGATATAGAGAGGTGCCACTCCAGGAACGATGTTCGCAAGTTTTACCAAAGTGTAAAACGTCAAAGCCAAGGATACAAGGCTCGAACAGAATCCTGTCGAGATGAACAAGGAAATATTGTAGTTGAGACACAGTCGATGCTGAGGATATGGAAGAACCACTTCTGCAGACTGTTAAACGGCGATGACGAACAACATTCCGCTATCAGGCAGAACGAACCATTCAATATTGGCAACGACAGCGAAAACTGCCAACCACCCGACCTAAGTGATGTGAGGATAGCTATATCTAAACTCAAGCTTAATAAGACCGCCGGAAATGACGGCCTTCCCGCTGAGCCATATAAAGCTGGCGGAGATGACTTGGTAAGCAACATCCACCAACTCATAAGCCAAATCTGGTCGCTTGAAAGCATGCCTGCAGAATGGAACCTCAGCATCGTTTGCCTGATCCACAAAAAAGGAGACCCTTTGAACTGCGCCAACTACAGAGGCATAAGTCTACTCAACATCGCTTACAAGATCCTATCTGCCGTAATATGTGAACCCCTGAAACCGTTTACCAACAACCTGATCGGCCCTTATCAGTGGGTTTTTAGGCCAGGAAAGTCCACAATCAATCAAATTTTCACACTTCGGCAGATCCTGGAAAAAAACCAAGAAGTCCAAATCGATACCCACCAACTATTTATCGATTTCAAAGCCGCATACGACAGCATTTATAGAGACGAACTATACAGAGCCATGTCTAGTTTTCGTATACCGCCCAAACTCGTCCGTTTGTGTAGGATGACGATGGAGAATTCTCGCTGCACCATCAGGGTCGGAAACGACCTCACCGACACATTCGATACCAAAAAAGGATTTAGGCAAGGCGATGCGCTGTCATGTGACTTCTTCAATTTGATTCTTGAGAGGATTGTGCAAAACTCCCGAGCCAAAACCAGAGGCACAATTCTCCAAAAATCGGTGCAACTAATAGCATACGCCGACGATATTGACATCATTGGTAGGACTCAACGTGATGTCATAGCCACGTTTGCTAGTATAGAGAAGGAAGCGGCAAAAATGGGTTTAGCAGTAAATGAGGGTAAGACAAAGTATATGCTGTCAACACGAAAGGACACACAACATCGACGAATTGGACAGAACGTCACCATTGACAGATATAACTTTGAGGTATTACGGGACTTTGTCTACCTCGGCTCCGCTATTAACTCTGACAACAACATCTCGTCAGAAATCAAACGAAGAATTACTCTTGCCAATCGCTGTTTCTTCGGGCTAAGAAGGCAATTAGAGCAGGACTGGGATGATCAGGGTCTTATATAGGATATATAGTAAAGCCCTCACTCGAACTACTAAGGAAATCCTATATAAGACCCTGATCATCCCAGTCCTGCTCTACGGCGCTGAAGCATGGACCGTATCAAAAGCGGATGAAGAAATCCTTGGTCGATTCGAGAGAAAAATTCTTCGGAAAATCTTCGGTCCCGAAAACATAATTTCATAATTTTAAAACGGTCTGGGAGAGCGTAGTCCACATTGAAATGGTCTTGGACCTATCTATTTGTAAGCATAGGAGTATTATCTAAGTAATGGTGTACTTCAATTTTAGTTATGACACTTACTTCGAAAATCGATTTTTTGGAATTTCGAAAACGTCTGGGAGAGCGTGGTTCACCTTGAAATCGTGTTAGGCCTACATATCTTGCATGAGGCATTGCATTGCGTATCCCTTTAGAAGCTATGAATACTTGGTTATGTCATATATTAAGAAAACAGCGTTGCCACACTCGAAACGTCTTGGACCAACGGTTCTGCGATCAAATAGAAATGCACTATGCAATGAAATTACCATTAACTGTTTATATCAACTATCTCAGTTTTGAAAAAAGTGAGTTTTCAGCACAATATTACTCACTAAAGCCGCGACCATTTACTGCAAGACTTTTATTTTTAACATAATGCTTACACCAGCTTTGAACTCATCTAGTTTTTCCCACACCCAAAAAATTGCTGCGGGATCTTGGTCTATTAGTAATTCGAAAGAGTTGATCCATATCGTTTTTGGTGGTTTGCATCTTAAATATGGGATTCGGGGATCTGTTTGTTTTTTTTTTTTCGATCTTTACTTGCGACATGTCAGACTTCGATCATACACACGCTGTTTGTAACTATTCCAGCAAGTACCTCTGGAATCCGAAAGCGTTTGATACTAAGATACTAAGTTCAGTCTTTCCTCTCATTTTGAACCTTAGATCTGCACCAGCTTAGGTATTTCACTATCCAACCATTTTGTGCTTGTTTTGAGTTGATGATAGTCCTCCTTAAAGATTCTTTATTTTTATTTAAAAGTCAAAATAATTATTCACCAACTCTATACTTGAAACATTATAGTTTACAAAAAAAAAAAACATTGCCGACTTTCCAAAAATTATTATTAACAATGCGTTATCATATGTAAAAGCAAGCGCAGTACTAGCTGAAACTTTCTCTTATAAGTAAAAATCCATACAGTACTCTTTTTATTTACGAAGGACATAAGGCATCATTCAAAAGAAATCCTTGACAACCCACGCGCAGAAAATGAAGGTTACACATTTTATTTTAACAAAATAGGTGACGAGGAAATTATGTAAGCATCAAGGGCGGAATGTAGAACTGAAATAATTAAAATTAATCTCAAGCATGATGATACTCACAATATATAGCTATGCTTCTTAAAACTGTTATGACAGTTTGTAGGACTTACCTGAAAAGAAAAAAAAAGTCGTATTATATATAAAATAAAAAAAAAATTACAAAGTAAGATTCGGAGAATGTTCGCATTAGTTTTTGGAAAAAAAATCTGAAAAAAATTGCTCATTGGTGTTAAGACGGTGTATTTTCCTTAAAAAGGTACATATTCCTTAAAGTATTTACATGTTCATTTGTTTATTTCATAATGGGAAGTTTCCTATCGCTAGAACCGCATTTGTATTAGATGCGTTTTGTTGGATTTATAATATTTTTTTTGTTGTTCTCCTCAATTCAGATTTGTGAATTTGTTCGTTTTCCATTTATTGTTCTATTCTAGAGCAATAGAGACAGCGGCGCACAGTGGTTCCTCCCATAGGCCAAAAGTCAAAATTTCAAAGTTAATCAAATTGTTTTTTTTAATGCAGTAATTATCTATGATAACGGGACAGTTAAGTTACAGTAAGATTTCTGATTTAAAATTAGTTGTTGGTTGTCAGTCGCATCACAAAGATTTTAGTAGATTGTTTAAAGTTAATTTTGGAAAAAAGGTGATGTGAATAATAATAAAATATATAATCAAGGTATTTAAATGGTTTTCTCAAGATTTTTTTTACCTCCATTAGAACTGAGGCATGATTTGTGTGTGTTTTTTTTTAATTTTTCGTGTTTTTCTAAAGAAAAACACATCAAGTGCCGATAAATGCCGTTTATAATTTATACATCAAAATTTAGAGCTATTTTTCTTCTTTTAGAATATGTATTCCTTTTTGAGCGCAGATTGGCGCAAACCTTAAAATTTTGACCCGAAGTAAAACCACTGATTTCCACTTTTTTTTAGATTGAAGCAATATGATCAAGCGAATCGATATTTTTAACATTTGGTATTCGGTGAAGAAAGGTGGCAGTTATGCAAAATCCAAAGAAACATGGACAATTTTTAAAAAAAATTATAAAATCGAAGATTTAGAAGCAAAAAAGAAGATAAGTAACCTCTGTAAATCCTTTCAAAGAAGGTGGGAGGCTTGCTCAAAGAAAAAAAACATACTTTTATCTAAAAACAATGCCTGGCTTGATTTCGAGGAAGATTTTAGTTCTGTACAAGACCGAGCAGATGAGAATAATTCGCAAACACGTCAAGGCAGACCAAAAAAGCCATTTTTGGAAAGCTCGTCTAGAACGAAGAGGAGACGTATTGCAGAGATCGTTAACGTCATCGATGAAGATATCGCTTGTGCTTTAAAAAAATGTCAATCCAAAGAAAATGTTCAAATTAAACAACTTGATTCAAATGATGCTTTGAAGCTTTTGGTTGAGGCAAAATTGTCAAAACATCAATACCAAGTCATCAGGAACTTGGTAAACCAAAAAACTGAAGCCGATGTTTTTCCAAGCTATGTAAAAGTTCTTAAAGCGAAACAAGAATGTTACCCAGCACTTCAAACAATTAAAATATCGGATTCATTAGCAGAAGTTTCGCTTCAAGGACTCGTTAATCATACAGCTGAACGCATCGTAGAATCCCAACGAGACATTTTTGAAAATTTGGATTATGATTTCGGTAATAAAAAAAAATTAAAAACAAAGTTTTGTGTTATATTGTAAGACTTGTCCCTTCATTTTTTAGCTGTGTAAGTAGTAAAAGTGTTTCGTGTTTGTTGCAACCGATAAGTTCAGTTGCCAATATAATAGTGTCGCTCGTCTGAATAAAACCACATGTCGTGTTCGTCTTTTGTAAAAATATAAATTCACTGTGGCTACATGAACTCTTGATTTAGGTAATCTAACTCTAATCGGCAAATGGGGTTTTGATGGAAGCAGTGGACAGTCCGAATACAAGCAAAGAATATCCAGCGAATTCAGCGATTCGCATATATTTTTAACACCATATGTTCCAATACAACTTTTTTCGCAAGAGGGCTCTGAATCTGAAAAGAAAGTTGTATGGCAAAATCCTCGACCAGGATCAACTCGATACTGCCGACCCATACGTTTTCAATTAAAAAAAGAAACGGCAGACTTGAGCCTAGCTGAGCAAGAATATATACAGAGCCAAATAAACGAACTCAATGAAACAATTATTAATATATCGGACCGATTTATCAGCGTAAAGCATATACTTAAATTGACAATGATTGACGGTAAGATATGCAATGCCTTGTCACATACGGCTTCACAACAAGTATGCTATATTTGTGGAGCAAAACCAAGTAATATGAATGACGTGCGAAGCTCCTTAGAAAGAACCATCAATGAAGATTTCTTAGATTTCGGCATATCTCCACTGCATGCATGGATAAGATTTTTTGAATTCTTCATTCATTTAGCTTATCGGTTGGATTTCAAAAAATGGCGCACAGGAAGCAATGAAAAACATCTTTTGGACGCACAAAAAAAACGTATCCAAGGAGAATTTAAGAAGATTGGGTTGATAGTTGACAAGCCGAAACAAGGTGGAGGGAATTCAAATGATGGCAATACTGCCCGAAGATTTTTTGCAAACCCATCTGTATCTTCCAAAATAACTGGTGTAAAGCAACCGATTATCGAAAGATGTGCTGTAATTTTAAAAACTTTGGCAAGCTGTTTTGCAATTAATGCAGAAACTTTTCAAGAATACGCACAAGAAACAGCCCGAAAAATCGTTACAGAATACCCTTGGTACCCATTGCCAGCTTCAGTACACAAGGTTCTAATTCATGGAGGACAAATCGTGAAACATTCCATACTACCTATAGGCCAATTTACGGAGGAGGCAGCTGAAGCTAAAAATAAAGATGTCAAGTTTTTTCGTTCAAAAAACACGAGAAAAATATCAAGGATATCAACAAACACCGATTTGTTAAATAGATTACTGCTGACTTCAGACCCTTTGCTTTCTAACGAAAGAATTTTAAAAAAAAAATCAAAAATCGACTTTGTCCAAAGAAATTTTAAATTTATTGATATAATTCTTTGCAAAATAAAATAGTATTTAAAACAAATCACTTTTTTAATTATTGAATTTATTTTCCATCAGTTAAAATTAAATTTAGAGTTTTGACCGCACTTCCCATACAAATGGAACCACTGTGCGGCGTCAGAACTTTCTGAAGAATTTGAGGCAGACAATGTGGCTAGTACTAGTTCTATGGTGATCAGTACTGCAGAAAAAAACAGTAAAAAGGAAGTACCACGATTCATATTTAAATCTTGGATTTGCTGAGACAAGTGACAACAAACCCCAATGTGTAATTTGCGGCAAAGTGTTGCCGAATAGTGCGATGTTTCCAGCAAAAATGAAACGTCATTTTGAGGGGATTCATCCAGATTGCAAAAGCAAACCGACTGATTTTTTTAAAAGGAAGTATGGTGAACTTAAAAAATCTCAAACAATTATTACTAACCACTCTAAGACAGTGAACGAAAATGCGTTGATGGCGTCCTACTTAGTGAGTTTCCGAGTTGCGCAAACTGGCGAAGCCCATACAATCGCTGAAAAATTAATCAAGCCATGCGTTAAGGACATTGTTGAGTGTATGTTGTGTGAAAAGGGCAAAAAATTAGTTGACACCGTTCCTTTGTCAAATAACACAATATCACGAAGAATCGGAGACTTAGCAGAGAATGTCAAAACTACTTTACTTTCGCGAATATAAGTCACAAAATTTTCGCTGCAAATGGATGAATCAACAGATGTTGCAGGGTTGGCTACTTTAATAGTATTTGTGCGCTACCAATACCAACAGTCCTTTCAAGAAGATCTGCTTTTCTGCAAGCCGTTGGAAACTACAACAACTGGTGGTGAAATTTTTAAATTAATAGACAATTTCTTTATTGTCAATGATATCCCATGGGTTAACTGCATGGATGTGTGCACAGACGGTGCCAAGGCCATGGCTGGAAAAACGTCCGGTGCCGTCTCAAGAATAAAACAAAATGCCAAGGAATGCAGCAGTAGTCACTGCGTTCTACAACGCCATGTCCTTGCAATGAAAAAAATGCCACTCTCCTTAAAAGAGGTCTTAGACGAAAGCGTGAAAATAATTAACTTTATTAAATCTCGACCTAAGAATTCAAGGCTATTCAAAGTCTTGTGCGATGAAATGGGTAGTCTACATACGTCTTTACTTCTTCACGCAGAAGTAAGGTGGCTTTCTCGCGGCAAAACACTGACGCGGCTTTTCGAAATGAGGGCTGAAGTCAGAACCTTCCTTATGAACGACAACTTTGATTTGGGCGACAGATTGTGTAATGAGCGTTGGCTCTTGAAATTATCGTATCTAGCCGATATTTTTAAAAAATTAAATGATTTGAGTGTATCACTTCAAGGAAAGACAATAACTGTTTTCGATGCCAGTGATAAGGTCGAAGCATTTAAAAAGAAAATCAAGTTTTGGGCGAAATCTTTAAAAAATCGAAACCTAGACAGCTTCCCAATGGTCAGCGAATGTAAAGAGGAAATAGATTTGGGTATTCCTGACGACATTTTAAATGAGTTTCATTTACATCTCCTAAGTTTGCTCGAAAACTTCCAAAGCTACTTTCCGGAAGAATACCATTAAAACATTAAAGAAAATGTGTGGGTTGCAGACCCGTACTCCGCCGCGTTGGAAAAGCCAGCATATCGTTGATATCGTTGCAGTTTGAGTGCTTAGTTGATTTGACATCAGATTCTTCTTTAAAGGCAAATTTTGAAACTAAGAAGTCTTTATCAGAATTCTGGTGTATGTTGAAGGACGAATTCAAATTTTGTCAGACAGAGCCAAAATAATTCTTCTGCCGTTTGCAACAACATACATGTGCGAATCAGGATTCTCCGCCTACGTTGGAACCAAAACAAAACATAGATCCCGTCTCGATGCAGAGCCAGATATTCGGTTGCAGTTGTCCCAAATTCAACCAGATATATAAGCATTATGCAAAACCAAACAGGCACATTATTCTCACTAAATATTGAATTCCTTATGTTCTTTAATTAACATTGTTCTTGTTTTTTTCGTTGATGTTACTTGTTTTACTTGAATTTAATAAAATATAAAAAAAAATTGAGTATTGCATTTTTTACACATACATAACTGCGAAAATAGCGCAAGTGTAACGAAGTGCTCCGCGAGGAATGTTTGACCTAAAAAGTGCTCCTCGACCAAAAATGATTGGGAACCGGTGATTTAGAAGGTACATACCAGAGTATATCTACTTACAGTGAGCAGGGACACTCTCCATACATATGCAACTCGTACTACTACAAACAAAACACTACAAAAAATACTTCGCATGAGTGAAAACAGGTAAAAAGGATTAATTTTAATCCTTATGCGCAATCACTTATAATAAAAAGAGAACACAACGTATTTCACGACCACTATCGCATTTAGCAATTTTGCGTAAGATACATAAATGAAAATTTCCCATAATGCTCAATGTAGTAGTATTTCCCCTCAGCTATTCACAAATCAATTGACTTGGCCAGGTTACCAAGTTTGACTTTTAAAGTTTGTTTTATTTTTTGGTTTTGTCATTGGTTATTGATTAAAAAGACTTAAGGCCTGCTCGGAATGCATATCTGTAGCTGGTATCTTGCATCGCATCAAAAGGGAGATACATTTCTTGCATGAAGTTGCCCTCTATTCAACTTCAAGCTACAGATACACATTGTGTAAGCGCTTACGGGTTGCCTGGTTTTAAACTTTTCAGTCAGCTACAGATACCAGCTACAGATACGCATTCTGATTGGACCTTTAGTTATGGATCTTCAATATAAATGTTTCACTGCAGAATAAAAAACTAAACATTTTTGCATATCTATTACTTCTTTATATGTCATATTGAACAATTTTAAGTTTTATTGACAATATTGTATAGAGATGATGGTCACAATAATTACGTAGGCAGACTTGAGGGGAGATTGCTTTATTTTATTTATCCGTACTTTTAAATGCGTACTGAAGTTGAATTGTCAAAAGTTATTCAAATCCATCTATTAATTCAAAAAAAAAAGGGTGTTACAATCAGGGCCTGTGCGAAATTTAAAATGAAATAATTATATTATAAATGATATATAAAGGGTCCGCCAAATAACTTTTTTTTTTTAAATGCTATAAAAAAAACTACTGAATATTTTCTCAAATTTCTTTTTTTATTTGAAAGTACAATCCTTCCGTAAATATTGGAAAATAATTTAATTCAAATGGCTGCCTTGGCTGGCCATGCAGTAGCCTACATGATCGGTCCAATTTTTAAGCACATTATCGATTGTGTGCAGCTGTATTTCACCAATGGCTTCACGAATATTGTCCTTTAAAGCGTCAATTGTCTCTGGCTTGTCGGCGTAACACTTATCTTTTACGGCACCCCACAAATAATAGTCCAATGGTGTCAAATCGCAGCTCCGAGGTGGCCAAAAGACATCAGCTCTGAGGCTGATAATGCGATCTTCAAAAACAGGGCGCAAAACATCGAGTGTAGCTTCGGCTGTGTGGCACGTAGCGCCGTCCTGTTGAAACCAAATGTTGCCAATATCCTCCTCTTCAATTTTTGTGAACAAAAATTCGTTCAACATGGCCCGATAACGATCGCCATTGACTGTAACGGCCACTCCTTGCTCATTTTCGAAAAAAAATGGCCCAATTATGCCTCTGGACCAAAATCCGCACCAAACAGTGACTCGTTTTGGGTGTATCGGCTTTTCAATGTATGCGTGCGGGTTTTCTGTGCCCCAAATGCGACAATTTTGCTTGTCTACATACCCGCCAAGATCAAAATGAGCTTCATCTGAAAAGATGATTTTTTTGGCAAAATCGGCATCTTGTCTAAGTCGATCGCAGGCCCACTTAGCGAAGCGAAAACGCATTGGATGGTCAGTTGGCTTCAACTGCTGAACCAATTGGACTTTGTATGGCGTCATACCAAGGTCTTTATGCAAAATTCGTCTCAATGATGTCTCCGAAATGTTCAATTGTTGAGAACGATGGTGAATTGATGTTGATGGCGCTTAACGCACACTTTCTGTCACAGCAGCAATATTCTCGGGTGTACGCACTGTTTTTGGCTTTTCACGCTTGGTTTATCGATGAGGATGCCAGTTTCTTTCACTTTTTTCACAAGATAACGAACATACGGAGCTGACGGAGCTTCTCTTCTTCCAAAATCCGTACGCAATTTTCGCACACATTCTGCAACATTACCATGATTTTCAAAGTCATGTCGCAATATTTCCTAGCGTTGTTCAAGCGTATACAAAACCATATTCGTTCAGCGGAAGGATAAAACTAATTATCTGTCCAATCAGACATGAGCTAAGTGTTACCATTCATGAAATAAGCACTAGTTGAAAAAAAAACGTTAGATGGCGGACTCGTTATAATCTGGGAAAATGTTGAGAATTTGTATTTAATTTAGAAAAATAATTCATTTAGAATGGCTCCCAAATTGACAGATGAGCACGATGGTGGGACCTCCTGTTTTATGCCGACTCCAAACGGCTATTTTGAGATAAGCTTTTCTTGACAATTGATACTACTCGGGCGATTGGTCAGATCATCACGAGAGGATGGCCAGTGAAAAATCATTGAGGTGTTGCTATGGCTTGGAATCAAACACAAACCATTAACTGCCGGTTTGTGTATAATTCCAAGCCATAGCAACACCTAAATGGTTTTTCACTGGCTATCCTCTGGCAATAATTATAATCAATTATCGAAAATATATTCAGACAAGAGGAAGCGCTTGCACGTGAATTTTGTCGTTTGCCGATATAATTGAGGTGTAAATGTTTACAAAATGTGACAAAATAAGAAACTCCTGGATATTTAGCACGTTGTGCCGTTTGTTCACCTGTGGTTTGCACAATAATATTCATTTTAGTTATTGATGAGATTGAGAGCGTTTACTTCGGAATTTGAAGGAATCTTGGCCCATGTGAATAGTAATGATAATAATCGTTATTGGTCAAAACTGAAAAATCCCTTAAGAACCATTTGAGCCAAAAATAATTACATACTTGGAATTTTTACAAACGGTAATAGTAACATAGCTATTAAATTTCATTCAATTCGACTAAATGATTTGCGAGATATTCAACATTTTCCATTTATGGCCTTAATCCAAAAATTCGTTATATGTATATTACGCAGATCCAATATTCATTTGGGGGGTTCACACACAAGAAGTATTGTTTTGCTATGTCACTTCGCATTTACATAACCAATTGCTCATAACACCATCGAACTGTGAACCTCATTGACAAGTTGTAGTTGTTTTTTTAGACGTCATTGATATTATTAGTATCAATGGTTACTAGATTAAACGAGTGTAAAGCAGAAAGAGATTGAGTCACGTGCCTAGATACCTATTTTGTGTGGGGTTTTATTTATTTTATTTTGTCCATTTTGTTAATTTTATAAAGTCGTGAGGGTTTTCTGTTTTAGTTTAAAACAAGTTGCATGTGCAGGTGCACTGTGCTGAATTTTTTCGAAAATATGAAAAAAAAACTGAAATTGTTATATTCAAAAACAAAAATGAATTAATTTTGCTAGTTACTATGTTTTGTGGGTTGCGTGGAACACTCGTGTGGAATGAATCAAAAGTTGTGTTTGCTCCAACAAATTCAACAAAATGACGCCCTCACAGCTGTTTCGAGACAGTTACGTCGTAACATACAAGTTTTCAAAAACGGAAAATGTATAAGAAAACTTCAGTTTTCGATGAAGGTTTGGGTATTGTAGTGAGAGCTCAGTATTCGGTTTGGTGTGAAAACCCTATAAGTAATTGATAAACAATTGTTTGTTTTAAATTGATAAAATGTCGGTGTGGATAATTTGTTTTAATAAGTTATAAGCAATGAAAATAAACAAAACATACGTCCAGTGATAGAATCAGAACATGAATTAAACTAAAAATTGTTCCCATAAAATAAATAAGACGAACAAACTAGATTAGGAATAATTTACAAAACTCAGTTTATTCATTTCCACTACAATGGTGTGCTGCAAAAACGGGATGTTTAGCTGTCCTCAAAAGATCATAAATATGCAGCAGAAATAGAGTAGGTGAGAGAATTGATCCTTGATGCACCCCAATGTTTATAGAAAATCTGTCTGAGGAAACGCCATCCACATTTACTTGCAAAGTTTTCAATCCAGCCGCAAAGTATTTAATCCCGTATGATTTAAAAGACTAGCTTATTCCTGTGCCAATTTTGATTGAAACCCTTGGAAATATACCCAAGCAACAGATCTCGATTTTCCCGATTTTCCATCTCAGATATCCAAAGATGGGTTACATATGGCAGATCTCCAGTTTAGCGTTCCATTTGGAATCCATATTGCTGATCATTTACCATTCCTTTCTAAGTGATCGACAATTCCGGTGTTAATTGTTTTTATACCCTATCCCATAGGGGTATATTAGTTTTGATACATAGTTTGTAACATAGAGAAATAATTTGGCTAAATATACCTTAAAGTATATGGATCGACTCAGAATCGATAACTGAGTCGATTTAGCCGTGTCTGTCCGTCCGTCCGTCCTTACGTTACCAGTTTTTGGGCCTTAAATTTTGAGTAAGAATGATGAAATTTGGTACACGTGCTCTTTGTTGCTCCCAGCAGAACAACTGTAAACATTTTTGAAGTCCGCCCACTGCCACGCCCCCTTTTTTAGAAAAACATAGTTTTTAGCCAAACCGTAGGGAATTTAAAAAAAAAGTGTCTGAGCAGCATATTTAGAGAATCGTTATACTAAAATCGTCCAATTTTTGAGGGCGTTTTTAGTAATAACTATTTTTCGGTAAAACTTTCAAATATTCGAAAAATCTTTTGATGTAAAAATATTAATAAAATTAATATGAAGATTTCGTCCTTCGACCATTTTTACCCACGCATATCACCGATTCGCGATGATGTGCATTAAATTTTGTCGTTAGATCTGTCCGCAATGGTAATCGGAACGGATACCTCGGCAGAAAATTCTCCGATTTCGAACATATCGGCGGATAAATAGGAATTACGTCAGGTCAAGTGGCTTTTTATCAGTTCCAAATTTTACTTCAACCATCCTTGAGTGTACTTGCCCTATCGATCGCTTCAGCAACGCATTTCAGTGAAAAACTTAAAATATTTCCATCCGCTACTGCGTACAGTTCACACTTTGCACTAGGTTTACGTTGTTCAGAACCTCTACGTTGCAGTGGACGATTTTAGGTTGAAATTAATTATGAACGAAGAGACCCATTTCCAACTCAACGGACCCGTAAAAAAAACAAATCGTGCGCTTCTGAGGCACTGAGAACCCAAGTAATATTACGCCGGACGTGCCTAGGGCCTGAATTTTTTCTAAAACGTCATTGGTTCCACAGCTACTGTCGCTGATGTGCGATACAAAATCATAATCAACAAGTTTTTATTGATGCACATTGATGTATTAAGACAGGAAGGCATGTGTTTCCAACACTTTGATGCAATCAAACACACAACATGCGCAATACTGAAGGATGCGTCTCCGAGTCTCTAATGTCTCGTTTTAAGGATTTGCATTGGCCGGAAAATCTCCCGCTTTGACTGCTCCTGTCTTCTTTCTTTGTGTATTTTTTATGTCAAGAGTCTAATAGTAATCCCAAAATTTGAACTCTCAGATTAGTTTAGATGCTGTTATTTGATGTATAACGATGATCCAATTTACATTTGGGGGTTCACATATGAGAAGTATTATTTTACTATGCCACTTCGTATTTGCATAACCAATTGCTCATGCCACCATCCAATCTCCAAGCTATGAAATTTCACAAAAGATTTTCCCAAAAATTTAACTCTCAGATGACCGCAGATATATTATTTTAAAATTGTACCGGAAGCTTTTTATACTGGTTTCACACTGAACCGAAAACTGAGTTTTCGACAAAAAAGTTTTCGAAAACCACTTGGAGCTTTCACACTAAACATCGACGAGATTTCATTTGACGTACAAACAAAATACATAATGCAATCAAATCATAAGCTTTTTATGGACCCATTTAATTAGCCCAACAAATTTAGAGGCATGGTCAGAAATTGTCTGTTGAAAACTTTAAGGTCATTTAATTAATTCTGTTGTAAATATGAAAAAAAAAACTGACATCTTTTTTTTGTGGAACATGTGGATATATGAAAAGGTTTGTTCGTTTCAAAAAGCTCCAACAAAATGACGCCTGGGATGGAGGAGTTTTATGTGCTTTCAAAAACTGAAAATGTATGTTGAAACTTCCGTTTTCGATAAAGGTTTCGGATGTTTTAGTAAAAACTCGGTTTTTGGTGCGGTGTGAAAACTGTATTAACTTAAAATAAAAACCTTTACTCAAATTCGAAGATGTATCCCCCTCAACGAATAACTTTTGGGTTAATTTTGAAAATTTGTCTGCTGCTTTTGAAAAAAAGGTACCTAACTGTACCTTTATTATATTATGTTCCACTTACGGATTTTGCGGAGATCTAGGAGGAACCCGTAAGAGGAACACACCTTGTGTCGCTTCAGTAAGGAACCGTTTCTCTTTTCTTGGCAGATATTTTCTGTAATTTGTTGAATCCGTCTCCTCAATCTTAAATTGTTTGTATTATAAAGAAAATTCACCATTGTTATAATCGGCCAACTAGGAAAATAAGTTTTATCAGAAGAAAAACCTCTGGGAGATCCGTAAGAAGAACGGTGACGTGAAATAATACCAAATGAAATAAGACCGAATTTAAAATTTTAAAAACGAAATAAGGCCAATTTGGCATTATTTCTGTATGCACAAAGAAATAATGCCGAAAAATTAATGGAAATAACACCGAATTGTGCAGAAGTGTGTATACTTCATAGAATTGTTTGCTTAAAATTATGTTATCAGATTTAGCCTTAACGGGAAAACCGGTAACAGCCTATTATTAGTCCATCATTAGTTCCCAGTCCTTACTATTAAGTGGTTAAAGTTTTGACAACATATTTAAAATGTGTGATCGAACAAATTTAATTTTTGAATATGAGATTTGTGAAGGGTTTAGAAAGGGAAGTAATTTATTCTATATTCCCCAAACAATATTAAAAGAAAATGTGCTGATTCCAATTTAAGAAGTAGTGGTGTGCGCGAAGTCTTTAATAAAGAATGTGCTCTTGATCAAGAAAGTGCACTCCAACTGCAGTTCGGTAAAATGAAAAGAAAACTGATAAATATTCGAAACAGTGCTTTTCCTTAATGTCCTACAAACAGTAAAGATATTATTGAAATTATCAGTGAAGAAAATGTAGTCAAGAGATTTGCCCATTCTAGATATGAATGTGATAAAAAGTTCTATAAAGGAACAATAGTCGAAGACAAGTTCATATTTTATTTTTTTTTTTTAAATATTTTTAGACTTTTCCGTTTATTTTTGTTTTAATAAGTAACAAATCGGAAGCAATATATACCCATTTGTTTCAATTTATTGAATCAAATTTTTTTAAATTCAAACCTTATGAATTTACAACCGATTCTGAAACCGCTTTGAGAAACGGGCTAAGAAACGTTTTTCCTTCGGCTTCATTAAACACCTGCTGGTTTCATTATACCCAGGCCTTGAGAAGAAGAGCGGGCAAGATTCAAAACAATTTTTCAAAAAATGTTAGCGCTCCCTTTGCTGAGTCCATTGAACATCCTTACTGCAGTTGATTTGATAAAATCCGAAGAAATGCTTTTAAGGAATTCATGATTTATTTTGAAAAACAATGGATTAAAAAGGTATTTACGTTGTGTTACTTATATCAACCAAAATAATATTTTGTAAAATATGCAAGCTTTAAATGAATTAATTATTTAGTTTGTTAGAATATTGTATAAAAAATCAATACGTTTATGAACAATCTAACAGGAACTTTTTACACAACATAAATTCTAGAATCAAGTCTTAAGAAAGAGAAATT
The DNA here is from genome assembly GCA_932526625.1 of Rhingia campestris. Classification (NCBI taxonomy): domain Eukaryota; kingdom Metazoa; phylum Arthropoda; class Insecta; order Diptera; family Syrphidae; genus Rhingia; species Rhingia campestris. The sequence continues at coordinate 147,588,626 of OW052183.1, forward strand.
GTTAAATTTGAATTGCATCGAACTTCAGTGTTGAAAATCGGACCGGAAGGATAAACATAAACCAAGATTTCCATTTAACATAAGAACAGATTGCGTGAAGAAGTAAAAATAATAGAAACTAAAAAAATGTCCAGGAGAGAATTAGATATAGAGACTGAACAAAAAATATTAAGCGATTTCGGGGGGTCAATTTGGGGAATCAACAAAATTCGCGCGAATTAAACAAATTGTCTTTCTTCATATTAATTTTGTTAATTATTGAAAAAAAAATAATATCCATTAAATTGTTGATTATAGGAAAAACCAACAGGGATATCTGTCCATAAAAAGGCTATATGAACTACTAGTGCACTTGAAGGATTCAATAGCAAACTAAGCAGGAAATTGTCAAAAAAGGAAATATTTTTCAAATTCCTTGATTGTCTTCTGGATGAGGATCAGGCTGTTTCAAGAGACTTTATCATGTCAACCGATGGTACATTTAACATCTTTCAGCCAAAAAAGAAAAGATGCAAATCGAAGCGCCTTGATTGAGCTAGCTACTACTAAGCTAAACCAAGGGAAAATGTCAATTGAAGATTTTCTGAGGCAGGTTTCAAATAGAACTAATAACATACTTCCATTGGATAATTTCAATGATCAATATGAGGAGACCATGGAAGATGACGATACCAATTGTAATGCAATATTGGAAGAATCTTTTAGTTTCAATGAAACCAACGTTGTCTGTGTTATTTGCATGGAAAATCAACGTTCAATTTTATTGCAGCCTTCTAATCATTTTAAGCTTTGCCTAAATTGTTATACAAGTATTGCAGACAAAATTATAAAAACCATACTCCGATTTTGTGTCCAATTTGCAGGCAAATTGTGCAAAATTCGACGACTGTATACTTCTAAAATTATGTTTGTTTTGCTTTATGAATTTTTGACTATAAGTGTAAAACTATTAATTTGTTAGACGTGTTATTGTGTTTGATTTCTTGATTTTTTGTAACTTACAGTGAAACTTTGTAGGAATTTTTTGTTTGCTTTATATTGAGCATTCATTTTAGATATATCTTATACTGAATTTACACGACTGCAAAATTATAGTAATTTCATTCAAATTATACGATTATTAGGTAGTTATCATAATAAGTTGAGTGTTTGATAATGAATAATCCAGCGTTAGTAAAATGAACAATAAATCAATCTACTTGGCGAAACTCATTCGTAATTTTGTAGAAATTAAAATCGAAATAATGCCAAATTGGTTTTATTTCGTTATCTGAAGCGAAATAAAGCCAAATTGAGAATTCATTCTTATTTCGCTTTTGAAAAAGAAATAATGCCAATTTTTTCGAATATAGCTTTATTTCACGTCACCAAGAAGAACATTCCTATTTTCCCTCACTCTTATTATTAGGGGCCAAAACCTTCCACGGCGAATGGTTACCCAATGTATATTCAATGTAGTGCGCACCATAAGGCTGTTGGTAGGCATCAGCTATGCAAAAATGGTAACGAATTCTATAAAAAAGATTTCATAAAAATACTATGACCGAATAACTTTTTAATGTCAACAACATAAATCTAAGCCATTACATTTTTACGACTTTTATTTCTAACTGTTTTCAAATATTTTATTTCATATTCCTGTTACAATTTGTTTTCCTCCATTATTTTACGACAGCTTAAGAAGATAAACAAAATAATAAAATGATTTTCATTTTATCTATCCAACTGCTGCCTATTGTTATGAAAATTAAAATTTTCTTTCTTATTATCTGTCAAAGTCGACACGTTATGTCACAACATTTATCGCCGCACCGTTCCAATTTAATAAGCAAAACTCTGCAGTCATCTTATAAATCACTAGAATGGGATTTTATTGCTTTCATAAAATAAAAATGAATGACAATCGTTAAAACTGCCTGCCTACTTGGATCACATAAGGAATAAGGAAAGGCTTTATTCATTTCTGTTTTGTCGAATTTACACATTTGTGTGCACCCTGGCAGTTGACATCTAAACTCATTTTCAATTTCGCACAAAACGACATAAAAGTTAATCAAAACAAATCATAAATTTCTTAAGCGACATCAGAGGAGCACAGCAGCTGTCAACAGAAAAAAACACTCAATTCGAGCGCAGTGTGCTACTGCGGCGCTGTTCGAAATGTCTGGCTGACATTGCGTCAGTGCAATTAATTTCTGTGCAAGATACAAATATCCATCTTAGAGTGAGGCGGCACTAGCACTAGATTTACACGCACGCAAAAACGCTTTTCCCCGCTCTACCGAAGATGAATAAAATTGATTGACTTGACTTAAAAACACTCGTGTGAGTGGTTTTATTTATTTTTGAGTAAGTGATAGTGTTGCCAAGTTCAGAAATTTATTTTTCTCGAGCAACTTTTAGTTTTCTCCCTCGAACTACTATTTCAAGTTTTAGGAAATTTTCCTTTTATTGTTCGTTTTTTAATTCTCTCCCCGATCGATTGAACTCAAATATTGCTGAAAATGTTCAATAGTGGTCAAATGATAAACAGTGCGATTACATGAAGCGTTTTCACATAGCTGATGCAAACCAATTCATACTCATACTCTGTATATCTACTATCTTGAACATAACTGGGTTACCAACACATTTGTAAAGTCTTAGCGGCAGCATGTGGGGACGTCGAAATGTATCCTTTCTCTAAGGTCCACATAGCAGTAGAAGAGTTGTAAAGATGGGTACGATAGTGGTGTCTACATAGCCCATATAATGCTTGACAACCTGCATGAGCTACTCTCATAAATTCGGACAACAGATCATCCAAAAATTTCATGAATTATTCAGGCCAGTTAAAAAGAGATTGTGGTGGATAAGCTCAAAGCCTAACAGTAGCGGTCAATCCCATAAAGGATACTGACGGCTTACGTCTGAATAATATAAATTGGATTCGGCAATAAAAGCTGGAAGTTCTCCTATGAGTTGCTACATAATCATGTGGAAATATATTGCTCTGATTTAACTAAAGCAAAAGAAAAATAATGTTTTTACTGTTAACCACCAAGCTAAACGAAAAAAGGACACTTAACAGAAAAAATTGCACTCGAACAACAAGCGAAAGCCCTGAGCTGCTACCAAGAAGACATTACTTGCACCCAGGAAATTTATGTGTAGCAAGAAGAAATCCATTATTTTGGCATGAAATTGAAGGCGTTATTTAGCATAGTTAGGCCAAATATGCACCGTTATTCTACATCTCTCTAACATTTCCTCTCAAAGTTAGCGAAAAACTGGGACAGTGGTTTTTCACAAGCCATCTTGGTGTGAATTTTTTCATCATCAAAATCGTTCACCATGGACAGGGAGTATTAACTTTGTGGCACGTAATATAAAAAAGATAAAAACGTACCTACCAAGGCTCCAGAGCTTCTGACGAATCACTACCAATGTATGTGGCTTGGGTTTTCCTAATTGAAAACAATTCGTCTCGTATGGGCCAAGGCTGGACGCTTCTGGGCTACTGTCTCCTGAAGACCGTCAAATTAGTGATACTACAGGTCTGAACTTAGCAGCTCATAGTAGATCCCGATACGCTCGCAGCCAAAGATAACCCCAACAAGAAAATGCTACAGAGGCCTAGGCTGGCTTCCAAAGGAAGAATGGACATAACTTGGTAAGAATATTACACCAACTCATTGCCAAAATATTGTCGGAGGAAAGTTTTCCTGATGAATTGAACTTTAGCTACATTCGGCCCACCCACCAAAAAAAATGACGCCATCCAAAGACACATAAGCCTCATCAACATCGCTTGCAAGATCCGTTCTGCCATGATATGCATGTGTTGTGGTCTTTGGCTAGGGAAATCCGCAATTGATCCAAACTTTTAGGATCAAGGAAAACAAACAGGAATTCTAAATCGATTAACATCAGCTATTCATCGATTGAAATGACCGACGATAGCATTTGTAGAATCAAGCTGGAGGCATTTCTAGCTTAGATAAGTCGTCCAAACTCGTCAGTCATTGCAGAATGGCAATTCAGAATTCTCGACTCGCCATTTCCACGTGTCTATGCCGCACCATAATCGCAATTACGCCAGCAAAAGCATAAGGATTGGCGTTCTTGAAGACGTGCAAAAGCTCGTTTGTGTACAGGATGAAAAGGATTGGACCAAGTTTTGATCCCTGAGGGACTCCATATTCAACCGTTTTCCTTTCACTCAGTGCGTTCCTTATTTATACACCGAACTGTCGATCGTGCAGATACTCCCATACCCATTCTACCATTAATCCCCTTATTACAATGCGTCGTAGAGCTTTTAAAGGGTGAGTCACACCTTAACGTCAAGTTTTTTGCCCAACATAATTTGACATTTCTTTGTTTCAGTGTTTGACAAAATCAATCATGGAAAGGTACACAATTCAGCAGCGCGTTATGATTGTTGAAGCCTTTACGAAAATGTTCGTTCAAATCGAAATGCATTTCGTGCACTTCGTGATTTTTTTGGTCAGCATAATCGACCAGTCGGGAGAATTGTGCGCAAATTTCTGCAAACCTTATGGGCTGGCGGCGCCATCGGGCCGTACTTCTTCGAAAATGAGGTCGGCCAAGTAGTAACCGTGAATAGTGTTCGCTATCGCAAGATGACAACGGACTTCTTGTGGTCAGAAATTGAGGATATGGGCCGACAAAATATTTTTCACTATATACTCAGAAATAATTATGTTTTGTAGATTTATTGGAATAACGGGTGATTTTTTAAGAGTTAAGTTTTTCAGGTTGGCAGCACTGGTTAGTAATGGCGTCGAAACATCATCTGTCAAAGTTTTCAGTATACTATGCCATATAATCATATAAAGACTTACAAACGAGCAACTATTGCAAATTATTGAAATTTATTGAAAAAAATTCGTGTTCTGTGAAAAATGTGCACCGTTTGTTACGACCATATTATGGTCGTCATAATCGACTTGGTGAATCAACAATTCATGCGGTTATCACCAAATTTCGCACAATTTACTTTGTTGGACATTAAACCATTGACTCGTACCGAAGAGAATATTGCAGTCATAGCGTCCAATGTTAATGAAGATCGTGAAATGTCAATTCCTCGCCGTTCTCTGCAATTGGGCATGTGTTACTCAATCACATGGAACATTTTACGTGTCGATTTGGGTTTGAGAGCCTATAAAATTCAACTTGTGCAAGAATTGAAGCCGAATGAATGGGGTTATGTAAAGTCGTTAGTCTATGTGGACAAGCCGAACACGATTGAAGCCTTACAGGATAACATAGCACGCGTAATTCGTAGAATACAGGCCGAAATGCTCGAAAAATTGACACAAAATTGGACCTTCCGAATGGACTATTTGAAACGGAGGAGCCGCGGACAACATTTACCTGATGTTGTCTTTAAAACGTTAATGGCAAAGGCCTATTTATCGATTACAATAATATTTGAATATTTGATGAAAATTTGAGTGTTTCATTAGATTTTTAAAATACTACGCTTAAAAAATCACCCGTTATTTGAGTTCCTAAAATCTTCGAAGGTCTTATAGGCAAAACAACTGATGAAGTGATTTTTTTGTTTGTCTTCTGTTACAGCATACTTCAAAATTTGACGTTTATAACGGGTGATTTTTTAAGAGGTTTAGAACTTTTTTTAAAAAAAAAAACACAAAAAATTCGAAAAAATGAATGAAATATTTATTTGAATCGATAGTTTGAACCTTGCAATTTAATGTTTAAAGATAATTTCATGCAAATGTTGACCGCGGCTGCGTCTCAGGTAGCCCATCCGCTGAGTCCAATTTTGGCATACTCTTTCACACATATCGGCCGGTATCTCACGAATGAATGCATGGATGTTGGCTTCCAGTGCGTCAATCGAAGCGAACTTGTCCCTATAGACATTAGCCTTGACATACCCCCACAAAAAATAATCTAATGGTGTCAAATCGCACGATCTAGGCGGCCAATTGACCGGCCCGAAACGTGAAATTAACTGTTCACCAAAATCGCCTCGCAATTGCGCCATTGTTTCGCGTGTGTGGCATGTGGCACCGTCTTGTTGAAACCACATATCATGCAAGTCAAGAACTTCCATTTCGGGCAAAAAAAAGTTTGTTATCATCGCTCGGTAGCGTTCACCATTGACAGTAACGCTGCGATTCGCATCATCTTTGAAGAAATATGGCCCAATAATGCCGCCGGCCCATAAACCGCACCAAACAGTGGCTTTTTCGGGATGCATTGGTAGCTGTTGCAATGCTTCTGGCTGATCTTCACTCCAAATGCGGCAATTTTGCTTATTTACGTACCCATTCAACCAAAAATGAGCCTCATCGCTGAACACAATTTTTCGATAAAAAAGCGGATCCTCTGCCAGCTTTCCAAGAGCCCATTCACCAAAAATTCGGCGTTGTGGTAGGTCGGCTGGCTTTAGTTCTTGCACCAGCTGTATCTTAAAAGGCTTTACGCCCAAAACCTTCCGCAAAATTCCACGTAGTGCTGTAACAAAGGCCTAACTGCTGGGAACGGCGCCGAATCGACATTTCGTCTTCTGTCACACTAGCTGATACGGCCGCAATATTTTCTTCACTACGCACAGTACGTAAACGTGTTGGTGGTTTAATGTCCAACAAAGTAAATTTGGTGCGAAATTTGGTCACAATCTTCCGAATAGACTGCTCAGAAGGTCGAGAATGCCGATCATAAAATGGAAGCAGCGCGCGATGAACATTTCGAACCGAGCACGAATTTTGATAGTAAAATTCAATAATTTGCAAGCGTTGTTCATTTGTAAGACGATCCATGGTTAAATTGCAAACCAAACTGAAGCTGTTTGACAGTGACACAAGGTACTAAACACACGTCAGCTGTCAAAACCAGTGTTGCCAAAACCAAACCAGCTAAAAAATCACCCGTTATTACTATTCGTTGCAATGAGAGAATTCCATCTTGATACCGGAGATTTGATATTTTTTATTTTTCTCTACACAAAAGTAGCCGAACGGACCTTGTATTACTCACGACTCCGTTTGTTATAAAAAATACAAATTTTTGGCGCAACAGGCTCGTTTGTACCCAGGGCCTAGCTTTCTCACAACCATTCATGTGTGCGTGTGTACTTCTTGCACGATGGCGGGACCTCCTGTTTTATGCCGACTCCGAACGGCTAAGTTGAGATAAGCTATTCTTGACAATTGATACTACTCGGATTATTTGTCAGTTCATCACGAGAGGAGGGCCAGTGAAAAACCATTTAGGTGTTGCTACGGCTGGGAATCGAACCCAGACCTCCTGCGCGGCAGTTCATCGCACTAACCATCGCGCCACTGAGCCCTCACTCCGTTTGTTATAGCATTCCGAAAATTGTGACTCCTTTTACATTCGTAAATTGTCCAACCTTATTCCAATTCTATATTTACATTAACTTCTGTTCTAATTTTAGTTAAATCCCCTATATTCGATATCGATTCGTTTTTGGACACTTATTTCTTATTCCGTCTATATGAAGGTATTTCCGCTCTAAAGGTACTACGTGATTATGTTGGCATTTCCGATTGCAATATGCCATTGGGGACACTCATTGTTGTTGGTGTTACTCTTTGGTTTTATATTTGTTGCTTTGCCGGTTAATACGAAGTAATCGAAGAAATGATAAATTCTTGTTATCTAAAGATTTGTATGAAAGCTCTGTCACGCTATCATATAAATAAAAAAAATATCAAGCCGCCATTGAGTATTTTAAGTATTTTTTTTAAACTGCAATTTCAAATCCTCATTCCTGAAAAGATTAGTCATTTTTGGCGTTAAAAATAGAAATAAGCAATTTTTGTCTATTGCCGAAAAAATTTAAGATCCCTAAAGCTATTGAAGAATAACACAACCATATTATTTGTTCAGTCACATACAACGCAATTAATATGATAAATCTTGCTCACAGCAATATTATTTTAATCTAATTCATTTCAAAAAATGAATTGAAAAAGTTATGAAAATCCCTCCTTCCTACACATTTGCCAATATGTTTTTATGTTTATCTATAGATACAATAAATTGTCATAACAAACAACGCCATCAATAACTTTAACTATGAATCTCATTCTCAACAACACTATCATTAATCAATGAAATGTCCATTTCAAGAACTTTCCATCTCTATACATCTGTACAGCAGATAAAAATCAATCTCTCGCACTTCACCCCACGTAGACATTTATCTTATTTTAATTTTTTATTTTATTGGCCAACAGATATTTTTCGCAAATACCATTACTAGGCAATTGATGTCATACTCACAATGCATTGCTATACAATTTACAGGGCCACCATTTTGGTACGTGTGAGTAACAAGTGTTGCCAAATCAAGTTCTGAAATATTTTTATACCCTATCCCATAGGGGTATATTAGTTTTGATACATAGTTTGTAACATAGAGAAATAATTTAGCTACATATACCTCAAAGTATATGGATCGACTCAGAAGCTGAGTCGATTTAGCCATGTCTGTCCGTCCGTACGTCACCAGTTTTTGGGCTTTAAATTTTGAGCTAGAAGGCTGAAATTTGGTACACGTGCTCTTTGTTGCTCCCGGCAGAACAAGTGTAAAAAATTTTAAAATCCGCCCACTGCCACGCCCCCTTTTAAGAAAAACGAATTGTTTGGCCAAACCGCAAAGAATTTTAAAAAAAAAAGTGTCTGAGCAGCATATTTAGAGAATCGTTATATCTATATTTCGTTGATATAAAGTTTTTTGCCACGCCCATTTTTTGTGGGCGTTTTTTTTATAAAAAAAAAAAAACATTTTTTGGCCGAATTTCAAAATTTTCGAAAAAAATTTGGATGCACAATCATTGGTAGTATTAATATAAACATTTCGTCAATAATCTATTTTAACCCACGCCTACTTTTTGGGGCTTTTTTCTACAAAAAAGCATTTGCAGAAAAAAGCCATAAAGCCCACATTTTGAGGATATTATTTTAAAGATGGGATGGGTTAGGGTATTCAGCGATCCGCACAGCGGATTGTAGGTAAGGAACAACTATTTTATGAATAAAAATGGTGTAAGCATATCGATCGAGGACTCATTTTTTAGATCAGTCATCTAATTTAGGTCATTTGGACTAAAATTTCCTAAATTGTTGGAAATATTCATTTGTTACGCCTATTCATTCATAGTTGCAATGTGGTTACAAACTATCGTCCAATTTCGAAGATGCCAATGATTCCAAAATTATTTAAAAGTTTAGTGAAAGAGAAGATATACTTTTTTGTAAAGGAATCTTTATCCACCTCACCTATCAACATGGATTAATGAAAGACAGGTCCGCAGGAACTTATTTAACTGTCTTTACTAAATTTGCTTTAAGGGGAATACAGATTTCTTTAAGGTTTTTAATCGGATAGATCACAAGTTGCTTACAAGAAAAAAAGAAGAAATTGGTATCCATTCAATACTTAACAAGTGAATTGTATCTTACCTAAGTAATAGAAAGCAGTTAGTAAGAATATGAAATACTTTTTCGAGGCAGTTTAAAGCAAAGTCTGGAGTTTCTCAGGAAAGTAACCTGGGACCTTTGTTGTTTGCATTATTTGTGAACGATATATATTCAATGGTGTCTTTCTGTAAAGTTATGGGGTTTGCAGGTGACGGGACGCTTTTTTGTAGAGTCAATTCTGTAGCCGATTGCCATAAGCTAGAGGTGGATATAGACGCAATTGCGCAATTGTAATTGTAATAACTTGCAACTGAAGTTAGAGAATTGTAAGGTTTCTTCATTTTTTCACATAAGATGGCCTATATTCTAGGTAACTGCATAGGTGGGCACTGAATATAAGCCGTTTAGGAAATTCATGATTAAAGACTGACGGGCTAAGCGATTTTTCACTAGCCCTCCTTCCGTAATAATCTGACAAATCATTCAAATCAGGAAAAGCTTATCTTGACTTAGCCGTTCGGAGTCGGCATAAAACAGGAGGTTCCGCCATTGTGCGGTTGTGAGAAAACATTCCTCTCCAATTAGCCCGGTGGTTAGCTAACTGCCTCTAGTTGTGCACTCCAATTTGGTTAAGGTTGGTTTCTACTTTTGTACGCCACTAAAGCGAGCTCTTCCCCTACTGCGTCCGACATCTGGTTTAGCCATCTTAAACGTCCAATGCGGAGTTTTTTTGACTAGGGGTATGTCGCTGTACACCTCGTATAGTTATTGGTTCAATCTTCATCTTCATAGCCCATCAACGCAAGCGGGACCGAAGATTTTTCGAAGAATTTTCACCTCAAATAGACCAAGGATTTCATTATCTACTTTTGACACGGTCATGGGTCTTAAATTCGGATCTTCTTAGTAATTCCAGTGAGAGCTTTACTACAAAATTGCCTTCTTAGCCCAAAGAAACAGCGATTGGCAAGAGTAATTCTTCGTTTGATTTCTGATGGGATGTTGTTGTCAGAGTTAATAGTGGAGTCGAGGTAGACAAAGTCCCGTACTACCTCAAGGTTATATCTGTCTAATTGAAGTCTCCTACACTATCGTCACCGATAATCATTTTGAAAGTTACGGAATGAGTACCCAGGATCTGCTGAATTTAGAAGATGTGATTTGTTGTGTATTTTCCTGGCCTAAAACCACACTGATAAGGGCTGATCAGGTTGTTGGTACACAGTTTCAGGCGTTCACATATTTCGGCTGATAGGATCTTGTAAGCGATGTTATGCCTATGTGGTTGACGCAGTTCAGAGGGTCTCCTTTTTTGTGGATCAGGCTGAGGTTCCATTCTTCAGGCATACTTTCATCCGACCAGATTTGTTGATGAGTTGGTGGATGCTACTTACCAAGTCATCTTCGCCGGCTTTATGAAGCTCAGCTTGAGGTTAGATAATACTATCATCACTTTACTTAGGTCGGGTAGTTGGTAATTTTCGCTGTTGTCGCCAATATTAAATGGTTCGTTCTGCCTGACAGCGGAATGTTGTTCGTCATCGCCGTTTAACAGTCTGCAGAAGTGGTTCTTCCATATCCTCGGCATCGACTGTGTCTCAGCTATGATATTTCTTGTTCATCTTGACAGGATTCTGTTCGAGCCTTGGCTTTGACGTATTACACTTTGGTAAAACTTGCGAACATCGTTTCTGGAGTGGCACCTCTCTATATCCTCGATCGCGCTTTCTCTCTCTTTTTTCTTCTTTCTGAAAAGCCAGTGTTCTTCCCTTTTTCTCTGCCTATAGAGCTCAATGGCAGCTTAGCCTTGTAGACCTCGTTCTTGGCTGCGAGCATCTGTGGGCATTCCTCATCAAGCCAGGAGTTTCATGCTGGTCCCCGCGAGAAATCTAGCACATCAGTTGCGGCTGATCTAATGGCTTGTTGGGATCGTTGACAGTGTGCTGGCTATAGTGGCATTTAAATTTGGCCTTGATGCAGATTGTAACAATGCGTTCGCTAATGTCTTTGAAAAATAAGACTTCTTGCCTAAGTCTGGCACTTATAACAAATCCTCCGAATAGTCGCCGTTTCTACACACTATAACACTGTCCGTAGTAGATGTCACAGACCTTTCGGTTCATTGCCGTCAAATCCGGTTGGATGAGACCAGTACCCGATGGCTACCACAACCACTGGGCATTTCCAAGTTAAAGCCAATCAGAGTCTACCATCGTTCTACAATATCCAATAAAATAAAAATACTATAGATGAAGAAAAGGATCCATTTGAAAGTCAATAATTCCAGCCAAGACTTGTATGAGGACCAGTTAAATTTAGAAAACAAAAAAAAAAAGATTTATGAGCACAAAGAACATTGGTGTCAGAAACGGATCAAAAAAGTAGTTACGGACGCATTGTGAAATGGATTTCGTTTCTCTCGTTAACGGTAAAATAACCCAGATTATATCTGAAACGACAACGCTGGTGGGCACAGGAAGTACTCGAAGTAAATAGAAATAGTAACGAATGCAAAGAAGTAACAAAAAAACGCTATGTGCGCTTTCATTCATATTTCCCTTTAGAAAGGAGGAAACTAAAGGCAAAGTTATTTCATTTCTTTGCACCTTTGCATAGCATACATTATAAAAGTATCCTTTCAACACAGGGATACAGATAAGTGTGGTATATTCCAAGTCAATCTCCATGCTCATAAATATGAATAATAAAATGCGAGTCTTAAACTTTATTAAAGACATGTCGTTCCAAAGGATTTATGTGAGGACACTACTTGTCAATATATGACACTTACTTTTATGTATTCTTTGTCAACACATATACAATCTTGTGTAACCCATTCACCCACAATCATGTCAGCACATACACGTTATAATACGGACAAAAATTGATTCAAAACTCCATCAAGCATTGGATATGAGCAAATTACTTTTGTGGTTTTTCATTGTCGACGAGTCCTTTGAAGATGGATGTCAAGGAGGTGCCAGCAACAAAATGTAAATGTCATAATTCACTCTAATGACATGTCGTGGTAGATGGGTATTTCTATTTTTTTGTCATTCGTAGCGCATATACAACCGCAATAGGGAGGCGCACGACCCTCGGTGGACGGTGTGCTCCAGTTAGGGGAAACCTTCAAAGTTGAAAATAAATTTCCCAATTGGCGAAGTCTAACAAAAAAAAAAGTGAAAAATGAGTGAAGCCCGCAATTACCGCGACCATAATCAACAAAATTACCGCCTTGGCAAGACCTAAATTTGTAATTCATTTTTTTTGTTGTAACACCACCTACGCCTACATCCTTACAACACAAAATCGAAGGAGGTCTCTATTGATGGTATGACAAGGTTGTAGCTTGTAAGGTGGTGTAATTCTCCAATGAATACATTCCTGGTACCTGGTATATGGGAGTATATGATAAAGTTATTAGGAAGGATGTTTTTGAACCTCATTAAGTCAAATATCGGAAAACCATTTTTGGTGTTGGGTTTTTAATTGCAAATGGAATACACGGGAGTCCTGATACTGCGTCGTTGTATGATGGGTTTTACTGATTTTATTACAGCCCAACGCTTGTTTTCATAATTGGAACAGTAAGGCTGTAATGGGAAACATGGAGCATTGGGAATAGCTGATTATTTGGGGCATTTTTCATTAAGGATTTGTGATTCAATGGATTTTTAATCAACGGTCTAATTACTGTTTGAATGTCGGTGTATTGATTAAGCCAGGAATACAAGGCGTAAACAAAATCATGTAGCGATGAACAAGAAAATATCGTAGTTGAGCGCAACTACTAGAGCAAACGCTTACTGACGTTGGCCGTAACCATGATAATGACGAACATTATTAGGCTGTCGGACAAAACGAACCTTTTGATATTGGCGACGACAGCAAAAACTACCAACCACCCGAACTAACTGAAGTAAGGATAGCAATGACTGCCTTTCTGCCGAGCTTCATAAAGCCGGTGCGGATGGTTTGTTAAGTAATATTCACCAACTCATAAGCAAAAGTTGGTCTGATGAAAGTATGCCTGAAGAATGGAACTCAGCATCGTTTGCCCGATCTACAAAAAGGAAATCGTCGGAACTGCGCCAACTACAGAGGAATAACTCTTCCCAACATCGTCTAAAATATCCTATCTGCCTTAATAAAGGGTGATCCATTTCGAGGTTCCCTACTTTTTTAAAGAAAAAAACACAGAAAATTCAAATTTAATGGAGAATGTTTATTATCATTTGAAAGAACATTCTTTGGCATTTATTTTTTGAAGATTATGTCTATCAAATGTTGGCCGTTGCTACGTCGCAGATGGTCCATCCGTTGAGTCCAATTTTCGATCACTCGTTCGAGCATTTCGACTGGTAACTGGCGAATGACACGCGTGATGTTTTCCTCCAAGGCCTGAATCGAAGCGGGTTTGTCGGCATAAGCTTTTGACTTTACATATCCCCACAGGAAAAAGTCTAACGGTGTGATATCACACGATCTTGGTGGCCAATCGACCGGCCCAAAACGTGAAATTATGTGCTCACCGAAATGTACTCTCAATAAGTCCATTGATTGATGCGATGTGTGGGAAGTGGCGCCGTCTTGCTGAAACCAAATGTCGCCAAGATCACGAGCTTCACGATCTTGACGTAAAATGCGCCAAGTCGTTCCATACGTCAGTCCGAGTTGCTGCGAACGGCGCCGAATCGACTCTCTACGGTCTTCGTGAACACTCTCAGCTACGGCCGCTATATTTTCTTCACAGCGTGCTGGACGTGGTCGAATATTATCCAATAATGAATGCTGGGTCTCAAAACGGGTGATGGTGTTGCGAATAGTACGCTCAGTAGGCCGATTATGTTGACCATAAGTTGAGCGAAGTGCACGAAACACATTCCTCACAGAACGTGAATTTTCATAATAAAGTTGAACAATTTGTAAACGTTGTTCACGCGTAAGTCTTTCCATTATGAAATGCCAAACAATACTAAACAAAAATAACATGACAGCATGACACGACTCACACGTGATCTGTCAAAAAAGGCTATTGAAAAAAGTATCTCTACTTGGATCACCCGTTATGTGAACAACTGAAACCGTTTACCAAAAATCTGATGCGGTTTTAGGTCAGGAACAGTCCAGTACTGATCAAATCTTCACACTTAAGCCGCATACGAAAGCATTTATCAAGAAGTTCTTCTACGCATGTCTAGTTTTGGTATACCGCCCTACTTGGTCCGTCTGTGCAGGATGATGATGGAGACTTCTCGCTGCTCCGTTTGGGTCAGAAACGACATCACCGATACATTCGATACAAAAAACTGATTTTGGACATTGTCATGGGACTTCTAAATCATCATTCTTTAGGAGATTGTGCGAAACTCCCGAGCTAACACTAGAGGCACATAAATCGGTGCAATACTAACATTATTCCGACCATATTTACATCATTGGTCGGTTTGAAAGAGATGTCATTATAACGTTTGCTCATTAGAAAAAGAATCGGCAAAATCAATTTAACAGTAAATGAGGGTAAGACCAGGTATATGCTGTCAACACAAAAGGACACACAACATCTACGACTTTGACAGAACGTCACCATACTTAGAGGTAGTAAGGGGGTTAACTTTGACCACGAAATCTTGCCAAAAATCAAATGATTTAAGGTCCTGATCATCCCAATTCTGGCCTACGGTAATGAAGCATGGACCATATCAAAAGCGAATGAAGAAATCTTTGGTCGTGTTGAAAAAAAATTTCCTAGAAAAATCTTAGATCCCGTTTGGGTTTTCGGGCTATGGAGATGAAGATTCAACCAAAAACTATACGAGCTGTACAGCGACATACCCCTAGTCAAAAAACTCAGCATTAGACGTTTAAGATAGCTAGGACATCTAGAACTAATGGAAACAAATACTCCAGCTCGCCAGACTTTGGACGCAATAGAGGAAAACCTCGCATTAAAAAAGTAGAAACAGACCTCAACCAACCATTAGAAATACAAATTGTTGGCGCAAAGGTATGGCAGGACCTAAAACCAAGATTTTTATTACAAGTGATTATGTGTGCGCGTGTGCTTCTTGTGCTATGGCAAGAGGGTTCAGAAAATTGGAAAATTGAAAATCTTTTCATTTAGGATATCTTAATCCTTGTCAGTGGTATGATGAAGAACCCTTTTGCCATCAAACCCATCCTCTCATTTAACTCGGAGTTGGAAGATGTTTTTCTTAAGAGAATTAAGGTCTGTCGATTTCGCTATGATCAATTACTACCGGCATTAGGTTATCTCTGAAAACATCACAGTAGAACGTGCATGTAGGATTGGCGGGCCGGAAATCCAGTGATCTTTCTCGCTTGATCGTTGAATCCTTGCCGAATTCAGCAAGTTCTTCAGAGGTGACTTTGGGGCATAGTTAGTGAGGTTAAGCATCTCCCGAAGTATGAATATTTGATCAATTCAAAATTGGGGCCTATCATATGGCTGTTGAACTGTTTCAGGCTTTTACATATTACAGCAGAAAGCATCTCGTAAGCAATGTTGAGGAGGACTATGTTTATGAAAGTGAGGCAGTTCAAAGGCTAGTTTTTCTTCAGCCAGAGTGAATGACAAGGTTAGGCTATATATTCCGACGGTCGCCAGGTATTCGGATACACGGGCTACTAATGAGCTTTTTCTTATTCTAGATTTCTCAGTCAGTATAGAGCCAGCAGAGAACAACTTACTATACACTAGTCGGCATAAGTATTTTGACGAAATAAAAATCGTGCATTTTTGAGTTTAACTTCTAAATGGTGACAAGAATTCATGTTTATTTTTTCATTTTTATATATAACTAATACAAACTTAAAAATAGGCAAACAAATATTTTTTCATAGAAGTCAAAAAAGATATAAATTAATTTGTAATTTCGTGTGTTGGCATAAGTATTTTGACAAGTATATAACTCTAAGAAAAAACATTTTAAACTTAACAAAAGTAAATAAATAAAGAAGAATTTAGTAAAATATATAACCTCCTTTGGCTTCAATAACTTTTTGAAGGCGTCTCGGTACTGAATCTACTAAATTTTGAAGAATCTCTGGAGATATCTCTTCCCAAAGGGAAGTGACCTCAGAAATCGTCTCCTCTCTGGTTTTATTTAAAGAAACTGTTCTTTTGCGTTTCAAAAGAGACCAGACGTTTTCTATTATATTTAAATCTGGACTTTGAGGTGGCCAGTCCAAAGTGGCAACACCAACATCCTTCAAAAATTTAGTTATCATCCGGGCTTTGTGGCATGATGCATTGTCCTGTTGCAGGATAAATGATTCACCAATAAGCCTACCTCCGGAAGGAAAGGCATTATCATTTAGGGTTCTTAAATATTGACCTTGGTTCATCGAGCCGGTGATAGGAACCAATTCACCCAGGCCATTATACGCAAAACACCCCCAGAACATGACAGAGCCTCCACCATGGCTCACTTTTTGACAAACGGGGCGTCTTTTTTGCCTTTCTACCTTTGGCAATCTAACGTAAAATTTGTTTTTTGATGAGTTATACTCAAAGGAGCTTTCATCTGTCCATAGAACGCTTCTCCAGTACTCCTTTGGCTTGTGCAGATGTTCCTTTGCGAAAGACAGTCTTTTAAGCTTGTTTACCTTTGATATGTACGGCACGTCCTTAGCTTTAAATGTTTTAAAATCTCCTTCCATTAAACGTCGTCGGACAGTGCGCTCACTGATTGGATTCGTTGCCGTCAAATTCCATTGATTTGCAGCAGTTTGAGGCTTCAGGAATATATTTCTTTTAAATTGCCGTAGAAGGGTTCGGTCTTCAGTGGGCGTTGTTTTGCGCTTAGCACCTGATCTCATTAGGTTTGTGATGTCATTATGCTTTTTAAACTTATTGATTTGATAGTGCACAGTTTGACGCGACACATATAACTCACTTGCTATGTCTTTTACTGCCGTTCCAGCGTTAAACTTCGCTACCATTGAAGATCTGACAACCAAACTCAACTCAGCCGTTTTACCCATGGTTTCTAATAAATTTTAATAAATATTTATTTTGTTATCAACGTTTAATGTAAATTAAAGTTAACTACACAAGTTTTTTGGTTATCACGTGCTCAAAACTGTTAAAATATTTACACAAAGTTTCCGTCAAAATGCTTATGCCACGTAAAAATTCTTTGTCTGCATGCGTTCTTATCAGCAGAAAGAGAATGCAAAAGGTAAACAATACAAAACTTGGCATGCATAGAGCTAAAAATAGATTCTTTGTTTCGCGCATCATTTTTGCACCGTTGTTTTAACGATACCAAGCAAAGTTAGTCTCAATAGTCACAAAAAGGTTTCGTCAAAATACTTTTGCCGACTAGTGTATCATTAACGGCCCACACAGTACCTCAAACCTAGCTTATCCCTTCATTTGTGTGTGCGTAGTTATCATTTTTAGAGAAAGAGAAGGCTCTCCTGAGTAAAATGGCAGTGACAGTGCTCTTGCAAGTTTGTCAGGCAGTAAAAAAAACATAGGCGTTCGCTTAGTAGTCCAACGCACTGACCACTAGGCACTCTAAGATAAGATCACCTACAAGCACAAGGGTCCATTATTAGGAGTTAACAAAGTATCGTCATGTCTCTACATATGCTGTCATATTTGAAGTTCTTGGGTTTTTTTTTTCCAAATTCTGTCAAAGTCTGAAGATTTTATCAGTTTGGCTTCTGTAACCAGAACCACACTGATAGGAGCCGAACATGTTGTGATGAACAATTTTGTTAGCAATCTTAAGGAGACTCGTGCCTCTCTAGAGGCACCCTCTGGCGAGCAGAGGGTCTCCTTCATCGAACGGGCAAACGAATTCTTCATATATTTCTGCAGAAAGGCAGTCATTTCCGACAGCCTTAGTCAGCCTTAACGCTCAATTCACTTGGGTCAGATGGATGGTGGTATTCAATGCCATGGGCTGTACTTAAAGGTTCGTTCTGTCTAACAGCGGGAAAGAAACATTGCAAGCAATCGCAATGCTGTTAGAAGACTGCAAAAGTGGTGCTGGCATATTTTATTTCCCGAAAGGGACTCAACTATACGATTTTTTTTTTGTCATTTTAACAGTGGAAAACTTAAATGAAGTTATCTTGCGAACCGCTTTTTTGGGCTAAAAATGCAAAATAAAATATTAAATATGTTTGGTTATTGTAGCTGCACGCGATGCGTGTACACACTTAGGCCATAAAGGTCCATTGTGGTACCACGTGGATCCATCGACTTCCCTATATTCGTTCGCTAATTGAACCATTCAGAGCTAGCTATGTAGCGTAGGTGGTTTCTGACACTGATACTAGCCAACTCACGTAGATTATCGAAGAACTTGTCTCCCAGATGAAGTTTCCTTTTTTCTGAGAGAACTGGACAAGAGCATAGAAGATGAGTAATAGTTTCCTCCTCTTCCTCGTCCAAGCAGCCTCTACAGAATTCATTGCTGAAAAGGCTTAGTCTTTTTGCGTGTAGGCCTATAGTAGAGTGTCCTGTGAGTACACCGATTATGGTGCCGATGTTTGATCTGTTCAGCATTGTTAAGCAGGATATTTGGCACGTTGTGCCGTTTATTTATCGGTTTGCTTTCTTTATCGCATCCTGTTTGATCAGTAATTTACATGTAGCAAGGGGTATACCTTACATATCTACTGGCGGTAGAATGTCAAGGGTAGTGCCTGTCTGGCAAGTTCATTTGCCTTGCAGTTCCCTGGTATGTCTATGTGGTCCGGCACCCAAAAGAAGTGAATGGTAAAATGCTCCGCCATCTCGTTAAGAGACAGTCGGTATTCGTGGGCTGATTTCAAGTTGAAAGAGATTGCTTCCAGGAATTTGATAGCCGCTTGGCTGTCGATGAAGATGCTAATATGGATATTACATTCTTTTTCAGCCAAGACAAGGCTTCTTTGATTGCTATGATTTCCGCCTGGAAAACGTTACAATGATCGGGAAAGCGAAAGGAAATGCTTATGTTAAGCATCTTGGAGAAAACACCTCCACCCACTCCAGATTCTGTTTAGACCCATCCGTGTAGATGTGAATTGAGTTATTGGTTTCGATCGAATCCGACTCCCATTCAAGGTCAAAACTGAGTTTGGTAGTGGTGTGGTCGGTGTGATTTAAAATCATTGTGTGTTCACTCTGATGTGACTCTGATTGTGACGAGGCTCTCAGTCATACAGCTGCACAATCTGCGGTCTGTTTGCCGTAGATATCTAGGGGTACTAGATGTAGGATAGCATCTAGGGCTGCGGAGGGGTTTGTTCTATAAGCTCCGCTAATGAATATGCAAGCTGATCATGGAACTTTACCTAGCAGGCTGCGGTTGGAGGCTATTTCTAAAGCCGTCCACCAGACTAAGACACCATACAGGAGTATGAGTCTAATGATAGACCCATTTCTTTCCAAGAGGGACTTCCGAACTTTGCCATTTGATAGCGGCCATATTGTTGAAGCTACATCTGTCAAATGTCATTTATTTAGCCCTATAGAGATATCCGTTCGAAAGAATTTCCAAAACGAAATTCAGTTCCTGAGGTCTGGTTTACTTAATCACCATGGACGGACATAGCGTTCAACAACACGTGCATATGACAAAATGGGTGTTCTGTTCGGGCAACGTTCCGCGCGTATTGGTCAATTTAACAACCGCCATATTCGTCCTACCGAGAGGACTATTGGCAGTGTGGTGAATAAATTTAAGTCGACTGGTTTAGTAAACTATAAGCCAACACCATTACGTCGACGAAATGCAAAAACTGCCGAAAGCATCGCCGCTGTCCATGAAAGTGCAAGAAAATCTGAGGCAGTCGATTTCGCGTCGCTCACAAGAACTCCGCCTTTCGTAGGCCAGAACTTGTCGAATTTTGCGTCGTGACATGAGGCTGCACCCGTGCGAAAACAACAGACCCAGGAGCTGAAGGTAAACGCCCTTCGCTGATTGGGCGCTTAAGCAGTTGGAAACTGACCCTAATTGTTGTCAAAAATCATATTCAACGATGAGGAAAACAAACCTATGGAATTTTTGATGATACCAACCCACATGGCATCCAAGAGCGTCCATTGCATCCCGAAAAAGAAACTATTTGGTGTGAATTTTGGGATGTCGGCGTCATCTGTCCATATTTCTTTGGGCGATGTTGGTCAGGCCATCAACGTCGACCCTATAAGCCAATGATTACCAACTTTTTTAGGACTGGATTGGTTGATATGGACAACAACGACATGTGGTTTCAACAGGACTGCGGTACGTGCAACACAGCTCACCCCAAATTGGAAATTCTGTATGAGCAATTCAGGGGCATGGTTATCTCACGTAGAGGTGATGCGTGTACTGGTCACCTAGATCTTGCGATTTGACCCCGTCAGACTTTTTCTTGAGAGTTTTCTGAAGTCGCAGTTCTATGCGAATAAGCCACAAACGACAGCGGCCTTCAAAGCCAACATAACCCATGCCATCGGCCAAATTCAGCCTGATTTATGCGCCAGAGTCATAGAAAATTGGACATTTCGGATGCGCGCCATCCAGAGAAGCCGCGGCGGACATTTGAACGGTTTTATAGTCCGTATATAATTGCACCAATAGGCCTTTCAAACGGATTAAAAATTTCGATGATATCTCTGACACGCTCTGTTTTATTTAAATTTAAAGATAGGAAGAGCTTAATGAAAGACCCTCTATAATTCATCTTTATTTTCTATCAAAGGTATTTTTAGTCCCCCCCTTCTTCTCTCTGAAAAGCCGATGTCCTTTAGGTTTTCCATTACCTAGAAAGCTCAGCGACAATACTTTCAGCAGCTCTCCACTTCGCTACAGCGTTAACTGTGAGCATAGATCGAAAATCTTCGTCAAAACCCTTTCCTATGGATAGGCAAAACTCCGCACTTAAATTGCAGACTTTGCAATATCTCCGCTGGTCTTCAACGCTCGATGCAGGCTTGCATTTTTAGAGAGTTATGCGTTTAGAATGATATACCATCATTCCAAAAATTCTTCGCAGAATCCCTGGGTATTGGGAAAGTGAGAGTCTAAAGATAATAAACAGCAACCCCGACTACCAATTACTCTCAAAATAGCAATCTTCGTTCCGCCATACTCCCGCAATAAATTCTCTTATTTCATCCAGTTGTCCACTGAATTGAATCATTTTAGTTTAGTGGGTCACTAAAACAGCCCGTTGATTATTCCCAATTAGCCAATCCTCAAGACCATTTCCATTCTTTACTGATGTCTAGCCAATTTATAATCTTTTCATCTCCAGACATCAAATCAGTGACCAAGTGCAGTCAACTCTGGTTACCAACACACACACAAGTTCGTTGCATAACGTTATCCTCGAAAAATCTCAAAGCACAAATCTCTTGATACCTTGAACCCTCCATATGGTCTGCAGTCTACTAAATTCATTAGCATCAATTTGTCGGAATATATAACATCATTACACCTAATGACAGCGAAAGCAACAACCTTAAGATTTACCCAGACTATCCATATTTGATGTCCAAAACCATATCCAAACAAAACATGGCGCATGGTTGTGTTTTATTGTTTGTTGTGTTTTGTACTCTTGAGAAAGAAAAACAAAAACGAGTGTTGCGCACATACTAACTCGAGCGAATTAAATTTAAATAATAAATTAAGCCCCGGCTTTGAGACGAGACAGAACTAGGCCACGTTTTGGTGGGTTCCCAAATCGGAGTTCTTGTTTTTTTTGTTTTGATGTACCCTCTTGTTTGTGCTAGCTATTCTCTAGAAGGGTAATGTACTCATATAAATTGGAACACACTTTCAAAGTAGTATCCCCGTCACTTCAGCTAAACTTAGACGTAGATAGATGCCGACCACCAGTCCTATGCTAGAAACACTGGAGACAATTGTACTTAAGACGGTCGGTGCACTGTGGTACAAAATTACTTTTTTCGTTGCAAAAATTAAAACTTTTGATGGCTATCGAATCCTTATATCAGCCTCATTGTTGTGACTCCTGGGTGTCTAGTAGGTAAAGTCCTGGAGCAGCAGATCAGGACGATGGAAAAACGTGTCCTCACATTAAGCCACCTACTCTTTTACAAAGAAGGCAGCGAAAGAATTCCCGAAATGGGTGACGTCTTTGGTCCCAGTTAGGATGGATAAACTAAACAACTTACATGAGCTGCTCAGGCAACAGGTAATCTAGGAATCTCTAAGGTTAGTCAGTCCTATTGAATAGAAACGGTGGCGGATGAGCCAAAATTTATAAGAAATACCCCTAGAACACGAGGCCATCAGTTCGTGTCTTTATGGGGATTAAACAAATTGGAACTCGCCCTTCAGGTTGTGGGTTGTGCTAACTATACTCAATCACGGATAAGCCTTATTGTTACGAAGCAAACGTCGACAACGACGTAAGCATGTGCTCCTGGAATGTGAGAACACTAAACAGAAAAGGCACAGCTAAACAACTAGCGTAAGGTTGTACAGAGCAGGAGCAGGCATTACTGCCATCAAGGAAATACGCTTTGTTGCGCAGGACACAAGGAGGATGTTAAACTGTGACGTCTACTACGGACTTTTTTATAGTAAGCAGTGACAATTCGAATACAGGTTTATTAAAAGCGACAGACTTAGGTAAAAACAAACAAAATGAACACCCAGAGTGTTGATTACCTAGAATGGAATGGTTCAATAAGCGATCGGCAATATGGGTTCCGAAAGAAACGCTCAACTGGAGACCTTCTTAATTATGTATCCCGTAGATGGAAAACTTTCCTTAAGGCTTTGCAAATAGTGGTGGATGGCGTGTCATCAGACATATTCTTTATTAACGCTGGGGTATCTCAAGGATCAATTGTTGCCAAATTGATGCCAAAAAATTGATTTATAAACAAAGACCTACAAAGTATTATAAAATGGGAAAAGGAAAATATAGTTCAATTCAAATCAAAAACAGGTCCACAGTTCCGCAAATCGAATTAGAGAATAAAGTTGTCAAATTTTGTCAGATGTATCATGGCAACATGTAACCTCTATTGCCAAATTAGACATATTAAGTCGAAATAAGAGATATTTTACCCCAGCCCAGCTTTTTATTCCGTATTTAGTCCAATTACGACCGAGGTCTTGAATAATGTTCTCATGTTTAGAAACTCAATATTACAATTCCGCGGTACAAAATTAAAAGATTTACTTTTGAACAATGTAGAGGAGCACTCGAGGCAGTCGATTTCTTGCGGTGGATAAGACTTTTCGCAGTCTTCAACTTGGCGAATTTGCGACAGCACCCGTACAAGACCTAATTGATCCAGAAACGCAAGATCGTGCGATATGACCGCGTTAATACCACACACCCAGATAGATTTATTCAATTACAACATCGACCCCACATATAAAAATGTTTCATCTATAAGGTTCAAATTTAAAATTTATAGAAACAATTTCTTCTATTGAGCTTTTTCAGAACCTGTGTGAAGAAGTTTAGCCTATTTAATAGCTCTTGTCGGTAAATCTCAAGCCTTTATATAAGATGTGATGGTAAATCCCCTGTAAGGTTTCTACAATGCTCTATAAAGTTTCCTGTGATGTTTGTACATGTGGCATTTGTTACGAAGTTTTGGTAGAGCTTCCGCCCAAGTAATGTAGCATGCTAAAAGCTTCTGACTTAAGGCTTATAGCAGCTGTAACTACTTACTTTTTTTCTGCGATAAAATATCAAGCAAAAGGTCTGCGAAAAATATTTCACCACACAATGATGGTTGGATGTTGCAGAAAGAGGGTAGACTCTGATTGGATTTAACTTGGCAATGTCCAGTGGTTATAAATCTGACTACACATCAATTGTGCTTACTTTTACCTCCAAGTGGTAACCATCGGGTACTGGTCTCATCCAACCGGATTTGACTTGGTAAACGATAAGTGCGAGTATTGATGACAAGACGAACATCATAAACAGCCCTTTCAGACTGGTGCGGAATACCCGCCCTGCTGTCCTAGGCGAACATAGATTAGCTGCTTCGAGATATTCGGACAACAGGTTATTTAGGAATATCAAGTTCAAGTCACGCCACTTGAACATAGATGGTGGATGATTAACTGAAAGGTCAACGGCAGTGCTCAATCCAGTAGTGTCCTAGGGGTATCTAATAATAATCTAAAAGATTGCTTCTACGAGCTCTTGACAAAACCTATGAGCGACTACCGAAGTACGATGTTAAAACCGTGCTGGGAGATTTAAACGCAAAGGTAGGAAGAGAAGTAGTACTGTCGAAAAATACAGCCTACACGACAAAACGTCTGGCAACGGACTTAGGCTAATTGACTTCGCTACGGAACGAAATGCCACTATACCCAGCACACGGTTTTCTCACCTCGATATTCATAAGAGGGCATGGCGGTCTCCAGATCAACAAACGGTCAACCAAATTGATTACATTGCGATAAACAAGGGGCACGCATCCAGTATTTTGGATGTCCCAACATTCCGAGGGGCCAACATCGACTCGGACCACTACCTTGTTGTAGCCAAGGTAAGGATGCGGATATCCACCACGCATCCTTAATGTCGAAAGACTGCAATCGCCAGAGACCGCCAAGACCTTCGCGCAACGCGTATCCCTTAACCTCTCGATTCACACCGTACCAACAGCATCTAATATAGAAGAAGAATGGTAACGATGCCAACAAGTCATTAGATCAGCCCCAACTAATGTGCCGATTTTCTCGCACCCCCCAGAATGAAACCCTTGATTTGATAAGGAATGCCGACAAAAGCTCGCAGCCAAGAACGAGGACTTCAAGGCAAAACTGAAGAAGTCCAAATCGACACCCACAACCTACTCATCGATTTCAAATCAGCATACGACAGCATTTATATAGATGAACTATACAGAGCCCTGTCTAGTTTTGGTATACCGCTCAAACTCGTCAAATATCGCCGCTCCATCAGGATTGGAAGCGACCTCAACGACACATTCGATACTAACAAAGGATTAAGACAAGGCGGCGCACTGTGATGTGACTTCTTTAACATTATACTCGAGAAGATTGTGCAAAACTCCCAAGCCAATACCAGAGGCACAATCTTCCATAAATCGGTGAAACTATTAGCATACGCCGACGATATTGACATCATTGGTCAGACCCAACGTAATGTCATAGTCACGTTTGCTAGTATAGAGAAGGAAGCGGCAAAATGGGCTTAGCTTTAAATGAAGGTAAGATAAAATAAATGCTGTCAACACAAATGGGTTGTGTATACTTTCATGTTCACAGGCGACGAATTGGACAGAACGTCACCATTGACAGATATAACTTTAAGGTAATTTAGAAGTAAAGCCCTCACTCTTACTACTTGGGAGATCCTATACAAGACCCTGATCATCCAAGTCCTGCTCTACGGCGCTAAAGCATGGATCGTATCAAAAGTGGTCGTTTTAAGAAAAAAAAATTTTTGAAAAAATCTATAGTCCCGCATATGCGTTGATTGGCTATGGAGATTAAAATTCAACAACGAACTGTACGAGCTGTACAGCGACTTTCCCTTAGTCCAAAAAAAAAAAATACGCTAGGACATGTAGAGCGAATGAACATTAATACTCCGGCCTGCAGAGTCATCGATTACCAGCCAGACGTCGGAGAGGAAGACCTCGTCCTAAATGGCGCGCACAAGTATAGAAACCGACCTCAACCAACATGAAGTGCGCAAATGGATTCAGTTAGCTAAGGACCGGGCTAAGTGGAGAGGCATATTGGTTGAGGCTCGCTTAAGTAGGTAAGCTGGTAAGTACGTGTAAATAAAACATATGAGAGGCTACAATCCGCTGTGCGGATCGTTGAATACCCTATCCCATCCCATCCTTAAAATTAATATCCTCAAAATATAGGCCTTATGGCGATGAAATACAGAAAATGACATTGTCACAATATATTGCTCAGACAGTTTATCAAAATCTTTTGTGGTTCGACAAAAAACAACGTATTTCTATTGCTAATGCCTTGGGATGGGGTATACAAATGGTTTTTGTCAGAAAACGACCCCAAAATGTGGGCGTAGGTGAAAAAGATCTATGGACAAAATGTTTATATTACCATTGCGGAAGTATTTGCATCAAAATTTTTTTTCGAAAGTTTTTAAATTTGGACAAAAAACGTATTTTACTAAAAACGCCCCTAAAAAGTGGGCGTGTCAAAAAACTTTGTATGGACGAAATATAGATATTAGGATTGTCTAAATATGCTGCTCAGGCACTTTTTTGAAATTCCTTATGGTTTGGCTTAAAACTACGTTTTTCTAAAATGGGGCGTGGCAGTGGGCGGATTTCAAAAATTTTTACACTTGTTCTGCTTCGTCGGCCAGAGAGTCTATATACCAAATTTCAACAACAACATCAACATCGACTCAGCTAGCGATTCTGAATCGATCCATATACTTTGAGGTATATGTATCGAAATTATTTCTCTATGTTACAAACTTAATGTCAAAATTAATATACCCCCCTATGGGATAGGGTATAAAAATCGTCACTATATAATGGTAGGTGCTCATGATTATAACGGGTGATTTTTTAAGAGGTTTAGAACACAAAAAAATCGAAAAATGAATGAAATATTTATTTGAATCGATAGTTTGAACCTTGCAATTTAATGTTTAAAGATAATTTCATGCAAATGTTGACCGCGGCTGCGTCTCAGGTAGCCCATCCGCTGAGTCCAATTTTGGCATACTCTTTCACACATATCGGCCGGTATCTCACGAATGAATGCATGGATGTTGGCTTCCAGTGCGTCAATCGAAGCGGGCTTGTCCCTATAGACATTAGCCTTGACATACCCCCACAAAAAATAATCTAATGGTGTCAAATCGCACGATCTAGGCGGCCAATTGACCGGCCCGAAACGTGAAATTAACTCGCCTCGCAATTGCGCCATTGTTTCGCGTGCTGTGTGGCATGTGGCACCGTCTTGTTGAAACCACATATCATGCAAGTCAAGAACTTCCATTTCGGGCAAAAAAAAAGTTTGTTATCATCGCTCGGTAGCGTTCACCATTGACAGTAACGCTGCGATTCGCATCATCTTTGAAGAAATATGGCCCAATAATGCCGCCGGCCCATAAACCGCACCAAACAGTGGCTTTTTCGGGATGCATTGGTAGCTGTTGCAATGCTTCTGGCTGATCTTCACTCCAAATGCGGCAATTTTGCTTATTTACGTACCCATTCAACCAAAAATGAGCCTCATCGCTGAACACAATTTTTCGATAAAAAAGCGGATCCTCGGCCAGCTTTCCAAGAGCCCATTCACCAAAAATTCGGCGTTGTGGTAGGTCGGCTGGCTTTAGTTCTTGCACCAGCTGTATCTTAAAAGGCTTTACGCCCAAATCCTTCCGCAAAATTTTGCACGTAGTGCTGTAACAAAGGCCTAACTACTGGGAACGGCGCCGAATCGACATTTCGCGGTCTTCTGTCACACTAGCTGATACGGCCGCAATATTTTCTTCACTACGCACAGTACGTAAACGTGTTGGTGGTTTAATGTCCAACAAAGTAAATTTGGTGCGAAATTTGGTCACAATCTTCCGAATAGACTGCTCAGAAGGTCGAGAATTCCGATCATAAAATGGAAGCAGCGCGCGATGAACATTTCGAACCGAGCACGAATTTTGATAGTAAAATTCAATAATTTGCAAGCGTTGTTCATTTCTAAGACGATCCATGGTTAAATTGCAAACCAAACTGAAGCTGTTTGACAGTGACACAAGGTACTAAACACACGTCAGCTGTCAAAACCAGTGTTGCCAAAACCAAACCAGCTAAAAAATCACCCGTTATATTATATGTAAAATAATTTAGTTATTTCGAAGGGTCAGAAATTTTATTCCAGTGTTTCAATTAAAATTTCAAAAATGTTTAAACAGCAAATAGGTTTTTTAAATAAAGTGGATTTGTTCGAACTCCATATCAAACAAAATACTTTTTTACATTCCTAAAGAAGTTTGTCCGAGTCATGTCGGACCTCTTATTTACCAAAGTGGGTATAGTTAACCCAAAGCACAACCCCCAACCAGGTGTATGTGTTCACCTTAGGACAGCATGATATACCGTGACAGTCATTCTGATCAGGCTGTTTATAGTGTTGCTTTTATCGTCTTGTTATCGACACTCGCACTTATAAAAAAAAACTACTGAATATTTTCTCAAATTTCTTTTTTTATTTGAAAGTACAATACTTCCGGTTAATAATGGAAAATAATTTCATTCAAATGGCTGCCTCGGCTGGCCATGCAGTAGCCTACACGATCGGTCCAATTTTTAAGCACATTATCGATTGTGAGCAGCTGTATTTCACCAATGGCTTCACGAATATTGTCCTTTAAAGCGTCAATTGTCTCTGTCTTGTCGGCGTAACACTTATCTTTTACGGCACCCCACAAATAATATTCCAACGGTGTAAAATCGCAGCTCCGAGGTGGCCAAACGACATCAGCTCTGCGGCTGATAATGCGATCTTCAAAAACAGGGCGCAAAACATCGAGTGTAGCTTCGTCTGTGTGGCACGTAGCGCCGTCCTGTTGAAACCAAATGTTGCCAATATCCTCCTCTTCAATTTTTGTGAACAAAAATTCGTTCAACATGGCCCGATAACGATCGCCATTGACTGTAACGGCCACTCCTTGCTCATTTTCGAAGAAAAATGGCCCAATTATGTCTCTGGACCAAAATCCGCACCAAACAGTGACTCGTTTTGGGTGTATCGGCTTTTCAATGTATGCGTGCGGGTTTTCTGTGCCCCAAATGCGACAATTTTGCTTGTTTACATATCCGCCAAGATCAAAATGAGCTTCACCTGAAAAGATGATTTTTTTTGGCAAAATCGGCATCTTCTCTAAGTCGATCGCAGGCCCACTTAGCTAAGCGAAAACGCATTGGATGGTCAATTGGCTTCAACTCCTGAACCAATTGGACTTTGTATGGCGTCAAACCAAGGTCTTTATGCAAAATTCGTCTCAATGATGTCTCCGAAATGTTCAATTGTTGAGAACGACGGGGAATTGATGTTGATGGCGCTTCACGCACACTTTCTGCCACAGCAGCAATATTATCGGGTGTACGCACTGTTTTTGGCTTTTCACGCTTTGGTTTATCGATGAGGATGCCAGTTTCTTTCACTTTTTTCACAACATAACGAACATACGGAGCTGACGGTGCTTCTCTTCTTCCAAAATCCGTACGCAATTTTCGCACACATTCTGCAACATTACCATGATTTTTAAAGTAATGTCGCAATATTTCCCAGCGTTGTTCAAGCGTATACACAATCATATTCGTTCATCGGAAGGATTAAACTAATTATCTGTCAAATCAGACAAGAGCTAAAAGTTACCATTCACGAAATAAGCACTAGTTGGAAAAAAAAACGTTAGATGGCGGACCCGTTATCAGTCAAATGAGGATGAGACCAGTATCCGATGGTTACCACTTGCTGGTAAAATAAGCACAATTGATGTGTAGTCAAAGATACAATGACTGGGCATCGCCAAGTTAACGCCTATCAGAGTTTGCCCTCTTTCTACAATCGACTTTTTTTGTTATTTTTGCCACGACTTTTGCCTCTTTGTACCACTGTGCCACGTGGCACAATAACATGACAACTTAAAAAAAATACATTAAAATTGCAATATTAGACTCACTTACAAATCGACTGAAAAAATAGAAGAAAATTCGTCACCTACGCGTGACTCCCATTTATTTTCATTTGAGCACCCCCATCCAATTCCTGAGAACTGTCTTAGTCGTAGATGAGAGATTGCCTACGCATGGTCCATGGAACTGTTTTTTTTTTTTTTTTTTTTTTGCTCTCTTAACTAAGAACGTAGGGTCAGGGTTACTGACAGGCGAAGGACAAATGAGATTAACGACAGTCTGTGGAGGGAGGTAAGTCCTGCCCGGAGCTGGAGGTTCGTCCATTAGATAATATTTTATTAATTGTTGTTTGATTTTTATTTACATGCCCACACGCAGTATCTGCTATTTGCCCTAGATAGCCCCAGTAGTGTTGGTGTTTGCTCCTTATTTTTTATTGGCGCTGCTATTTATAGTGGATTTTGGTGCTGTACTTGTAGATATACATGTGCAGACATACAACGCTGAGCTATTGGAAAAAAGAGACCAAACGACCGATATTTGCATTTTGCGTTCTAGTTTTATTGACATTTTATAGTGGTGTCTGGCATTGGAAGTAGATAAGCGCTATATTTGACAGACATTGTCATTGACCTCGTTATCGAGATAGATTTTCAGTTTTGTTTGAAGTACCTTTATTTATGGCTAGGTGGATGTGGTCGACCGGAGTCACGCAATGAATGGTGGCGATAGGGGTTTATGACAACGGATGTTGGTATTTAATTTATGGTGGTGGAAGTTTACCTAGAGTTGATACTTTTCAATTTTAAAAAGAAGTCTCACAAGCTTACGTTTCGCCACCTATATTTTTTGGTTTGATTTTTTTTCTAGTTGGCAGTTGAAATAACTTATTTGTGTGGGTTCTTACACATGAAATCAAGCGCCTTCGATGTGTAGACAAATTCGTTGAAATTGACGGATTTAGGAGCACGATCTAAAAAACACTTCAACACTATTTAATGAAGAAAACCACTCAAACGGCATAGTTGATGCTGTTCGTGCAAAAATATGAACAGGAAAATATGGAAGATGGACATCTTTGTACCACTGAAAAATAAATAGTAGACGGGAGAAGACGATATCCCAGAAGTCTTATTAAGACATCTGCCAAAAGAAGCAATCGATACTCCCATAACCCTTGAATATTGCACATATCCCTGAAAAGGACAAGAACTTAACCAAATATAAGACTCCTACAAAATGTAAGCAACTCGAAATTTTTTTAATAGAGCCCTTCTTATATGAAAAAAATTTAAATTGTGGTATCAACGTCCAATACAGGTCCACAAACCTAGCTTCTCCATTTCAACGCCGATTCCGAACGGCAAATTTAAGAAGCTTACAGTGACAGTTTTGGGTGAGGGTGCTGGTGTCTTCTTCGACAGGCTAAATCTCAGCCTATCTTTCCGTCTTCCTGATCATTGTAGCGTGTTCTAGGCCGAACTCATGGCGTTCAAAGAAGCCTTATCCTATCTGAAAGATAATGTAATAGCTATCTACCAAGAATTTTAGCATTTTCTCAGACAGCCAAGCGGCCATCAAATCCCTGAAATCGGTCTCAACTATTCCAAATACAACCCTAGGTTGCCGCTCATCTCTTCAAGAGATGCCGAAGTATTTTAAGATTCACCTATGCTGTGTGCCCGGGCATAGTGACATTCCGGGGAACTGTAAGGCTTGTGAACTTGGGAGATATGAACTACATAACCAGCTGTACCCGACACAGGGGCACTATAGGTATTCCTTTCTCTATATATAAAAGCTTACTAGCGCAACATGCTAACAGCAAATCAAATATCAGATGGAGTCTTGGCACGACGTGTCAAATAACCAAGCAAATTTGCCAAAGCTGAATTTGAGAAGATCCAAGGGACTGATTTCGCTTGAAAGATCGTACATTAGAGGAACTATAAGTGTCATCACTGGACACTGTTTAATAGGCAGACTCGCAGAAAGGCTAGGGCAAAAGGAAGAAGAAACAATACTACATCTCCTTTGTAACTACCCGGCCCTATCAAACAAAAGGAAGCTCCAGCTTGGAGCTTACTACTTTCAAAATCTCAGCGATTTGACAAAAACGGAAGCGAAACGTCTCCTCCGTTTCATTAAAAGCTCAGAATGGTTTTCTCATGGATAGTAAGGCGAATGGACAAGATCCACGTGGTATCATAATGGACCAAAAAATGGTCTATGTGTGCTGGCGAACTCGCTGGCAGACACTCTTACCTTACCTAACCTAGTGACAGGTTTATACTTTTGGATGTTTGTCAGACTTTCGCAAGAGGTGGAGCAGATAAAATAAACTTAGGTGTTGTTACTACTGGATTTTGAATTAGAGACCTAGCATCACATTAACCAGCAATAGCAATACAAAATTATTCCGAAAAATCCGTTTGGCTTTCGACCGAGAAATGATTTTTACCGCGTCAAAACTGATGTCCGACTTACCGACTTACATCACAGGCTTCCGACCCGTTGATGGTCTCTGTCTGAGACAAGGCAACTTTCCATCCACTTCGATCCTAGGCACGTTTGTGCCACGTATTTAGTCCAAGCGCTCTGGCATCCGCAATCAGTTTTCCCTCTTGCCTCAAACCTTAAGGCTGGAATTCAAAGATTCTGTTGGCTGGAGCGTTATTTTTCAATCCTTCGATGTGGCAGAGCCAATGTACCCTACGTATTTTTACGTTTTGTACTACATCCACATTCCACTTAGTAAAGTTCGCGGTTGTATCTTCTCCTCCCTTCCCCTTTCTCGAATACAGGACCAACAACTCGACGAATAAGTTTGCTTTTGAAAGTGAATAATATTTGCTCCTGCTTAATGTTCAGCACTCGTCGCCATAAAGTAGGACTGGTCAGATCAGGGTCCTTTAGAAGAAACATTTGGACTTTCGGATAAAGAGTTTTGATCCCATTTGTTTTGCTTAAACGAAATAGCATCGGTTTCCTAGGGACAGTCTTCGACGTATCTCTAATAAGTTGTCATTCGTTGGGTTTTATGTTGACTCCGAGGTAGATGAACTCCTCATCTACCCTAAACTCCTCAACAGTGACATTTTGTCCAAGGTTGTGCGTCGACAGTTTTTTGTTTGTTGATAGCATTATATACTTTGTCTTGCCTTCGCTCACTAAAAGACCAACGCATTTCGCCTCTTCAACAATGGCCGTAAATATTTGTACAACGGCACGATAGAAGAGACCAATGATGTCGATGTCGTCTGCGTACTCAGCTGAACAGATTTGTTAATCCGTCTGTTCTGTCTGTTCCAGCAAGAGATTGAGTAAATCGCATGATAGCATCTCCTTGTCGGAATCCGGTACATGTTTTGAAAAGCCCAGATGAGCTGTTTCCAAACTGAACGTTGCATTGCGTGTCCTCTAATGTTAGTTTCCTCTAGCTGTATCAGTTTTGATCCCGCACTCCGCCATCCCTTTATAAAGCTCTAGACGATGGATGCCTTTATACGTGGCATTGAAGTCGATGAAAAGATGGTGTGTTTCGCCTTGAAACTCGTTGGTCTTTTCCAGGATTTGCCTTAGTGTGAACATTTGGTCTTTAGTCGACCTGCCTTGCTGTAACCCACACTGGTACGTGTCAGTAAGTTTGTGGCAGAAATGCTAACGTTCCAACGTACGTTCACACATTTCGTTAGATAGGATCTTATATGCGACATTTAGCAGGGATGCGCCTCGGTAGTTGGTGCAAGACATGGGATCGGCTTTTTGGTAGATGGGACATATAGAACTGATATTACATTCATCGGAAATGCTATTATCCAAACTTTGTTGATGGTTTGATGCATGCACACCTCCGTATTTGAAGAGTTCTGCTGGAAGTCCATCAGAACCGGTTGCCTTGTTGGTATTCCAACAATATAGCTGCTCTAACTTCAATACTTTGACTGGTTGTGGGTTGGATTCTTGCCCTATAGTATTCTTGACATGCCCATTATGCAGCTACTGGAAATGCTGGCCTTACAATTCCCTGCGCGTTAGTGACTGACTAGGTTGCCATTGTTATTTCGTAGAGCCCTGCGTTCCTACTTTAAAGCCAGCCGCAAATTGTTAAGCATTCTTGTGGAATTGACGGATGTTCTTTTTGTCGCGAACTCTTCCTTTTTCCTGAGCTGGGAGGTTGCGTGTTCTTCTTTTACTACACAGATTTTCTTCTCTTCCATTCTCATGGTTCGTTACTCTTCCCGTGCAGCACGTGTTTTGCGTTGTAGGGCCTAAGCATGTGTATCTTCTGTCGTTGCAAATATCATCATATCACGGACATCTTTTTGAGGGTGCTTGTAGCCTATGGTGGTTTCAGCTACTTCTTTGATGATATTGCGATATTGTATACATTGGTGAAGGATGAGAGCACAGCAGGGAGTCCCTCACTCAGTTTTTGTTTGTAGACTCTGGCAATGTCCGGCTCACTTAGTTGTTCAACAAGAAGTCTCTTTTTGCACAATTCGTAGCTTCTTCTCATGAAACTTTTATTCAAAGAAATAAAAAAAGGTCGGTAGTTACTTCTAAAAGTGTACACCATCTTGAAAGTTCTGCAAATTTAACGAACAAAAAAACAGTGACTCCCTGAAGTTAGTTCGGACACCACCCATGGAGTAAGTCTCTACTACATCCAATATTCCTGTTCCTATCACTCTCTTTCCTCCTCTTTTTTAACGCTCGTAATGTGGTAAAACATTAAAAGGGTATTCATAACCAAAACAAAGTTGGACAGTTGGGACCTGAATTTGGCTGCGACGAGAAAATGGTCAGATTAGACGTTTACCCTCTGAATGTGTTTTCATGCAGGATGTTGGATGCGTGCCTCGCATCTATGAGCACATGGTCGATTAGGTTGGTGCTTCGATCATCTGGAGTTCGCCAGTTTGCCTTGTAGATTCGATGTCGAAGAAACCTATTGATACTAATAACAATATTACATGCTGCCGCGAAGTCTGTTAGTCGGAAGTCATTTTCTGTTGTCGTTTCGTGGAGGCTGTGTTTCCAACTAATCCGCCGAAGATCTTTTATTGTCGATTTTCGCATTGAAGTCCCTTTGTACGTTTTTGATATCGTATTACGGACAGGCTCTGTCAAGAAGGTCATAAATTTCCTCCTTGATAGGGTCTTCAGTCTCATCGGTAGGGGCGTGTGCACATATAAATCTGATGTTGCAAAACGTTGCTCTGATGCGGATCACAGCCAGGCGATCATCAACTGGCTAAAAGTCGATTATTCTTGACCTAAGTCGGCTCCTCACAACGAATCCTTATATGTACAGCCTAGGGTGGCAGCTGTAATAAATGTCTCATGTTTTTCGTTTATGTATTCCTGACCCCGTGCAAAATATTTCCTGGATCCCGGTTTTGAGTAGCACCCGGGGTGCTACGTTGTCAGTGGACGCTCCTGGTCTGGTTGATATTTGAGGGAATCTCTGACCGTTTTTTAATGGAATAATTCCAAAAAGAAGGAAAGGACCAACTTAAAGGTACCTATCTAAGCACCGGACTATTTATAAAACGTGTTGATTAAGGCTCAAGATAATCCACTTAAGTAATTATGTAAGTACCTACAAAATCCCCTTGGCTAACGTTAAAACGATTATCATTTTAAAAGCTACCAAATAAGTACCCAGCTTTTTTCTCATTCTCAAAGGGCTTACCAATTGGACCTTTGTAAACCGATTTCATACATCAGATCCTATAAGCGTGTACCTCTTCTGCATGCGCTAACATCACCACATGTACAACTCAACTCCGAGTATCTGCACATTCCACGTACGGTCGGGACGGCTTACTCATCCGACCGATAATCCCCCTTAAGCTTTTTCATCTGACCAAGCAAAACAAAAATGAAATTGTTTTCTTTTATCTAGGTCCGTTATAAGTTCAAGTTCGTTTCCATTATGCGGATAAGTAAACACATCGAAGCCGTATCTCTCAATACGCAAAGTAAATACAAAATTCATATTCGTCCTTGAAAATATATTTAGAAATACAAATGTCACGGGAACAAAGTTCCAGATATCCCTGCAGCCCCCCAGGCAATTTAAAAAAAAAACAAAATGCCTGCGAATGTAAGATCTCACATCATCTGTCCTGGTCGCAATCATCTCATGAGCGTCTTCCCCATAATGTAACCTCTCGCGCACAATAACAATAATCGTTTGTGGATAGCCCAATGGAGAGTTGGGGAAGCCTTCACAAGTGAGATGGAGCAGGAGCATGTTAATTTCTTACACGTGTAAGAATCTCAGTAGTGATTGGTTGGGGACAGATATATCCAGTTGACGAGGGTTCTCTCGATGAGCCTAGATTTTATACATGTATCTTTTATTTTAAGGGCAGCTCTATTCTGCCCATACCGTCATGGTATGGGGAGTCTTTTTTTTCTGGATTGTCCATTAAAAGGTTTCTCCTGTTGTGTAGCCCTTTTCATCTTGTCACACAATCACATGTTTTCTTTTTTTCGTCTCGTAGTAACTATAAACTCTAGGCTTTACATTTACGTCTTACAGGGTGGCCGTTGTGCAAAAATGCAAAAATAGAAAAGTGGAAACCCCACGAGAAAAATGGGGTTCTGAGCATATGGACAAATCGTTACCATGGAAAATTGATTTCCATTTTAATGGCGCGGATAAGGAGGGGGAGAAGTACACCAGGGGGGAGCTGCGTGCTTCAAGCCTTTTGCAGTAAGGCAAAACAACTTGACTGAGTGCGTAGAAAACCGGGGGTGGTCTCGTCCAAATGTTTATGTGTGTTTTGCCACTTTAAATGCTTGGAATTTGAATCACAGAAACTGCATCTTGAGAAGGTTTTCGTTATGTATTCTCTGTTCATCTGGGGATTGGATATATTGACGTGTGATGTAATGTGTTTATATGGTAGCAAGGCAGGACCAATTGAATATGATTTGGTTACTAGGCATATATCAGACGTCTTGTCATCATTGATGTTTTAGTTGTGTATTTTTGTGTCTTGGAAGTATCATTATCCTAGGCCTTCTAATCTTCTTCTCATTTTCATTTTGCTGTTTAATGACGAAGTCGGATGGAAGCAATTGGAAAACTAAGGAATTTTAGTTATATGGCGTTGCGTCAAATTTTTCGTCTTTCGTTGATTTTACAAAAAGAGGCGGTCAGAAATAATTAGATGTTATAAAGCTGGACATAAAGAGATCTATTGAAGCTCTAAAGGGAGCCAGTTGTTGTCACAATGACGGAGACGGTAAACCAATCATCATATCATCCAAATTCTCGTATGCCAACGATATAAAAATATCTAAACCTTATAGAAAGACCCTCAAGGCCTCAAACCTACACTTTCCATTCATTTATGTGAGCGAATTTTTATTATTCCACAATGAGAGCTATAAAGCTGGAGAAAGAATTCCCAATGGCTAACTTGGGAGCATAAAACAGTTCATAAGAAATTTTAACGTGTCCCTATGCCACCTCGATAGTGTGGGAGGGTATGATATATAAAAATACCCACCTAGGTATCAAATCATTTATCCTTATCCGTATACAGAATAACAGAGTAAGGAAAGTTCTGTTTTGGTGATTACCAGTCCTACTGAGGAAAAGAACTTAAAGATCAAACAAGCCAGTATTTACGTTTAATTCTTTATTCTCAGTAGGATTTGTTTTTTTTTTATAACCGAAAACAGGACTTTCCTACAACTCCAGTCATATCGCCCGTTTGCCTTTGGTCTGTAACTTTCAAAACGGATAGGGATGAATGCTTTTATACCCAGGTGGGTGGTATCTATTATCAGCAGCAGTATTTCTCATAGGATTAATGTTAAAAATCAGTCTGACTGAGCTCCAAGGCAATAAAAGTAGCTCAGAAATGAACGTTGTATCTGAATACCTAGCAACCTTCGGATTACATATTTTAGTGTTACCTGTACATCGAGTGCGTAGTACCTTAATCGTAGATAGTGTCTAAATCTGTACTCACACTACATCACATATTACATTCCAGGTGACAGCGGAAGAACTCCCAAGTGGGGGTTGTGCCGTTAGAGAACATCCATAAACAAAAAGTTGAGAGTGACAACAGCCTCGGATAACAGATCCTCTCATATACCAACCAGATCCGAATCTCCACGGAAAACGACTTACGAGTATGCACCTGGAGTTCACGTTCGCTGTAAACCTCGGGTGCTACTCGAAATCTGGAATCTGTCCTCGAGCGGTACAGGGCAGATATTACCGCGATCCAGTAAATATGTTGGACAGGATCAGGAATAAATAAACGAAAAACATGCGACATTAATTTCAGCTGCCAGTCAAGGAATGATGTTCGCAAATTTTACCAATGTGTAGAACAAGGTGCTGAAGGATAGTGATGCGATTATATGAGGACACAAGCGTTCTCACTATAGCTTCTCACTATCAACTCCTACTCTCACCTCCACGCTGGTAAACTATACGAGCTGTACAGCGACATACCCCTAGTCAAAAAAATTCGCATTGGACGTTTAAGATGGCTAGGACATGCAGAACGAATGGACACCAATACTCCGGCTCGCAGAGTCTTCGATTCCTAGCCAGACATCGGACGCAGTAGAGAAAGACCTCGCCTTAAGTGGCACGCACAGGTAGAAACCGAACTCAACCAACTTGGAGTGCGCAACTGGAGGCAGTTAGCTAAGGACCGGGCTAATTGAAGAGGCATGTTGGTTGAGGCCCAGGTTCATCCCGGACTGTAGCGCCACTTAATCAATCAATCGCCATCCAAGGCTGCACATATTAGGATGCGGATTCGTTGTGGGGAGTCAACTTCGGCATTATCGACTTTAAGCCGTTTAGTCATCTCCTGGCTGTGATCTGCATCAGAGAAACATTCTGCAACATAAGCCTTATATGTGTATATGTACACGCTCTACCGATGAGACTGAAGACCCTATCAAGGAGGAACTTTGTGACCTCCTTGATGGAGTTTACGGAGCCTGTCGGGAATACAATGTGGAATCGTACTAGGGGACTCCAGTGCGAAAATCGAAAAGGAAAACATCATCGGCGGGTTAGTTGGAAAGCACAGCCTCCACGAAACTACAACAGA
Organism: Rhingia campestris; assembly: GCA_932526625.1. Lineage (NCBI taxonomy): Eukaryota > Metazoa > Arthropoda > Insecta > Diptera > Syrphidae > Rhingia > Rhingia campestris. Next base: position 147,627,785 of record OW052183.1, read on the forward strand.
TAGTTTCGACTGTAGAGGCAGCATTTCCAGTAGCTGCTTAATGGGCATGTCGAGAATGTGATATGGCAAGAATCCAACCCACCACCTCCAACCCAGTATTGAAGAAGTTAGAGCAGCCATATAAAAAAAAAACGGAAGACCAACAAGGCAACCGGTTCTGATGGACTACCTGCAGAACTCTTAAAATACGGAGGTGTTGCTATAGAAGTTTTCATGCACCATACCATCAACAAAGTCTGGATGGATGAGAGCATGCCCGACGACTGGAATATCAGCTCCATATGTCCCACCTACGAATGAGGCGATTCCAAATCTTGCACCAACTACCGAGACATGTCCCTGCTAAATGTCGCATATAAGATCCAATTAGTTGCATCTTAAGCATTTCTCCAACAGACTTATCTCGACGTACTAGTGTGGCGTCCGAATCGGCAGATCGACTATAGTCCAAATTTTCACACTACAGCAAGTCCTTGAAAATACCTTCAAGTCGCAACGCACCATCTTTTCATCGACTTCAAGGCCATGTATGATATCATCCATTACCTAGAGCTTTATAAAGCGGAGTTTGTGATATCATGAAAACTGATACAGCTGTGTCGCCTAACATTAGGGGACTCGCGATGGGTCGTTCAGTTTGGAAACTTTGCCAAACTTGTACCGGATTCCGACAGGATTCGATTTCTTCAATCTCGTGCTGGAACAAATATTGTGTTGTGCAAGAGTTTTTCGGGAGGAACGATATTCCAAAAATCCGTCCAGCTTCTAGGGTACACAGATGACATTAACACTATTGGTCGCTCCGTGCCGTTGTAGAAGCATTTACGGCCATTGAGGAGGAGGCGCAACGCGTAGGTCTTGTAGTTAACTAGGGCAAGACAAAGTGGATGCCATCAGCAAACAAAGTACTGTCGACCCGAGCCTACCACCATGATTTTAAGAACGGTTAAAATCTAATCTATGGTCAACGTACTAAGCACCCAGTGATTTCCGTGTGAAGGATGAGTTTGGCAATTGGTAGGCATCCGCATAAACTTTGTAAAAACTCTTACCTACTTGACCACCATCAGTATTCAGTTGTAAAGGGTGGTTAAATTTTAAGGGCCGATGTTGATTTTGAATAAAACACAAATTATTTAGAAAATTATTGCAATTTCTTTTTCTTATGATAATATTGGTATGTTTCAATTATGTATAGAACACAATATCGGCCAAACGGCCGCCGCGACCTCGGAGGCACACCTCCATCCGATGGTCCAAATTTTCGCTGACGCTGAGGCATATTTGAGGTTCTATGTCGGTAATGTGCCGAATTATCTCTCTTGAATTGTTGCTGGCTTATCGACGTACACCTTTCCTTCAAATAACCCGAAAAAAAGAAGTCCAACGGTGTCAAATCACATGATCTTGGAGGCCAATTGACATTACCACCACGTGAGATAATACGGCCATTGAATTTGTCGCGCAAAAGAGCCATTGGCAAGTGGCGCCATCCTGTTGAAACCACATATCGTCCACATCCATATCTTCCTATTCGGGCCATAAAAAGTTCGTTATCATCTCACGATAGCGAACACCATTCACAGTAACTGCCTGACCCGCCTTATTTTGAAAAATATACGATCCGATGATGCCGCCAACCCATAAACCGCACCAAACAGTCACTCTTTGTGGGTTCCACTGAGGTGAAAATGTGCCTCATCACAGAAGATGATTTTCTTCGAAAATTGATCATCCACTGTTGCCATTTCTTGCTACCATTCTGACCATTGACGCCGCTTGAAATGGTCAAGAGGCTTTAGTTCTTGAGCCAATCGCACCTTGTAAGCGTGTTAATGCAAGTCTTTATGCAGAATGTTCATCAACCACGAGCGTGAGATTATTGCAATTGTTGGACACGACGACGAGTTGAGGTGGACGGCTTTTCTGCAGGCCCTGGTGTTTTCACATCTTCTACAGACCCGGTTTGCTGAAATTTTTGCACGATTTTTCCGATTGTACGCACATTTGGACGATTAAATTGATCGAAAATTGATGATTCACGAAGTGCACGATATAAATTTTGATTTGAATGCCCATTTTCATAATAAGCCTGAATAACTTTAACGCGTTGCTCGATTGTGTATCTTTCCATGGTTCAAATTGAGTTGGTCTGAAATTGAGAAATGTCAAATGAAATGCAGAAAAAAACTTGACGTTTAGTGTGGTTCACATTCAACATCGGCCCTTTAAATTTAACCACCCGTTATTATCGGTGTATCCAATGGGACACAGCCCCTTAAGCAAAAGATAAAGTCTCGTCAGTGATGCGATCTATAGAAGCTGTCCCAAGAGACCGTGGAAGAGCATCCCCAACCCTCTCTATTAATGTCGATTGTTTAGCGCTCTTCAAGGAAATAAGACTCCGTCATGAATAATTTTTGGGAACTCACAGGGGTCGACATAAAGGCCGGTTATCGTATATGCTCGGTCTTGTTTACATAGCAGACGTACTCTGGTAAAGGCGACAGATCCATATGGTATCACATCGTATTATTGTCCACGTGTGAACACACTGCGTGGAACTATTTAAAACTAACCAATAGCTTGGATACTCTTTAAACTGCATTCTATAACAGTTCTAGATAATAGCAGAAGTCCCATTAAAAAAAACACTTAATCCGTTCTCAATGATTAGTTGTCCACCTGACAACTATTGCTATTTTGTTTGACTTGGTTGAATGGTCTCAGCTGTTGCGGTCAGATAGAGATACATACACCTTTATGCAAATCACCACTTGGAGTTGATTTTTTTTTTATCAATTTCTCGTTTTCTCGTTTTCATGATTTTTTTTTTAAAGAATTGAACTTTTTGACTTTAATTTGTATTCCTACCAGCAATCCAAAATCGTTGACAACCAACAAATCCTTAGCTTTAACACATCACATCACATGACGTGAACACCAGCAACCTAGAACCAACGATAACCATCAGTCATCACGCTGCTATTGTAAGAATGCATTCAAATGCAAGAAACATGACTCAAATAAAAAAAAAATACAACGCCAAAAGGAAATTCACAAATTAGTCAGTCCTTTCATGGTGCACGTATACGCATTTAAGTTATGACAGCACGGACAGCTGATTTCCGCTTGTGAGACATCAAAAAGATCGTGCGATCCGTTTGTCAGAGGTCAGCGCAAATTCAGCCATTAGCCGAATATGACAAGAGATAATTGCACATCCCTCTTGAAACCTAATGTGATAAATGGATTGTGCGCTCGCATTTGCATTCGTTTTGGATTCGGTTATGGATACTGTGTGGCAGATGAAGCGATACAGCATGTCTGCAAGTGCATATAATACGAGCCACTACTGACATGGGAGAATGGAAAATGCGATAAGCAAACATGATGTTAATGCCATTTTTCGGAAAACTGTAAAAGAAATTTGTAATGTGACGTAAGTCCTTTACCGCTATCGAGGTATCCACAAAGAAAATCTTCTCCGATTTTAAACAAATTTTCTACCAGGTATTCGTTCTGGTTAGCATTTTGAACAGATCTTCCCACAAAATGTAACGCATACATGATCGCGTATCGGTGATATGCGTTAAATCAACAATATTTGACAGCTCTGCGTTGAATTTCCTCCGATGTTGTGCGATGAAGAATTGCTGCGAAGTCGAACGCGATTGCATGCTTTTTTATTTTGTTCTGCAACGGATAAATCGAAAGCAAATTGACTTCCGAATGGAACTGACTTTCGTTTCGGAAATTGATCTGAACTGATACCTCAATAGGGGTGCCTATTGCAAGAAATCTAATATTATAGAGTAAACCCCGCTAAATTGCTTCGTCGAAAAATTCACAATATTTGACGCAGTACGAAGTGGTAGCCAATAACAAAATCCCACTTTTATGCGTCAATGTATCTTACTTACTTAAGTGGCGCTATAGTCCGGGATGAACCTGGGCCTCAACCAACATGCCTCTCCAATTAGCCCGGTCCTTAGCTAACTGCCTCCATTTGCGCACTCCATGTTGGTTGAGGTCGGTTTCTACTTGTGCGCGCCACTTAAGGCGAGGTCTTCTTCTACCGGGAATCGAAGACTCTGCGAGCCGGAGTATTGGTGTCCATTCTTTCTACATGTCCTAGCCATCTTAAACGTCCAATGCGGAGTTTTTTGACTAGGGGTATGTCGCTGTACAGCTCGTATAGTTCGTGGTTGAATCTTCGTCTCCATAGCCCGTCAACGCAAACGGGACCGAAGATTTTCCAAAGAATTTTTCTCTCGAATCGACCAAGGATTGCTTCATCCGCTTTTGATACGGCCCATGCTTCAGCGCCGTAGAGCAGGACTGGGATGATCAAGGTCTTATATAGGAACTCCTTAGTAGTTCGAGTGAGGGCATTTCTAATAAATTGCCTTCTTAGCCCGAACAAACAGCGATTGGCAAGAGTAATTCTTCGTTTGATTTCAGAGTAAATAGCGGAGCCGAGGTAGACAAAGTCCCGTACTACCTCAAAGTTATATCTGTCAACGGTGACGTTCTGTCCAATTCGTCGATGTTGTGTGTCCTTTCGTGTTGACAGCATATACTTAGTCTTATCCTCATTTACTGCTAAACCCATTTTTGCCGCTTCCTTCTCTATACTAGCAAACGTGGCTAAGACATCACGTTGAGTGCTACCAATGATGTCAATATCGTCGGCGTATGCTAGTAGTTGCACCGATTTTTGGAAAATTGTGCCTCTGGTGTTGGCTCGGGAGTTTTGCACAATCCTCTCAAGAATCAAATTGAAGAAGTCACATGACAGCGCATCGCCTTGCCTTAATGAGGTCGTTTCCGACCCTGATGGTGCAGCGAGAATTCTCCATCGTCATCCTACACAAACGGACGAGTTTGGACGGTATACCAAAACTAGACACGGCTCTGTATAGTTCGTCAATATAAATGCTGTCGTATGCGGCTTTGAAATCAATAAATAGGTGGTGGGTATCGATTTGGACTTCTTGGGTTTTTTCCAGGATCTGCCGAAGTGTGAAAATTTGATCGATTGTGGACTTTCCTGGCCTAAAACCACACTGATAAGGGCCGATCAGGTTGTTGGTAAACGGTTTCAAGCGTTCACATATTACGGCAGATAGGATCCTGTAAGCGGTGTTGAGTAGACTTATGCCTCTGTAGTTGGCGCAGTTCAGAGGGTCTCCTTTTTTGTGGATCGGGCAAACGATCTGAGGTTCCATTCTTCAGGCATGCTTTCAACCGACCAGATTTGGCTTATGAATGGTGGATGTTGCTTACCAAATCATCTCCGCCAGCTTTATAAAGCTCAGCGGGAAGGCCATCATTTCCGGCGGCCTTATTAAGCTTGAGTTTAGATATAGCTATCCTCACTTCACTTAGGTCGGGTGGTTGGCAGTTTTCGCTGTCGTTGCCAATATTAAATGGTTCGTTCTGCCTGACAGCGGAATGTTGTTCGTCATCGCCGTTTAACAGTCTGCAGAAGTGGTTCTTCCATATCCCCAGCATCGACTGTGTCTCAACTACGATATTTCCTTGTTCATCTCGACAGGTTTCTGTTCGAGCCTTGTATCCTTGGCTTTGACGTTTTACGCTTTGGTAAAACTTGGGAACATCGTTGCTGGAATGGCACCTCTCTATATCCTAGATCGCGCGATTTTCTTGCTCTTTTTTTTCTTTCTGAAAAGCCGATGTTCTTCCCTTCTTCTTTGCCTATAGAGCTCAATGGCAGCTCTCGTCTTCACCTGCAGCTTAGCCTTGTAGGCCTCGTTCTTGTCTGCGAGCATCTGTCGGCATTCCTCATCAATGTATCAGTTAAGAAAATTACAATCTCCAACTACAAGATCTCCGGAAAATCCTTAAGTGGAACGTGATTCTCTTCCCCGCTCTGCTAAAAGAGTAAAGCCTTTTATTTTTGACATAGGAATTGTTGTTTGACAGATAAAGTTCCATCCTGGTAAGAAGATCTCGGGGTAGACAAATCCTACTTTTTTTTTTTAATTTTTTTAAGCATCGGCACAATTTTTATGCTATTTTTGAGTAAGAGTGCTGTCATATCGTGTTTCAATACAACCATTTAAATTAGCTCAATTTCGCTTAAATTAAGTGGAGAAAATGTATTTGTTTTCTTCATTGTCAAAGCAATTAAAAGCGAAACACAACTAAGTGGGAAATTTCAGGCATGGTTAGTTTTTTTTTAAAGCAATTAAGTTGGAAACACAATGAAGATGGTTGCAATTATCCGGGAAATAGTGTATACAAAGCATTTATATTTTATTTTATATAAATTTTCACTTAGGTTCAGAGGAAAGATAATCTTCTAAACTCCGACAATTACATAAAATTACTGGAATTATGAGAGCGCGCGTAGTATCATCAAAACTACGGTGTATAAACCGTACAAAAATGGTTGCCATTGGATCTACATGAAAGCACATGAGTTTTCAGCCAGCTAGTAAATAAAATTTTTATAAAAGCAACTAAATAACGACCTGGCTAAACGAAAGTACGATGCTCCCTTCTGCTACAATGTTCGAACATCAAACGGAAAAGATACAACATTTACGGGTAAGCTGCAACAAAGCAGACATTACTGACATTCTGGAAATACGATTGAATGTAGAATCCCAGCGAATGCTCGCAGCCAAGAATGAGGCCTATAAAGAATGCTGCAAGTGCAGAGGAGAACAGCTGAAAACTTTTTAGGTAATAAAAAATGAAAAGAGAAGTGCTACTCCAGAAATGATGCTCCTAGATTTTACCAAAATATTAAACACTAACAGCCTTATTCATAAACTCATTATAAGGAGTGTAAGTTATGCACATCTTTAAATGTCTCTGAACGCAAAAACCTTATTCATAATACTTGTATTACGTTGAATATTCAACCACGCGTCTGATGGTTGAATAGTGGTTGTATAAAGGTATTTTTTTTTTATTTTGAATACACAGACGGCTAAGCATCAGGGTTGCCAAAGGATCAATTGTAAGTTGAAAAAAATAGTCCAGGGTATTTTTGTATTTTAGCAGTTGTGTTTCACTGTTTAATTTTTTCAAATGGCAATTTTTCTTTACGTACAGACTCAACATTGTAAACGATGTTATTGAGTCAACATAAGTCACCAAAATGTTATAAAAGTGTAGAAAACAAAGTTGTCACCATGAGTTTCGCAACCATAAAAATTATCTCTTGGTAACCCTGCCGAGCTTTTTGGTAAATTAATTGACACAAACCCTGTATAACTATTATCGGTGGGGAAATATGTTATGAATAAGACATTGTGCGACCCTGAATAAAGGCTGTGTAAATACTTATGCACTGTATAACTATACAACCGTTTAGATGTGCTTTAGTGAAATCTAATAAGGGTGTATCAAATGTAAGGTTCAAAATGAACCCGCTCGAGATAAACACTTAATATTGCCGACAACTACCATCCACTAGACCTAAAAAAAAAAGTGGAGATTGGTATATGTATCCGAACTAAAACATAAGGTTGCCAAAAAAGTCGGCCTTTCTACCGAGCTACATAATACATCCCCAAGGCGGCTACATACTTTCAATTACCGATCTTATCACGCAAGAGATTAATTTTATGATGAGTTTTTTCGCTTAGGGAGCCAACTAAAGATTGTCCAAGTCTAAATTTTCCATTTCAGCCCACCCAAATTCAGTTACCATGAGTCTGTAGCTACCAAAAAAAATCATTTTCTCCCGATTTTCCAAATGAATTGGACAAATGATGGCACAAATTCAAAATCCGCTCCTAAATGTTACTCTCTGCAGATGCATTGCATTTCTTGACAAGTTTTGTTTCTTTACATAGCCGCCAAAAAATCCGCCTCATCAGAAAAAAATATTTTTCGACCAAAATTTGATTTTCAATTCGGGTTGTTATAAGGCCCAAAGCGATAACAGTCCACTTTGTTGTTTGACTAAGTCAATTGGACTTTGCATTCCGTAACAGAGTCCAATTCCTTACCAAAAGGTATGCCTAAATAATTAAGCAAACAAGGAGAACTTCTTAACTGCGACATAATCGTCTTCAGCATCATCTAAAAGATTCTGTCTGAATTGATCTGTAAATATGAAAGCTCGACACCGTCAACTAAAAACCGTATCAGTCATTATAAGTGTAGCTTAAGGCAAGAAAAATTAAAAAAAAAAAATAGCATAAAAGATCCTATACTGCATTTAATGTGAGGGTGTCAGATTATTGACGATTTAATCAGACCTTACGAATGCAGCTTCAGGCCACGCTAATATCGACCGAATTTTCACATTGCGCCAAAAACTGAAAAAAAAAAATTCAAAGATATCCGTAATCCATATCGATATCCAACACCTATTCATAGATTTAAGAACCGCGAAATGCCGACGATAAACAAAAAATATGACAGCTTCATCAAGGTCGTTGGAGGAATCTTGCAACACACGATACCAAACATAGAATTATAAAAGGTTACGCACTGTCACTAGATTTCATCAAGACAATCCGGTTGAGCATTCCTGCCGACGGGGGAAAACAAGGGCCTAATATTCTATAAATCTTTTATGATCGCTCTCAACGATATGTCAACACTGCGTTTGCGTATATAAAGAAGGAAGGGGCTATAGTCTGTAGCAGTTAACGAGGGCGAGACCAAGTAATGTCACAATCGAAAACTTAGAGGTAGTAAATGAATTTGTATACCTCGTATCCGGTTTTAGTTCTGACAACACGTCAGAAATAGAATAAAAGATAACTGGCAACCGTAGTTTCTACGGTCTTTGAAAATATTTGGTATAATAAGGTTCTTACTCAAACTACGAAAAAGGACGTATAAATGTTAGAATTTGATCATCGCAATCACGAGCTAAGGTGTTGAGGCAAGAAAGGCATATAAAGCGGTATAGATATCCTTGGTTCTTTTAAATAAACCAAAATTGGAAAAATCTCCGCTCATCTTTTAAGTATAGAGTTTCTTTAATTTTTGACGAACTTCTTTCTGATCAGGAGTAAACGTTAAGGTAGGATATAATTTTTTCAGGCATTTTTTCGTTCAAACATAGGCGATTTTGAAATCAATAAGCAAGTAGTGGTGTAAATGTGATGTAGAGTGGACTTTTTATCAAGAGTCACTGATTCAAATTTTAGATAAGAAGTAACTCCTTAGATTGGAAGATGGGTTTGGTGTTAACTAACCGCATTAGCTGTGGAGTTAGAATTTTATATAAGTCGGGTCATGTGCGCTTCCAAAGCCAGAAGAAATCGACATACACTGCGAGTCATAAGATTAGAAGCAGGTATTTTAACAGCAGAGGAAAGGGCTAGAATAGATGTTTATTGCTCCGACGGTCTTTCATGTCGTGCTATAGCCCGAGAAATAATGCGAAGTGATCATTGTGTCAGCAATTATTTAAAAAACCCTACGTCTTACACAAAAAATTATAAAGGAAACAATTCTTCTGCCTTAACACGCCGCGAAACGCGAAGTATCCTTAAATTAGCGTCAAATTCAGCTTTATCAGCAGCTAAAATTAGGGAAAAGCTAATGTTAAGACCAGCTTATCTACTGTTACCCTCGTCATTCGTCGTGCTAAACACTTAAAGCGCCTGAAACTAAAGAAAAAACCAGCACTTAATGACGCAAGGAAGAAACAACGCTTGTGTTTCGCGAAAGATCACATGAGCTGGGATGTGCAAAATGCAACGACTACAAATGTTTGGCGGAAGGTACTTTTTTCCGACGAAAATTAACCTAGGTTATAATTATTATTTCCATGACCTGAGGAAAGAGGGGCGGTTTTTGAACCGTCACCATAGCAGAGAAGAAGGCGTTATGGTCTGGGGTTCAATTTCATTTTATGGAGCTATAGACTTGGTAGTCCAAGATACCAAAATGACTGGAAACAACTATAAAGCCTTGCTGGAATTAGTATTCCCCGAAATTGACGAGCTTTTAGGACAAATTTCATGGATTTTTCAGCAGGACAACGCCCCCATACACATAGCCCGAGTGGTAAAATCCTTCATTGCGAGCCAAAACGTCCACTTTCTGCCTTGGCCACCGTATACCACGGACCTTAACATAATCGAAAATGTTTGGGGCTAGCTTACACGTAAGATATATGAGGGAGGGAAGCAATACGATGACAAGGAAACGCTAATTCATGCCGTTAAATTGGCCTGGAGTGAGATTTCACTGAACTACTTGGAATCGCTGTATAAATCCTTAAAAGATAGAATTTTTTAAGTTATTTTAAAGGCTAGTGGCAGCACACATTATTTAATATTTAATAAAAGCTAATATGAATACCAAAATATAAATAACTGCATTTTATTTTCATTTATTTGATGTGCTTCTAATCTAATGACCCGATTTATTTCCGCGTATTTTTTACTCAATTTACAATTTGTCTTCAAAGTTCCGTTAGCCAAATCTCTCCTATACACTCATTTCATATTTTGTTGCTAACAAAATAGTCTCTCATTTGCCATAGTCGTTTTTTTCTAATCCATCGTGTAACGGTAAAAATATCGATTTTACTTCTCAAAAATACCTGCTTCTAATCTTATGACTCGCAGAGTATATGTCACTCATTGATTATTCACATCACTGAGCACTATGCTCTTAGTATCCCTTTACACAACTTGTTAACAGAAAAGAGTAGGCGACCAGTTAGCGAAAGCCCCAAATTGATGCAAAGTAGACATTACTGCCATCAATGAAGTACATTGGGATCAGACTTGCAAAACGAAAATGAAGGCGTATTTCACTTACCTATAATTTTCCTCCGATGCATATTGCAGAAAATCTCCACTTCTTCAAGTGATAGTGTTTATGTTAAGATTTTTCGAAATCTCAAAGGGATCCTTATTTTTCTATGGTCCATGATATTGAAAACTGAAGGATCACTTTGCAGCCAAACTTAAATGCTTACCATTCACACACAATAGCTGGTAAAATGTTGGATTTAAAATTTAAGACATTCATGGAAACAAAAAATACGTGAGATTCCAATGTTTACCTTACGTACTTACTTAAGTGGCTCTACAGTCTTGAATGAACCTGGGTCTCAACAAACATGTCTCTCCAATTAGCCCGGTCCTTAGCTAACTGTCTCCAGTTGCGCACTTTAAGTTGGTTGAGGCAGTTTCTACTTCAGCTTGCCACTAAAGGCGAGGTCTTCCTCTACTCCGTCTGAAGTCAGGCTTGGAATCAAAGACTGCGAGTCGGAGGATTTGTGTCCATCAGCTCTACATGTCCTAGCCTTCTTAAACAAAACAAAACAAAAAAGGCGCAGTCTTTTAACCAGAGATATGTCCCTGTACAGCTCGGGGTTGAATCTTCGTCTCTTCAAACGACCACGATTGCGCCTCTGGTGTTGGCTCGAAAGTTTTGCACAATCCTCTCAAGAATCAAATTAAAGAAGTCACATCTTGAGGGTTGGTTGAGGTCAGTTTCTACTTCAGCTTGCCACTAAAGGCGAGGTCTTCCTCTACTCCGTTTGAAGTCAGGCTATGAATCGAAGACTGCGAACCGGAGTATTTGTGTCCATCAGCTCTACATGTCCGAGCCATCTTAAACTTTCAAGGCGCAGTTTTTAGACCAGAGATATGCCGCTGTACAGCTCGTGGTTGAATCTTCGTCTCTCAAAATGACCAGCATTGCGCCTCTGGTGTTGGCTCGAAAGTTTTGCACAATCCTCTAAAGAATCAAATTAGGGAAGTCAGATGACAGCGCATCGCCTTGTCTAAATCCTTTTTTGGTATCGAATGTGTCGGTGAGGTCATTTCCGACCCTGATGGAGCAGCGACAGTTCTCATCCTGCACAGACGGACGAGTTTAAGCGGTATATAAAAAGTCCAAAATTAAGGCTTTCTCGGCAGCCTTGTTAAACTTAAGTTTAGATATTGCTATCCTAACTCAGGATTCTGTTCACGCCTCCTAGCTTTGACGTTTACACTTAGGTAAAACTTACGAACATCTTTCCTGGAGTGGCATCTCTCTATATCATCGATAGCGCAATTTTCTTGTTTTTCTTTCAGAAAATTCGGTTTTCTTCCCTCCTTTTTGCCTATAGAGCTCTCGTCTTCACCTGCAACTTGCAGGCCTCGTTCTTGGCTAGGAGCATCTGTTGGTCGAGCGAGAAGCCTTGCATATCAATTGCGGCTGATCGGCTGATCTAATGGCTTGTTGACTCATTGACATTTTTCTTCGACATTTAATGCTGCCCCGCAGGTCTTACTGCCAACAAAAAAAGGAAATAAGCCCCCAATTTCGTACCCATCCCAAATCCAATAGCTATCTCAAGCAGGGATGTTCACAATTTGCATACACCCGAGTGCGAGTTTGGGTGTATGCAAAGTTTGCTTGGGTTCACTGTTGGATTTGGGTTGCGTTCGAGTTCGGATTCATGCAAAAGAAATATGCCCCACAACCAATAGGCATTAACAGCCGCGGGACTAATTCCGAAAAGGAAATACGCCTCGCGGGGTCTGTTTCCTTTTTTTGGAATTTAGCCCCATAGGACTTTATTACGCGAGGGTAAATTTTACTACATATTATGAAATGTGTTAAATTGTTTGTACTCTTATACAGAAATATGCAGAGAAACTAACAAAAAAGTCGAGGCTTAGCTCAAACAAGAAGGCAGGTGTTAAATTATTCGTTTGTGCATGTTAAACACAATTTTTAACTTTTTGCCACAAACTGATCACTCGAGTCCACTGTACAATGTCGAACCAGCCAGCAATTTATTCATATAGGGTGGTATTAATTTCCTTATAAGATCTAAGCAAAAAAAAAAACAAATCTATTCAAACGCATGTGAGAATACTAAGCAAACTAAATTGACCGAGAAGTAGGGAAACCATTTTAAAATTCCCCAGCCAGAAGTTCAAAGATTTTTTTATAAGATAATGCTAATGCTTTGGAATAGTAATTCGCACACACGCATTTCAGGCGCCGCAGACCCGTTGACAGTGTCACTTAACTAATCTCTGATCGCGATTTGATATTCAAATCAAATCTTACACCGGTTTTCAACATTAAGTGCGTGTCTGTTTTTAAATTGGAATCTTCATTCAGCCGAACATGGGTTTGTTGTCCCTCCCTCTCGCCTAGCGCGCTAGAAATTAACAATCATGCTAGACACGATAAAAGCCCTATGATTTATGGATTATTTGACAAGCAGACGCGCAACTCCCCCTACAAACGCGAGGGTGCGGGCTCAATATGTAGATACACCCAACGGGTGCAGACTAATAAAATTTGAATACCAAATCGAAACGTTTCGGCCATATGCATTAGAAATCCAAATTTTCGAAAGAGACAGACTGGACTTTTTTTAACATCTCTATGTATTTTTGAGATTACCTACATATTTCGACATACATACATGTAGACATAGTTAAGTGAGGGGATTTTTTTTTTAATTTAAATTTACTGGTACGCCATGTGCGGCGGGACTCCGAAATATCTATCGACTAAATAATAAATTTGAAGAAAAATGCAAATTAGCTGTGTTAGTAGTGGAAGCTTTGAGAGTTGGACGCGTGTAACTAAAAACCATCAATTTGGATGCTTAATTGTGAAGATACGTTGTCGTGATTTTTTGTATTTTTTTTGCTCGCATCATCATCCGTGATCTTGACTCGAATGACCGATGATGTGTGCTGATGTTCTGCGATGAATAATGTGGCTTCCACTTAAGAGTTCCCCAGAAAACAATAACGACGAACATAACATAATAATTGTTGACCTCGATATTGTGTGATTTAAATTAAATTTAATTTGTTGGTTCGTGGTTTGTCTAGTTGGAGCAAAAGGCGACGAAGAAGGAGTGGCCTTTTGGGGTTCTGGAATGCTTGACTTGAGAATAATATATGACAACATTTGGCAAAGATGAAAGTCTACAGTTATTCGGTTATCTTTAGATCGCTAGAGTTTAATGAGAAATGAGCTGTTGATCTATAAATATGATAACACACAGCCAACAATTTCAACAAACTCGAGTCCACAATATGACGTCTGAAAATCGTCTCTTCGAAGTTGGCACTAAAGAAATTAAAGTTTATCGAAGTTGCTAACGCAAATTGGCTAACTAGGGGAACTTTTCAAACACGCATGATTTTCTGGAGCCCACCAGCAAGAAACCCTTGGACACAGATGCTATCAGCCGAGGACGAGGCCTACAAGGCTAAGGCTGCAGGTGAACCCAAGAACTGCCATAGGTATGAATGATGGAGAGGTGCCAATCTGGGAAAGATGTTCACAAATTTTTCCAAAGTGTAACGAAAGATCTTAGTTGAGACACAGTCAATGCTGAGGATATGGAATAACCACTTCTGCAGACTTTTTTTTTATAATTTGTGCGACCGTTTGAGTAGGGGAGAAACAGTGTGATAGGAAAGATTTTGGATGTAATGGAGACTTACTCCATTGGTGGTGTCGGAACTAAATTCGGGGAGTCACTGTTAAACGGCGATGACAGAACTTAGCATTTAATATTGGCGAAAACTAGCAACCACTTGTTACGTTCCACTTCCGCAAATCAGGACATCACTTCGAAAATGATTAAACTCAGCCTAGGGCTCGAACCCGTGTTTCCTACACGCACTTGATGGCTTATCCTCCAGGCCACCATTTGCTTCCACTTGTGCTGGAATAATTGGTCCGTACTTCTTTAGAAATGATGCTGGCCAGAACGTTACAGTCAATAATGATCGCTATAGAGCCATGATTACTGACCATGATGTGCTGTGGTTTCAACAAGACGGCGCAACATGTCACACAGCTTGTGCAACAATTGTTTTGTTGAAGGAAACGTTCGGTGAGCGCATAATTTCGCGTTTTGGTCCTGTGAGTTGGCCTCCAAGATCGTGCGATTTAACGCTTACTTACTTACTTAAGTGGCGCTACAGTCCTGGATGAACCTGGGCCTCAACCAACATGTCTCTCCAAATAGCCCGGTCCTTAGCCAACTGCCTCCAGTTGCGCACTCCAAGTTGGTTGAGGTCGGTTTCTCCTTGTGCGCGCCACTTAAGGCGAGGTCTTCCTCTACTGCGTCCTGGGTCTGGCTGGGAATCGAAGACTCTGCGAGCCGGAGTATTGGTGTCCATTCTTTCTACATGTCCTAGCCATCTTAACGTCCAATGCGGAGTTTTTTGACCAGGGGTATGTCGCTGTACAGCTCGTATAGTTCGTGGTTGAATCTTCGTCTCCATAGCCCGTCAACGCAAACGGACCGAAGATTTTCCGAAGAATTTTCCTCTCGAATCGACCAAGGATTTCTTCATCCGCTTTTGATACGGTCCATGCTTCAGCGCGTAGAGCAGGACTGGGATGATCAGGGTCTTATATAGGATCTCCTTAGTAGTTCGAGTGAGGGCTTTACTACTAAATTGCCTTCTTAGCCCGAAGAAACAGCGGTTGGCAAGAGTAATTCTTCGTTTTATTTCTGACGAGATGTTGTCAGAGTTAATAGCGGAGTCGAGGTAGACAAAGTCCCGTACTACCTCAAAGTTATATCTGTCAATGGTGACGTTCTGTCCAATTCGTCGATGTTGTGTGTTTTTTCGTGTTGACAGCATATACTTTGTCTTACCCTCATTTACTGCTAAACCCATTTTTGCCGCTTCCTTCTTTATACTAGCAAACGTGGCTATGACATCACGTTGAGTCCTACCAATGATGTCAATATCCTCGGCGTATGCTAGTAGTTGCACCAATTTTTCGAGAATTGTGCCTCTGGTGTTGGCTCGGGAGTTTTGCACAATCCTCTCAAGAATGATATTAAAGAAGTCACATGACAGCGCATCGGCTTCCCAAATCCTTTTTTGGTATCGAATGTGTCGGTGAGGTCGTTTCCGATCCTAATGGTGCAGCGAGAATTCTCCATCGTCATCCTTCACAAACGGACGTGTTTGGGCGGTATACCAAAACTAGACATGGCTCTGTATAGTTCGATTTGGACTTCTTGGGTTTTTTCCAGGATCTGCCGAAGTGTGAAAATTTGATCGATTGTGGGCTTTCCTGGCATAAAACCACACTAATAAGGGCCGATCAGGTTGTTGGTAAACGGTTTTAAGCGTTCACATATTGCGGCAGATAGGATCTTGTAAGCGATAGGATCTTGTAAGGGAATGCCGTCATTTCCGGCGGCCTTATCAAGCTTGAGTTTAGATATAGCTATCCTCACTTCACTTAGGTCGGGTGGTTGGCAGTTTTCGCTGTCGTTGCCAATATTAAATGGTTCGTTCTGCCTTATAGCGGAATGTTGTTCGTCATCGCCGTTTAACAGTCTGCAGAAGTGGTTCTTCCATATCCTCAGCATCGACTGTGTCTCAACTACGACATTTCCTTGTTCATTTCGACAGGATTCTGTTCGAGCCTTGTATCCTTGGCTTTGACGTTTTACACTTTGGTAAACGATTTAACGCCGCTTGAATATTTTCTATGGGGATATGTGAAGTCGGTAGTCTACGCCGGTAAGCCCGAACCATTTGTAGGACAACATTCGCAGCGTTATTGCCGATATACGACCACAAATGTTGGAAAAAGTCATCGAAAATTGGACCTCCAGATTAGAGTCTGAGCCAACCGTGGCAGTCATATGGCAGAAATCATAATTAAATTATAATTCAAGGTTATCTTTCGAATAAAATAAATTTCATGTCAATTAAAAAAAAATCATCTTTGTTTTATTCCATTTGAAAGTTCTACATCTCTAAAGAAAACACCCTTTGCATGTATATAATTATTTTTTTTTAACACCGCTCTAATTGACTTTGAGGGACAACAAAACCGATCGTTACGAACTCTTGCGACCAACTCTCCTGTATGAAACGCTTTTTTCACTCTCACGCCACGCTAACTGGCTTCTATCCATTTGCCTCTTTTAATCTTTAAATCTAGTTAGAGGCTCCTTAAAAATAATTAAAAATAGAAAAGAGAAGTCACTGCCGTGGTTCAAACTCCAACTCTATGGATCAGTTTGGGGTGTTAGCTCCACCATAACATATCTTGACAAATTTTTGGACACCAATTCATTTACGGTGAAAACTTCTCAGGTCATAACACTCCCCCTTTTCTTTCAGAAGTTTTTACTGGTTATCAGTAGCTTCGACCTGGTTGAAAATCTTTAAATCCTTGACATGCAAAATACCAAAAGCTTTCCCAACCAATCCCTTGAGTTCGTACGTCCATCCCGATACTTTGCGCAGAACTTTGTAGCGTCCTATAAAATTTGGTGCTAATTTGGCCGTGAAGTAGTTGGCAGCTTCAGATAACACAAAATTTTTGCGTAACACAAAGTATGAGGAAAAAATTATACATCCTGACGTCGAAGGTCATACTGTCTTGCATAGGCCTGCGTCGCCGTCGACTACTTTCGTAAAGTAGTCAACCACTGTTAGGATAAAGCAATAGCCTTTGGTCGACCGAGAAAGTGTTCCTACTTCATCAATACAGAGCATTCCCCACGGCTTTGTTACATTTCCCCCTAGATAACATCAACCCTGTCGGTTTATGTAAATCCGGCTTAACCGTTTGGCACACTATAGACATTGTCGCACATAAGAAGCTACCAAGTTATCTACTGTCTTCCGAACCTCGCCATGTCCTCCCGACACATCATCATGATGTTCTTTTAATAGGCTCGTTGGTCTTTGGCAACCAGTCTTCAATTTCTTTTCCACACATATTGATAGAGTACTCCTCCGTTCTCTAGGCCAACTTCGGATACTTATCAGTTATCTGGATCTTTTGAAACGAATTTTACCATTTTATGATACCACGCATCTTGCAGATATATACAATCAGAAATACTTGGAACAACAACGACGATACCACGAAGCCCTTCGAATAAATCGCGTACCCCTGAAACTGTTGTTAGACCTGGAAACTCTACAATGCTTTTGACGGGATCTACCAGGAGTCCTTTTTGGTCAACAATAAACTCCAAATACCTAAACTCAGTTTTGCGAAATTCACATCTGGCTTTGCTGGGCACTAGACCAGCAGATTTTATCCTACAAAACCTCTAGCAATACTGAAAGATGTGCTTCAAATGTCTCCGTTACGATAATCACATCATCTAAATAAACGAATACGTTCGTTTCGAGATCGGTTCCAAGTACTCTATCTAGAAAGCGCTGCCAGGTCGCTGGCGCATTATAAAGTCCCTTTGCCTGGTATTGTAAAAGCTGTGACTTGCTTTGAGGGTTCGGCTAATGGTATTTGCCAGTAAGCGGATTTAATATCAAGTGACGATAAAAATGTTTGATATATAAAAGTGTTTGATATAGTGCGTACCAAATCAGTTGGCCAATCTACTGCGCAGGTCTCTTTAAATTTATTTTACAATATCTTAAATTGCTCTTAAATCCTCTCTCTGCGCATTCGACCGTTGGCAAACTAGTGCAAACCAAACCAGTTGGGCTTGGGCATTCTACTGCGCAGGTCTCTTAAGATTTATTGTAAAATATCTTAAATTTCCCTAAAATCCTCTCTCTGCGCAATCGACAGTTGGCCAACTGATTTGGTACGCACTATACCTTATTCAGTTTCCGAAAATCGACACAGAAACGGAACTTCAAATCTTTTTTTTTACTAGTAGTATTGGAGATCAAGAATGGTGTATTACAGATTACGCATTGCCCATGTCCGCCATTTTTATTTACGTTTCTGCACATCTTGCATATCTATAACATGTCACCTGTGACTTAGCTACGCAGAACGAGCAAAAATTGAACACCTGAATGCATAATCTTAGATCTTTCATTCCTAATCGCAGATGACCAAAGTCTAGTCGATGGTTCTACAGTACGGGACTCCGTACTACCTCTACTCCGCTATTAACTCTGACAACAACATCTGGTCAGAAATTAATCGAAGTGTTACTCTTGCCAACATGTTTCTCCGGGCTAAGAAGGCAATTCAGTAGTAAAACCCTCACTCGAAACTAAGAAGATCAAAAGTGGATGAAGAAATCCTTGGTCGAATTGAGAGGAAAATTCGTCAAAAAATCTTCGGTTCCTTTCGCGTTGTCTGGCTATGGAGAGGAAGATTCAACCAACAACTATACGAGCTGTACAGCGACATACCCCTGGTCAAAAAACTCCGCATTGGACGTTTCAAATAGCTAGGACATGTAGATAGAGTGAATGGATACAAATGCTGCGGCGCGCAGAGTCTTCAAGTCGCAGCCATACGTGCGTCGGACGCTGTAGAGGAAGACCTCGTCTTAAGTGGAGCGCACAAGTAGAAACGGGCATTGGAGAGGCGTGTTGGTTGAGGCCAAGGCTCATTTCGAATTGTAGCGCCACTTAAGTAAGTAAGTAGTAGCCAAGTGATGGTATATGCTATGCGTTTCAGCATTTTCACGGAAAGATTCGATTTTAAGGCATCCTACCAACCGTAGGTGTTAGCCGAGAGATTTTCCGTGGATCTCTAACCAACTTTTTTTATCGATCTTTATTATACAAGGTGGCGCAAAAGTAATCCTCCTATCAGAAAATGCTATAAATTTTGCGATTGGCCCCTAATGTCAGTTCTGTTTTGACATTTGTGTAGTAAACACATGCGAAATACACGTTAATAAACAATGTTATGCTACACTGCTCCATAACGCGGAATATTGGTGACTATTTATTTGAGCAATAATCGGTCGGTGACTTTGGCACAACGTGAATTTCGTCGCAGATTTCCTAGCCGTCCAACGCCTACTGGTGAAACACTGCGACGTTTAGCCGCTCGCCTCGAAGAGACTGGCACAACACGAGATGCTGCCAAGCGTGGCAGACCCCGGAGTAGCCGTTCTGCAGAGAATATTGCTGCTGTAGCCGAAGATGTCATGGAAGCGCCGTCGACATCGACCAGACGACGTGCCACGCAAATGGGTATCAGTCGACGGTCTTTAGAGCGAATTTTGGTACTAGTTTTGAAGATGTTTCCGTACAAAGTCCAGACGGTGCATCAGCTGTTAGCTGCTGACTGCCAATCGCGTCTAACATACGCTCAAGCCATCCTTAATCACCACCAAGAGGAAGATGATTTTTCATCAAAAATAATCATGAGTGATGAGGCCCATTTCCATCTTAGCGGGTACGTAAATAAGCAAAATTTACGCTTCTGGGGCACTGAAAATCCGCGTGTAACCCACGAAGAGCCATTACACCCGCTCAAAGTCACTGTATGGTGTGCTGTTTTCGCTGGAGGAGTCATCGGACCTTTTTTCTTCGAAGACGTCGCGGGCCAAACGGGTACTGTGAATTGTGAGCGCTACAGAGCAATGATCAACGAGTTCTTTTTGCCGCAACTTGATGAATTGGGATTGGAAAACATGTGGTTCCAACAGGACGGTGCAACGGCACACACTGCACGTGCCACAACCGATATGCTGAAGGATGCATTTCCCGGGCGCCTAATCTCCCGTTTTGGCGATTTGCACTGGCCAGCAAGATCGCCTGATTTGACCGCCCAGACTACTTTTTGTGGGGCTTTTTGAAGTCGCGGGTTTATGTCAACAAGCCTCAGACTCTTGCAGCTCTTAAAGACAATATCCATCATGAATGTGAGGACCTATTGCCGGAAGTTTTGGCCAAAGTGATGGAAAATGCCATAAAAAGGGCTCAAATGACAATCAACTTTGGCGGCGGCCATTTACATGACGTCATATTCTCAACTTGATGTTAAAAAAAATTAAAAGACCAAATAAAAATAATCCACAAGAAGAATCAAAGTTTTTAATTTTTTTTTAAATTACAGCCAAAAAACATCGGAAGGTTATTTTTGCACCACCTTGTATAAGTATACCAACTAAATGACAACCCTGAGGAATTGCGTTGCATGACTCTCAACTTTATATTGAACGTCTAAGCATGCATTAGATGTATCCAGCTCTTCATATCTCAAACATGCAGTCCGATCAACATGTATTCATCTGTCCATTCTATATCTCGACTCGACAATACGTCATTGCGAATTGGCAACGCGATTTATTTATGCGAATAAGATGAACGAAAAAAACACAAAAACTAGAATATATTCATGTGAGAGAACTTCCTCTCTATTCTCGCATAGGTGTATATATACAAAGCTTGCATTTGAAATGAGCCGGTTTGGAATTGTTCGGTTTTCTTTGTGCTGCTTTTAGCATTAGATATCTTCTTTGTTTCGTACTTTGTTGTTTTTTTTCCTGTAGATTTTTTTGTTCGTTATTTAGTGGGACCTGTGGTGATTTGATCTTTTTTGGTGATGTATGTGATTCAGTAACCAGATGAAGAAATAACTCAAAATGGGATAAAATACGTTTTACCCGAAAATAATGGCGTCACGCTTCTAGGTCTTGAACATTTTTTATTTAATTTCTCATGTTGAATAATAAAGGTTAAGATATCTGAACAAAAACAAAACAGCAGTGATATTATGGCAGATCGTTGCTTTTAATTGTACACCCATTTGAATTAGGACAACATATAACATATGCGCTGAATGCAGCAAACACTGCCGGTTAAGAAGATGTATCTAGATGCTGACTTTTTAAATTTTCATTAATCGCCAAACAGCTAATGAAGTTTATTTTAATTTTTTGACTACCATAAGTATTATGAAGTGTCAATATCAAAATAATACTGGCCATGGTCAGAGTCACTTAGTGCAGGGTGGCACATTATTCGGTTTAACTATAGTAAGGACTATTATTATTTAACACACTTTTTCGTTTACTTCCAGACAGGCTTTAAAATCGATATACCTATGCTTGGACCCGGTAGATGGTTTTGGCGTCAAGTTATTAACCGAATTCTTATTTTTAGTGCGATTTGACTTAATTAAGATTGTATGTAGCCGACAAGATCTGATAGGTGGCGCTGGAGTGAATTTATATTGAATACTGCTATTTACAATTCGGTGTCACTTAAACTCAGAATGTGTACTTGTTTACTAACTAATAAGAGCATTCGTATACCCTATCCCATAGGGTTATATTAGTTTTGATTCACAGTTTCGGCGTTCAAACACGAAGTGGTATATATGCAAAATCCTAACTGGCGTATGTTTCGTATTTTTTTCTGTTCGTATTTTGCGTTAAACGTAATAAAATCATTTAATTCAAAAATAAAAGTATGTACAAGGTGGCGCAAAAGTAATCCTCCTATCAGAAAATGCTATAAATTTTGCGATTGGCCCCTAATGTCAGTTCTGTTTTGACATTTGTGTAGTAAACACATGCGAAATACACGTTAATAAACAATGTTACGCTACACTGCTCCAGAACGCGGAATATTGCTGACTATTTAAGTTTTTCATTTTTTTTAAATTACAGCCAAAAAACATCGGAAGGTTATTTTTGCGCCACCTTGTATTAATAAAACTAAAACGGTTTGAGAGATACAGATACGACACTTCGTGTGATGATAAATAACGATCGGTAGATAATATACGCCAAATATCTCCAAATGACATTTTTTTGCAGATACGTCACTTCTTGTTTCGAACGACAGTTTGTAACATTGAGAAATAAATTAAATTATATAGATCAACTCAGAATCGCCAGCTGAGTCCATTTAGCCATGTCTGTCAGTCCGTTCGTCTGTATGTAAGTTACCGATTTTTAGGACTTACATCTTAAGCTAAGATAAGATAGATAGATATATTTATTTCGTATATGAATATTTTTACATAATGATGTTATTGCACATTTTACAGAGATTTGATGATGATTTTATCTTTCTACTGAAATATTATTTTTAATGGTTAGAAGAATTTATAAAGAAAAAAAAGGATAAACTTGAAGGAAAATACGAAAAAAAACCTCCAATATAAGAAAAAAAAAAGATATAAATAAAAAAAAAAAAATTTACAATTGCCATTAAATTGGTACTTGATAAATAATTAAATAAATAAAAAGACAAATAAATAAATAAATAAATAAAAAAGTGAATTAGTAAATAAATAAATAAATAAATGAATAAATAAGTAAGGTTAAGCTAAGATAATGAAATTTGATATCTGCGATCCTTGTCCGTTCTGTTCGAACAAGTGTAAACATTTTCGAAATTCGCCCACTGCCAATCCCACTTTTCAGAAAAACGTAGTTTTTGGACAAATCGTAAGCAATTTTATAAAAATGAGCCTGAACAACATATTTTGACAATCTCAATACCTATATTTCGTGTTCATTAAGTTTTTTGTTACGCTCACTTTTTGGGGGCGTTTTCAGTACAAAAAAAAAAACGTTTTTCGATGACTAATATTCACAATTTATTGACTTTATGAAAAAAAATCAGAAATCATGGACGCAATAGGTGCCGCAAGTTGAACTGCAATGCAAACAACAATATGACTAAGCACACTTCTACAAATCAATGCCCCAACATTAATTCAACAACAAAAATAAGTTTATAATTTAATAATTCAAACTACAGGGTAGATGATAAAACGCACTACCAAAAAAATATAATATGTGCCTTCTTTTCTGTATATAATATAATTAAACGGATAAAGATACACAAATTTGGGTTGTGCGCAGCATTCACGCGCTGAAGTTGGTAATTTCCTTTTAAAAGGGAGTTGCCTCCGAGTTGATGCACCATCACGAGGATGATAAACTTTTTACTGAAATGCGACCATTGACGCACTGCACAGACAAAAAAGCGGACTTCTGACTAAAGACTAAAAAACTTGTACAGACGACTGACAAACCCACGTGACCCGGAGATTAGAACACTGAAGGCGTCGATCAAAAACATCAACCAATTGATCAAGGAGAACTATCGGTTGTCCATTAATTTGTTTTGGAATAACAGAATTCGGGCCGTAAATTCCAGCGACCCGAGTATGTTTCCACAAATTAATAAGATCTTTAGGAGGAAAGGTCATAACGACCTTCCGTGTATTAAGCTCCAACGAACAACTGACAATACAAACATACTTTTGACAGCAGGAATCGATCCAGGGGAAGCCGTCTTCAACGACGATTTCTATGTTATTGAAGATCCTCAGGAGAAAGTGGAGGCAGTGGAGGCTGTCTTTCAGGATGTGTATAAGGTGAATGATAGCATTCGCCCGAACCGCGTCCTGGAAAACAATGCCCTGCTCCATCACTTCTACCTCAGAAATGACATAACGCAATGGCGATCTGAGAACCGCGGTTGACGAAAACTTGGCAAACGCCGTAGTCGCCGAGCGAAGTGGGTCTAGTCCCCTGTTAATTTCGAAGGTGGAACTCCAGACCATCTTCGATTCCATAAAGAAAAAGAAGTCAGCGGGAGTCGATGGTATATCCAACATTTTACTGCGACACTTACCCCCTGAAGCTGTGGAAATTTACGCCACGCTGTTCAACAACGCGCTGAATAATGCATATTATCCAGTGCGTTGGAAGACGGCCGTGGTTCATCCTCTCCCGAAAAAGGGAGAGGACAACTCCAATCCGGCAAATTTCCGGTCGATAAGTCTCCTTCCGAGTATCAGCAAGGTATTCGAAAAGATTCTCAATCGGGCTCTGTTCAAGTGGTCTGAGGACAACAATATTATACCAGAGAACCAGTTTGGATTCAAGGCCGGACATGACTGTATTCATGCCGCCTCCAAACTAGTCTCTGATATACAATGGAACAAAGCGAAAAAACAGTGCACGGGTGCATGTCTGGTTGATTTGGAGAAGGCTCTCAACACCGTATGGTAAGAGGGCCTCTTTCTAATCAGACTTGGCATAAGTAAACCACTACTATATATGCTTCATGACATGTTGACTGGTAGAACGTTTGTTGTCAAAAGTGGCAATGTAACTTCTACCACCGAATTTTTCATTAAAAATGGTCTGCAACAGGGAGCGGTGAACTCGCCGATTCTCTTCAGCATTTACACCAGCGATATGATAGGTAGTCTTACTCAGGCAATTGCGTATGCGGACGATCTTATCGCGTACAGATCAGCACCTACTGTCGATGTCATCCGAACTCTTTTGCAGCGGGACTTCGATAAGATCCAGAGATATTGTGATGACTGGAAGTTGAAAATCAACTTTCAGAAATCGGAAACTATCCTGTTTAGGACACCGTTGTCTAAGGCCTCTAGGGATACAAGAAAGAACTGGCGCAAGCTGGTGATCGTTGGACCAAACGGACATCCACTGGCGAGTAAACGTGTAGTAAAGTACCTTGGCATCTGGCTGGATCAGTATCTATAGTTCGGAAGACATGTAGATGCTGCTCTGGCGAGAGCTAGGGGAGCATTTGCCCTGACAAGACGATTGTTCTATAGCAGCCGTCTTGACAGCAGGGTGAAGGTGATTTGCTACATGTCTCTTATCAGACCGACGATTGCCTATGGGTGCCCGGTGTGGTCCAACGGTGCCCCATTTCAAATGGAAAAGATACGGGTGTTTGAGAGGCAGTGTATGAGAATTTTTGTTTAGCATGTAAGTTAGTTCTAAGTTGAAGAAAAATAAAAATGAATTAAAAAAAAAAACACTTTTTACTGAACGTAGTTCGGACGCGCTGACAAATTGAAATTATAACTGACTCCCAGGCATCTACTGACATCTACTACGATCCGTGTTTTAATTATCAAAAACTGGGACTATTCGGATGTAGATTCATTATAAGCGATATACTTAGGCAAGAAGTCTTTTGGTTTGAAGAAATCAGTGAACTCATTAACCAATCCTATTTAAAACCAAATACGCCAATATAAGCCTTATATACACTCACGATCCTAACGAGAAAGGTGTTTCTAAAGGCACCTGGGCAAAACTTATGAGCGACTACCGAAGTAGGATTTTAAAGTCATATTGGAAGATTTTAACGCAAAATTATCTTCTTTAGCAGTATTGTCAGAAGACAGAACCTACACGACACCACGTCTCGTCGCCCTAGTGACACAAGAACGTAACTACATTTTGTTTTCGATTTTTGGCTGGGTATGTTACCTTACTCAAAATATGGAATTCCTATATTGTGACAAAAAATTGTACCTCTAAGTGAAGTAGAATAGAAGTTAGCACTTTACAAAAGTATTAATGAAACTCATAAAAATGAAAAATGGTAAAAAGAAATCACAAAATCTCAAAAAAAAATCGAAAATTTTCAAAAATTGACATACGTTTTTGTGTCACAAGGGCGACGGTCTTACAACGGAGTTACGCTAATTGACAAAAACTAGCATACCCATCCCACCTTAATGGCGTGAGAATAGTTATTCTAAAAATAAACTCAACAAGGTTGCTGGAAATGACGGTTTTTCTGTAGAATGTCATTACACCAACTTACAGAAAGTATACCTAACGAATGGATCCTCAGCATCGGTTGTCCTATCCACAAAAAAGAAGACCCCATGAACTGCGCAGGCTATAGAGAAATTCCTTAACATCGCATCGTCTACAAGATAGTATCTGCCGTAATATGTCAAGCCCTGAAACAGTTCACCAACAATCTGATTAGACTTTCAGTGTGGGTTAAGGTTAGGAATGTCCTCAACTGATAAAATCTTCATACTTCGGCTGATCCTGGAAAAACCCAAAGAATTTCAATTTCGAAAGAACTATACAGATCCATGTTGGTATACCTCCCAAATTTGTCCATCAGTGCAGGATAACGATCGATAATTCGTTATACTTTGTCAAAATCGAAAACGATATTTTCCAAAACTTTCGAAACCAAAAAATTATTTAGGCAAGGTGAAGTAAATATGCGACTACTAGCACACACCGACGATATCGAACTCAAAGAGATGTCACAGGCAAGATTAGAAAACAAGTATGTATAGATCTTTACAAGCAGGACATTCATCCTTTTAAAAAAAATCAACCAAAAGAACCCAAAGTCATCAGAGAAAATTGAAGTTTTCTCATGCATTTCCTGTTTCCGAAAACTTACACGCTACGATGTAACCGTCTTGAAATTGCTTCGCAGACGGTATTTTGCTTGATGTTGTTTTAGCAAATTGAACATTTTTTTCTTGTTTAACTGCGAATTAAAGAAACTTTTTTTTTGACAAATTAAGTACACCCCTGCTGATAATGTTGCTCCACTGCATGAAAAATCTCAGAGGCAGCGGACACGCCTAATTAGTTTTTTAAACGTCAGGCGAAACGTCGTCGATGTTCAGTGTGAGATCGTAAAGTAGTTTTCGAAAACTTTATGTCATTAACTTAGTTTTCGGTTCGGTGTTACAAGACAACCGTATTACAGAATTTTCGGAATAGAAACTAACACTGTTTCTACAGTTGTAATGATAAGAGTGCGTACTGCTTGGCTTAGGGTCTATAGCCATCATTGAACAACTTCATTGGAACACAAAACATGATGGAATTGAAATTTTACTTCAGTAGCTGGTTATAGGAATCATTGGAAAATTCTGTTTCATTTGGGTGGAATGAGAAACATTACTTTTAGGAAAAATAACTTTCGGCAAAAAAAAATTTCATTAAAAAATAAATTGTATTTGAATAATCATGTCAATGACAGAATTTAAAAAAAAAAGTTTCAAATAAAAGAAAATTTCCAATGGCTGGTTAGGAGATATGTCCCTAGTGGGTGTATCGTAGTGGTGGTGGTTACCCAAAACCTTGGGAACGATGTTTCTTGTATTGTGAGTGAACCTACAGTGAAATTAAGGTAGTAATGGCCATGTGTTGCGTTATGCTTGCTTTACATTATATATAACATTGCGTCCTCTATAATGAAATATCTTATCTTGTCCAATCTATGGAGAATGGAGATGTTCTTTAATTACTGAGCGATTATGAGAAAACCTGCAGCGACTTTTCGACTTTGATCTCGTTCTTACTCAGATGTAGACAATTAAATGACCACAATGTCTGTGTTTTACGAAACTCAGATCACACATTAAGAAAAGTGGTGTATATGTCCAATATCGATGCCAAGGAATCAAGATCATCGCTGGTTGGGATAATCTGCAAGACATTTACGATTCTTTTTCTTGGGAAGACTTTTGTTTTGGGTATAAATATGGCAGTAGCAGCGATCCATCTTTCGAGTATGGAAACATTCGCTCTAAACTCTGTTAACAAAAAACTGGTTAGCTTGAAGCCATGCTATTGCTAAGCTATTCATGGACCTCTGCTATGGAACAAAATAGAAAGCCGTTGCCTTTAATGGTGTCAAGTAAGATCGAGTACATTTGCGCAACACAAAGCTTTAAACCCTTCAAATCTGATGGCCGGATGACCTGATGGCTTTCTATGCACGATTCACTGACACTCCTCTCGCAATTATCTGACAAGTCATTCGAGTATTATCAATTGTTTCTTATTTCAACTTAGTCGTTTGGATTTTGAATAACAAGCTAGGGACTGCTTCCTAAACAACCTGTTGCGACACAAGATTGTAACGGGTGATTTTTTAAGAGGTTTAGAACTTTTTTTAAAAAAAAAAACACAAAAAATTCGAAAAAATGAATGAAATATTTATTTGAATCGATAGTTTGAACCTTGCAATTTAATGTTTAAAGATAATTTCATCCAAATGTTGACCGCGGCTGCGTCTCAGGTAGCCCATCCGCTGAGTCCAATTTTGGCATACTCTTTCACACATATCGGCCGGTATCTCACGAATGAATGCATGGATGTTGGCTTCCAGTGCGTCAACCGAAGCGGGCTTGTCCCTATAGACATTAGCCTTGACATACTCCCACAAAAAATAATCTAATGGTGTCAAGTCGCAGGCGGGCAATTGACCGGCCCGAAACGTGAAATTAACTGTTCTCCAAACTCGCCTCGCAATTGCGCCATTGTTTCGCGTGCTGTGTGGCATGTGGCACCGTCTTGTTGAAACCACATATCATGCAAGTCAAGAACTTCCATTTCGGGCAAAAAAAGTTTGTTATCATCGCTCGGTAGCGTTCACCATTGACAGTAACGCTGCGATTCGCATCATCTTTGAAGAAATATGGCCCAATAATGCCGCCGGCCCATAAACCGCACCAAACAGTGGCTTTTTCGAGATGCATTGGTAGCTGTTGCAATGCTTCTGGCTTATCTTCACTCCAAATGCGGCAATTTAGCTTATTTACGTACCCATTCAACCAAAAATGAGCCTCATCGCTGAACACAATTTTTCGATAAAAAAGCGGATCCTCGGCCAGCTTTCCAAGAGCCCATTCACCAAAAATTCGGCGTTGTGGTAGGTCGGCTGGCTTTAGTTCTTGCACCAGCTGTATCTTAAAAGGCTTTACGCCCAAATCCTTCCGCAAAATTTTCCACGTAGTGCTGTAACAAAGGCCTAACTGCTGGGAACGGCGCCGAATCGACATTTCGCGGTCTTCTGTCACACTAGCTGATACGGCCGCAATATTTTCTTCACTACGCACAGTACGTAAACGTGTTGGTGGTTTAATGTCCAACAAAGTAAATTTGGTGCGAAATTTGGTCACAATCTTCCGAATAGACTGCTCAGAAGGTCGAGAATGCCGATCATAAAATGGAAGCAGCGCGCGATGAACATTTCGAACCGAGCACGAATTTTGATAGTAAAATTCAATAATTTGCAAGCGTTGTTCATTTGTAAGACGATCCATGGTTAAATTGCAAACCAAACTGAAGCTGTTTGACAGTGACACAAGGTACTAAACACACGTCAGCTGTCAAAACCAGTGTTGCCAAAACCAAACCAGCTAAAAAATCACCCGTTAATTGTTAACGGAATAGAATTGCAACAGCTGAGTTACAGCCTACATCAGATCTTATCCTTTCACGATTGGAGACTACCGTCTTCTTGAACTGGCTTATATTCACAAAGTCTGGAAGTTTGTAAAAGTAATAATCGGACACAAATTTAGTAATAGTAATCAAGTCAGTCTGAAAACCTGCAACTGATTAGTTTATCACCATTCCTTCTAAATAGCTGGGAAAGACTGGTCGATATACTCAGCCCTATCGAGGTATCCGTCGGAGAGGAAAATTCTCCGATTTTGTACGATTCGAAGGATTTTTGCTTCGAGGTATTCCTCCGAAAAGCTGTTTGGAATATTTCTTGGAATATTCTACGCAGAATTTATTTACGAATTTTAGTGACGTGAAGCCTTATGTTATTGTATAGAATTTGAACCTCCGACGAAGTATGCGTCCGCTCCGACGGATACCTCGATAGGGCTGACTATCTCCGCAAAGCATTGACATAATGCTGCTTTCTGTATCTCAACATGTGCACTGCCGAAATGCAAATCATTCCGCCACACAATTTCACATTGTGAAATTCTGCATTCCGCTGAAATGCTATTTCAAATGACGTCCAACCGAGTAATGTCAAATCAAACATTAGGGGTATTCATGCAACGTCGGAAAGTCGTCGTAAAGGTTGTAAACGTGATAAAATTACGACGTGATAACTGAACTGTCAAAATTTGTATGGGAAATCTTTTCCAACGATATCGGAATTTTCTCACAGGAATTGGGTGCGTAAACTGAGATGATAAACGTTTTAAACTTTTCAAATGCTTTTTTGACATTTAATCAGTCACTTTCACACATCAAACATATGCGTTAAACTGAAGAAAATTATCGAGAACGGAAAGAGAACAATAAGAACAAAATCCTATAAATAAATAAATTACTAAAATGATATTTAATTCAGTGGGTTCCCGTATTATTTAGTGGTGCAGTTTTAGGGTCGTTCATGAAACGTCGTCGTAAAATTATAATCTTTCGCACGTAATAAAATTACAACGTTGCATGAATACCCTTATTACTTTTTCCCCCACAAAAACCATTTTTTTTTCTTTTATAAACGTCAAATTGCTCTGTAATTTGCTTTAGAAAAATCGTTCAGAAAACAAATTTAAATTTAACCAACAAATGCATAAACTTTTAATAATTAATGAACAATCGTATGATGTCCTATTTCTTTTTCTCTTCAAATAGCTTCTGCAAATGTCATATCTTCGGAATAACATAACAACACATTAAATTGTTGAACATGGGCCAGATTTACGCGATACCCATTGTCCCTGGTATTTGCTTTTTTGGTGTAACACGATCGTTAGTACCCAGGGCCTTGCTTATTCCCACAACCTTTCCTAGCTCTTATTTTATTCCGAAACCGAACAGTTGAGATAAGCATTTATTGGCAGTTGATAGTAATCGGGTGTTCTGTCAGATCAAAGCAAGAGAAGGTCCAGTGAAAAAAAATTGTTTTGACAGTTGGATTGCGTTTTTTTTTCTGGTGGGGGAACACTATTTTCCAATGTTGAATTTCGTTAATGAAATGACGAGTTTCGGTCCGGTGGAAACGCACTGTTAAACGTCGTTGTACTGCGAGGAAGCGATTCTAGACTTTGAAGGGGCTTTTAGGCAGCGATTAGTTTGACGTTAGACAGCACTATTATAAACACAAAGCTGGGAGGCCTAAAAATATTTCAGTAAATGAACCACTCAAGGTTGTTATGACTCATCTTTTTGAAATTAATTAGCATTCTTGCAACTGACTATCTCGTTTGAGCATTAATTGGTATTCAAGCGAGACTATAAAGTTCGCTACGTTTTAGTCTCTTGTTGATTTTGGTCAGAAAAGAAAGGCAGAAGTAAAGGTTGTTTTTTTTAGAGGTTTGGTGGCAACACTCTTTCTACAGATTATCAAAAAACAGTAGGTTTTTGCCATTTTACGATAAATAGAATAACGCCAAAATAACTGTCTGGCTGGGAATCGAAGACTCTGCGAGCGGGAGTATTGGTGTCCATTCTTTCTACATGTCCTAGCCATCTTAAACGTCCAATGCGGTGTTTTTTGACTAGGGGTATGTCGCTAAACAGCTCGAATAGTTCGTGGTTGAATTTTCGTCTCCATAGCCCGTCAACGCAAACGGGACCTAAGATTTTCCGATTTCTTCATCCGCTTTTGATACGGTCCATGCTTCAGCGCCGTAGAGCAGGACTGGGATGATCAGGGTCTTATATAGGATCTCCTCAGTAGTTCGAGTGAGGGCTTTACTACTAAATTGCCTTCTTAGCCCAAAGAAACAGCGATTGGCAAGAGTAATTCTTCGTTTGATTTTTGACGAGATGTTGTTGTCAGAATTAATAGCGGAGCCGAGGTAGACAAAGTCCCGTACTACCTCAAAGTTATACCTGTCAATGGTGACGTTCTGTCCAATTCGTCGATGTTGTGTGTCCTTTCGTGTTGACAGCATATACTTAGTCTTACCCTCATTTACTGCTAAACCCATTTTTGCCGTTTCCTTCTCTATACTAGCAAACGTGGCTAATTTTAGTATTTTAGATTGCTAGTAGTTGCACAGTCCTCTCAAGAATCAAATTGAAAAAGTCACATGACAGCGCATCGCCTTGCCTAAATCCTTTTTTGGTATCGAATGTGTCGGTGAGGTCGTTTCCGACCCTGATGGTGCAGCGAGAATTCTCCATCGTCATCCTACACAAACGGACGAGTTTGGACGGTATACCAAAACTAGACATGGCTCTGTATAGTTCGTCTCTATAAATGCTGTCGTATGCGGCTTTGAAATCGATGAATGGTGGGTATCGACTTGGACTTCTTGGGTTTTTTCCAGGATCTGCCGAAGTGTGAAAATTTGATCGACTGTGGACTTTCCTGGCCTAAAACCACACTGATAAGGGCCGATCAGGTTGTTGTGGATCGGGCAAACGATGCTGAGGTTCCATTCTTCAGGCATGCTTTCAACCGACCAGATTTCGCTTATGAGTTGGTGGATGTTGCTTAGCAAGTCATCTCCGCCAGCTTTATTAAGCTCAGCGGGAAGGCCGTCATTTCCGGCGGCCTTATTAAGCTTGAGTTTAGATATAGCTATCCTCACTTCACTTAGGTCGGGTGGTTGGCAGTTTTCGCTGTCGTTGCTAATATTAAATGGTTCGTTCTGCCTGACAGCGGAATGCTGTACGTCATCGCCGTTTAACAGTCTGCAGAAGTGGTTCTTCCATATCCTCAGCATCGACTGTGTCTCAACTACGATATTTCCTTGTTCATCTCGACAGGATTCTGTTCGAGTCTTGTATCCTTGACTTTGACGTTTTACACTTCGGTAAAACTTGCGAACATCGTTCCTGGAGTGGCACCTCTCTATATCCTCGATCGCGCGCTTTTCTTGCTCTTTTTTCTTCTTTCTGAAAAGCCGATGTTCTTCCCTTCTTCTTTGCCTATATAGCTCGATGGCAGCTCTCGTCTTCACCTGCAGCTTAGCCTTGTAGGCCTCGTTCTTGGATGCGAGCATCTGTCGGCATTCCTCATCAAACCAGGGGTTTCTTGCTGGTGGCCGCGAGAAACCTAGCACATCAGTTGCGGCTGATCTAATGGCTTGTTGGCATTGCTGCCATTGTTCTTCGACATAAGATGCTGGTGGTATGTTGTGAGTCGAGAGGTTAAGGGATACGCGTTGCGCGAAGGTCTTGGCGGTCTCTGGCGATTGCAGTCTTTCAACATTAAATTTTTTCACAGTATTTATGTTTTTTGTGGCGTGGTGGATATCCGCATCCTTACCTTGGCTACAACAAGGTAGTGGTCCGAGTCGATGTTAGCCCCTCGGAACGTTCAAACATCCAAAATACTGGATGCGTGCCTCTTGTCTATCGCAATGTGATCAATTTGGTTGACTGTTCGCAGATCTGGAGACCGCCATGTCTCCTTATGGATATCGAGGTGAGGAAACCGTGTGCTGGCTATAGTGGCATTTCGTTCCGTAGCGAAGTCAATTAGCCTTAGTCCGTTTCCAGACGTGTTGTCGTGTAGGCTATATTTTCCGACAGTACTGCTAAAGATATCTTCTCTTCCTACCTTTGCGTTTAAATCTCCCAGTCGCTCATAGGTTTTGTCGAGGAGCTCGTAGAAGCAATCCTTAGTCATATCATATTTTTCCTCCGTCGGAGCATGAGCGCATATTAGGCTTATGTTGGTGATTTTGGCCTTGATAAGATTTCTTGCCTAAGACTGGCACTTATAACAAATCCGCATCCAAATAGTCGCTGTTTCTGCTCACTATAACACGGTCCATAGTAGATGTCGCAGCTTTTCATCCTCTTTTTGCCCATCATATTTCCTGGATGACAGTAATGTCTGCTTTGTAGCAATTTAGGGCTGTTTATTTCAGAATTTGGAGTTCAGAAAACCCAGAAGCCTTTCTCGAGACGCCCTTACAACCATTAAAACTCACTGTTTAATGTACTTTATTTTATTGGCAGGTAGAATCATCGGCCCATATTTCTTTAAGGGCGATGCCAACCAGAATGTTACCTTCATTGGACATTGGAAACATATTTTCTGACTTCTAAGTTCCCCCGTTGAATAGCATTGACGTGACATAGCATTGGTTTTAACAAAATGGCGCAACATTTCATACGGCTCGCGACACCATTATTTGCTGAGCGCATAATTTTGCGTAATGAACCTATCTACTGAGCTCCACGATACTGTGATCTTGGACCTTTGGATTACTTTCTTTGGGGGTATGTGAAGTCACTAGCCTATGTCGATAAACCAGAGACGTTTGACGATTTGGAAGTCAGAATTGGACTTCATTCGAGCTAGCCGTTGCTCGCATATGCCCGTAATCATATTTAAACACTAATGGCATAGAAGTATCTATAAATAAAACTAATATGGTAAACATTTGCTCCAAGTGTTCTATTTCATATTAAATATTAAATTTCTATACCTCTATGAGATAAAGTCTCTAAAACACGGAATTCGTTATAACAAATACTTCTGCCACATACTGGTGTCAAAGAGCATGAGTAAACCACGTCAGCAACGTGTACATGGCAATTAAATATGTAAAATTGAGAAAAAAAAATAAATTCGTGTCATTCAAGCATAAACGTCGTTGCTTGCTGTCATTTAAATTTTTAACGATAATGACAGTGGCAACACTGCTATATCTAAGTTTTTTTAGTGTGTCCTACACATTCCTATTTTGAATGTTTCTGTATAGGTATTAGGTAGCACCATGTTGAACCCTATAAATCAGTGTCTCAAATTTCGGGTATTTTTCCGGCGAATTCCCATACAAAATTCAAACAAAAATAAATTCCATTAGAAAGGTCGGCCATTTGACCAGAAAGTCGATTCCAAGAGTCAATGCTGGTGTAGCACCTTTCCAACGAACCAAATGATCGATTTGCTTACCTGCTATGCTCCTGGTGATTAATCCATTTTGTATTATCACTGAGATATACCCAATTAGTAGCAACACTAATCCATTATGTGGGAACAAAAACATCGCCATAAAATTTGATTTTTTCTCTTTTTACGCATTTGTTTGCAATTTTATGCTGTAATGCGCGGTTTATTATAAAAACTCTTTATTCACACAAAATGCGACACACATGCGACGTAATAAACAGAAAATGACACTTTTTGCAACATTTATGACGTTTCAAATTGACAAATTTTGACATTTAAACATAATTTCTGGAGAGAAACAAACACACACGGACACGATGAATGGGACGACGACACCGACGACGAAGGAGTAAGCAGATACAAGAGTGACGTGAAAATCCAACGCAATTGGTTGCGGGGGTGGTGGTGGTTGGGGTAAATACAATTAAGAAGTTTTTTTCTTTTTCTTTTTTTGTTTTGTTTATAATTTTTCTTAATTTGTTATCAATTGAGGGGATGAGGATGAACAAACACGACACACGAAGTATAAACTGGGACGAGGAATTAGTGGGAAAAAATCAATTTCAACGGTTATTCACTCGCCGCACAACACGAAGGAAACATTTGAATAAACAAAATAGATTCCCGATGAGTAATGGAAATGGGAGACTTTAGCAACAACAACAGAAAAAGAAC
The DNA here is from genome assembly GCA_932526625.1 of Rhingia campestris. NCBI lineage: Eukaryota > Metazoa > Arthropoda > Insecta > Diptera > Syrphidae > Rhingia > Rhingia campestris. The sequence continues at coordinate 147,663,565 of OW052183.1, forward strand.
ACACACGAAACGAATTAAATTTTTTGTTTCTCATAAATTCGGTAACTTTTTGTTGTTTGTTTGTGTTATAGAAGTTTCCTAATGCTCTTCCTCTTTTCGTTTTGGTATAATTTTCGGCGTTTGTTGAACCTTTTTTTTTGTTTAATTGGTTACCTCCTTTTATTCTCTCTGTTACGCACACTCAAAATTCCGACGTAAATTTTCGATTTCTTTTGATTGTTGGTATGTTTTTTTTCGTACACGAATCACGGGCATCGCGTTTTCTTTATGTTGGACAGTCCTTGTTGATTGGGGTGGGGGTGTGTATTATGTTTCTAATTTTTATCAATTTTTTCGCAAAATTTGCACAAACTTTACTTGATTTATGCTTTTACATGAATTTTGCAAACTGTCATCGCAATTGGACAGCTTCAGCTTGACTTGCTCCCATTTTTTTCGCTGTTACGAACAAAAAAATTATGTCATTGCCGCTGTTTTGCTGTTTCTATTGGCACGTTTGAATTTTTTATTGTTGTACACGATGGATTACACTTTTATGTGTTCAACACACGCACGCAAATGGAAAGGATTTTTTTTTAATATTAACCGCAAGAATCAAATGTGTTTGGAACGAAGGATCCGCGATCCTAACGCAAAGTACGCCATTGACAAACTAAAATTTGTTGAGAGCGGCACAAAGCCGGGAGAACCGGCAGAGAGCAAAAGCAATGCAAAATATTGCAAATTCTCTGGAAATTTGTATGTGTTTTCATTTTGTTGTTGTTTTGTGTGTCTTTTAGCGGCAAAGCTTTCACGGAAGAGTGGACAAGCAACAACAAAAAACACGAAAAGCTTCTTCCACAACACTATACTGAGAGGTTTTGCAATACATAAATATAAACAATAAACAAAACTATTTATTGAGTGAGGCTATGGCTATGGCCTAAGGCCTATCTATGGGTCTTTGGGAGTGGAAGAATGTGTGAAGAAAAAGCCGGATGAGAGAGAGCATGTGCGGTTGCGAATTTAAGTTGTCGGTTTTTTTTTTGCTAGGGAGTGTGTGTAAACATAGGACAAAACATTCCACACAATGTTGTGTGCGATTGATTATCCTGAATTTTGTTTTGGCTTGTCATTTATTGGGAGTTGTGCTTTCAATTGGTTGGACTTTGACAGGGATGATTAAAAGTTTCTAGTGCAAGGATAAGGTAGTGACAAAAGTCGGTAATCGGTATTGTTGATAATGGGGTTTTTTGTTATTTTTTAATTATTTTTTTTTAAACTTGCAAAATACCTAGTAGTAGTAGTAGTAGATTTATTGAGACTTCATGATTTTTACAATAAATATGTTTGTTTTACATACATTAGTATTTATAAAGCCAAATGACCTGCAGCAGTTTTTTTTAGCATTTTCTAAAATTTTAGCAGTTTTTAGAAGTTTTCAAACAAAAAAAATTTTTACATGTTTTTAATTGTTTGGGCGACGGTAAACACGAATACACGATCATCTTCAAGAAAAATGATCCCAAAGAAGAAATGCAAATACGCAGAGTTACGGTCAGAAAACAAACAAAGTAAACACAGCTGTTTATATGGGTAGTGTCGGTGTGTTGGATACCTATTGATGTAACTGTGTAGCATTTCCAAAAGGAAAGGGTGCAGATAGTTATTATATTATTTACATAGGCATTGTTTGGACAACGACACTCAATCCAAATTTTGTATTTATTAAATGCGTATGTCACTCGGTTGCTCTAGCTGTCAGTCATCACAGTAAGAAATTGCCAAGATCCATTGAGCAATTGGTCAAAGATGTCTAATCATACTTTTCTCAAAGTACCTAGTAAAAGACAACGAGAATTTTTACAATTCCAAGAGTTTTTTGAAACAGAAAAGCATAGGATTTTGCGCCACTAAGACATTAGATGGCTATCGGTAAAACTAATACCCCCTAAAAGTTTGCATGGCTTAAAACACGATGGGGACTACATATAGAAAATGACAATGTCACAACAAATTTTACGGTTCTACAAAAGACAAGGTTTTTCTCCTGCATATGTTATGGGGTAATGTATAAAAATGGTTTTAATATAAAAACGCCCCCAAAAAGTGGGCGTGGGTTAAAATGGTCTATAGACGAAATGTTCATATTAATATTACTAATGATTCTGCATCAAAATTTTTTTTCGAAAAATTTAAAATTTGACCGAAAACAGTTTTTTATTGAAAACGCGTGGCAAAAAAGTTTATATTGACGAAATATAGATATTAAGATTGTCTTAATATGTTGTTAAGAAACTTTTTTTAAAATTCCTTACGGTTTGGCCAAAAACTGAGTTTTCTTAAAAGGGGGCGTGGTAGTGGGCGGATTTCAAAAATGTTTACACTTGTTCTGTAGGCACGGACGAGGATCCTATATACCAAATTGCATTATCCTAGCTCAAAATTTAAGGCCTAAAAATCGGTGACGTACAGACGGACGGACGGACAGACAGACATGGCTTAATCGACTCAGCTAGCGATTCTGAGTCGATCCATATACTTTGAGGTATATGTAGCTAAATTATTTCTCTATGTTACAAACTATGTATCAAAACTAATATACCCCTATGGGATAGGGTATAAAAAAAAACGAACTTCTCAAGGAAAAATCAATCGCAGGTTTTTTAGCATTTTTTTACGCTTCCATCTAGCAGGTTTTGCAGTTTTTTGTCCTAGCTTTAGCAGGTTTAAAAAAAATTATCTGGTAACGCTGGTTGGCAAACTAGTGCAAACCAATCCAGTTGGGCACAGCGTTACCAGATTTAGCAGTTTCCTGCGATTTTAGCAGTTTTTGATCATGAAAATTACCTGCAGCAGTTTTTTTAGCATTTTCTTAAATTTTAGCATTTTTTGGCAGTTTTCAAACAAAAAAAAATTATACATGTTTTTAACTGTTTGGGCGACAGTAAACACGAATACACGATCGTCTTCAAGAAAAATTATTCCTAAGAAGAAATACGCAGTTAGGGTCAGAAAGCAAACAAAGTAAACACAGCTGTTTATGTGTGGTGTCGTTGTGGTGGATACCTATTGATGTAACTGTGTAGCATTTCCAAATGGAAAGGGTGCAGATAGTTATTATATTATTTACATAGGCATTGTTTGGACAACGACACTCAATCCAAATTGTGTATTTATTAAATACGTACGTCACTCGGTTGCTCTAGCTATCAGTCATGGCAGTAAGAAATTGCCAAAATCCATTGAGCAATTGGTCAAAACATGCTTTTCTCAAAGTAGTAAAAGCCAACTAACATTTTTAAAATTCCAAGAGTTTTTTTGAAACAGAAAAGCATAGGATTTTGCGCCATTAAGACATTAGATGCCTATCGCTACATGCTTGCGTCAATCAAATTATAGAACAATGGAGTGCATTAAAATTGTGAATATTTAACAACAAATTCTGTCCCAAACGAATTTATTTTTAATAGTTTGAATGACAGTATAATAATACTTTCAATTCGACCTTATATTTCAAAGCGATTATGCTCATGTATCCAACAATAACTAAATTTGCAATATTTAAGCTTACTGGCATCTAATACTGCTTGTGAAACAATAAGGGTATTCATGCAACATCGTAATTTTATTACGTGCGAAAGATTATAACTTTACGACGACGTTTCATGAACGATTCTAAAACTGCACCACTAAATAATGCGGTAACCCACTGAATTTAATCTCATTTTAGTAATTAATTTATTGATAGAATTTTATTCTTATTGTTGTCTTTCCGTTCTCGATAATTTGTTTCAGTTTAGCGCATACTTTTGTTGTATGATAGTGACTGATTAAATGTCAAAATAGCAATTCAAAAGTTTACAACATTTACCACCTCAGTTTACGCACCCAATTCCTATGAGAAAATTCCGATATTATTAGAAAAGATTTCCCATACAAAATTTGACAGTTCATTTATCACGTCCTAATTTTATCACGTTTACAACGTTTACGACAACTTTCCGATGTTGCATGAATATCCCTAATATTTTCGCAGGCAAATTCGTTAAAAACTAAAAACCTTAATCGCTTCAGTAACGAAAATGTTGCTTTACAAGTAAAGCAGGGGGTTTCTTAAGGTGAAGGCTGGTATAACTTTTTTCCAACAAATAAAATGGTAACTTTAATAAATTAAAAAATTCTCTAGAAAGATTCCGAACGATTTAATTTAATAACTTTGTACATATTTAAATTTAAAAATTTTCATCTTTTATAAATTATCATCTTATATAATAACAAATGTAACTGTATATGTGTATTTTTTGAACTAAAAAAACGTATTTCTCAAGGAAAAATCGATCGCAGTTTTTTTAGCATTTTTTTACATTATCGTCTAGCAGGTATTGCAGTTTTTCGTCCTAGCTTTAGCAGGTTTAAAAAAATTTATCTGGTAACGCTGCCAGTCATACCAAACTGCATGAAAGGTGCAACAGAAGATTTATGTTTTAAATTTATGTTTTAAAGAACTAATGCTTAATGAATATAATAAATCTATTAATAAATCTATTTTGCAAATGCTATTGGATATTTATTATTTATAGAGGTGATAAAAGAAAATATTAGGAATCCATTTACAATATAGGGGTATGGATAGAAATTAGGATATGATTTATTAATAGTATTATATATGCTTTTTTCAAAAAAAAAATATAATAAAATAAAATATGTACATTTCTGGATTATGACAATCATTTAAAAAGATTTAAAGATAAGCTTACATTACTAAATAATTTAAATGTATTTAATATCTTTTACACTTGTTTACATTATTTATATAAAAGTTAGTTTAAAGTAGGTTATTGGTTTGGGTGTTATTTAAATGTGTTCTTAAACTTTTTAGTTATCCTTTTGCGAAATGAGGGTTTCATCCTCTGTAGGTTAGGACATTACTTTTCTTGTAGAAGTTGGGTAAGAAATGACAGTCATCATTTATCTCGAAGAGAGGTGTGGACCGTTCATTGAGGATGCTAATCGGGGAAATAAAGTATCTGTCAAGTATCGAAAAACGAATGCTATCATTATAGATATCTTGGATAATGTTATTATTGCGATGTCTAAGGTTGGGAAGTCTTGATTTTGCTAAGTTTGTAAGGTAGGATAATAGTGGTACAACACCAGAGTTCTCATATATGATCTTATTTCTAAACCACTTGCCAGAAGGTCTTCTAAATTTCATCGCATTTTCTTAGTATGGATCTTTCAAAACGTTGTAAATCATGTGCTACTGTTGGGGAAATTTGAAACCATAAAGCAAAGCCATAGACGAGTATTGGGCGGATGAGTGTTTTAAACATCAGAAGTTTAGTTTTAGATTCAACCTCAAAGGAATTCAGGAGAACTTTTCGTTTTGCACTGGCTGCCTTACTTTGCAAAATACCTACACATTTAATATTAGACAACAATGTTTATATCAAAAATAGAAATAACTAATTGTAACGGGCGACGAATTAGGGCGTCTTCGATCGGTGCCTGTTGGGGACGAGCGTTGTAGTGAGTTAGTGACAGATGGTCGTATTCCTGTCTGGTAATATGATGGCTGGTGGTGATGCAGTCTATACTCACGCTCTTTCGATGAGTTCGCGACTTCTCAATAACCACGAGACAAAGCTGTGCAAACGTCCGTTAGTGTGTGTAGATGTCTGTATGTATGTATACCTGTCCCGACTCTTTTGGTTCGCTCTCAACAACGTGAATGCAGCTAGGCAGTACTGCAGTAGACGTAAGGATAAGATAGAAACAAAGGTATAATCTTCGAGTGGAATCCAATGGAAAAAGAAAGAAACGGCGTATTGTATTTTGAGAAAAATAAACAGCTTTATTCAATTGCTAAGTTTCAAAAAATAACTAAAAAGTTAGTAATTGAATACAATTGGCGTCCCAAATAGTGACCGATTTCTCCCACAAACAAACAAGTCAAAACGGACGTTTGCACAGCTTTGTCTCGTGGTTTGCAATTAAGCTGATTTAAACTCCAGTGAGAACGATTAAGTTCTCACTGGAGTTTAAATCAGCTTAAGGGTAGGTGTCCCATGCAAAAATAGGTTCGAGTTTTGCGCTAAATTGTATAGCGTTCACAATTTTCCGAATATTTAAATGAAACAAACGGTGATCGATTGGAAATATGTTGAGCAAAATAATTGTTTAGCATTTAAAAAATATTAAAATATCTTTGGGCCTCAAAATCGCCTGAAATGTAGAAAAACCATACAAAAAAGTAAGATGCTATTTGTGACCGTTTTCAATATCTTTAAATACATATTTTTTATTTATTTTATATTTTTTTTCTACAGACAATAGATTTGCACAGCTAATGAGGGTCTTATTTTTTGTGAATTTTAGTATTTATATCCCGAAAAAAATACACAAATCTATGAAAAATAAGGTAAATTTACAAAGTTTAACTATATATAACTTCTAAAGTATAAAAGGTAACGAAGTCAAATTAGCTTTTTTACAAAGCTAATAGATATGTGCATATACTGTTTTTTTTTTTTTTTAATTTTGTACAGTAATTTTTTGGTGACAAAATGGAAAAAAGGTGGTTTTTTTTAAACGTTTTGGGTTTTTTGGCTGGGAAATCGATAGTTATATTTCCTAATTTTTGGAAATAATTTTTTAACCAAGCGACAATATATAGGGCACAACGTATCGGTCTTAAAAACATGTTTTTTTTCTTCTAACATATTTAAATATGCAATTGAATATGACATTATTTGCAATGCCGCTGTGAAAAAAGGACAACCAAAATGATTCCGACATATTTTTTTTATTTTTTTTTGGTATTTGTATTATTTAAATCAAAATACAAAATAGTTTTTTTCCACACGGTTTTTCAAATTTTGATGTTAGAAAAGTGGTCTATTTTACGTTTTTTACATAAAAAAAGATCGAATTCACGCACACAAAGAAGTTTGTTTCAAAATAATGTCACTAGGTGGTGAGTTGGTGACATTCTCTTTTCATTATTCTCTTCTGTAAATACAGGCACTAGGCAGGCGAGATTGTTATTATGTATGTATCTTTTGTTTACCTTTTCGGGTAGACTTGATGAAAGTTCGTGTGGACTTCACGTGGACATGGTACAGATCGTTACATTATTGAAATGTTTGCTATCGCTGCTGATGAATTGTTTTGTATGCGTATGTTTTTACGTGACAGAAAGGGTTGAGTGGGAAGTAAGTCAAAGTGTAGGTACTTGTGTGTATAATTTTGATAATTTTTGTGAATAGTAAAGTGTTGTTTACTGTGTTATTTTTTTGCGGCAAATTCATTTGTGACACAACTTAAAAAAAAATTTAATTGTTTATGTTATTTTTTATATTGTATATACATATGTATATTATATGTTTATATATATAATGTCTGAACAACATTTTTACAGAATATCAATATCTATATTTCATACATATAAAGTTTTTTGACACGCCCACTTTTTGGGGGCGTTTTTAGTAAAAAAACGTTTTTCAGTTGGTACATTTTTTAAAATAACGGGTCTGCCATTGGTGAAATACAGCTGCACATAATCGATAATGTGCTTAAAAATTGGACCGATCGTGTAGGCTACTGCATGGCCAGCCGAGGCAGCCATTTGAATGAAATTATTTTCCATTATTAACCGGAAGGATTGTACTTTCAAATAAAAAAAGAAATTTGAGAAAATATTCAGTAGTTTTTTTTATAGCATTTTCAAAAAAAAAAAAAGTTATTTGGCGGACCCCTTATTTGAAAAAACTTTTGATGCAGGATTATTGGTTATGATTATATAAACATTTCGTTTTTAGATCATTTTAACTCACGCCCACTTTTTGGGGGCCGTTTGTATACCCTGCCCCATAGCATATGAAGGAGAAAAACGTTGTTTTTTGTCGAACAACAAAAGATTCTGATAAACTGTTTGAACTATGTCATTTTCTATATTATATTTATTAAATTTATTTGATTTTTTATTTACTAATTTAATTTTCCGAAACTTTACAATTTACATATTGATTGAAGGTATGTTGTAAAAAATCGTGTTTCGGAAGATCTTTCTTCAACGTCAACAACATTGACGAACGTTGAAATTGAAAGTGATCACGTAAAACATCAGGGTCAGGAATTTGAAATTCCTATGGAGGTGGACATTACAGTGAAGGACAACTGTAGTTTTGTTCCGGAGGGCAGGCGTATAATTGATTTAAATACATTTCTCAATAGTTTAAAAAACATTTCGCTGCACGGAAAAACGTTTTCGTTTTTTTTAAAATTCGACTCAAATAGTATTTGTTTGGTGAATTTGACACCTTGAACCTACAAAAATTAATTATAGCGGTTAAATTAACTTTCGTAAACTTCTTTTTTTTTATATAAGGTGCTTAGGTACCTTCATAACGAGCATTGATAGAAGATGGGGTGACAATTACCTAGAAAAATATCTATCATTTTTTGTTATTTGATTTGAAAAATTTCATCCTACTATTGTTGCGACGAGAATCAGTAGCACTATTGTCTACCGTCCTATTATTTGAGTAATCGAATTTTCATCCAAACAGTGTTTTCCTACATCTCATAAATTAAGAAAAAAGTTAACCTAGGTAAGGTTTACACATTTTTTTATAAGATATACAATGAAAACCTCAAAAACTGCTTTTACACCTCGCTGCGCGGCAGCCAGCAACAATTTTATCATTTTATCACCAAATCTGAAAGAAAATTACAAGACAAAATATGTACACCAAACCAACCCTCAACTTGATTTTTTTCCTTCTCTTTCCATATTTGTTTTCAAGTTATTTGCTTGGTGTCTGTATATTGCATATGTAGGTAGGTAGGTATATGTAATATTAGTCTGCGCTTGCTACTTTTTGTCTTTTCCTTCAGTTTTCGTTTGCGTTGAAGCAAAGAGCACATGAGTAAAATTAAAGAGAGCTTACCAACACATTCAAATGCATTTACATGAAATTTGAGTTGGTCGGTCTGGGACACCTACCCTTAATTGCAAATTCGCCAAAAAAGGATTCTCACTCAGCTATTGCACATTACGTTTGACAGCTGACAATATTCCCCGATTCCCTGTGACAGTTGACAAACAGAAAATAGAAGTCAAAAGTAATGCCTGAAACACATGTGCAGAATTCTCCTTGCAGAAAAGATAGAACACACGGTTTTCAATGGAAGCGAACACATGTAAAATCTGCAAGCGTTGCAGTACTGCAAGTTGTCTCTATTTCTAAATCCACTACAAAAATTCAATGGCACCACAACACAAAAGAAAAAAAACGTAATATTAAGATATATGGCATCATTGAATTATGACGTTTAATCCGCATAAAAAACAAACAAATAAATGCCACAACAAAACAAATGTATATACATGAAAATATTTTCCAATTTGAATGGCTTGATGAAGGAAGCAATTACTGAACGAATATCTATTCAATCTTATTATGACCTAAGAGCATAAAGTAAATCCAGTAAAGTATCAAAGATGAGATTGCTTTTTTCAATGTGTATTTGGAATGAATATTTTTTTTATTTATTTCATATAATGAAGCACTATGAGGCAATTATATATCACCAAACACCACCACAGTAAGCTTAATGTAATGACAGGAGCCACTGCACTGCATGTATGTCAAACAAAAACATAATGCACGTGTGTTTTACTTGCTGCACTGCGTGCCGCACTGCATGCAGAACCACTGCACGTGTGTTTCAGGCATAAAGGGCCGATCAGAATGCATATCTGTTGCTGGTATCTGTAGCTGAGTGAAAAGTTAAAAACAAGGCAACCCAGAAGCGCTTTTACAATGTGTATCTTCGTGAATCTGTAGCTTGAAGTTGAATAGAAACCAACTTCATGCAAGAAATGTTTCTCTCTTTTGATGCAAGTTACCAGCTACCAGCAAGATGCATTCTGGAGAGGCCTTAAATTAGAATAAATCTTAGGCCTGGTTTTTCAGTGTTGAGTTAACTCTGTGTTAACCTAAGAGTCAACTAACCCTGAATTAAATTTAATCTTGAGTTAACTCAGGAAGCAATTTTTCAGTTCAGGATTAAACATGATATTAGGTCTGTTCCCGTACTTTTTCAGTAAAAATTTGTAAATTCTCAAATTTCTTGGAGTGGGGGTAAATTATCTCAGAAAGAGACAAAATTACCAAAAAGGACGGGAACGCGTTTAAGTAAAAAACAGTAAAATTATATATTTTGTATGCCTTTTAAAGAACAAATGACATAAATAGCCTGTCAAAACAAGCGAGTTGTCACTTTTAGATACCAACTGACAGTTTACTGATTTTTACCAACAGAAATTTCTGCAGTAAATTTTTTTTACAGATTTTTATGGAGGGGTAGTTTTTGCTCTCTCGTGAGCTGTCTCTTTTACTTATTTTTGCGTACGGGAACGGCAATAAGTAAAAATCAGTAAGAATCAGTAAATATTATCTTGTACGGGAACAGACCTATTTTCAGTGCTGATTCAATATGGCAATAGGTATGATTTTTCTATTTTGCTGTCAAAAAGTAATCGAACTGTGTAGAATCTGTAACTACAGGTATCAGTTGTTAATTTTCTCTTCCCCAATCAAATCAATATACTTTTATCGCGCTCTCACAAGTCTTTTTCTTCTTAAAACAATTAAACTCAATATTTTATACAATTTCTGTTCGCTGAGATCTGAATCTGATATTAGGTCTGTTCCCTACAAAATAGTATTTACTGATTCTTACTGATTTTTACTGATTTTTACTTATTAGGTCTGTTCCCGTACAAAATAATATTTACTGATTCTTACTGATTTTTACTGATTTTTACTTATTGCCGTTCCCGTACGCAAAAATAAGTAAAAGAGACAGCTCACGAGAGAGCAAAAAAACTACCCCTCCATAAAAATCTGTAAAAAAATTACTGCAGAAATTTCTGTTGGTAAAAATCAGTAAACTGTCAGTTGGTATATAAAAGTGACAACTCGCTTGTTTTGACAGGTGATTTATGTCATTTGTTCTTTAGAAGGCATACAAAATATATAATTTTACTGTTTTTTACTTAAACGCGTTCCCGTACTTTTTGGTAATTTTGTCTCTTTCTGAGATAATTTACCCCCACTCCAAGAAATTTGAGAATTTACTAATTTTTACTGAAAAAGTACGGGAACAGACCTATTGCCGTTCCCGTACGCAAAAATAAGTAAAAGAGACAGCTCACGAGAGAGCAAAAAACTACCCCTCCATAAAAATCTGTAAAAAAATTTACTACAGAAATTTCAGTTGGTAAAAATCAGTAAACTGTCAGTTGGTATCTAAAAGTGACAACACGCTTGTTTTGACATGTGATTTATATCATTTGTTCTTTAAAATGCATACAAAATATTTATGGCGTTTTCCATTGGGAAATCTTGATTTTGATCTGAAATTTGATCTTTTTGAGTGTCAATGGAACACGATTCAGATTTATTTTTTTTTGTCATTGTATCGGTGTCATTTCGTGTCTATGAAGTTAGCGTCGGTGTAGCTGCCAACATTAAAAACATAACAAACATTTGAAAATATTTAATAGTTCACGTATAATTTTTTTTTCTGTGTCTATATCCATTATTAATTAAACCCAAAGCACTCTTGTTTTTCACAACCCAAGTAAAAAATCAAAATCAAAATCACTCTTGTCAAACTGACAGCTATCATTTGTATTGGTATTGGTAAATCTGCCGAAAAATTCAGATTTGCAAAATTGATCTCTGATCAAAAAAAAAATCAATTTTTTCGACCAATGGAACACAACATCTGTCAAAATCGGTCTTCAGATCAAAAAAAAAATTGATTTTTTTCCCAATGGAAAACGCCATTAATTTTACTGTTTTTTTTACTTAAACGCGTTCCCGTACTTTTTGGTAATTTTGTCTCTTTCTGAGATAATTTACCCCCACTCCAAGAAATTTGAGAATTTACTAATTTTTACTGAAAAAGTACGGGAACAGACCTATTGATACCCTAGTGTTCACATCAAACAGGAGCATAGTCGACGCATGCGAACGACGAAAATTCCCCTTCGCACTTACCGCTCGCGTCTGAAAAGGCTACAATTTGTTTAGCTGTGGTGCGTACCTACTCTTTGACGTTACTTACCAAATCATATCCACCGGCTTTATACAGCTCGGCGGGAAGGCTGTCATTTCCGGCAGCCTTGTTAAGCTTTAGATATTGCTATCCTCACTTCACTAAGGTCGGGTGGTTGGTAGTTTTCGCTTTAGTCGCCAATATTGAATGGTTCGTTCTGCGTTACAGCGAAAGATTGTTCATCTCGTCAGGATTCTGTTCAAACCTTGTATCGCTGGCTTTAATGTTTTACACGTTGGTAAAACTTACGAACACCATTCTTCTCTGTATCCACAATAGCGCGTTTCTCTTCTCGTCATCACTTGCAGCTTAGCCATAGGCCTCCTTCTTGGCTTCGAGTATCTGTCGGCATCTTTATTGAACCAAGGATTTCTTACTGGCAGGAGCACATAGTTGTGGCTGATCTAAACGCTTGTTTATATCGTTGCCATTGTTCTTCGACAATACCACCAGCACGGTGGTATGGTGTAAGTGAAGATACGCATTCTGCGAAGGACTTGGGGGTTTCTTGCAATTACAGTATTTCGACATCTTTTCACAGTATTTCGCATTCATACCTTGGCTGCAAGGAGTCGATGTTAGCCCCTAGGAATATTCGGACATCCAAAATACTGGATGCATGCAATTTGATCAATTTGGTTGATCGTTCGTTGATCTGGGGATCGAAATGTCCCCTTATGGATTTGTGGTGAGGAAACCGTTTGCTGGGGGGTCATTCAGTAACTTTGAAAACGATTATCACTCAGACGACCTCATGGGACTCGGGACCTCATGGGCAATCGCTCAATAATCGTCTCTGGTCTGACGTCTTGACGATTAATGTTTTAAGTAAAGCAAATTTCGTGATGATCCGAGTAGTATCAATTGTCAAGAATAGCTTATCTCAACTTAGCCGTTCGGAGTCGGTATAAAACAAAAGGTCCCGCCATCGTGCAAGAAGTACACAAGCACGCATGAATGGTTGTGAGAAAGCTAGGCCCTGGGTACTAAGGAGCCTGTTGCGCCAAACAAAACTGTTGCGCCGATATCAAAAACGACTGATGATCTTACGTGATGCAAGATGTACCGCCGAAATGTTATCCTCAAACGATAATCCCTTTACGGAACCTGGGCTATAGTTGTCAATTTGCCTAAGTCCTTTGCCAGACGTGTTATAGTTTAGCACGATTTTAGCATGGTACTTCGGTGGTCGCTCATAAGTTTTGTCAAGGAGCTCGTAGAAGCCATCTTTCGCTATATCATTTCCGTTGGAGCGTATAAAGCCTAATGTTGGCGAATTTGGACTTAAAGTGGATTGTTCGTTCGCTAATGTCTTGAAAGCATAAGACTTATGGGCTAAGTCTGGCACTTATAACAAATCTAAATCCGAATAGTCGCTGTTTCTGTTCACTATAACACGGTCCGTAGACGATGCCACAGTTTTTCATCCTCTTTATCCGATGGTTACCACTTGGAGGTAAAATAAGCACAATTGATGCGTAGTCAAAGTTACAACGACTGGGGATCACCAAGTTAACGCCAATCAGAGTTTGCCCTCGATCTACAACATTCAGCCAGTGGACACATGAATGGTTGTGAGATAAAGCTAGGCAATAGCCGCAGTTCAGATTCTATATTGACCCCTGAAAAGGCTTTTAAAAGCCGGTTAGTGTCGCCAAATTTACCTTGTTATAGACAAAATTTAACGAAAAATTGATGCTGATGCTGAAGTAAATTATATTCACCATAAAGGACCAAACGGGTATCGCTAAACCGAAGATGATTCTCGTTTAACGTAGTCACACTTAAGCGATAATAAGGGTACGTATTCCGTAACTTTTAAGACGATTGTCGTTTACGATAGTGTAGGAGACGTATGCTAGGTACATGTGAAATTTTTATATTGTGTGTGTGCACATGTATAGAAATACACGCACGTACCCACAAAGCTTCTTTGCATCATCAACGATTATCGTTTTAAAGGTTGCGGAATGACTACCAAGGTAATTTCAACTATAATCGCTTTACGTAACAAAACTTCTGATCGTTGCTCTTAAAAATGTTTTTTATTTTAGTTGCGTTTAGCGAAATTGTTCATATTATTTGCTTTTTATAATCGCTTTTGCGTTTAATATTGTTTATCTCCCCCTCGTATCGTAAAAGGTCCCTAGACGTTGTTTGAATACCTTTGGAATCACACTTGCTTTTGCTTACCAGATTTGGGCACTCTATTTAGGATCCCAAATCAGCCTTAGGGAGAACCCAACGCCTCGTTTTCAAAAAAAAAACGCATCGACATTCCTTTAAATATATATATTCAAGTTTATTTTTATATATTTGAAATGAAAATATTCATGCACTTGCTGCAGAGTCTGTACACAAAATAGTTTTCAGATGCAATTTTAAATTGCACACACAACTTGGGTAAATTTAAAGCAGTTCTCTTCAAAAGCTGCCACTAGGCTTTTCCTAATTTGAGTCAGAATCGGCTGAGGATCGGGTGTGTTTCTTCGATTTCTTGCTGCGTTTCTTCTTTTTGTCCTTGGTCGGTGTTCGCTTCTCGGTGCGCTCCTTCCTTTCGTCAGACTTTGGGGTCACTGGTGCTGGCTCCTTTGACCTCTCGTGATCTTGCAGCTTCAGTAGAGTTTCCCTTTTTAATTTCTCCAAATCCTGAAGCTCACGATCATTCTTTTTCTTTTCTTCGTCTTCCATGCGCTGCTTCTCGGCACGACGTTCTTCTTCTTTGGCGATCTCTTTGCGCATGTGATCCTTGAATAGTTGTAGGGCTTCGGCACGCTTTAGCATTTTCTCTTTAGCTAGTTTTTCGCGGTCTTCTTCGGGATTGGCGGAGTTGTTGGTAGACTGAGGTGGTGGAGAGGATTTCTTTGGAGATTTGGATTTAGAACGTTTGTTATCCTGGCGGTCGCGAGAGGTATTCGATTGCTTTGGTTTGCTAGCTGAACGAGACTTTGATGATCTTCGACCGTGACTGTGATCACTTCGACTGTCACGTCTTCTGCGAGGGCTGTGACTGCGAGATCTGTTGGGACGACGACGGCGATCGATGGGTGAACGACGGTCGTTGGGTGATCTGCGATCATTAGGTGATCGGCGACGAATTGGTGATCTATTGCGATTGCGGAAGCGATCGAATGATCGTGATCTTTGACGACGGCGATCCATAAAGCCGCCGCCACCACCATTACCACCCCCGAAACCACCACGACGACCGAAATTTCGACGTCGGGGCGACCTAAAGTCAGGTCGCCGTGCAGGGAAACGATTACGCCTGTCGCGATCTCTTGAATTCGATCGGCGGCGACGATCGCGCATTTCTGGAGATCGACCACGAGGAGAATCACGACGCTCTCTTTTATCGTCCCTTTTGTCTTTTGTATCGACACCGGAACTTTTTGTTTTTGATGGTGATCGCTTGGCCATCGAATGACGCGGTGAGTCTTTCTCCTCGTTCTCACTTGCCACGGGGTCCTCATAGTCTAAGGCGTTCATGTCAACATGCTTGTTACGTTCTCTGTCGGGGGATTTCTCCTTCACACTATCTGTACTAGTGTTTACCGAGGAATTGTGTTCATCACGTTTCTCTCTCTCTGAATCGTTACGTTTCTTCTCGGCTGTAGGCTTATCGTATGTGGTCGAGTGGTCCAGCTCGTAAAAGGATTTCTTTGTATCCTTAGCGAGTTCTTCGTGGCGTTTCTTTCGCTCTGCTTCCCGTCTTTTGATTTCCTCTTCGCGCATTTCTTTTTCCTCTTCCATTTTCTCCAGATCAGAGAGTTTTATGGTCCTCTTCTGGGCTTGTTTCCAATGCGGTGGGGTGACGCTTCGTGAACGACTACGAGATCTAGATGGTGTCCGATATCGCTTTAAACAAAAAACAAGAAACATGTTGCAAGCATATAATTATTTTTAATAAAATGACAAACTTACGAATACACCACGTCCCTTGACCACACGTCCACTGCGAGACGTTGGCACTCTCTTCTTGGACCATCCGAATGCATTTCGGCCACCATCGCGCTTATTTTGACCTGAATCGTCGCGGAAACGATCCTTTCGGCCATCGTCTTTAGCCGGACTTTCGCGAGAAGCATCACGCTTCGGTCCGCCGCGCATTAAAAACTTATTAGACACCTAAATTGGACGAGTTTGAATTAATTTTTGCAGAGGGATGTTGTGTTGGTCCACTTACTTCTGGGATTTCATCTGGATCGATTTTGGTAACAGTTACCAATGGATGCAATTCACCCTCTTCGAGGACCTCGCTGGCATTTGATTCCTTTCTATCGGCAGGTTGTTCTTCTTCTGCAGAGCTATAAAATATAAGGGATCGTGTTAGTGGTTCATAAGATTAAGACCAGCGTCACAGAGATGGAGTCAACTGTGTAGAGCATACTCTTCGTCCTTGGAGCGTTTCTTGTCCTTTTTCTTCTTTTTGTCTTTGCGTCTTTTCTTCTCGGTCTCTGAGTCGACAGAGGAACCCTCGTCGTCCGATGATGCTACTCGCTTCTTTTTCTTTTTTTCCTTTTTGACTAAAAGCAAACAAACAAGTAGAGTTAGATAAATCTTAATCGGTTTCAGATCAATTAGATATTTAAAGAAACATATTTCGAGATACCACGAGACCTTGGAGAATAGGTTAGGTTTCTGCAATAAGTCTGTCCTGGAAAAAAGTTTAAATTTTCTTAGACAAAGGGATGGAACGCTTTACTTTACATTTTGTCTAACTCTGTCCCGAATTACCGATGTGCAGACAAATAGATGATGATTCGGATAACTTTAACGCGGACCTTAGTAAATATTGGAGTAAAAAAACTCCGTCCTTTTGTCCATCAAATCGTATTTCCTTGATTGTAGTAATGTCTGCTTTGTAGCAATTTTGTTTATACAAATTGCGCACAAGGGGTTGTGAATACCCTTTATATGTTTTAGCATAGTGCGGGCGTTAAGGAAATTCAGGATAGGAAGAAAGGAGCTACTGATGCACATTGGTTTTAAATGACAGTAAGTTACAATGGTTCGTCCGAAGATAGGATTTGCACTCATAGCGTAACAAGTATTGTTGAATGGGATTAATGCTGCTGGCTATTTCATTTGAGCATTGATTGTTAAAATAGCGATAAAACATGGTAAGGTAGGTGATATTTCGATGATGTTCAAGCAAATGTTCGCTATTTCCATGTCTCACATAAGTTTTTTCGGCAGGCGTTTGAATCCTATTTATATGGCAAATGTTGTTTTTGGTGAATCCGACCAGACCCAGGCGTTGAACTCAAGTTTGGGGCTTTATATATAGTCGACAGATCAATAGGGGTGAAATATTTCTCACATCGAATAAGGAAACCTTGACATTTTGATTCGTTTTAGCGACATGGAATATGTGGTCGGTTTCTTCGGGGTAAGTGCCATTCATTCGCTTTAACGACAGAAGACAGCATTTTGTTTTGAAATCATTGAATTCTACTCTCTCTTCATCGTTTAGAGTCCACGTTCGAAGATGAAGGTCGTGAACATGAAAACGAATATGAGAAGCTGAGAGTACTGTCATCAGCGAAGGAATGAATTGGATTAGAAGTTGCAGACATGAGACCATTTATAAAAATCAGAAATAGAGTCGGAGACAGAACTGAGCCTTGAGGAGACCAGCATTTATTGGAGATATGTCATCAAATTACCATTGGATCTGTTGCTGCGAAAGCCATACTGGTCATTGAGATGTTTTCGTGTTTCAATATATTTTATAAGCTTACGATTTCTCAGCGTTTCCATGGCCTTGGAAAGAAGGGACGTAAGTACAATTGGTAACTGGGTTGAGAAGATTCAGCTTTTTTTGGTAATAAAGTTTTCCATCTACTCGGAAAGAGTCCTGATGAGTAGGATAGATAGAAAAGCGTAAGCAGTGGTTTTGCTATCTTAGAAGAACACCTCTTCAGAATAATGGGGGATATATCATCTGGAACAGCGGATTTATAAATGTCGAGATCAAATAAAACTCTTTTAAGTGTACGAGTACGAAAGTGCAATTGTCCCATAAAATGATTTACGTTCTCAAGAACAGGAGAATACTGGGCACAATCTGGCAATGTAGCAGCAAGCAAATTCGCATTGTCTAATGAGCTGACAGCTGGAACGTCATTGTGAATGAGCGTCGGAACTGAATATAAGGCCGATTTTTTTTTTTATATTTTTGACAAATGACCAAAAGTTTTTACGACCTTGAAAATTTGTTTGCCTCAACTTTTGGTAATTTTTGGCTTGATTGCACTTTGTTCGATTTTCGTCTGTTGGGTTTGGTCTTGTAGAAGCGAAAGTATGCCTCTCTTAACCTGATAGCTTCAGTGCAGATCAAGTCATACCACCCTTTTGCCTATGATCTGATATTCTTTATTCTGTTGGGAATAAAAGATCTCATACCAAGGATAATGATGTTTGATATCATATCAGCAGCAGTATCTACGACAGTCGACAGTGAAAACTACCAACCACCCGACCTAAGTGGAGCTAAACAAGGCTGCCGGAAATGACGGCCTTCCCGCCGAGCTTTATAAAGCCGGTGAAGATGACTTGGTAAGTAACATCTACCAACTCATAAGAATGGAACCTCAGCATCGTTTGCCCAATCCACAAAAAATGGAGACCCTCTGATCTGCGTCAACTACAGAGCCATAAATCTTCTCAAGATCGCCTAATATGTGAACGCTGAAACCGTTTACCAACAACCCGATCGGCCCTTATCAGTGTGGTTTTAGGCCAGGAAATGCCACAATCGATCAAATTTTCACACTTCGGCAGATCCTAGAAAAAAAACCCAAGAAGTCCAAATAGATACCCACCAACTATTCATCGATTTCAAAGCTTCATACTTCAGCATTTATAGAGACGCCTTAACTCCTCCGTCTTTGCAGGATGATGATGGCGAAATATCGCTGTTCCATTAGAGTCGGAAACGACCTCACCGACACATTCGATAAAGAAAAAAGGATTTAGGCTAGGCGATGCGCTGTCATGTGACTTCTTTAATTTGAGTCTTCTTCTTGTGCGAAACTCCCGAGCCAACACCAGATGAACAATCTTCCAAAAAGCAGTGCAACTACTAGCATACGCCGACGATATTTACATCATTGGTAGAACTCAACGTGATGTCATAGCCACGTTTGCTAGTATAGATAAGAAAGCGAAAAAAATGGGTTTAGCAGTAAATGAGGGTAAGACGAAGTATATGCTGTCTATACGAATGGACACATTCGACGAATTCCACACAATGGCCCTCCGCACATGAGATGAATATTTTGGTGTGAAACCGGTTTTATGGGCGAGGGGACTGAGGTATACGGAGAGAAAATGGTTGAAAATCTTCAACCGAGTTTTTGCGGTGGAACAAGGTTGAAAACCAATACGAACACATTTTTCGCCATTTTAGGTCTGAAATTTTGTTTGTGACTTTCGGCTCTCATACGCGTTCTGTGAGTCGAGCAGTCAACATCAATGTTATTGCATATACTCACACACAAACCTAGGGGCTTGCGAATTGTCAAAAGTACTCAAGGCAAATGTCAATTTCTATAGAATTACTAACACAACAAAAAGGGGTTCATGTATACAATTTGTTCTGCCGGCATCTCGTGTGCGGTTGGAGTATGGTGTGAAACCAGTTTCACACCAGAGTTAAACTCATCTCATGTGCGGAGGCCCAATGTCACATTGACATATATGACCTTGAGGTGGTACGGGACTTTGTCTACCTTGGCTCCGCTAAACGAACACTCTTGCCAACCGCTGTTTCTTCGAGCTAAGAAGGCAATTCAGTAGTAAAGCCCTCACTCGAACTACTAAGGAGATCCTATATAAGACCCATCATCCCAGTCCTGCTCCACAGCGATGAATCAAAATATTTGATAGGAAAATTATTTGCGTTCACGGGCTATTTAGACGAAGATTCAACCAAGAACTATAAGCTGTACAGCAACATGCTCCTAGTAAAAAAAAAATCCGCATTGGACGTTTAAGATGGCTAGGGCATATAGAACGAATGGACACCAATACTCCGTCTTCGATTTGCCAGACGTTAGATGCAGTAGAGGAAGACCTCGCCTTAAGTGGCACGCACAAGTAAAAACCAACCTCAACCAACTTGGAGTGCACAACTGGAGGCAGTTAGCTAAGGACCATGCTAATTGGAGAGGCATGTTAGTTGAGGCCCAGGTCCATTCTGGAGTATACACGCTACTATCGAGAAAAACAGTGATCAGTTAAAATTTGTAGACAAAAAAACAGTTTAATGCTTCCCAATTTGCTATCTCGTACATAGAGTCTTTTTGGGAATTTGCTCTTTAACGGTGTGTTGATATGATACAGTGGTCTGACGAACCTAGAGGCGATAATACAGTGATCGTGTCTTTACCAGTATGAGAAGTAAGAAACAAGTCAAGGGTTTGACTGCTTATATCCGGTATGCGTGTCGGCTTATTTACCACAGCAAATATCTCAACACCTCTTCCTTCGGGTGTTGTCTGTCCAGAATATTGAAGCCACCGAAATTGTATCCAGGTAGGGGTTATTTCTGTTAAGTCAAAATTCTCCCCACCTGTGTTTCACTTAGTGCCAAAACAGCTGGTTTATATTTACAAATGTGGACGTATGCAGAAATGATATTCGATTCGACATTGAAAACATCCACTCTAAATTTTCCCTCCATTATATCACAGACATAAAAAACCACAATACCGACGACAAACTAAGCTAGGAGAAGAAGTGAAGGTTCAACAATGACCATACAAAATAACTTGTTACAGGTGTTATGCCCGTATGACAAGTCATATTGAATGTCGAACAAAATTTTGAATCACAACCCGCTATTCATCATAATAGCCGATGAGCTTTACGTGAGATACGCTCCTATTAGGGCTTCTGCTATTGTTCCCACATTACAGCTGCAGTTATGAAGTTATTTTTCTTTTTTCGTGTAGCATGGTTGTCAATACTAAAATCAGTCTTTTCCTAGGCTTTTGGCTCCTTTGCTGTGTTTTGTAGTTTACCTGAACCATAAACCCCTAAACTGGAGGACAGCAGGCCGAATATACCGCGTCAGTCGATCTGAAAACCCTTTTCTTATTTGTATTTCTGTGGTCAATATCTCACTTATAAGTTTATCAGGTTGGATGAGACCAATATGGCTACCACTAGGAGGTACAATATAGTCATCAAAACGACTGGGTATTGACCAAGTTAACGCCGCTCAGTGTCTACCCACATTCTTCAACACCCAACCATCCTGGTAAAAAAAACTCCGCATAGAATGTTTATGATGGATGTGACCTCTAGAAAGAATGTACCCCGATACTCAATACTCCGTCCCGTAGAGTACATTACCCCTCAGATCACAGACGCAGTAGACAGAGATATCGTATTATATGGTGCGTACGAGCAGAAAAAGGTCTCAACCAAATTTGAACTGCGTAACTGAAAGCAATTGGATAAGAAAAGAAAGCATGGTTGAACCCTAGGCCCACATCGAACTTCCACGGGCAGGTATAATCCACCCTGACATAAGATGTAGTGGGGTTGCCAAAACAACCCTATTACCCGTGATACCACCATATGAACAAGTCCTGTTTTCCATTTTTAAAGTACCTTAAAAGAAACTCATTGAATGTTTTGTCATAACCATGTGTGTGTTTTCGGGAAGGCCGTCCGTTTCCAGGTCGACATGGACATGAAGTGAAGTCAACGAACGCGACTGACTTGACAGACATGACATGGCGTGAACTACTTATTCTAACTCGTTTTGACTGGAGAGAACATTTCAGGGGCTATCACTCAAACGGCCAGGGTGATAGCATTAGGTAGTGTCGTGGGATGGTCATCTCCTGCCCTCAACAGCAAGGCATATCTCAGAGGACCTAGCGATCTTACTATTGGTGAGAATTACATAACGGATAGGGCCGGACCTTCCTTTTTGGACTTCTAGCTACGCGAAGTGTTTTCCTAGTTCTCCCCGATAGTGGCGGCACAAGTCATGAGCAGTGACTTTCTTTTCTTCCACGTCTTTCCTATCTTAATTCGTGCGTCTGCAGTTAAAGTAAAGTAGCTCCCTTCCTTCTTTTTTTGATAATTTTTGGTACGAAGGAAATGTTTGTCGAGCAGGTGGTGTGTGGTGAGCGGGCATGAACTACCCCGTCCGACGAGCTAAGCTGAGCATCCATAATCGTGCCATACCCTCCTCACCTCCACTGATGATGCCTCTGTGGTCCGACCCTGACTCACAACAAACTATAGCCCCAATGACGTAAGTAAAGCGAAGCTACCTGAACAAAAAGATTTTTTTTATAAAAAAAACTCCAGACTCACCTTTAATTTGTCGTATCAATTCCCCGCAATTAGAAATGATAGCATCCTGCAGAGGACGAGAGTTCCTGTCCACTGGCAATTGTTCCAATTGACGGACTAAGTCTTGTCCAGTAACAACATGGCCAAATACAACGTGTACACTGCAACAACAAGAGAAAATCAACTCATTAGAATCCAGCGGATATATATCGCACAATCAATGGACTTACTTGTCTAGATGTGGAGCAGGCTGTGTAGTACTATAATGAGAAACAAAAAGAACAAAGAATAATTTTTGCAATTTGTTTTGATGTTGGTTTATATTTTGAAGGTTTTTTTTTTTTATTTTGGTTTTGCTGGATGAATAATATGTTTTCTATATCTTTTGTGTGTCGGTAGGTATTTGGATATTTCCTATTTTACTTTTATTTTGCTGTCAGCGATCAATTAGAAAATCTGAGAGAGAGAGATCAGATGTCTCGTGTCGATGATGCTGCGCACACACACATTCTCTCCAGTGACAGTTGAGAACGAAGGAAGCTATGCAGCGAGCGCATCCTCTTGCGCGGCACTTAATACCCCAAATATTATTTTTTGAAGATCAGAAGTTGCGCGCGTTAACCTTCTAGGGCACAACTCAACGAGGCGTACGAGTAGAACAACACACACATGTAGAAGGGAGGATTAACTCAGCGCAGCAGTTGATAACACTGGCTTTTGGCTAGATAACAACATTGAAAATTGATACTTGTTTAAAAAAAATTTAAATTCAATGCATTTTCAGGTGAGTTAAATATGTGGTTAGAATATATGAAGAGAGAAGAAAAAAAAATCAAGAAGAAACTGTGTAATGGCATCGCCTGGAAAGAGACAATTTTATTTAGACTTGGTGCACGCGGTAGGGGGTTACTTACATGAAGAACTGCGAGCCATTGGTGTTTTTGCCACGGTTCGCCATTGAGAGGAGAAACGGGCGATCGTGCTTGATGTCGAAGCTTTCATCTGAAATGAAAAAAGGTAGAGGGAATTAGTTTGTGCTTAGTTGAGGGGTGATGGGTAATTAAGTGGGCTAATGTAAAAAAATATCAACTGGTTAAAATTTTAACAAAATTAGCACACAGCCTTAGTATCACTGGGCTTATGTTTGAACTCATGCCATTAAAAGTATTGCAGCTGAATGAAATTAACGATATGCAAATTTAATTTGATCATTTGTTGATGGCAAGACAACTTAGAGAAATGTCTTCAATGTTCAAGCGAGGCTAAAGCGTTTGCCACGGTAATGTCTCCCATCAAATGTGGCTGATCGCGGATAATCGAAAATGATTCACCGAATTTAATGAATGTTCGAACGAGACTGTGGTGTTCGCTACAGTTATGTCTTCTATCAGTTTTCCCCCATTTCTTTTGATACCTGTTGTTGTTTTTGGGGTACATGACCTGACGTAAGCGTTTAACTGAAGTATGAGGCGTTCATATAGAGGACAGATCAGAGGGAATCGAATAAGTTTTGCATAATTTACCTCAAGAACAAAGGCTTGAATATGCTACGAATATGAAAAGCTAATAGTACTAACATAACCAAAGGTTTGAATTGGATGTTAAAGATATGAAATCAGTTAATGACCTGATAAATCATCCGAGTAGTATCATTCGGATTCGGCATGAAATTGGAGATCCCGCCAACGTGCATAAAGTGGAGACGCATGTATTTTTTGTACTGCTCCTATCGTCTGGCAAATAATCAAAGACTGCAGTCCGGAGTATTGGTCTACATTCGCTGTATATGTACTAGCCATCTTCTGCGTGTTCACCGTAATCATACTGATTAGTAGTTAGGGCTGATTTGAATCAATTAAATCCGAGTCTAGCTTAATAAAGTACCTTCCTACCTCAAAGCTATATAAAGGGTTTTTCAACAGGGACGCTACAAAAGTAGAGCGATAGGGACAGCAAACGACGCCATATTTCTTGCCGCTCTTTTGACATTTCTCTTCAGTAAGGTTTGCCATTTCATTATGGAAAGATATACGAGCTAACAACGAGTCGAAATTATTAAAATTTACTACCGAAATTCGGAGTCAGTGGCCTCAACGTTAAGAGCGGTACGTCCAATTTATGGTCGTCATAATTGTCCTGGCAGATTAACAATTGAGCGTCCAGTGGAAAAATTTGAATCCACAGGCACAGTACAAAATGTTCCCGTGCCAGTGAGACAAAGAAGTGCCGAGAATATTGCTGCCGCTGAGGCTTCAGTTGATGAAAGCCCAAATGTGTCTCTCACACGTCGTTCTCAAGCGTTGGGCATCTCTGTGACGTCGTTGTGGCGAATTTTGCGAAAAGATCTTGGCCTACATCCTTACAAGATTTAATTGACGCAAGAACTGAAGCCGCTTGACCACCAGAAGCGTCGTATGATCGTGAATTAGGCTGAGCAACAACTTGAAAATGATTCGGATTTCCATCGAAAAATCATCTTCAGCGATGAGGCTCATTTCTGACTGAATGGCTTCGTCAATAAACAAAATATGCGGAGTCAGCAATGCATCCCGAAAAAATTACAGTTTGGTGTGGTTTATGGGCCGGCGGCTTCATTGGGCCGTACTTCTTCCGTGATGATCAAGACCGGCAGGTTACTGTGAATGGGAATCGCTACCGTTCAATGATAACCGAATATTTTTGGCCCCAATTGGATAATATGGACTTGGAGGACATGTGGTTTCAACAGGACGGCGCCACAAGACACACAGCGAATGTCACAATCAATTTATTGGAAACCAAGTTTGGAGAACGTGTTATGTCACGAAATGGTCCAGTCGCTTGGCCGCCTCGGTCGTGCGATTTGACGCCGTTAGACTATTTCCTGTGGGGCTACGTCAAGTCTATGGTTTCTATGCCAACAAGCCGCCAGCGACGATTGATGAACTTCGTACGAATATCGAACGTGAAATTGCAGAAGTATCGGCCGACTTATGCTTGAAAACCGTCGAAAATTGTGTTCAGCGTCTGGACTTCTGCCGTGGTGGCCATGCAAAAGAAATCGATTTCCATACATAATTGTATCGAACATACTTTCACAGGAATAAAGAATTTCATTGATATCAAAAACCGTTTTTGTTTTATTTAAAAAAAAACGTTTGTAGCGCTCTTATTGAAAAACCCGACACATAGTTCAGATTGGTTGTTAACGAATCTGCAATTGGTGCAGTTTCAAAGGTCAAACCTTAGCCAGCTAGTTCCATTCATCAAAAGACATGGTGTTCGTTTTTATTTTCTCAATGTTTGATCAATAAAACGATATAGGCCACATTATTAGTTTGGCTTCAAGGCGCGCTATGACACTATTCACGCCGTCCCCATACTGGTAACTGTTAACAATGGAACAATGACATTAATGCAGTGCATTCACCCGTGCACTGGGTGATTTAGAGAAGGCTTTCGACATCGTATGGTATTGTCTAAGTGGCTAAAAGTAGGATCATTTATAATAAATGTTTGTCCAGCATCACCTCGCGCACTAGTATAAACCGATCTCAACCTGATGTGAGCAACGGGAGTTAGATAGCTAAGGATCAATTAGCCCTGTCTTTATTAGAGATATGTTCAGGTATATTCCGTTCTTAAGTACGTAAGATCAAAGAGGATCCTAAAAACCCAGGCCCCCAGGCGATAAGGAAGACTGATTTCCGATTTAAGTATCAAGCTATCGCGAATATTGGTCAGAATAATCTACAGCGTTCGCAGGATACAAAAGGGCAGAAAGCTGTCTTGTCTCTCCCCAACGAGTAAAAAGTAGTAAAACCGAACTTACTTACTTAAGTGGCGCTACAGTCCGGGATGAACCTGGGCCTGAAATGGTGTCCATTCTTTCTACATGTCCTAGCCATCTTAAACGTCCAATGCGAAGTTTTTTGACTATGGGCATGTCGCTGTACAGCTCGTATAGTTCGTGGTTGAATCTTCGTCTACATAGCCCGTCAACGCAAGCGGGACCGAAGATTTTTCGAAGAATTTTTCTCTCGAATCGACCAAGGATTTCTTCATCCGCTTTTGATACGGTCCATTCTTCAGCGCCGTAGAGCAGGACTGAGATGATCAGGGTCTTATATAGGATCTCCTTAGTAGTTCGAGTGAGGGCTTTACTACTAAATTGCCTTCTTAGCCCGAAGAAACAGCGATTGTCAAGAGTAATTCTTCATTTGATTTCTGACGAGATGTTGTCAGAGTTAATAGCGGAGCCGAGGTATACAAAGTCCCGTACTACCTCAAAGTTATATCTGTCAATGGTGACGTTCTGTCCAATTCGTCGATGTTGTGTGTCCTTCATGTTGACAGCATATACTTAGTCTTACCCTCATTTACTGCTAAACCCATTTTTGCCGCTTCCTTCTCTATACTAGCAAACGTGGCTATGACATCACGTTGAGTCCTACCAATGATGTCAATATCGTCGGCATATGCTAGTGGTTGCACCGATTTTTGGAGAATTGTGCCTCTGGTGTTGGCTCGGAAGTTTTGCACAATCCTCTCAAGAATCAAATTGAAAAAGTCACATGACAGCGCATCGCCTTGCCTAAATCCTTTTTTGGTATCGAATGCGTCGGTGAGGTCGTTTCCGACCCTGATGGTGCAGCTAGTTTCTACATCGTCATCCTACACAAACGGACGAGTTTGGGCGGTATACCAAAACTAGACATGGCTCTGTATAGTTCGTCTCTATAAATGCTGTCGTATGCGGCTTTGAAATCGATAAATAGGTGGTGGGTATCGATTTGGACTTCTTGGGTTTTTTCCAGGATCTGCCGAAGTGTGAAGATTTGATCGATTGCGGACTTTCCTGGCCTAAAACCACACTGATAAGGGCCAATCAGGTTGTTGGTAAACGGTTTCAAGTGTTCACATATTACGGCAGATAGGATCTTGTAAGCGATGTTGAGTAGACTTATGCCTCTGTAGTTGGCGCAGTTCAGAGGGTCTCCTTTTTGTGGATCGGGCAAACGATGCTGAGGTTCCATTCTTCAGGCATGCTTTCAACCGACCAGATTTGGCTTATGAGTTGGTGGATGTTGATCTCCGCCAGCTTTATAAAGCTCAGCGGGAAGACCGTCATTTCCGGCGGCCTTATTAAGCTTGAGTTTAGATATAGCTATCCTCACTTCACTTAGGTCGGGTGGTTGGCAGTTTTCGCTGTCGTTGCCGATATTATCTGTCTGACAGCGAAATGTTGTTCGTCATCGCCGTTTAACAGTCTGCATAACTGGTTCTTCCATATCCTCAGCATCGACTGTGTCTCAACTACGATATTTCCTTGTTCATCTCGACAGGATTCTGTTCGAGCCCTGTAGCCTTGGCTTTGACGTTTTACACTTTGGTAAAACTTGCGAACATCGTTCCTGGAGTGGCATCTCTCTATATCCTCGATCGCGCGCTTTTCTTGCTCTTTTTCTTCTTGCTGAAAAGCCGATGTTCTTCCCTTCTTCTTTGCCTATAGAGCTCAATGGCAGCTCTTGTCTTCACCTGCAGCTTAGCCATGTAGGCCTCGTTCTTGGCTGCCAGCATCTGGTCGGCATTCATCATCAAACCAGTGTTGTATTCCATCCTTAACTTGATTCGCTTGAAAAATTGGGTACATTTCGGGAAGATGTGAAGATTGAAAATAGACACATATGGACGAATGTATTTCTTACTTTCTCATTTCTTAGTAACCATTATCCTGGACTTTCTGTACCCAGAAAAAGAAATGTTACACGAAAAAGTAACTGAATGAGGAATGACAGAAGTCCTATGTCAGCAATGGTAATGATATTCCATGCCAGGCAGCAATTTAAGTTATTGAAATGAATTAGATTGTAGAACGATGTCGGGACGTCACGTTTGGTTTGATATGGCGGGGCAGTTACAAAGAAGATGAAGTAATGTTTCTTAATCCTCTTCGTCCTTACATACGGAACGATGTCACACACAATGACAATCAATGCCAAATAAAGAATTAACTAACTAACAGAACTGAAGATGGCCTTAACGGGAAGGTAAATCTCAAGGACCCAAGAAGTATAACTAAGAGACATATTATTAGACAAGTCGAACACCCACACATACGTCATCAAAATTCAACAATCTCAGAACGTAGTCTTTCGGAAAAACACAAATTCTTCAAAACACCCGCACAGATAATGCGGCAAATATAAATAATCATAAAAAGAAAGATAATCACAAAAATGTATGTTCAAGAAATAGTTAACGCATTCATAAGGTTTCTTTATTATTCAAATGCAAACGAGCATGTTGTGTCGAAATGCCCATTTTCTTATCGAAAGTCAATAGACCCTCTCAAAACACATGCCAGCATATCAAATGCGGACCCCACTAACATGTGAGTGCTATCGAAATCTACATCATCAATTCCCGACACATGTATTCCATTGCCAAGGATCATAAAGCACAAATCAATAAATTCACTTTCCTTACAACTGCATACGTGCATAATTAAATCGAAAAAAAAACATTCTCTACCGATATATCGATTTATCCCAATATAAGCATATATATGCACACCACAAATAATACATACCTTCGAATGTTCCGCCGTATATTGATTCGCCACCAGTTCCATTGAATGCTGAAAAATCGCCAGCTTGCACCATAAAATCCTTTACGACCCGATGGAATATAACATTTTTATAATGCAATGGTTTTCCTGTAACAATTCCAAGTCCTTTTTCACCCGTGCATAGGGCACGGAAGTTTTCCGTCGTTTTCGGTGCCACATCCGTGTACAACTCGAAGACAATTCGTCCCGCTGGAAGTCCACCGAGATTTACATCGAAGAAACAACGCGACCGTGGTGGTGGGTCTTCCTGTTTTGCATTTACAGTCATTTTGAAAATATCTAAGCAATCGTTTCCCGAAGTTGAATCGTTTAAATATGCAAAATATTAGGGGAAAACAATTAAAACTTTTTCACCAGTTATACGAACGCCAGCTTTTTTCAAACCCCGACATTTGCAAATAAAATATGCTGTGGATGGTAGCTGTCTTTTTTTTTTGACAGGCGATGTGGATCGCAGACAATGTGGACTTTGCAGACGAAAATATGTTCGATTTAACAATCGAGAGTTAGCGGTCTTTGGAGAATGAGTGAGAATAATCGTGGTAGGTAATATTTCTGGTCTGTTTATTGTCTGACAAAAAGTTGATCTCTATTTTTCATCTCGATCACTTATGAAAAATCTCGATTTACACATTCCTGCAACTACACCAACAGCTTCCATAGGTCAGTATCACATATTTATTTCGATTCGGAATTGGTAAATAATTTTATTGAACTAAATATAGAAGTTGAATTTGTGGGTGGAAATTATGTGTATATATGCCAAGTGAATATTTATTATAAGCTTAGTACGCTGCTCGAGCGAAACTAAATTTTAGCTGCTCTCCACTATTTCTCTCCAAACACTAGCTAAAATCCTCGCTAAATTTTGACACAGAGTGCTTTGTGGATAGGTGTTACAACAGACAGCTGTTCTTTGAAAAATAAATTTATTTCAACAACTCAATAGCACACCAGAAAAAAACAATACGATGTGTCAAAATTTAGCTTGAGAAAATGTCCCGAACAATTAATGGGCGCGCTAAATTGTGACAGATACATCCAGTACAGTCTGAAATGAAAGTTTGATTTTTTAGCTGAAGCAGCGTACCGCTCGGCTAAATGGATTCGCTTAAATTAAGCTCAGCTAATTTTTGGAGAGAATTTTGTATGGGAGCTAAAATTAAGCTCGAGCAGCGTTCTAAGCTTTAAGGTAATAATATCGCAATTAATTATGAGCAATTTCCCAAAGAGAAAATCACAAATTAAAAAGTAAAAACAAAAATTAAATTGCACGCTAAGTGATTTGACACACGTTCATTATCCCAACGACTCGCATGTCTAAAACACAATCATGGCTGGAACACAATCACGCTTATTCTATTCTATTCTATTCTTTATTGAGACTTAAGTGACAGTTGTGTGTAGCGATAATACATTTGTTTCGTGTTAGTTGTTATAGCGGCTGTATATATAGGTATGGCCTGCTCATACTTATGGGATTCGAGATTGCCACATGGCTTTCATTTGCTTTTAAAGTATTCTGCTCTCGCTCATGAGCAATGTTTTTTTTTTTCTTTTGACTGAGTTAGTCTGAGAGAATATACAAATTGAGTACTTAACCTAACTTAATATTAAATTGGAAGAAGAAAACGAGAGAATACACAAGTGCGAAATCGTAAACTGAAGGTTTACATTTCGGAATCTGTGAATGCTGTCGTTCTTTCCTTCTCATCAGGTACATTGGATATGCCATAGGTTAATGTGGAATACATTATACATTATGAAATAGAAAATACAGGGTAGTATTGAGTTTATGTTTTACAGATTATGTACATATGGGTTTGTTTTTATTTTTTGTTTTTGATTTCTAGAAATAGATAAATTAATTTTTGTTTGCAATGTTTAGTCTTATGTGATATCAAACGATTTGAATTGAACTATTACATAGAGATATAATTTGGTGTGAATATGTTATTCAGTCTTTTAGTTAGGAACATTATTTGGTTCTGTTTCGTACCCGGTATGCTTAGTTAACATTTTTTTTTTTTTTATAATTTGTGGCAGTGGTTAGGTGGGCATGGGTAGTGTTTAGGAATTACAAATGGTGGATTGTAAACTTAAATTAGTTGTGGGTTTTGCTCTCCAATAAATATTAATGATAAATTTAAAAATTTTTGTTTTGTTGTTTTTTTTTTTTTTTACATTTTGTTTGATGTTTTGTATTTCGTTAGAATAATTTAGGTATCAAGTTATGTTCGGTAGTGTTATTAGGGGGAGTCGTAATTTATCCTGTATTTTATTTCCCTTCTAGCCTCTGTTGTGGCCTAATATTGCTTTATAGTAAAAGGGGACAGGCGATCCATCGGGAATAGTTTCGAATTGTTCATTTGTTACACCGAAAGGGGACGCATAAGCCGTGTTGTCCCAATGAGTATTTGTTTGCGTAGAAATTATCTCTTTGATGAGTTCATTGTCCAAGTGGTGTAGTTTGGAAATTGTTCTGAGCATAAGCGTAAGAGAATGTTTGATTAACGGCATTATGTTGGCTTCGTTATATACAAATTTGTTGGATAGTTTTCTGAACCCAGAGGCAAAGGATCTACCAATGCAGAGGCGAAGAATTTTGCGTTCTAGGATTTCCATTTCGGAGGCCACGGTAGGTGAGATCGTGAACCATATTGGGAATGCGTACGTTAGGATCGGTCTGATTAGGGTTTTATACAAGAGAAGTTTTGTTTTTTTTTTGCATATCTTTGTGTTTAAGAAGAGGGGTAAGTATGTTTGTGACTTTTCTGGTTTTCTCGGTGGTAAGTCTGGCGTGACGATTGAATTTGAAGAGGTTGTTAAAATGCACACCGAGGTATTTGATTTGGTTTTTTGCCGGTATAGGGTGGTTATCTATTGTTAGCGAGAGGTTTCTGCTTTCTCGGACTGCTCCTTCCTTGCCTTTACCGCTAGCATTCCTGATGCAGATTAAGTCTGACTTTGGAAAATTAATTTTAATTCCCCATTTTTTATAGAATTCGTTGATGTTGTTTAAATGTGATTTTAACTTGTTAAGTGCTGGGATTGGGAAGTCGTCTGAGGCATAGGCTAAGGTGTCATCGGCAAATAAGAGCCCCCTGGATAGGGTGGTGTTGTCCCTGCGAAGGGTGTGGGGGAAGTCATGCATGAAAATGTTAAAAAGTTTGGGGCCAAGGATGGAGCCTTGGGCAACGCCCCGGGTGGAAGGGCAAGTGTTAGAACGTGTACCTCTAATTTCTATGCTGAAGTTTCTGTTTGACAAAAAGCTGTCAAGTAGGGAGACGATAGGTGTAGGGAAATTTAGGCCAATGATTTTGTAGAGCAGACCGTCGTTCCAGACGTTATCAAAGGCTTTCTCCACGTCGAGGGAGCATACGGCAGTGCATTTCTTATTTCTAAGATTTGTGATAATGTCGTTATGAAATTTAAGTAATGCGTGAATCGTCGAATGGTGTTTTTTGAACCCGAATTGATAGTCCGGAATAGGTTCAATTGGAACGTTGGTGGGAGAGTCCATTTTGTTGGCTATTATTCTCTCCAAGATCTTCCCCACATTGGATAAGAGGGAAATTGGGCGAAAATTATTGATGTTGGAGTTTAAGCTGCTTTTAGGAATGGGGATGATTTGAGCAGTTTTCCATGCTGAGGGAAAATACCCGTTGTTGATACAGTTATTAAAAATGATTGTTAAGAATTTTCTGGCAGAAGGAGAGGTTTTTTTCAGTGCAAAGTTGGAGATTTTGTCGATTCCAAACGATCTTTTTGGTTTGAGGTTGTGGATTATCGTGCTCACTTCTTCGAGGTTGGTGAAAATTTGGGGGCTAAGAGGGGAAAGGGCGGGGTTTGAGTGATTGAATAAGAAGATTTTTGAAGGTTTGTTGGTTCTCGCTTGTAGGATCGTATGTTCCACAGATGTAACCAGGTTGTGGTCCAAGTTAGAGGAGTTGGCCTGAAAGATGTTTTTAAAATGAGATTCGAAGGCGGTCACCATGTCAAGTTCTGAGGAAAGGCATATGTCATTCACCACAACCTTGTTGCACTGGGAGTTTTTTTTCCTCCCAATGATCTTGAAGACCTCCTTGAATGCCCAAGGGCCTGGGACAATTTTGGAGATTTTAGCTCTTAAGGTTTTGTTGATCCATAGAGTGACTTTATCCTTTATAATTTTTTTTAATAGGGCGATCCTATTCGAGAGCTCATTATACTCGTTGTTTGTTCTGTTATATGTATTGTGAAATATTCTTTTGAGCCTTTTCTGCCAAAGGTGTTTAGTGTTAAAGAGGATTTTTATGTCCATTGGGAGGTTCTTATATTTTTTGAAGTTATGGGGCGATGTGTCTGAGTGGTGGTATAGGGTGTTAATTAAGATGTTAGAGAATTTTTCAATAAGTTGGTCTATTTCAGGGTTGGATAAAGTTGTGTTAGTTGGGGGGAAGTGGGCGCTCAGATTATTATCTAGGTCTTCCCTAAAGGACTGCCATGAGGTGTTTATAAATGTTTTTCCTGACGAGGGTTCAGTAAGCGGAATTTCTGTGTTGTTTAGCTGTAATTTTAAAAGGAGTGGGAAGTGGTCCGAAAAAGTTGGTAGGGTGCAAATTGAGAAGTTGTTGTCAATTGAATTGGTCAGGTGAGTTGAAATGAGGAAGTGGTCTAAGTAGGAGGCGCCCCTTGGGAAGGTTGGGGTTGTAGAGGTAAGGTTTGAAAGAGAGGGGATTCTAGATCGCATCCAGGATTCCAGTGTTAAGCCGTTAGAGTTGTATCTCACATCACCCCAGTTGGGGCTTTTGGAATTAAGATCTCCTCCAATGATGGCCCCATCAAAGGTGGATGAGAGGTCTTCGATTTTGTCCATTTCTAATGTTAATGAAGCGGTTGGGCTATTTCCTGGAATATATATAGATCCTAGAAGGATCTTTTTCTGTTGGCGGTTTTTGGTGATATTGATAGAAATAAATTTACTGGGGAAAAATGGGTTCGCGTTGTTGAGTGTGACGTTTTCGTATTTTATGTTTTGTCGGATAAGTATCGCAACTCCTTGGTTTGTGTTGTTTCTCAGGCAACGGTATGAGTCGAGGGAAATTTGGTGTCTATCGCCAAGATGTGTCTCTTGAATGAATGCAAGGTGACAGTTGTTAGCTAGGAGGATTTTTTGTAGTTCAATCCGCCTGCTATGTTCAACTAATGACGAAATGTTAAAAGTAATTAGGTTGAGAGACATTATTTGTTGTTGATTAAGATTTGATTCATGAGATCGAGGTATTGCATCCTTTTTTCTTGGATAGATGTGGTGTTATTGATATTTGACATAAAGTTTTCAATTCTTTGTAAGAGAGTGTGAACGTCAACTCCGAAAAGTGCTTTCGACATCTCAAAGAATTGACCAATTGTGCCCGACTCAGGTTGGCCCGATCGAATGTTAGTTGCTGGTAGGGGTTCAGATTTCCTAAAATGGCTTGCAAATGAGACTGTCAATGGGGGTGGGGTTTTGATCAGCATGGGAATGTCACGATTCATTAGAGAATCTTTTTTTACTTTAGCTTCGTTAAGCAATTTTTTCCTGTAAGAGGAGTATTCCTTGTAAGTAGGGCAACCACGATAGTTCGCGGGGTGGTCACTCCCGCAGTTTGTACAAGATGCTTTAGAACCCAACTCTTTAGTAACTGGGCATTCTCCAGGTTGGTGTTTTTGGTCGCATTTGACGCATTTGTAAGGGCTAGCACAATTTTTGGCCAAATGGCCAAATTGTTGGCACCGCCTACATTGCAGTGGACCGCTATTGCCTCTGGGTTTTTCCCAGCGAATTTGGGTGTTAAAAAGATATTTTATCTTAGTAACTTCCGTCGGAAGTTTACCGGGAATTAAACGCACTAAAAATAGATTGTAGTCTAGATTTTCTCGCTTAGATCGTATTGTTGAGAATTTAGTTACAGTTTCTACCAAACCGGGGACTTGGACATTGATCTCATCAAGGATTTCGTTTTCTGGGTAATCAGAGGTTAGTCCTCTAAGTAAGAGATTCGCGGTTTTATCCTCTTTTAATGTAAAAGAGTAAGCTTGAATGGCTGGGCAAGTTCTTAATTTTGCTAAAAGTTCCCGATGGACCGCGCTGTCCTGAAGGTAGATTTTACTACGACTTCCCCTATTTTTCACTTTGAAATTTATTTTTTTTAATCTTAAATCGGCCACTAGTTGGCGGATATCTAAGTTATTTATGAAAATTGGAGGGCAAAACCTACCTTTTAGTTGGTTAGTGTTGGTTACATCTGTAGAGTGGAGGTCTTCTTGGGGTACTAATCTATTGAGTGGTGGATGATGGCTGCTGGCTGCGGGGGGGATTCCCTCGGTGTCGTTGATTGTTGGTTGGAGTGGGATTATTGCTGCTTTGTTTTTGTTGGGGTTAGCTTTGATCCTCAGGTTGATGTCGTTGAAAATTGCGAAACGATTAACGCTAGGTTTAGTTGTATTTTCCTGGGTTAAGTTGAAGAATGCCGCTTCGTCTAGCTGCATTAGGGTGGTATCATCGTCTTCTACATAGTTCCCGTTTGATGGGGAAGGTACCATGTGCGAGCGAGATGGTGGTATATGCGTTGACGGTAAGTTGAGCGTCGGTTGCGGTGAAATTGGTAACGGTGCATTTGTCCGTGGTGATATGGATTGCGGTTTTAGTGAAGGTAACTGTGATGGCGGTGGTGACTGGACATGCGGTGACTTTGTTAGCGGCGATGGAATTACGGGAATTAAAGATTTTTCCCGTGGTTTATGGGTCGTGGCCACATTAAGTTTCAGGAGCTGTTGTGCTGCTTCCATTTTGCTTGGGCTAGCTTGTTGCACTTTTTTAAATGTGCTAAGTCCGTTGTTTGGATTTTTATTTTTCGTTTTTATCATCTTAAATACTTGGGGGATTAACCCCAACAGTATATAAGGTAATTACGCTACGCATGCACTTTTGGTTGTGGTATAAATTCTTATTGTAGTTTTTTAAATAATCACTTGCTTTAAAATTAAAAAAAAAATAAAGATATTCACTTGGAACTATGCGTTTTTCTTTGTTAGGAATTTCCTTTGTTCCGGTATTCTTATTGGAGCTGCGGTGATGAACGTCTGCTTACCATGCAATCACTTTCTAAACTCCCACACAATCACGCTTTGGTGCGTTGCGTTTGACAGACGCACCTAGTTCAACCATATGAAATCAATGTTATCTATCACAATGTATCTTTGCCTGGCATTGGGCTTAAACCACAAAATGAAATACGTAAAATCTTAACGTAAAGATGCTGCAAGGCGCCGTGGGTCAAAGTGAAGATTGGAAAAAGTGTGTATTGTCAAAAAATTGTTGTTGTTTTCTGGGATTTTCTCTGAAAGGGTTGTGGAGTACAAGTAAATATGTCAAAGCATGCGTAAAGCACGTCGGCAAAACGAAGCTTCAAAGTGTGATTGTGGTTTAGCCATCACGCTTTGAAGCTTTGCTTTGACGACTTTACGCACAACTGCTTAGCGCACGCTTGGACATATTGACACAGCGGTTTAAACCTTTGCTACAAAAATGGGGGAAAATCTTTGCTAGGAAAATCGTACTCAACAGAAAATAACCCTGAATACAACAACACAAATTTGACAATCCACACTTATTTTTCAAACCTTCACTCTGCTCACGGCGCTTTACAGCAACATTAAGTTAAGATTTTACGTTTTTCATTATGAGGTTGAAACTCAACGCTAGGCAAAGCTACATTGTGATAGTGCCTGGCCAAACGTTTATTCCCATGAACGCAGTCGCAATACACAAAAAAGCATCGTTGGAATGGAGTCAGTTTTTAGGGCTCATTTATAGCTATCATTGAAAAACATCATTGGAAATTTTCTTTTACTTCTTGCGGTTTTTTATAAATTCAATCATTGGCGAGTTGGTGTCAAAACAAAGCTTATGAATGTTAGAACATGATTATCCAAACATATATTAATTTTTAATTGTAGAAAATCACTTTTTATTTTTAACTGATCATGATTTATTTTAGTGAAGAACGAATGTTTGTCGTTCCAGCGGAATGAAACGGAATTTTTCTACGATTCCTATAAGCAGCTATGGAGGTAAAATTTCAATTCCATCATGTTTTGTGTTCCAATGAAGTTGTTCAATGATAGCTATAACTGGGCCCTTACACCAGGAACACAGTGAAATCTGAAACAACACCCTCATTATTGTCGTGTCTCTGATATCGATATTGAAGTCTGCACTCTGCAAATTTCAAATCAGTATTTTTGTCAAAATGAAATGGTTTGGAAGTGAAACATTCATTTGAAATGGATTCTTGGTGGATTTTCGATGCAATCATACTTTTTCTTTTTGGCACACATAAAATCTACCTGCCTCGTTGGAGATGACTTTCACTCCAATGAACCGTGTTACCAGGTACTTAGGTAACATTGATTTCATATGTTGTCAGCCAACGCGACGCATCAAAGCGTGATTGTGTTTCAACCAGCATTCACATGAATGACGTTGTCACACACAAAAATCCGTCAATAGAATGAAGTATGCGTTTTTAAAGCTGTAACACGCTGAAACCTAAAACAATATGGTATCTGATATTTATACTGAGGTCTGATGCACACGCAAAGGCAAATTTTAAATGAGAATTTTCCGCAAAAAATGAACAGCCGTATTTATTAGATTTCCTTAGGCGGTGTCTCAGAGGTTGCCTAGTTAGGCATGCCTAAATATTTAAGTTGCCTCTAGGCAACGTTGCTTAAATTCTTATCTATAATCGATTTTCCATTGCTGCCTAACTAGGCGAAGTTTATGTCAAAAGAAGTAGTAGAATTTACAAATCTAGTATAAAAAATTAAGATTCTTGTACTTTGTTTACATCAGATTTTCTTTTTTTTTTTGGGTTTGACAGCATATGTTATTTGTAAACAAATATCTTAAAGGAAGAACATGGAGCTATATGGGCAATTTTGCTGTTCGGAATTAGTTTGAGGATTCAACAGTGAAGTGAAAAGAATGTTGGAGCAGGCATAGCCCCCATCACCGAGTAAGCGTTTTGTATATCTTTTGTCTCCTACTAGTTGGCATGTATGAATTTACCATATTCACTACACTTAAATCATTCGCAAATGAAATGTAGCTTGAGTGCATTCTTATTAAAATATTTTTACTTTATTGCAAACCACCACACAAAATCTCCAGATTGAAATTCTCGTAAACGTCAAAATGAAAATGAAATGAAAATTCCTTAGGCAGCCTCTAGGCAGCCTCTAGGCAGGGTTCGCTCGCGCTTAAGTTAGGCGGCCTTTAGGCAACGTTGCCTAAATGTGAAAATCGATTATAAATACAGATTTTGCACTTAGGCAGTACTTAAAGGTTGCCTTCACGTGAATCATTGAAGGGGAAATGGTTTATGTTTTGTAGATTTCTTGTAATATTTGAGTTCCTAAAAATAATTTTCGAAGGTTTTATATACAAAACGCCTAGAGGAATGTTTTTGTTTGTCGTTGATACCTACTTGAACATAGATTTTTATCATTTTTCTTTGAGAAAACGTACGGGTACTTGTTTTGTTTTGTTTTCGACGTCTTTCAATGACGGCTCTCTGTGAAATATCGGAGGGAAACAGATGTTTTGTAAAGTGGCAGAACAACAAACATTGTTTCAAAGCAACAAATACTATCGAAAAAGACCGAATTTATTGTTGAAAACCATGCTTAACTAAAATAGGACATAATGACGTTCGACGTTCGTATCTTCACCTGCAATGTGCAATCTTCGACGGCAGCCACATTACAATCAAAATCCGCCCCAAGCTGCTGGAATGCTAGTTACGTATGTTCCAAAACTACAGACACGCTACGCCGAAGCGTATGAAAATGACATTTCACTAGCATAGTTCATATATAAAAAGTCAATAGTGGTGGTGGTGATATGGGGTTTAGCCATCGGTAAAAAATCAATCTTTTTTTTATCTAGATCTGTTCAAAGACCGATTTATACAGTTGTTGTATTCCATTGGGTAAAAATATTGATTTTTTTTTTATCTCAGATCAATTTTGCAAATCTTAATTTTTACCCCTCCTTGTACTCACACTAATACAAATCATAGCTGTCAGTTTGACTAGAGTGATTTTCGTTTTGATTAATTATTATTTCAGTTGTGAAAAACTATAATTAATCTTTAAAAAACTATAGTAGTTCAATGTGAAATATAAATTAAATCAAAAACAAACAACCTGTGTGACTTAAAACTTGACAGCTACACCGACACTAACTACACAGACAAGAAATTTCAACAATACAAAGACAAAAAAAAATCAATCTGAAACGCAAAAAGATCAAATTTTAGATCAAAATCCAGATTTACCAATGGAAAACGCCATAAGAAGGACAGGAAATCCACTTCATTTGTTGTCCAATGGAACGCAACAACTGTCAAAATCCTTCTTTTGACTGATCAAAAAATATTGATTCTGTTTACCAATGGACAACACTCTTAGATTATTTAATATTGGGTGATTGATGGAACATGTAATAAAAATGGTCATGTAACAAATAACCCCAAAACAAATAGAACATAATACCTAAGCTGAGCTCTGGCAAAAGTCCTGATTCATCATTCTTTTGGAATATTAACTATTATTTAAGAAACATTCATGCATAAAGGACACCCTTTATCAACCAACCAAAAAGGCGAACAAATAACCTTGCCATACGCGTTCACGATCACTTTCCTACTAAGCACTCTGAAAACTTTAGGATCAAAAGGTAATGATGATTAATTTTTTGACGGGAACACTGCCTACCGCGAAAAAAAAAACAAATGTCGCATAATATGAAATTCCGAATATGGTGTATAAAGCGAACGATCTTGTGCTAGTACTTGACTTATCGTCAAACATTTAATGTCAAATCTTACCGGAGTAACCAAACATTGGTCGTGTTCCGGGTTTTAAATTTCCCAAGTTAACTCTGTCGGTGCACTGTTCTCATATTGGTCAATAGACCATGTTACATGACTAAAAATGCTCGATTGACCAATGAGAATAGTGCATCGGCAAATTTAACTTTGTTAAACTAAAGCCCGGAACTCGGCCATTGTAAACTTGTCACTGTGGAATGATTCCTGGGTGCCCCAAAATTGAAAATAAATATGTCAGTTGTGTTATTGGTTCTACTGGAAAGTGCTACTTCAATGAAGGAGATATAGTAGATATTTTAACATTCGACATTCATTAATTTAATGAGTCGATTGGGTCAACAGGCTCATAGACAGATAACAAAAAAAGTAGAAAGATAAAGCCAATGACATCAATACATCTTAAAAACATGAATTGAAAAAAATGTGAAGATTTCAAGGATTTTTTTATCATAGCAGGTAAATTTACAAAAATTGAAGCAGCGATAACTTTGCAGAAATGAACCAAATGGTGTACTTCGCAACACACTTATGTGTATAATAGTAGGGGTATTCATGCAACGTCGTATAATGTATAATAGTAGGGGTATTCATGCAACGTCGGAAAGTAGTCGTAAACGTTGTAAACGTGATAAAATTACGACGTAATAAATGAACTGTCAAAATTTTGTATGGGAAATCTTTTCTAACAATATCGGAATTTTCTCACAGGAATTGGGTGCATAAACTGAGGTGGTAAATGTTGTAAACTTTTGAAATGCTATTTTGACATTTAATTAGTCACTTTCACACATTAAACGTATGTGCGGATCGTTGAATACCCTATCCCATCCTATCTGTAAAACTAAAATCACCAAAAAGTGGACATGGCTAAAAACACGATGTGGATAAAAAAAATAAAGAAAATGACATGGTGACAACAAATTCTTCAGGCTGCTTATAAAAAACTTTTACGGTTCTACAAAAACAAGGTTTTCTCCTGCATATGTTATGGGGTAGTGTATAAAAATCGTTTTTATATATAAACGCCCCAAAAAGTGGGCGTTGGTTAAAATGGTCTATGGACGAAATGTTCATATTTATATTACTAATGATTCTGCATCAAAAGTTTTTTCGAAAATTTGAAAATTTGACCGAAAAACAATTTTTATTAAAAACGCCCCCAAAAAGTGGGCGTGGCAAAAAACATTATATTAACGAAATACAGATATTCAGATTGTCTAAATATGGTGTTCAGAAAGTTTTTCAAAATTCCTTATGGTTTAGCCAAAAAATACGTTGTTCTAAAAAGGTGACAGTGTTCACACTTGTTCTGCTGGGAGCAACAAAGAGCACGTGTACCAAATTTCATCCTTCTTGCTCAAAATTTAAGGCCCAAAAACTGGTGACGTACGAACGGACGGACAGACATGGCTTAGTCGACTCAGCTATCGATTCTGAGTCGATCCATATACTTTGAGGTATATGTAGCTAAATTATTTCTCTATGTTACAAACTATGTATCAAAACTAATATACCCCCCTATGGGATAGGGTATAAATATAACGAACGGAAAGACAACAATAAGAAGGAAATTCTATCAATAAATAAATTACTAAAATGAGATTGAATTCAGGGGTTACCGCATTATGCTTAAACTGCATAATGCGTTCATAAAACGTCGTCGTAAAATTATAACTTTCGCACGTAATAAAATTACGACGTTGCATGAATACCCTTAGTGATTCTTGTTATTTTTTTTTTGTTGTTTTCTGCAAATATCCAATCAGAACACTATTTCCTCCTGAATAGCTATTTTAACAAATATTTTATCTTAGAAAACTAAAAAAAAAAACATTTAAATCGAAAAATGTTCCCTTCCGTTTCCAATTGATTTATTTGTTCATTCCAAATGAAAAAAAAAATATTTTTTTTATTTAAAATTAACTGCCGCTATAAATAAATTTATTTAAACATTTTTTCCCAATTAGCAGTATTGCCACACGGAAGTCGGAAACATGATTTTTTCGAACTCCTGTCACCAACACACATCCGCACAGCTAGCAACTTTGCAGAAATTCTAATTTCTTTTCGAAATTATCTACATTCGGCGTCGAAACCACATGTCTGCTCGTCACAACGAGATTTTCAAATTTTCCATTGAAAAATGGTGAAAAGTTTTGTGAAACCTATTAAAAGTGTTTAATAACAATCGTGCGCACCATAGACAATTGAAATTTTCCATTCAAGTTTGCCACAAATAGTGAAATTCTGATTTTTTAAAATTTCCATTTGCTCAAACCAGTCGTGTATAACTCGATAGTAGTGTGGTAACCAATTGACATTTCTCACCATCACGTCTGCAAATACGAAAGTGACAAGAACCGTATATTGTGAAAATATAAAGTGAGACAAACGTATATTTATCTCTTATGTCGTGTGTGTTTTTTGTGTGTTGTGCTTATTATTTTTCTCGTGTATTCCATTCAAATAACATTTTTGAAAATTGTCTGCTTTGACATTCTCATGTGTTGTTTGTTTGATAAGACTTCAGAATTAATTTCCTCTTTTTAAATTGTGTACTTAGTAATTTTACAGATTAAATGGTTTCTTCTTATTTTGTTTTTGCCGATTTCTGACATTTGTCGATTTGACCAAACCGTAGATAGAGTAGAACAGATTCGAGTTCGAATTGGTGTAACTATATAGTTTTGCTCTTCTTTCTTTTATTTCGAAAGAAGAAGAAACACTGGGTGTTTTGCGTGTGTGTGTGCGTGTGCAGAAGTGCGATATTTGACAATTAAACGGTGTGACAGATAACTAACCTCTATTTTCTTCGTCGTACAAGTGCGTGAGAGCAACGAAGACGTGAAGAATAAGGCGACAAAAAAAAAAAGAATCCCCGCAGCAGAAAAGGACACATTTTCTGAGGCTCCTCGATTTGGAAAGGAAGAACATTAGAGTATGTCAAGTTATTATTAATAATTAAGTTTTGCACCCAAGTGTTGCGTAGAGTTTTTGCTGACGAAAGTTGGGTGAGCGAAGTGTCTTGGATTTTGCATTCGATTCGGGGATCCTTGGGAATGTGCGGCTGTAAAAATTGTCTGATTGGATTAATTTGCTAAAGGACACAAATGTGCGAGGACTTTGAAATTGTAAGAAAATGGATGTTCAGTGGATTGGTGTAGAGATGTGTTTTTGTTGAGGTTGCCCTTATCCAATAGGGACTTTCTTCCGGAAGTACCTACGTAACATATTTTTCAGGGGTATGTGTCTATTTACATCGTTTGAAAGGCTCCTCTCGTAAGCGCAGAGCTGTTGGTCTGATAAAAATAGTCGGCTACTGTCGGCGTAATTGGTGTCGGTGTCTAATTGGAATCGTCAGTTTGTCTGCAATTTTAATTGCCAATGCCTAGGTGTTTGTGTTGTGGAAATTTATCTCTAAAATGTCTAGTAAATGCGAAACGAATGTGCCATGACGATATGTAAAGGAGTTTCGCATCAGTATCGGAGTTAGTTGGCATATCTGTGCAGCTGTAGGTATACAGCAATGCAAGTACCTACAAAGAGTCACGATATATTGCACTTGCCAATGACCCTGAACTTTGTGAAGGCAATAGTCGGCATTTGATTTGAGATTTTCTCCTGTTGCTGACAGGTAATATGACTGTAACTAGGTCTGATATGCAGACCTTTTTGGATTGCGTAGAAGGCCAAATATCTGGCTCTTGGAGTATTGGAAATTTGAGTCAAATGTAGATGAATATGAAACGTGTAGTACCTATTATCTTATAGCAAGCAAACATATCATCATGCTTGTCCCATCGAATTCGTTTTATTTGACTCATTTATTTGGTGTACACTTCTCTTTCAGTGTCGAAAACATATTCCAATGGACCCATAGAATCCGTTCTCATTGTCGCGTTAGTTCTCTGACAACGACATCTCAGAAACCAAACTAAGTAAACTCTTTTCAATTGGTTCTTCAGGCTAAGAATGCAATTTAGAACTAATTCCCTTTTTAGGCCACTAAGGAGATCTTGCTCCACTTCTCCGAATCATGGACCGTATCAAAGGCAAATGAAGACGTCCTTGAGAATTTTGAGCAAACGATTCTTCGAAAAATCTTCAACCGCTTCTATTAACGGGCTTTTCATGGATCTCGTCTCAAGCTCACGTTTACGAGGCAAGACATTCAGTTACCAGTGTGGTAGTGATAAAATTGGAACACTGAATGATCGCAGATCACACTGTAAGATTGGTGGGAAGGAAACGTTATCCACATGCTGATGTAAATGCCCAGGCTTGTCAATGACATGACAACCAACTCATATATTTGGTGTACACTTCTCTTTCAGTGTCGAACACATATTCCAATGGACCCATAGAATCCGTACTCATTGTCGCGTTAGCTCTCTGACAACGACATCTCAGAAACCAAACAAAGTAAACTCTTTTCAATTGGTTCTTCAGGCTAAGAATGCAATTTAGAACTAATTCCCTCTTTGGGCCACTAAGGAGATCTTGCTCCACTTCTCCGAATCATGGACCGTATCAAAGGCAAATGAAGACGTCATTGATAATTTTGAGCAAACGATTCTTCGAAAAATCTTCAACCCGCTTCTATTAACGGGCTATTCATGGATCTCGTCTCAAGCTCACGTGTACGAGGTAAGACATTCAGTTACCAGTGTGGTAGTGATAAAATTGGAACACTGAATGATCGCAGATCACACTGTAAGATTGGTGGGAAGGAAACGTTATCCACATGCTGATGTAAATGCCCAGGCTTGTCAATGACATGACAACCAACAGAAGCCACACAATTCTTCTATAACCTTCTTGATGTATCTGAAAGAAACATCTTTGCAAAATACAGTGGATA
This sequence comes from Rhingia campestris, assembly GCA_932526625.1. Taxonomy (NCBI): domain Eukaryota; kingdom Metazoa; phylum Arthropoda; class Insecta; order Diptera; family Syrphidae; genus Rhingia; species Rhingia campestris. Next base: position 147,708,392 of record OW052183.1, read on the forward strand.
GGTCACATCCAAACGAGAGACAGCACCCGTCATAAAGAGTGTTCCAATTGTTTGTGTCTTTTTTAAAAGCTAGCCAGAGTACCTATTTTAATGGATGTTTCTTTATTAGAAAAAAAAAGTGCGTAGTTGGACTAGCTTGTCAGGAAGGCACGCTGTCAAATTTATCAATTTTTCAATACATTTTTGATGGTTTCCGCCGCTTTTTTACTAATAGCTTGACCAATATTTTTCTGAAGTGCTTGAATCGTCTGCAGATTGTTCGCTTAACATCGATCTTTAATGTTACCCCACCCAAAATCCACCAGTCCTGGCGGAAATAGAAAATAGACCAACACTATTTCGAGCCAGGAAAATCAGACATTAACAGGGAAAGTGTTCCTACAAAGTCAAGCTTTCTTTTGACACCATGGATTGTGGTAGAGTACGTCTGTATCAAATGCTAATTTCCACTGAATAGGTACGCCTGCCAGTCTAGTATTTTCTTTCCAACGAAGGTACTAGTTCCGCTGATTTTCTATAGATATCCTATCACAAAGGTACGAATTCCGCTGATTTTCTATAGATATCCTATCACATTAGTTCAGAAAGTTTGTATCATTGTTACCCATGCCATCAATGATTGTGTTTCCGACAAAACCAATAGTCAAATAGAGACCTTACCGATGACCAAAACATCTCAATTTAAGTTCGGGTTTTAAAAATTTCTAAGACTCTAAAGAATCATTCGAAATTGATTACCATCTTTTCAACCAAAATTGGCAAACGAGCAGAATTTACTACGACTACTTGATCCAGCACCCTACTGATAATTTACGGTTTGGATTCTGCGTCAAATAGGAGATCCTCTGCAAAAATAATAACTTCACACAAACAAAGAAGAGAAGAGCTAGGTTTGAAGCCCCTGTATTGACGATATTTTATTTTCCTACTGATCTGTTAAATTTTAAATGTTCACCTTCGTGTTTTGTTATCATGGAGGTGATCTTGCTGATCAATATATTAACTTTCATAAGCAATGACTTTATTGCCACAAGGTTACCTGCTTACTTATTCCTTCATTGGGAGTTTAAAATTTGCAATTTGTGCTTCAGTAATCAATAAAATTGAATTTTGATCTCCCAATACCTGATCGACATACTTCAACTATGCCATGACTTAAGGTGAATATAATATTCGAGATGATCATCACGATCACTGATCACTAAATCGACATATAATTTCAGTTCTACGACATAGTAAATAAATTTGTTGTTGAAAATGTCCCTTATCTGGAGTTATCGTACACTGTTTCTGATCTCTACTTAATTTTTTGATGATCAGTAATCAAGAAAAGATTTTTAACTTTGAAAAACAAAGAGGAAGCCAGTATGATGTTTTAGCACAACGGTTTTATATATAGTCCTAAAATATTTCCTCTCAAAGCATACAAATTGTGCTCCTGGTTACCATGAACCCATCTGATCGTCTGCATGATCATCATTGATTATCACCTTTTCTGTTTTGATCTACTACATGGCGAATGAACATATCTTCAGGTGACTAATTATATATCTTTATATCCCTTATGGTTGTTCAGTGATCAGTAAAACGACAAAATGTCGTACAGACCAGAACACTACCGCCAAACCAACACCACAACAAACAGTCATCCGTAGTGACGTAGCCTACCAAATTCAACATCAATACGGCCAATGTTCCAATCCGGAATTTAATTTTATATGGCTGAAATTCCATGTCCGTAGGCATTTAATCCACTACTGTTTCATTTATAGAAGCCCAAACCTTGACAGTAATTCAACCCTTAACGAGTTTGATGCACTGTCTGACTTCATCTCTAGAATTGTATCCCTGCATCCTCATACTGAAATCGTCATTGCGGGCGATTCCAATGTACACAATTCTACGTGGCTTCAACATTCTGGACAGACAACACCCGAAGGAAGGTATGTTGAGGTCTTTGCTGAGGTAAACAACCTAACCCAGCTTGTAAATGAGCCGACACGCATACCGGATATTAACAGTCAAGCCGCCTACACCCTGGACTTGTTTCTTACCTCTCACCCTGATAAATACACCATCAATGTATTATCGCCTCTAGGTTCGTCAGACCACTGTATCTGTATTACTCGTACTCCAACCACACAGTTAAAGAGCAAATTCCCAAAAAAAACTGTATGGCAATACGAAAAAGCCAATTGGGAAGCATTAAACAGTTTTTTTTTTAGGAATTTAAACTGGTCACTATGTTTCCTCGATAGTGACATGGATGCTGCTGCTGATATGATATCAAATATCATTCTCTTTGGTATGAGATCTTTTATTCCCAACAGAATTAAGAGTATCGGACCAAAGGCAAAAGGGTGGTTTGACTTGAGCTGCAAAGAAGCTATCAGGTTGAGAGAGACAAACTTTCGGTTGTACAAGACCAACCCAACAGAGAAAAACCGAGCAAAGTTCAAACAAGCCAGAAATGACTGTAATGCCCATTTAAAGCGTGTCAAATTCCACTATGACCAAAAGTTGAGGCAAAAAATTCTACAATGTCCCAGAGGTAGTAAAAACTTTTGGTCATTTGTTAAAAATATAAAAAATTCGGCCTCATAATCAATTCCGACGCTCATTCACAATGACATTCCAGCTGTCAGCTCTTTAGACAAAGCCAATCTGCTTGCTGCGCATTTCGCAGCCAATTCTACATTGCCAGATTGTGTTCAGTCTCCTCCTGTACTTGAGAACGTAGATCATTCTATGGGATAAATTCACTTTCGTACTCGTACAGTTGCAAGAGTTTTATTTGATCTTGACATACACAAATCCACTGGTCCAGATGGTATCATTCTGAAGAGGTGTTCTTCTACACTAGCAAAACCACTGCGTAAGCTTTTCTATCTATCCTACTCATCAGGACTCTTTCCGAGTAGATGGAAAACAGCATTTGTCCAGCCTGTACCAAAAAAGGCGAATTATCTTCTCTCTCCAACTACCGACCAATTGCACTTACGTCCCTTCTTTCCAAGGTCATGGAAACGCTGATAAATCGTCAGCTTATGAAATATCTTGAAACACGAAAACTTCTCAATGACCGGCATGGTATGGTTTTCGCAGCAACAGGTCTACTGGTGATTTGATGACATATCTCACCGAAAAGTGGAACCAATCAATCCACCATGGTGGCGGAAGCAAGATTGTTGCGCTTGATATTTCAAAGGCATTTGACAGGGTTTGGCATCAAGCCCTTTTGTCGAAAATGCGTGCATTTGGAATCGACGAAAAATTTCTTCTATGGATTAGGCATTATCTTTCGAAACGTTCAATTCAAGTTGTTTTGGATGGTTTCAAGTCTGTAACTCACCAAATAAATGCTGGTGTCCCTCAAGGCTCAGTTTTGTCTCCGACTCTCTTTCTCATTTTTATAAATGATCTCCTGTCTGCAACTTCTAATCCAATTCATTCCTTCGCTGATGAAAGTACCCTCAGCTTCTCATATTCGTTTACAGGCCCTCGTCCCTCACCTTCGAACGTGGACTCTAAACGCCAAAATATGTTAAGCTCATTGAATTCCGACCTTGACAGCATTATCAAATGGGGTAAATCTCATAGAGTGGAATTCAATGCTTCCAAAACACAATGCCGTCTTCTGTCATTAAAGCGAAACCAAAATCTAGAGCCATTATCCATGAATGGCACTTACGTCGAAGAAACCGAAAAGCTTTCCATGCTAGGTATGTGTGTTAGTAACGACTTACGTTGGAACGACCACATATTCGAAGTCGCTAAAAAGGCAGCGAAATGTCTAGGTTTCCTAAATCGATGTAAGAAATATTTCACCCCCTCTGATCTGGCCACAATATATAAAGCGATTATACGCACAAAACTTGAATTCAACGCCCACGTCTGGTCAGGTAAACCAAAATCAACATTGCACCTACTAGATAGGATTCAAACACGTGCGAAAAAACTTATAGGAGACATAAGAATAGCGAACTCCTTAGTTTCGCTCGAACACCGTCGAAACATCTCCTGCCTTACCTTGTTTTATCGCTATTTTAACAACCAATATTCAAATGAAATAGCCAGCTGCATTCCTCCCATTCAACAATTCAGCCGCAAACTCGTTACGCAATGAATGCAAATCAGTTTACCCTCAAGCCTATCTTCGGACGTACGCTGAAATACAGAGATTCGTACATAAACCGAACAACACGAATGTGGAATGCTCTACCAAACTCTGTCTTTCCTTTCCATTATAACTTACAGACAGTTAAAACCAATGTGCATCGGTATCTCCTTTCTTCTTATCCCTAATTTCCTTAACGCCCGCACTGTGCTAAAACATATAAAGGGTATTCATAACCCCTTGAGTGCGCGCAAATAATATAAAAAAAAAAGTCACACGTGTAGGATTAATTGGATTCTCCATAACTTTCCGAGTTAAATATTTTGCAATTTTTATTGTTTACGTAGCAATCATTTTGCATAAACTGCTGAGTCAATTGCAGATGTTTCCGAGATGTTTATGCGAAATTCCAATCAAGCTATTGCGACTTTTGCGCGAAAAGGTTCTAAACTCGCACATATTTGGCAACAGCTTCAATATACACCGCAGTGCGAACTGAAAAAAAAAAAAACATTTTCGCAAACTTTCTGTACAAACTTTAGTACATTAGCGAAATTTCTTTTTAAACCCGCCCTGTTTTGATAACACAGCATTCACTGGACGTAACTTTTCAATGTTTCCCTACGTTGTTCATGTTATTTTCAAAAACATCATCTTTTTCAAAATGCGTTCGTTTAATATTTTGAACTCAAAACAACTTCTTCGAAAACAGAATACCAAATTTCGACTTAATTAGCATAAAATTCGATAATGAAGTTTTCGCAAATCATGTGTCAGAAATGCCATCCGTTCTGCAGCTGTCTAGTAGGAAATCCGAGGGCTGCAATGGATAGCAAAATTGACTGATTGGTGATGCTTTCGAAAACGCCCTATTATTGGGTTTCTGTCAAATTTTTTAACCCAGCGTGCAAATAACATTTGACTCAAAATGAAACCAACTGATGAACCACCATTTGATATCAAAATGGGACCTTTCGTACGAGGAACAAACAAGAAATCGATTCCAAGACAGTATTTTCAACAAATAAAAATCTTTTGTTCATTAGTACAACGTGAAGGCATCTGAAAATGTCCATCTGTTTCTTGGTATATACCATTGCAACCGATTTATTTTTGTCGACTTGGATTTACTTAGGGCAGCGGTTCCCAATCTTTTTTGGTCGAGGAGCACTTTTTAGGTCAAACATTCCTCGCGGAGCAGGGACAACTGCAACCGAATATCTGGCTCTGCATCGAGACTGGATCTATATTTTGTTTTGGTTCCAACGTAGGCGTAGAATCCTGAATCGCACATGTATGATGTTGCAAACGGCAAAAGAATTATTTTGGCTCTGTCTGACAAAATTTTGAATTCGTCCTTCAACATACACCAGAATTCTGATAAAGACTTCTTAGTTACAAAATTTGCCTTTAAAGAAGAATCTGATGTCTGATGAATCAATTAAGCACTCAAACTGCAACGATGTCAGAGATGCTGGCTTTCCAACGCGGCGGAGTACGGGTCTGCAACCCACACATTTTCTTTAATGTTTGAATGGTATTCTTCCGGAAAGTAGCTTTGGAAGTTTTCGAGCAAACTTAGCAGATGTAAATGAAACTCATTTAAAATGTCGTCAGGAATACCCAAATCTATTTCCTCTTTACATTCGCTGACCATTGGGAAGCTGTCTCGGTTTCGATTTTTAAAGATTTCGCCCAAAACTTGATTTTCTTTTTAAATGCTTCGACCTTATCACTGGCATCGAAAACAGTTATTCAGCCCTATCGAGGTATCCTTCGGAGCGGACAATTTTCCGCAACGCATACTTCGTCGGAGGTTAAAATTCCATTCGAGGTATGTTTCATCGGAAAAAAAATCTTCCCAAATGCGACGGGTTCACTTCACTACAATTCGTAAATAAATTCCGCGAAGAATTTGTGTCGGAGGAAATCGGAGAAAGAATCGCACTTAGCTGTTTAAAATCGCATGAAAAATGCACCTCAACGCAATTCGCCGGGGTGCGTTACAAAATGTCGGAAGAATATTCCGAACAGCTTTTCGGAGGAATACCTCGAAGCAAAAATCCTCCGAATCGTACGAAATCGGAGAATTTTCCGCTCCGACGGATACCTCGATAGGGCCGATTGTCTTTCCTTGAAGTGATATACACAAATCACTACGCACAGTACGTAAACGTCGTATCGGCTAGATACGTTAATTTCAAGAGCCAACGCTCATTACACAATCTGTCGCCCAACTCAAAGTTGTCGTTCATAAGGAAGGTTCTGACTTCAGCCCTCATTTCGAAAAGCCGCATCAGTGTTTTGCAGCGAAGAAGCCACCTTACTTCTGCGTGAAGAAGTAAAGACGTATATAGACTACCCATTTCATCGCACAATACTTTGAATAGCCTTGAATTCTTAGGTCGAGATTTAATAAAGTTAATTACTTTCACGCTTTCGTCTATGACCTCTTTTAAGGAGAGTGGCATTTTTTTCATTGCAAGGGCATGGCGTTGTAGAACGCAGTGACTACTGCTGCATTCCTTGGCATTTGGTTTTATTCTTGAGACGGCACCGGACGTTTTTCCAGTCATGGCCTTGGCACCGTCTGTGCACACATCCACGCAGTTAACCCATGGGATATCATTGACAATAAAGAAATTGTCTATTATAATAATACTATTAAAATAGCCAACCCTGCAACATCTGTTGATTCATCCATTTGCAGCGAAAATTTTGTGACTTTTATTCGCGAAAGTAAAGTAGTTTTGACATTGATTTGTAAATAAATTCCGCGAAGAATTTGTGTCGGAGGAAATCGCAGAAAGAATGGCACTTAGCTGTCAAAAACCGCATGAAAAATGCACCTCAACGCAATTTGCAGGGGTGCGTTACAAAATGTCGGAGAAATATTCCGAACAGCTTTTCCGAGGAATACCTCGAATCAAAAATCCTCCGAATCGTACGAAATCGGAGAATTTTCCGCTCCGACGGATACCTCGATAGGGCCGATTGTGTTATTTGACAAAGGAATGGTGTCAACTAATTTTTTGGCCTTTTCACCCAACATAAACTCAACAATGTCCTTAACGCATGGCTTGATTAAGTTTTCAGCGATTGTATGGGCTTCGCCAGTTTGCGCAACTCGGAAACTCACTAAGTAGGACGCCATCAACGCATTTTCGTTCACTGTCTTTGAGTGGTTAGTAATAATTGTTTGAGATTTTGTAAGTTCACCATACTTCCTTTTAAAAAAATCAGTCGGTTTGCTTTTGCAATCTGGATGAATCCGCTCAAAATGACGTTTCATTTTTGCTGGAAACATCGCACTATTCGGCAACACTTTGCCGTAAATTACGCATTGGGGTTTGTTGTCACTTGTCTCAGCAAATCCAAGATTTAAATATGAATCGTGGTACTTCCTTTTTACTGTTTTTTTTCTGCAGTACTGATCACCATAGAACTAGTACTAGCCACATTGTCTGCCTCAAATTCTTCAGAAAGTTCTGACGCCGCTGTCTCTATTGCGTCATTTTCCTTTGCTCTAGAATAGAACAATAAATGGAAAACGAGCAAATTCACAAATCTGAATTGAGGATAACACTAAAAAAAAAATTTTAAAAATCCAACAAAACGCATCTAATACAAATGCGGTTCTAGCGATAGGAAACTTCCCATTATGAAATAAACAAATATGGTTTTGTATTATGTACCTGCCAGTTGCTGACTCTTTAGTAACTACTGGGGGTGATGTTAAGGAGCTTTAAGCGGTTATTTTTAACGACCCAGACTTTAGCCAGCCATCCATAGTACCTATTATTTTTGATCTCTCACGATCATTTGATCTTTTCACGTCGATAGATCCACAGAGTCACATCAATGTACAAAAAAACAAATAAAAAGTAAAATTCACGCACTAAAAGCAAAATATAGATTAAATACACCGCACTACGATTCGTTTTAACCTGTATAAATAGATACCGACCCAACAAAAACCGTCTATTGGGCGCGTTTAAAACCAGAGAAACGTCGTCATTTGTCGGGGATTCCCACATCTTTTTACACGAATTATTTTTTAGTTTGTTTGTATGTATTGATTTCTTTTAAATGAGCATTTCAAATTCGATTAAAATGACAAGAAGCACAAAATGAAATACTCACCGCGGAGCACACTTTGGGAAACGCTGACTTAGGGTATCTGGGAATATTCCATTGTAGCACACAGTCCATTGCTTGCTCTATAATCCGCAGGCTCTTTTTTTTTCCGAATTGGTGAATTATTTGCTTTCCTGATCCTGATTCAAATTTATATTTACCTGAACGAGGAACACATGGCTCTTTACAATCTTGTCCGCCTTAGAAAGCTTTGTGTTATACCCCTATCTTTGTTCTTATCAAAATTGGGGCTTCATATCCTCCAACTTTACATCCCTCCTTTTGGTATGCCTGTGGTATTTATCTACTTTATCCACTATCTCATACGTTCACTTTCAATTTCGATAGGTTTAGCGAGTAGGGAAAACTTCCTCTGATCTATAGCGCATATCAAGTCGAAAAGGTGAGCCAATAACAAAAAGTATAAAATTTCAGTTTAAAAAACACGCACATTTACTTATTAATTTTTTGTATACACTTCTATCAGATGAGGCGAACCTATAACGCTGGATCAGTGCCCCGAAATGCCCGCTGAAAAATATCTCCTGGTAGTTTGTTTCATTGCTCTTTGCATATAAGAGTTTTGATGATTCGTTGTTAGTTGGAGGGCATGTGCTGCAACTATCTGTCTTGTGATCAAATATCACACGTCTAGGATGTATTTTCCTACGCACTTTTAATCATCTGCCGTAGTATGGGCGTTTTGCCAAATAGTTCTTCGTACTCGGCCGAAGCAGAAGTTAAATCGAACCCACTAACTGCAGTAAAAAAAAGGACTGAATGCATTCCAAAGGAATGCTTTTAATCGACAAAGTACCACTTTGGACGAACGCATTTATTCATCTTTAAAGTGATTAGCTTCACTATCCAGGCAATTTCTGATGAAATTTGGGCATCTAACCACAGGATAGTTGGATAAATTCACATACAAGTGGCCCTAGTGGACCTAGTTGTGTACATGAGCATAAAGAGCTGTTGTCAGCCACATCTAAAAAGGTTTTTCATTAAGCGCTTCGTATATTTAAATTAAAATAAAACAAAGTGTGTGTGAGATATCATCGAGCTTTTTATTTGTTTGAAAGGCCTATCGATGCCTTATGTATGGAATATATAATATGGTTCAAATCCGAAATTTCCAAATTTGTATGACTCTGGCGCATAAATAAGGCCGAATTTGACCGATTGCATGGGTTATGTTGGCTTTTAGGCTCGCTTTGTTTTGTGGCTTATTCGCATAGACCTGCAACTATAGAAAACTCCACAAGAAAAAGTATAACGGAGTCAAATCGCACGACCTCGGTGGCCAATTCACATCACCTCCACGTGAGATGATCCTGCCATCGAATCGATCGTGCAGATTGTCAATATGACGTGAGCTGTTTCCTATTTAAATTACATGTCGTTTGTGTCCATATCACCAAAGATTATGAAATCTATACAGATGACGAATTGAGAACAAAAAAACAGCTCAGTAGCTTCATGGTACGGGCGGGCGGTGTGCATGAAAACATATGAAAAACATGAACAAAAACATATGACGGGCTGTGCCAGCACGACCCGCCAAAGAACGATTTTTCTTATATGGAGTGCGTCATCTGTATAGAATTCATAATCTTTGATATCACCCAATTCAGGCCAAGAGCAGTTTGTAATCATCGACCTAGAGCGCTCGTCGTTGACGGTAATGACATGACCAACGTCGTTCTCCATGAAATATGAACCGATGACGCCACCAGCCCAAAATCATCACCAAACAGTGAGTTTTTCGGGTTGCATTGGATGCTCTTTGATCGCATATAGATTGGTTTCGTCCCAAATTTGACAATTTTATTCGTTGACGTACCCATTCCCCCAGAAATGGGCCTCATCGCTGAAGATGCTGATACTCCAGAGCCCATTCAACGAAAACACGTTGATGTCTATCGACGTTTACCTTCAGCTCCTTGGTAAGTTGAATTTTGTACGGGTGCAGGCTGAAGTCACGACGAGAAATTCGCCAAGCTATGGTCCGCGAAAGGCCGAGTTCTTGTGAGCGACGAGAAATCGACTGCCTGGCATACTGCTACAGCGGCGATGTTTTCGGGAGTTCTTGCGTTACATCGACGTACGGGTGTTGGTTTATCGTTTACAGAACCAGTGGACTCAAATTTATCCACCACACTACGAACAGTCCTTTTGGTAGAACGATTGTGGCGACCGTAAAATGGGCGATGCGCACGGGACGTTGTGCGTGTTGTCTATGTCCACCCATGGTGATTTGGCAAAACTGCATAAATAACATCCAATTTGCCAGATATAGTTTGAACAATATGAAGACCCTTTAAATAACAAGTAAAATGGAACTCGCACAAGTCTACGATAAACTAAAACTTCCAACTTGAGCCGTAGCTGATTTGGCAATAAGCGGTTACACATCTCTTTCGATGATAAATCTGTATAAACCATTAAACCCAGAAGGTGCATAGATTCTCTGACAATCGGATTCTTCGGAGGTTCGGTCTTCCTTGTCGCTTAGAATCTGAAGGCTGGGATTCGAAGATTCTTTTGGCTAGAGCATTATTTATCATTCGCTTGATGTGGCCGATCCAATGTAGTCTACGTGTATTCACCTTCTGTACTACATCCACATCATTGTACATATCATAAATGTCTTCTCCTCTATACACCTTTCTTGGGCGAAGAATGTTTCCAATATTTCCTCCGGTTTCCTGCTTATTGTCCACGACTAGAGTAAACATTTGAGCTTTCGGGTTAAGAGTTTTGATGCCATTTGTTTCGCTAAATCGAAATAGGATCCACTAGATGGCTGCTCCTTGTAAAAAACAATTAGACCCTGGATCCTAGTAAGCCTGTTGTGCCTAACACTTGTACTTATATGTAATTAACTATCTCATATCTCATTTGGGCGCTGCTTTAGTTTGGATTTATGTGGAGGATGTATAATTCCATACCAAGGAGAATGATATCTGTGCAAGTGTCAACATCTCTTTGCCTAAAAAAAGGTCAACCCAAGAAAAATAGCCGTAAAAGTCTAACATATCGCTCCCAGTAAGTTGCTTGTTCGTTCTATAAAACCTGCCGATGATGTTGCCTTATCTCGGGATAGTGTAGCTTTTGCCAATAACAACCGACACATTTTGGAATTATGGCGAATCTACACTGCTGAGAGACAATGGAGACAAGTTTTCCTAGTTTTTCAGTGGTGTAGACAAAGGTTCGTTGAGTTGAGATGTTTGGTGAGAGGGCAAGAACTACCCCGGTCCGTCGAATTAAGCCGAACAATCGCAAGCGTACCCCGTCCTGCTCTTCAGCTACATGCTACATGGGTTTCGCGGATCACGTGTAAGACCATACCAGTATATTCAACAATATCCCTCTTGGTTAAACATAGTATCTTCTGGCCAGTTGCCGGAGATGGCTGATCCTAAATTTATTGTAAACACAAATTGAAAAAATATCGCACACACACGCTCACTATATTAACGCCTGTTTGTATGTCTGAACGTCTGTGCGAACTTTAATTTCCAAACTCATCTACATATCTACATATTACCTTTGACTAATTCATCTCCTTTTCTTTTCCAGACAAACTTCTGAATTTCTGCCGAATTTCGTCCGAGTTGTGAAGGCTTGCGTAAAAAATGGCAACCTAAACCCAGGCAAGCAAGATGCCATTACTGCTCTGAGTTGCTTTGAAACAAAAAAAAAATCAAATAACAACAGCAAGCCAGAAACCAAAACACAGACACACACAGCACTGAACGGAAAGACCTCCTAATACGAGTCTGACTGAGAAAGTCTGGAGAAACTCCTTATTTTTTTTTTACTTTTAATTTTTTAATTCGATTAGTCGGAGTGACTGTTTCGCGCAGTTCCTCAATTGATTGAATAACGCATTCGACAAAGCCAATTGAATTTTACTCTACAAAGAGCAAAAAAAAAAGAATCAAAATAAACTGATTGTTCAACAGCAGAAATCCTTCGAGATGTCGACTAAAGAAGAAACGTCTACCCCCAACGCTGTCGATGTACCAGCGGTTGTTGTTTCGCCAACCGCTTCGACTACATCCTACGCGAATGTGTTGCAGAATTTGGATGCAAAAGCTGGTGCGGCACCAATTGCACCGATCACTGCAACAGCAGCTTCGTCAAACAAACTTGACCCCGACAATAAGGAGAATCACCCGAATCTAAAGACTCTTAAATCTTGGAGTGAGGAATGCTCCGAGGTAACTACCGAAGTTGAGGCACCCACAACTTCGACCAACGTCAGCGGTGAAAAACGTTCCGCTAATCCTGACAACACGGAGAACTCATCCGAAGTCGACGATAATGCCGATTTTGTGCCGGTAGTTTCGCATAGTCGTAAGGATCGTAAAATTCGTCGCAAGGAGAAACAACGTGAACGTCCATGGGCAGGCAATAATAACAACGGCGGCAAGTCGTCTAACAAGGAGGGTGGACCCGTCGTTGCTGGTGGTGGTGGTGGTGGTCCCAAGGGAACTTCAGCAGCTGGCACAAAGCCCGATGACGAACGTAAAAAGTTCCAACGACGACCACGCGATCGTCGGCCACAATTGCCAAAGGGCGAAAAGTCTGGTGGCAATCAGGGACCGGTGTCTGGCACACCGAAAGAACCAAAAGAAGTGACAAAAGATCGTAAAGATTCATCACCAAGTGGCGCCAGTGCAAACGAAAACAATAGCGGCAACGAAGCGAAAACCGACGAACCGAAGAAGTTTGTCGCAGCACCGCCACCAAAAGTCAACGCTTGGAAGGTGAGTTTTTGCTCCATATTATGCATACGAATAGATTTGATTACATAAAACACAAAACGAGTTTTCGCTCTCGATTCTCTACCCATCCGACGACGACGAGAATGACGGTTGAATGATTTAGCAGCTATGCTGGGTAGAATTTCATTACGAGTTTAGCTTGTTGTGCGAGGGGCCGATTTAAGTACTCGTCTTAATAAAAAAAAAAGTGAATGTGTGGTTTGAATATGTTGCGAATCAAGATGTATGGTGGGGCGATGGTTTTAGGCGCTTAAAGAACTATTACGAGGCTTTGAAAGGAAAAGTTTTGTTGGCTAGATTAAGTTTTGCTTTTGGAGGTGAATGGTATTTCGTCATAAAGTGGTAGACCCTAGACAACTTGTTACTAAATGTGTAATAGGTTCGATTAGACAATGTGCTTTCATACGCATAAAGGCCGAAATCAAAGTTACAGACCAGGTAGATCACACTATCAGCCAGCACTCAGATCATTTGAGTAGAAATATTTAATGGGTAGAGGCCTAGAGGTACGGTAAAAGCAAAAGTGATTAATTCCCTAATTCGTTGGCATACCCTGAAGTCGTATGCGAAGTATCAGATCCTTGGTTTTAGCTTTTAATGAGAAACGGGTTTAGCTAATTTACTTCGGTTGTTGCTTTTGTTCATTTAAAGTAGGTAAACTCGTGTGAACACATACTTACTCACTTAAAAGGTGATACAGGCCGGGGCAAACCTGGGCCTCATCCAAATTGCATCTTCAATTAACTCGGTAATTCATATCGGTTTCTATTTGTGCCGACTTCTTCCTCTACTGTGTCTACTTTCCGCCAATTCTTCTAATCGGAGTATTGGTTTCCATGCGCTCTACATGTCTTAGCCATCTTAGACGTGTCCATGGCCCAGGTCTATCTATGTCTGTACAGCACATAAAGTTCTTTGTTGATTCATCGTCTTCATAGCACTCAACACACAAATGGGAACAAAGATTTTCCGAAAAAATGTCCGCTCAAAACGACCAAGGATTTCTTTATCCGCTTCTGATATGGTCCATGCTTCGGCGCCGTGTAACAGGACTGAGATGATCAGGATAATGTATAGGTCTCCATAGAAGTTCGAGTGAGGGCTTTACTACTTAATTAACTTCTTAGCCCGACGATATGTCGGGGCAGAGTTAAAAACAGCGTACAGGTAGACAAAGTCCCTTACTAAACAATTCAAAGTTCTATCTGTCAATGTTGACATTCTGTCCAATTCATACTTTCTTGTTCACAGTATATACTTGGTCTTGCCCTCATGTATCCTTAGACCAATTTTTGATGCTTCCTTCTTTATACTAGCCATCGTGGCTTTGACATTTCGTCGATTCTGACGGCAAATGATTTATAGAAGATTGTGCTTCTGGTGTAGGCTTGGATGTTTTGCACAATCCTCAAGAATTTTGTAATAAGCCACGTAAATCCTTTTTTGGTATCGAATGTTTCGGTGAGTTCGTTTCCGACGCAGATGGAGCAGCAAGAATTCTCCATCCTCATTCTGCACAGACGGACGAGTTTGGACATGCCGCTGTATAGTTCGTCTCTAACAGTGAAATCGATGAGTAGGTGGTGGGTAATATCCATATCGATACCCACCACCTACTCATCTTGGATTTTTTTTTCAGGATCGGCCGAAGTGTGCAGATTGGATCAGTTGTGGAATTTCCTGGCTTAAAACCACACTTATAGGAGACGATTAGTTTGTTGGTCTAGAGTTGACGGCGTTGACATGATACGGTAGACAGGATCTTGTAGGGGATCTTGAGGAGAGGTATGCCCCCGTAGTTGAAGCAGTTTAGAGGGTCTCTTCCTTTGTGGATGGTGAGGTTCCATTCTTCAGGCATACTTCCATCCGACCAAATTTTGCTTATTAGTTGGTGAATTTTACTTACGAAATCATCTTCGCGGGCTTTATAAAGCTCGCCAGGAAGGACGTTATTTCCGGCAGCCTTGTTAATCTAAAGTTTATGTAAAGCTATCCTTACTTCACTTAGCTCGGGTATGGTAGTATTGGTAGTTTTCGCTGTCTTCGTTTTGCCTGTCAGTGGGAGATTGTTCGTCATCGCCGTTTAACATTCGGAAGAATGTGTCCAACTACAATATTTCCATGTTCATCTCGAAAGGATTCTATTGGCTCCTTGTATATTTGGCTTTTACGATTTACACTTACACCTGGAGTGGCATCTCTTGATGTCTTCGATCGCGAGCTTTTCTTGCTTTATTTTCTTTTTTTTTTCTAAAAAGCCGGTCTCTTCCCTTCATTTCTCGTCTTCACATGCAGCTTTACCTGCAGGTCTCATTTTTCTCTGTGAGCATCTATCGGTATTCTTTGTCAAACTAGGGGGTTTCTTGTTGGTGGGTGGGAGAAATTTAGCACATTAGTTGAGGGCGATTATATGAGTTGAGCCATTGGTCTTCGACATAAGATGCTAGTGGTATGGTGTTTAATCGAGAGGTTTTGTGATACGCGTTCTGTAAAGGACTTGTCAGTCTCTTGCGATTGCATTGATAATTTTGTTCACAATATTTCGCACTTCTAGTGGATATCCGCATTCTTACATTGGCTGCAACAAGGTAGTGGTCGATGTTAGCCATTTGGGACCTTTGAACTTTTGTGTGCTCTTTTTCTATCGCAATGTGATCAATTGGATTAACGTGTTTTGGTCTGTAGACCTTCATGTCCGCTAATGGATATTAAAATGTGAAATGCTATAGCGTCCGTTGCCAGACGTGGTGTCGCTTTGGGGATTTTGGACTTGATGTGGAATTTCACATTCGTTGATGTCTTCGAATCATAAGATTTCTTACCCAACTCTTACTTACTTACTAAAGTGGCGTTACAGTCCGGAATGAACCTGGGCCTCAACCAACATGCCTCTCCAATTAGCCCGGTCCTTAGCTAACTGCCTCCAGTTGCGCACTCCAAGTTGGTTGAGGTCGGTTTCTACTTGTGCGCGCCACTTAAGGCGAGGTCTTCCTCTACTGCGTCCGACGTCTGGCTGGGAATCGAAGACTCTGCGAGCCGGAGTGTTGGTGTCCATTCTTTCTACATGTCCTAGCCATCTTAAACGTACAATGCGGAGTTTTTTGACTAGGGGTATGTCACTGTACAGCTCGTATAGTTCGTGGTTGAATCTTCGTCTCCATAGCCCGTCAACGCAAACGGGACCGAAGATTTTTCGAAGAATTTTCCTCTCGAATCTACCAAGGATTTCTTCATCCGCTTTTGATACGATCCATGCTTCAGCACCGTAGAGCAGGACTGGGATGATCAGGGTCTTATATAGGATCTCCTTAGTAGTTCGAATTAGGGCTTTACTACTAAATTGCATTCTTAGCCCGAAGAAACAGCGATTGGCAAGAGTAATTTTTCGTTTGATTTCTGACGAGATGTTGTTGTCAGAGTTAATAGCGGAGCCGAGGTAGACAAAGTCCCGTACTACCTCAAAGTTATATCTGTCAATGGTTACGTTCTGTCCAATTCGTCGATGTTGTGTGTCCTTTCGTGTTGACAGCATATACTTAGTCTTACCCTCATTTACTGCTAAACCCATTTTTGGCGCTTCCTTCTCTATACTAGCAAACGTTGCTATGACATCACGTTGAGTCCTACCAATGATGTCAATATCGTCGGCGTATGCTAGTAGTTGCACCGATTTGTGGAAAATTGTGCCTCTGGTGTTGGCTCGGGAGTTTTGCACAATCCTCTCAAGAATCAAATTGAAGAAGTCACATGACGGCGCATCGCTTTGCCTAAATCCTTTTTTGGTATCGAATGTGTCGGTGAGGTCGTTTCCGACCCTGATGGTGCAGCGAGAATTATCCATCGTCATCCTACACAAACGGACGAGTTTGGGCGGTAAACCAAAACTAGACATGGCTCTGTATAGTTCGTCTCTATAAATGCTGTCGTATGCGGCTTTGAAATCGATAAATAGGTGGTGGGTATCGATTTGGACTTCTTGGGTTTTTTCCAGGATCTGCCGAAGTGTGAAGATTTGATGGATTGTGGACTTTCCTGGTCTAATACCACACTGATTAGGGCCTAAACCGGTTGTAAGTAAACGGTTTTAGGCGTTCACATATTACGGCAGATAGGATCTTGTAGGCGATGTTGAGTAGATTTATGCCTCTGTAGTTGGCGCAGTTCAGAGGGTCTCCTTTTTTGTGGATCGGGCAAACGATGCTGAGGTTCCATTCTTCAGGCATGCTTTCAACCGACCAGATTTGGCTTATGAAATGGTGGATGTTGCTTACCAAATCATCTCCGCCAGCTTTATAAAGCTCAACGGGAAGGCCGTCATTTCCGGCGGCCTTATTAAGCTTGAGTTTAGATATAGCTATCCTCACTTCACTTAGGTCGGGCGGTTGGCTGTCGTTGCCAATATTAAATGGTTCGTTCTTCCTGACAGCGGAATGTTGTTCATCATCGCAGTTAAACAGTCTGTAGAAGTGGTTCTTCCATATCCTCAGCATCGACTGTGTCTCAGCTACGATATTTCCTTGTTCATCTCGACAGGATTCTATTCGAGCCTTGTATCCTTGGCTTTGACGTTTTTCACTTTGGTAAAACTTGCGAACATCGTTCCTGGAGTGGCACCTCTCTATATCCTCGATCGCCCGCTTTTTTGCTCTTTTTTTTCATTTCCATTTAGTCAAACTTATCTAATCATCATTTTGACTCTTTCGACATGATGTCGTTATCGTAGCTTCATTTGAGCTGTCATCGAATTCGCTTTTTTTCTCTTATTCGACGTGTTTGCTGATAACGATGATAGTGTTTCCTCGATAGTAAATATCTCTGTTGATGATGATAATGGTGTTGGTGTTGCAAATTCTTCAACAGAAGATGGGGTTGGAAAAGATTTTGTTGTAGAAGGAGTCAAACCGGTGTTGGTGATGCACATGCATTTTCCACTGAAGGAAGCGTAGCAGGAGAATTATTTGTATATTTAATAAGATACCTTTATAAAGGGTGGTTAAATTTTAAGGGCCGATGTTGATTTTGAATAAAACACAAATTATTTAGGAAATTTTTATCATTTCTTTTTATTATGATACTATTGGTATGGATTCAATTATGTATGGAACAAAATATCGACCAAATGGCATCCGCGAATTATGTGCCGAATTATCTCATCCTTTTGCTCTTGAATTGTTGCTGGCTTATCGACGTAAACCTTTTCTTTCAAATAACCCCAAAGAAAGAAGTCCACCGGTGTCAAATCACATGATCTTGGCGGCCAATTGACATCGCCACCACGTGAGATAACACGGCCATTGAATTTGTCGCTCAAAAGAGCCATTGTTTCGTTAGCTGTGTGGCAAGTGGCACCGTCCTGTTGAAACCACATATCTTCCAATTCGGGTCGTTAACATCTCACAATAACGAACACCATTCACAACACTATTGAGGACTGACCGGCCTCATTTTGGAAAAAAATACGTCCCGATGATGCCGCCAGCCCATAAATCGCACCAAACAGTCACTCTTTGTGGGTGCATTGGTTTGTCGACAGTCACTCTTGGATTATTATTCGCCCAAATGCGGCAATTCTGCTTATTGACGAATCCACTGATGTGAAAATGTGCCTCATCACTGAAGATGATTTTCTTCGAAAATTGATCATCCACTGTTGCCATTTCTTGCCACCATTCTGAACATTGACGACACTTGAAATGGTCAAGAGGCTTTAGTTCTTGAGTCAGTTGCACCTTGTAAGCGTGTAAATGCAAGTCTTTATGCATAATGTTCATCAACGACGAGCGTGAGAGGTGCAATTGTTGGGCACGATGACGAGTTTAGGTGGACGGCTCTTCAGCCACACTATCAAGCTGTACGAGCATGCACTGGTGTTTTCACATCTCCTACAGTTTGCTCAATTTTTTGCACGATTTTTCCGATTGTACGCACATTTGGACGATTAAATTGACCGAAAAAACACGAAGTGCACGATATGCATTTTGATTCATCGCCCATTTTTATAATAACCCTGAATAACTTTAACGCGTTGCTCGATTGTGTATCTTTCCGTGGTTCAAATTCTTTAGTCTGAAATTGAGAAATGTCAAATGAAATGCAGAAAAAAACTTGACTTTTAGGTGTGGTTCACATTTAATATCGGCCCCTAAAATTTAACCACCCGTTATATAGAAATGAAATTTGTTTGATAAAACAATAACAAAAGTTTGTATTTTATTATTTTTGAATGAACTTACGGTTTGTGAACTGTGATCTTGATTGTATAATTCCCAGACAACAACAGAAACTTTTATTTTATCTATGTAACTGACTGACAAGTGACATGACAACTGGCAAAAAAGACATATGTTTCAGTCCAGGGTTCACGTTCAGGAAAAGTTATAATTTCGAATCGAAAATCAGATTAGGGCCCTTCGTTCTGTACGAATTCCTAAGTGTGCTTTTACACGTAGACTCTTCAGTCAAGACTCTTTTCTAAGTTTTCTTTGTTAAAAAGAGTCGCCGAAAATTTTACCCCCGACTCACAGGGCAAAATATTTTTTCCTCTCAACTTTCGTATTTTCTTTCTCTTTTGCACTAATGTGAGTCGTGAGTTAAGAGTCTACGTGTAAAAGCAGACTAACAAGGCACTAATGATAACTAAACATTCGTACATGACATTACGACTTTGTTTCATTAAGCCTGCCCTTTAACGTAGGCAAAAAACAACAACACATAATTATTCATCAATTTTTTTTTTAAACGTTTATTTATTCACAATTTCTTTAATATTAATTAATAGCCTAAATAAACTTAAAGTCTAGACATTTTTAAATTTTGCCAAAGTAAAAACGCATTACATGATATATAATTTGTTTGTTTAATTCAATTTTTATATTTTTTGTGAATTTTTGTATTATTGTTATGTACTATATATATATTTTTTTTTTGAAAATAGGAAAATGTGAATCAATACCTATTAGAAGACAGTCGCAACTTTTTTTTATATAAAACTAAAACCTACAAGACTAACTTAACCTATCTAAACCTATCATTAAACCTATAATTATTCATCAAATGCTTTATAGCAAAGAGATAATTTATCTATCTACTGACATCTAGTAATAGAATATCCAATACACCGCCTCTTACATCATTAATTCTTAAGTATTTCTTCATTCCATTAACATTCTAACTTGTTCAACACGCGCCTTCGACTGGCAGTTGTTTCCGACAACAACCAACTTCTCCGTCCTCATGAAGCTTTGCGATACTCAAATCGATCCGTCAAATCATCTTCAAATGAATACGTCAACCAAAAGATTAACCAAAAGTCATAAAGCAGCGACGCGAAAATGTGCGTGTGCTTCTGCACATTATTATACAGGGTGGCTCGTTCTCTTATTCGTATAATTTATTTATTTTTATTGCATTTAAAACGAGTGGTGGGTGCACGACTGGGTCGTACGCAACTTTCTCTTTCACATCAAGTCGGGCGTTAGATCATATCATAAGCATTTTGATTATTGATGCTTAAAATGATATAAATAATGTCGAAATTGATTATACGAACGTTTACTCCGAAATTTGAAGGAATCGGTGGCTAATAGCGTTTTCGATTGGGATACAAAAATCACTCTTTTTATACTCTAGAGCACTTTTTTTACTCTAGATCAATTTTTTCGTTTGCGATTGGGATACAAAAAAGCACTCTTTTTTTACTCCAGAGTACTTTTGAAGAATCTGGATTCCAAGTCAGATTTACACCAACATGCACCAACACAAAAACATTTAACATCTGACTTTTGTAAGTTTGAAGTTTGCAATTCGCAGTTTGATTTGTGTTTTTTGTTATTTCTGCGAAAACTATACTTAGAAACCAAAATATTTTTGGATAATCATGTTCTAAAATTCATAAGCTATGTTTTGCACCAACTCGCCAATGGTTGAATTTATAAAAAAGCCGCAATGAGTAAAAGAAAATTTCATATGATGGTTTTCATTGATAGCTAATAGCTTTAATTGCGGCCTAAAGATAAACAATAAGCTGTCAAATGACACACTTACACACATACATAACCAGAGTAACATCTTTAATGTTCGATTGGGACGGGTAAAATCTGAAATCTGAGAGTAAATCTTTAAATCCCAATCGAAAACGCTATAAGTAAATAATAATGATTTTCCGTTATTGACTAAAACTGAAAATTCGGTTTAGTGATAGGTGGGCTAAAACAAATTATGTGGAATTGTTTCAAACTGTAATAGTAGTATATAATTTGATTCAATTTGACATAATAGTTTGAGAGAAATTAACAATTTTCTTTATATGGCCTTAATGAAAAAATCTGTTATATGGGGTTTCTCGAAAAAACTGGGTATGTAGTTTTGTTGGAACTAATATCCTGATAGTAAATATAAAGGTAAATCGTTAGAGCCGTTTTCGAGAAAATTGAGGTTATCTGTAATTTTTATACACTGCGTTTCACTTGAATAGCACACACCAATTTTTCGTTTATATTTGCTTCTCTACCAAGATTCATTGACTCAACTGTACTTGTTGTTGTACTATTTTGTTCCTTTTCCTATCCATATGCTCTGCGACAAAATTGAAGCTCTGAAAGTATACCGTTACATTTTTCTACTCATTTAATTTTCAGTTGCTTCAAATTCTTTTGCATTTTTTGTTTCACTTAAATAGCACATTTGAGTTAATCTTTCATTTACTTCGTGCAGATCGTCGGGAAATTAAAGTAAAACAATATTTTGAATATTTAGAACATATTTTAGTAATATTCTTTCATAATGGGTCGTGGTAAAGCCTTAACAAACGATGAACAAATTAAAATAAAAACTTATCGAGAATGTGACCTTTCTGTGTCTGAAATAGCATACAAAATTGAAAAAAAGGAGAAAAGGCGTATGTAATTTTATTCAGAACAGCTCAAATTATGGAACAATATAAAAGGTCGTGTAAATAGTGCACTTTCCGATGCAGATAATCGATCTATATTGCGCGAGGCTTCCAATTCATATGACTCTATTGACAAAATCCGAGCAAAAGCTGGAGTAAATGCAAGTAAAACTACTGTGTGGCGGGTGATTTCAAAAGCCAAACATCTTAAGCACATAAAATTGAAGAAAAAACTACCACTTACCCATCTACGTAAAGAAGCTCGGCTTAGTTTCTGTAGAAACTGTATGTCATGGAACAGAGAGTGGCAGCGCGTTTAGTTCTCTGACGAAAAAAAAAATTAATTTCCAGGGGCCTGACGGGTATAATTATTGCCTTCACGATTTAAGAAAGGAGACCCATCAATTGGAGCGTCTAAACAGCAGATTCGGAGGGGTTATGGACTGGGGAGCCATATCCTATTTTGGTACATGCGAGCTCCAATTTTCAACTCCCAAGATGAACGCGCAATCATAAAAAGGAGTTCTGGAAAAGGCTTTTCCCCCACTAGAAAGTCTTTTCGGAAATTTGTCGTGGACTTTCCAAAAGGACAATGCCCCAATTCATACAGCCCGTGTTCTCAAATCATGAATCTTGTCAAAAAATGTCAATCTCTTAAACTGGCCTGCATACTCGCCGGACCTGAACATTATCGAAAATGTTTGGGGGTGGTTGGCCAGAAAAGTTTATGAGTCAGGAAGACAGTTTTCTACCAAGGCTGAGCTAATTCAGGCTATTCAGGAAGCATGCGCTTTAATTTACCTTGACTATATTAAGAAGCTTTATTATTCCTTACCAAATAGGATTTATGAAATTATTCTAAACAAGGGAGGTTCTACCCATTATTGAAATTTATATATTAATTAATAATTTATATAACTAACCCAATAAAAGATGTTAAGATGAATAAAATAATATTTAATATAGTTTAAAACAAAGTGTGCTATTCAAATGAAACAAAATGTACACACTATTTTTAGGTTATTTAGTTTTTAAGCCCTGCAACTTGAAAAATGCTCAATAAATTTTAGTTTCGTTTATTGCTAATAAAAACTGAATACATACTTTAACGATAAATTAAAGCCATACAAAAGACTTAACTTTCATTTGTTTAATAGCTATTGTGAAATGAAATAAGCCTTGCCAAGTGTGCTATTTAAGTGAAACGGAGTGTATGGCAGGTACCGTTAATAACATGGTTAAAAGCGAACAAAAAAATGGCCTAGAATTATGACCAAAAGAAACTTGGATACGAAATTTGAAAAAAAAAAATTGTCGAGCCGTTTAGGCTGGGGAGACCATTACGGACAGACGGACCAACGGACGGAATTCCAAAAACCACTTTGGGTTCCACTATCATCGTAATGTTAGAATCAATCAAAATATCGAGGTCAAAAATTTTCACGAAACCAATATGTATCTTTCTCTTTGTAAGAGAAAGTTAAAAATAGTTCAATGTTAATTAGTTCTGTTTTCAATGGCTTATAAAAATGATAGGAATTTATAGCCTCCATACAGAGTAAGCATGTGCGGCATCTTTTCAGCCTGTAAGTTGAATCGGGAATCGCCCTAATTATTGATCCAATCGATTATTTTAACTCATTTGAATTTGATAGTTTCGTTTTGTAAATACTTCCAGTTTGCAATAACTCCACAAGATACAAAATAAGCTCCTGTTAGGTCTAGAGATGTGAAATTTTTTGAAATAATTACATCGTGAATCTAGACCTGTTTATGTGTAACCTTGCCCCATCTTGTTAAAACCACGCAGAGCTGAAAGAGAATTTTCTTACGGCGTAGTTTTGTAAAGAAAAAATTCTTAAATATTTTTTAAGTTGGACCGTTTTGTCTGGTCCGATTCATGTAACATCTCGGGGTTAAGTCCACATTCGACAAGTTTGCTTATAAAAATTGCCAATCGCCAAATAAGCTGGTATTAGTCTGTCAATTAGGTCGAAACGTCTTTAAACTATTCTCAAACTTTTTAAGCAACTGTCCCACGCTCGGCAAAAGTGTTTGCCAGTTTTATTGCGTCCCATCTGCTTGGGGCGTGTTGCCAAACATGTATACATCGCACTAGTTGCAGCTGATGGAGTAAGTAACATTATTATCTTACAAAAACCCTAGTATGCTGCTGGCAATTAATTTTAGTTGCAATACAAAAATCGTTACAGCGAAAAAGTTGATCAGAGAAATATGTTGTAAACGCTATAAAATCCTATACAAGACCCAACATGCGGGTGAACATTCGAGGTACATGGTGCAACAAGCCTTTAATATTAAAAAAAATATGAGAAGGCTACAATCCCAAATTAATATCCTCAAAATGTAGGGTTAATGGCTATGAAATACAGAAAATGACATTGTCGCAACATAGCTATTGTTCAGACAGTCTATCAAAACCTTTTGTATTTCGACAAAAAATAACTTATTATTGAAATTGGTTGAAATGGTTGGGCTTAAAACTACGTTTTTCCAAAAAGGGAGCGTGGCAGTGGGCGGATTTCAAAATTTTGTACACTTGTTCTGCTTCGTCGGCCAGAGAGTCTATATACTTAATTTCAACACTATAGCTCAAAATTTAGGGCCCAAAAATCGGTGACACACAGACGGACGGACGGACGGACGGACGGACCGACGGACGCACAGACAGACATGGCTTAATCGACTCAGCTAGCGATTCTGAATCGATCCATATACTTTGAGGTATATGTATCGAAATTATTTCTCTATGTTACAAACTTAATGTCAACACTAATATACCCCTATGGGATAGCGTATACAAATGTTAGTGTGAGATATCATTGATTTTTTTTTATTCCTTTAAAAGGCCTATCGATGCCATTATGTTTGGAATATAAGATCCTTCAAATGTCCACCGCAACTTCTTTGGGTAGCGCGCATCCGACATTTTCCATGAGGCTGTTGTTGGTGGCCAATTCACATCACCTCCACGTGAGATGAACATGCCCTCGAATCGCTTGTGCAGATGTGGCGTGAGCTGTGCGGCACGTAGCGCCGTCCTGTTGAAACCACAAGTCGTTGGTGTCCATATTGTCCAATTCAGGTCAAAAGAAGTTGGTAATCATCGAAGTGAATGCCGCTTCTGGCGTGATCTGTGCGGCACGTAGCGCCGTCCTTTTGAAACCACATGTCGTTGGTGTCCATATTGTCCAATTCAGGTCAAAGAAGTTGGATCACATCGAAGTGAATGCCGCTTCTGGATTTCATTTAAGAAGAGCGCTATGAATTTTCAAAGTTTTTTTTCTAGAATCCACAACCGTTAGTTATTTTGCAGTTCAAAAAGTGATGAGTTTTTTGGTCACCATAATGTACCTTCTAGCCGACAGTGGATTGGCTTTATACCTTAAAAAAAAATACTTCTCCGTCTTCTTGCAGCTGTTTGTGACAGTGTTCACCAGAAATCTTTCACCTAGATGGGCCAATATTCTCAGCAATTGATCACGAACCAAATTAGAGTGAATTTTGACTCATGCCCAACACACATGTGGAGAAATTTTGTACGCGTTAATTCGCATAGTGCAAATAATAAAAGCAGAATTTTGTTTGATATGCATGAACTGTGGGTCCACATGATCTTGTTATCTCCATACATATCGCATTACAAATCGTTATTTTACTTTTGAAGTGGATTTTGAAATAGAGAGAACTTTCAGAATGCATGCAGATTTTACATGTCCTTACGTCTATTCTTTCTGTTAAAAAAATCAGTACACGTGTTTTGGGCTTAAAGATTCTGTTGACACAACATCTGAAGCCAATAGAAGAACGGCGAACGTTCTTAAACCAACAAACCACCCTTCAAGTTCTTCCAAGTGCTGGGCAACTAAATAGTTGTTTACTTACCTAATTAAGTGGCGCAACAGGGTGAAATAAATATGGGCCTCAACTAACATGCCGCTCCAATTAGCCCGGCCCTAGCTAGCTGCTTGCAGTTTCTCACTGCAAGTTGGTAAAGATCGGTTTTTACTTGATCGCGGCTAAATGCAATGTCTTCCTCTACTGCGTCCGACGTGAAAAACGAGGATTGGGAGCCTGAGTAATGGTGCCCGTGTATATGTCCAATGCGAAGTTTTTTGAACAGTTCTATGCCGCCAAAAGTTTATAAAGATCTTGGTTGAATCATCGTCTCTATAGCCCGTCAACGCAAACTGGAGCGAAGATTTTCAGAAAAATTTGTTCGCTCAAAACGACCAATGATTTTTCTATCCATTTTTGATAGGTTCCATGGTTCGGCGCTGTAGAGCATGTCTTAATCGTTCGAGTGAGGACTTTATTACTAAATTTCCTTCCACTCAGGATGTCGTTGTTAGAATTAATAACGGCGCTGAGGTAGACAAAGTCCTTTACTACCTCAAAGTTTTATCCGTCAATCGTGACGTTCTGTCCAATTCGTCGATGTCGATGACATCACTTTGAGTCCGACTAATGACGTCAAGATCATCGGCGAATGCTAGAAGCAGAACCGATTTATGGAAAATTGTGCCTCTGCCATGGCAATGCGCCTCCTAGTCTAAATCCTATTTCGGTATCAAAAGTTTCGATGATGTAATTGCCAACCCTAATGGAGCAGCGAGAATCCTCCATCATCATCTTGCACGGACGGACTGTATACCAAAACTAGACATGGCCCTGTATAGGTAGTCTCTATAAATGTTGTCGTGTGCGTCTTTGAAAACGATGAATAGCCAAACTCAAAAGATTTGATTTAGTTTTAGAATTTCCTGGCCTAAAACCGTGCGGATAAGGGCCGGTCTGGTTGTTGAAAACTATTACAAGCGTTCGCATACTACGGCAAATAGGATTTTGTAGGCGATTTTGTGGAGAAGCAGTTTTGTTGGTCACCTTTTTTTTGCAGATCGGGCAAACGAAGCTGAGGTTTCATTCTTCAGCATTCAGGGATAATTTTGCTAATGAATTGTTGTAAGTTATTCCCCAAAACATCTGCGAAATATTCGGTCCTAATTGGTCAGCCTTTATGTTCTTTTAAAACTCTAGACAACTAAATAAACAACAAAAATATCATCTAGTTGAATCATAACCCTATTCCAATGGCAGAGTCAGACACAACCAAATACTAGACAAAGTGCGTGATTAAATAATTTGTCGATAAAACTATTGCGTATTTGCTTAACCCCCTTATCAGCTCTTCCCAATTCTGCTAGTTTCTTCAAAAAACATGTTTACCACTAGAAAACGAACCTCGAAAATGCAATCGAATACATTTTTTGGGTCAATTTTCTTTGTTTTCATGTCGAACCGAGTCTAACGTCGAAGAGTATTCAACTTAAAAATAAAATCCAAGTTGATTGCCCCCTGCACCAACAACACCAAGTAACACACGCGCTTTTTATAAACAAACCCCTAAGCGATTACATGATCGCTATTAGAGCTAGCTAGCTGTTTGTCCTGAACTTCTGCGATCTAGCTGGCGGATAGTGTTGTGCACAAAATGTACGAGCGTGATTGAAATCACGCCCACCACAACCAAAATAACCTGTTGCATAACAGATAGCAAATAGCAAAGTAAGATGATAAAAACAAAATAGAAAACGAATGGAAGGAGTGATCAAACGAATTATGCAATTCCCAACTACGCATAGTCTGCGTCTAATCTGTCTCGTCTTTGGAGCTCTTTAGCGAAGAATTAACCTTAGGAGTATAATCGTAATGTCACATCAAATGATATTTCGTGCTGCTCCTACTTCTCTAACGTACAACATATTTCGATCAACAAAAGTTTCTCTTTCGATTCACTCGTTCGTGTGTGCCTGAAAGAATGAAAACACAAAAAAAAAAAACTAAAAATAAATGTCAAGGTCGACGTTTTTATGGTGGTGCCAGAGTCAGACGCAGGAGGCGTGAGTAATAAAAAAGAGAAGACATAGGGGAAAATAAAACACGAAAACAACTTTTCAAAAACTAAAAATGAGTTAAGCCGCGGCAGCAAAATAATAACAAAACAAGCTCTTGAATGTCTTGCACATCGCATAGAGTACCCTATTTTGGGCTGGGAGGCTATGATAGTTTCTATTGAAAAACCACGTTGGAACTGTTCAGCATGTTTGTTGGTAATGCTTCAATTAGACAGAATTAGCGTGGTTAGCTAACCGGCCCTAGCTAACATCCTCCAGTTGCGCACTTTTAGTTGGTTCCGGTCGGTTTCTACTTGTGCGCGCCACTTAAGGTGTGGTTTTGGAGACCATATGTGCTTATGCACTGACGGAGAATTCAACGGAAAGGTATGAAGAGAAGACATATTTAGCAGTCGCAGCCAAGGCATGAATACAAAATACTGTGAAAAGATTTAATGACGAAAGATAGCTAAGGCCTTCACAGAACACGTATCCCGTAACCTCTCGAATAACACCATACAACCAACAAAACGTGGAAGAACAATGGCAACGATCTCACAAGCCATTGTGAAGGCCATCTTAGAATTCCAATGCGGAGTTTTTTTTTACTAGGGGTAAACATGCTCAATGCTCATATAGCTCGGTTGAATCTTCGTCTCCACAGCTCGTCAATGTGACCGAAGCTATTTCAAACATTTTTTTCTCTCAAAACGACCAAGGATTTCAACCGCTTTTAATACGGTTCAGTATCGTAGAGCAGTACTGGGATTATCAGGGTCTTGTATAGGATCTGCTTAGTAGTTGAAGTGAGGGCTTTGCTACTAAACTACCTTTTTGGTCCGGAGAAACAGCGATTGGCAAGAGTAATTCTTTGTTCCAATTCTAACGATATATCGATGTAAGGTTTTAAAACAGAGCCCA
Source organism: Rhingia campestris (assembly GCA_932526625.1). Classification (NCBI taxonomy): domain Eukaryota; kingdom Metazoa; phylum Arthropoda; class Insecta; order Diptera; family Syrphidae; genus Rhingia; species Rhingia campestris. Next base: position 147,737,168 of record OW052183.1, read on the forward strand.
GGTAGACACAGTTCCTTACTACCTCAATGCTTTATCTGACAATGGTCGATGCTTTATCTGACAAATCGTCGATGTTGTGTGTCCTTTCGTGTTTCTTCTAAACCCATTTTTGCGTTTTCTTTTCTATAATAGCCAACGTGCCTATGACTTCACGTCGTGTCCGATCAATGATGTCAATATCGTCGGCTTATGCTAGAAGCTGCTCCTATTTATGGAAGATGGTGCCCCTGGTGTTGTTTCGGGAGTTTTGCACAATCTTCTCAAGAAATTTGTAAAAAAAAAGTCCCGTGACAGGCGTTCACATATAACGGCAGATAGAATCTTGTAGACGATTCCTCTGTTGACACAGATTGGGCATTTGGTTCCATTCTTCTGGCATACTTTCATCCAACCAAATTTTGCTTGCGAGTTGGTTAATTTTACTTACAAAATCATCTCCACCGGTTTTATACAGCTCGCTGGGATGGTCGTCATTTCCGGCCGCCTTGTTAAGCTTAAGTTTAGATATTGCTTTCCTTACTTCAATTAGGTCGGCAATATTGAATGTTTCGTTTTGCCTTGAAGATTTTAGCCGTTTAACAGTCTGGAGAAATGGTTCTATCATTGACTGTGTCTCAACACCGATATTTGTTCATCTCGACATGATTCTGTTGCAATCCCTGGCTTTGACGTTTTATACTTCGGTAAAACTTGCGAAAATCATTCCTGGACTGGCACCTATCTATATCCTCGATAAGGCGTTTTTCTTGCTATTTTTTCTTCTTTCTGAAATGCTGGTTTTCTAAACTCCTTCATTGCTTATTGAGCTCAATGGCAGCTCTAGTCTTCACCTGCTCAATGGCAGCTATAGTCTTCACTATTGGCAATCCTCATCAAACCAAGAGTTTCTTGCTGATGGGAGCGAGAAACCGCGATCTAATGGCTTGTGAGATCGTTGCCATGGTTCTTCCACGTTTTATGCTGGTTGTATGGTGTTATTCGAGAGGTCATGGGATACGTGTTCTGTGAAGGCCTTAGCTATCTTTCGTCATTAAATCATTTCACAGTATTTTGTATTCTTACCTTGGCTGTGACAAGGTAGTGTTCCGATTTGGAATGTTCGGACATCAAAAATACTGGATGCGTGTCTCTTGTCTATCGCAATGTGATAAATTTGATTGACCGTTCGTTGATCTAGAGACCGCCATGTCCCGTTATGGATATCGAGGGGAGGAAAACCGTGTGCTGGCTATAGTAGCATTTCGTTCCGCATCAAAGTCAATTAGGCTAAGCCCGTTGCCAGACGTTTTGTCGTTTAGCATTTGTTTTCCGACAATACTGCTAAATATGTCTTCTCTTCCTACCTTTCCGTTGAATTCTCCCAGCACGATATTAACATCGTACTTCGGTAGTCGCTTATAAGTTTGTCAAGCAGCTCGTCATACTTTTTCTCCGTCGGTGCGTAAGCGCATATAGGGCTTGTGTTTGGCGAATTTGGAATTGTTACAATGCGTTCCCTAATGTCTTGAAAACATAAGACTTCTAGCCTTGTCGCTGTTTCTGCTCACTATAACACGGTCCGTAGTATTTGTCACAGTTGTTCATCCTCTTTTTGCCCGGCCCATTCCATCGTATTTCCTGGATGGCAGTTATGTCTGCTTTCCAGGTGCAGATACTAACGCCGTTGTTCTTTTTTCGAATAGCCTTCATCTCTTCAGTCTTCAACAATAAAATCAGTCCCTTCCGTGGCTTTTGGTGGCTTCGTAACATGAGTTTTCTTGTGGATGTGTAGTTAACCCAAAGCACAACCCCCAACCTGGAGGGCCAGTTCAAATTTATTGGATACCCCTTGGACACGGGGCCATCAGTATGTATGTTGAAGCAGCTCATTAAGGTTATTCACTTTGTATATCCTAACTGGGACTGTAGACGCCACCGTTGACTCCATCTTGGAAGTTTTTTCGCTGCCGCCTGGCAATGGATTGGCTCTCATCTGCTGCCGCCAAAACTTTACACCATATCTACGGCCAAGGTAATAGGCACTCGTGACTCGGTCGGCACGTAAAGGCTGAGAGTCGGAGTGGGCATCAGCTAGGTGAAAACTTAAGGTTTCATATAATCGCATTGCCTACCATTTGCCTGGCCATACAATTGCCTGATAAGTCTCCATGCTAAATCACCATAAAACTGAATGCTTAAGAGCACTTTATAATCTTAAAGAGATAAACAGCAGTAAAGAGATACTTTTGAGTTTGAAGAGACCGATTCCAGTTGGTATCATCCTTGGCAGACATAAGCCGAAATTGCAATAGGCTCTCATTTCCTCAATGTCTTCATGTTATCTGATGATTCGTTGGACTCAAGTTCTTCACATCGTCACACTCGCTGTATATACGAACGTAGTCATACGTGGAACGATTGATTTCCGGCCCGGAACAGATTCCAACGGGGCTACATTTCGAAGGCGCACTAGATTGCAATAAGCCGTTAAAATTGCAATATTGAAGCTCTCATTTCCCCAATGTTTTTAGCTTATCTGATGAGCCGAATGAATCAAGTTCTTCATATTGTCACACTCGCTGCTTGTATGAACGTAGTCACCCATGGAACGATTGATTTCTGATCCGGAACAGAGCTCAACGAGCCTACATTGAAGCGATTTCGAAGGCGCGCTAGATTGCGATCACAGAATATCATTTCCAACGGCATGCGCACATGTAAATACTTTTTGGTGTGATTCCTTTTTAAAATCAATAGTGGAGCTATTGCTGTGAAAACCAAGGTATGATATAACTCGAGAGATTAAGAAATACGCGTTCTGCAAAAGTCCGAGGAGTCTCTTGCTTTCCGCCTTTCGACATTGAATGTTCTCACAGTATTTCCTCGTTGCTTTGCATAATGGGTGTCTCCATTCTCACATTGGCTGTAACCTAAAGTTCTTCACGTCGATCTTGGCTCTTTGGAATGTTAGAAAATCTAAAATGATTGAGAGGTTTTTTTATTTTTTTGGTTCGGAGATTAACACTCTTCTTGACGGCTTGCAGTTTATCGTGTTTTTGGAAATTGTTTAACGAAATCAAATGTCTACACAGCTGAAAGACTTATAAATGTTTCTCTACTGTTATCAATTATTTTGGGATTGTTTTAGCAAATTTGAGGTAAAAATAAGCACATTTGATGTGTAGTAGTCAGAGTTACAACACTGGGCATTGCCAAGTTAACGCCAATCAGAGTCTACCCTCGTTCTACAACACCCAACCATCGATTAGCATTGTTATTGATGCTTAAACGAACGCGATTTTTTTTCCAAAAGCAACAAAACCTGTGAAACTACTTCCATACGCGCGGTAAATGGTGAGTTGAGAGCCAGATTCATATTCGGCTCGGAATGTAGCGCCATCTATGAAGAAGATGTATGTTAAGGTGCACGCACTAATATTTTTCTTAAGCTTTGAATGAAATTTTAGGCATTGGAGTCTTATCCAAAAACTTCTATTTTGATTATGTATATTTTTAGAGACTTGCTATTTTAAAACACAATCCGCTAACGTGTTTTTAGTCGTGAACCACTTGCTGAAACCAATTCAAATCTTCATTTCCAGCTGTGTTTCAAATCCAATAAAACTGTACAAATCTGATGACCATGGAACGCAACAAATATTTGTTTGCTGGTTAACTCTCAACTCCATAGTCCATAGCCTTGAAGATTTGACAAAAACATATGCAAATCGCAATGCTATAACTGGAACTATAGAAATACATTATCGATCGGTCGTCTTATACTTAGACAAGTTCTTTCAATCCGCATTTGATATGCCCGCCTAATTGATCAATTAACTCATTTTTCAAAATATTCCTCACATCAGCATACACGCGTTTTTAATAAATCCGCAATACCCTATTCAAAGATTAGCATATGCATATCACTCTTTAAAAAAAAAAACGCATTCAACTCGTCGGTATCTCACTTAACTGGTTGAATTACCAACAACAACAACCAACATGGCACACTCAACTCTCGCAAAACTGACGCCTAGACAGAAACAAAAATTCTCATTTTCTCAGTTCGTTTGCAAAGCACGAAATTTGTGGAACTTGTCCACATAAAGTGCAGGAGGAGGCACTCTCGACAACTACATCTCATTTTATCAGAGTTTATTCCGTGCGAGGCACACACCTTGCGATAGCAATTCGCGTCGTTGTCGTTGTCGCTTGTTAATTTTTTTTTTAAACTTCCAACGTGTAACTCAATGGTGTTGTCGGAACCACATCTGTGCGCGTGGCTCTAGTAAATTACGTGGAACAAAACGTGTAGAAGCTTGGAGAACATCCAGACCACAACAAGTTTGGTGGTATCGTGCCAAAGTAATCGTGTTCCACCCTAATCGTTATCAAAATGAAACTAAAAGTAATTTCAATTTCAATTTCAATCTCCTATCCACCACATTTCATCATTTTTATTGATTCGATTGCTACAATGTTTTCGTATATCGACGCGTTCAATGTGTGCAATCGTGTGTTATCTAACGAGAGTGATTATTGTGTGGATTCACTTTTAGCCCCCCAATAGGCGATCTTGGGCTGAGTGGGTTTGTTTTGAATAAAAATGAAAAAAAAAAAAAAAAATGCGTCGCTGTGATGTGTGTCCTATTTTTGGGATGATTTATAGATTTTGTGATTTTAAGATCGCGTCCAATGTCACCAACTGCGCGTGAGGGCATTCACTTTACACCGAATGGAGTGTTAACGTTGGATTTCCATTTTTGTTTTAAATTCAGATTCGTCGATGGACAGAACAAAAATCAAAAATGATTCATGACATGGATGTCATGAACTAGGTTCATGCAAGCATTTAAAATCAAACCCAATCAGCAACAATACAATTTAAATGCTTATTGAGACAATTTCTACTCCGTCTGCTGCCAAAATGCGTCTTGAACTGAAAAGCGAACTAAAAAAAAAAAATAAAAAGAATGTTGTCTCACTGATTGACTTGTTCAGGGTCAGGCTATGTAATTTGTTAGTCACTGAGAGGGCTTAGCTTGGTTAATTCGTTAATTCCATCGAAGTGTAGCTTTTATTTCACGCGGAATTTATTACTTACTGACTTACTGACCAAAAATGCAATAGAAACCGAATATTTGTTATTACCATGGGCCCTACTCCGTATTTCGATTCAAAACATTTGAAAGCGCTTTGTGAATCGAATTTGAATTTTATCTGACTTTTTGAAGACTCGAGATAATACCTTCGTATAATGAACATGAACATAGAACCGAACAGGGCAGAACAGCACAATTTAGAACAACCAGTCAGAAAAGATCTCTGAAAAGCTAAAATTGTTCTAAATTTGGTGCAAATCTATATAAACTTTTAAATGAAATCACGTTCAAAATACAACAACACCTTTTTTTTAATTCTGACTTGCCTAAGCAGTAATATACACATCGACCTAAAAGATCTATTGTGCTTGCCGTCAGATGTTTTTTAGGTTAGTAGCGCTTCTACTTTCCTAATGTAGCTGATAATACTTTCAGCCGAAGATTTCCTCAGTTCTTCGGGACTTAAAAGTTCCCTGAAGAAAGATTCCCTTCTCATACCGTAAAATGCCGGGCATTCACATATGATATGCTCGGCTGTTTCGTCTTCGTCTAGACATAGTCTGCACTCCGGTGAGTCGACTAGATGCATTTTATTTAGGTGATATCGCAGACCGTGACGACCAGTTAGGTAGCCTACTCAGTTTTTGATATCGTGCCTGCGAAGATTTAGTATCTTATTGGCATCTGATTTGAATGGCTGAATAGCTCTTTTGGCCTGTCTTAGGCCTGGGATGTTTCCATAGTATGAAAAACATTTGTTTTGTTCCCAATTTTTTGTGACCAGATTTATGGCTGATTTGGGGATTGCACAGAAGGGTTCAGGTCCAATGAAGGGGGTTTCCGAACCTTTTCTGGCTAGTTCATCAGCTTTTTCGTTACCTTCAATTCCCTTATGTCCGGGGACCCACCATAGTCTGGTTTTGTTCCTGGAACTGAGTGTTTGGAGGGAGTTGGAGCAGTGTAGTACTGATTTCGAGTCAATAATGTGTGAGCTAAGGGCTTTTATAGCTGCTTGACTGTCCGTGAATATATGGATGTTTGCGCCTTTAATACCTGAGTTGTGTACTAGGTTTGCGCATTCTTTTATGGCATGGAGCTCAGCTTGGAATACACTTAGGTATTGAGATGTTTTTATTTGGTCCATGTATGCCAGCTCCTACCCCTAAGTCCATTTTAGAACCATCCGTATACCACTTTAGGCCGTTTAGGCAGTTTGGTGGGTTGTTGCTACACCATGCTTCTCTGGTTGTGATCTCCGTTGAGAATCTTTTGTCGAAGCATAGTGTCTTTGGTAAGCGGTCTGTAACCGCACAGATCATGTCAAGTTCTGGAAGTTCGGATAGAAGTTCAATTAGTTTTAGATGTTCAATAATGTTTAACTCTTCCGCTTGTGTCAAACTTGCTGAGCTACGAATTGCCACTTTTTTTATATAAATGTGGAGGGGTGTTGGTCCTATTAGGGCTTCTATAGCCGCTGTAGGACAGGTACGCATAGCTCCGGTAATGCCCAGACGGGCAAGCCGTTGTACCTTGTTTAATTTATTTATAGTTAGTCTATATAGATTTTGTTAAGCCAGGATAACTATTCAGGCTAAGGGTTAGCATGGATAGAGAAAATCTATTTATTTCCATTGTTATCGAAAATGGTTGTCGACAATGCTAAAACTGGCTTTCGGGCCCACATATGATAATCTAACGCTGCAAAATAGGTGGCAAATCAATGTTTTATGAAATAATTTGTTGTGCAAATATTTTTATACAGTCACCTCCCCTCTAAGTTGAATTTTCACGAGATGTCAAAATTAGTTCGTGTTAGGTTAAGGCGTCGGCGTATGCTAGTAGTTGCACCGATTTATGGAAGATTTATGTTGTTGGCTAGGGAGCTTTGCACAATCCTCTCGATCAGATTAAAGGAATAACATGACAGTGCATCGCCTGCCTAAATCCTTTTTTTGGTATCGGATGTTTCCGACCCTGATGGAGTAGCGAGAATTCTCCATCGTTATCCTGTACAGACGGACGAGTTAAGGCAGTATACCAAAACTAGACATGGCTCTGTATAGTTGAAATCGATGAATAGGTGGTGGGTATCGATTTGGACTTCTTGGGTTTTTTCCAAGATCTGCCGAAGTGTGAAAATTTGATCGATTGTGGACTTTCATGGCCTAAAACCGCACTGATAAGGGCCGATCAGGTTGTTGGTAAACGGTTTCAGGCGTTCACATATTACGGCAGATAGGATCTTGTAGACGATGTTGAGTAGACTTATGCCTCTGTAGTTGGCGCAGTTCAGAGGGTCTCCTTTTTTGTGGATCGGGCAAACGATGCTGAGGTTTCATTCTTCAGGCATATTTTCATCCGACCAGAATTGGCTTATAAGTTGGTGGATGTTACTAACCAAGTCATCTCCGCCGGCCTTATAAAGCTCAGCGGGAAGGCCGTCATTTCCGGCAGCCTTATTAAGCTTGAGTTTAGATATTGCTATCCTCACTTCACTCAGGTCGGATGGTTGGCAGTTTTCGCTGTCGTTGCCAATATTAAATTGTTCGTTCTACCTGACAGCGGGAGATTGGTCGTCATCGCCGTTTAACAGTCTGCTGAAGTGGTTCTTCCATATCCCCAGCATCGACTGTGTCTCAACTATGATATTTCCTTGTTCATATCTTCGAGTATTGTACCCCTCGCTTTGACGTTTTACACTTTGGTAAAACTTTCGAAGATCGTTCCTTGAGTAGCACCTCTCTATATACTCGATCGCGAGCTTTTCTTGTTCTTTCTTCTTCTTTCTGAAAAGCCGGTGCTCTTCCCTCCTGCTCTCGTCTTCAACTGCTGCTTAGCCTTGTAGGCATTGTTCTTGGCTGCGAGCATATGTCGGCATTCTTCTTCAATCCAAGAGTTTCTTGCTGGTGGGCTGGGCGCGATGGCAGTCTTTCGACATACATTTTTTTTAACAGTATTTCTGATTTGCTGTGGCATAGTGGATATCCGGATTCTTACATTGGCTGCAACATGGTAGTGGCCCGAGTAGTTTTCCTCGAAATGTTCGCACATCTTGTCTATCAGAATCTGATCAATTTGATTGATCGTTCATTGATCTGAAGACCGCCATGTCCCTTGTGGATATCGAGGTGAGGAAACCGTGTATTGGCTATAGTGGCGTTTCGTTCCGCAGCGAAGTCAATCAGACTTAATCCGTTGCCAGACGTATTGTGATGTAGGCTGTGTTTTCCGATAATACTTCGAAAGATATCTTCTCTTCGTACCTTTACGTTGAAATCTCCCAGCACGATTTCAACAGCGTATTTCGGTAGTAGCTCATGTGAAGGAGTTTCTAGAAGCAGTGTTTTCTTCCGGTGGAGCATGAGCGTTCGCTTATGGCTTGAAAACACAATAGACTTCTTCCCTAAGTGTGGTACTTATATCAAATCCAAATAGTCGCTATTTCTGCTCACTTTAACAGAGTCCGTTGTAGATGTTACAGTTTTTCATCCACTTTTTGCCCGGCCCATCCCATCGAATTTCCTGGATGGCAGTAATGTCTACTTTGTGGCAGCTTAGAGCTTCCCATACGTGCACATCTCCTTTTTAATGTTCTCTAATGCAGATACGAACGTCGTTGTCCTTTTTTCATTTATCATGGACGTCCACAGTAAAATTTGTCCTTTCCGAGGATATTGGTTGCTTCGTACCATAGTTTTTTTTTCCATGGGGGTCAATTCTAATTTATTCGACACCCATAGACTCGGGGCCATCAGTATCGACTACGGGATTGAGCGATCATCGCCACCATCTCTGTTCAAGGGGCCTGACTTAACCTTGAGATTCCTAAATGACCTGTTGTCCGAATATGTCGAAGCAGCTAACTGGGACCGTAGACACCAACATTGACTCCTTCTTGGGAATTCTTCTGCTGCCACCTGGAATGATATATGTGAATAAGTGTTCCCCCACTCTCATCTCCTGCCGCCAAGGCTTTACACAGATGTTGAAACCCTATCTACGGTCAAGGTACTAAACTTTTAGCGGTCGCCATGGTGTGGTGTGCGGTGTGAAGGCAAAGAGCAAGGTGAAAACTAAATGTTTCTTATAATCGCATTGCCTACCATTTGATATGTAACCAACTTTTTCGAAATCTCTATCGAAGTTTCCGTTCCGATTATCATTTCGAACAGTTTTCCGTCGAAATCAACAATTTTTGATAATGTTCGACATAGAATTGTTGCGGAATCCATCGAACGTTCATTTATTTTGTTCCGCAACGGAACATGTTCCGATTGGAACATACTTTCGTTTCGATAATACTTCCGAACGGATACATCAATATGGCTATATCTCACGGGAAGTGTTTGTTACACCCATTAAAACAAACTACCAAGATACAATACAAGAGCAGAGTAAACAAATAGTGCACCTCGGGGAACTGCGATATAAGACTTTACAGATATCTGAAACCAACGCTTATCATTCGGTTAACGCCCTAAGACTATAAAAAAAGCTGCCGGATGTACCAGCGACTGTGTCAACTACGTGATTGAGCGCTGCCGTAGTATATTGTGCTCATCCACTACAATTTTTGTTCAAGCATTAGACTAAAGGGGTCAAATCCCTCACCTCTTACTAACATCGAAGAGTATAAAACTGTCATGAGAAGCTTCTCAAATTAGCCATTCGGAATCGGCGTTAAGCAGTATTTACCATTCTTTGTGGGGCAAAAATATAACTTGTGCACAGTGTAGACTAAGAGTCGTAGTCGCAGGGAAAGCTTTTGTATTTTCTTTTAACAACCACCTATAGCAGCAAATAGAAATCTGCCGACTGTTGTCACATCCAGTGTAATCGAGTGTAAGAAACCTGAGTACCCATCTGCTACACCTCATCTGGCTGGTTAATTCAGCTTTGAAATTCTTCTTTATAGGTCACTTAGATCAGGTGTTGTATGAATTTCATGTTTTATTTGTTCACTGCCAACCTGTTAACATTTTATCGACACAAAAATGCAAAGCTCTCACTATCAATCGTGGTTCCAGTTTATTTTTTAAATTACCACTTTTTTTTGTTGTTGCCATGCTTTAATCAAATGCCAAACGGAAATGAATGGGGTCTTGCATAATCTGATAATAAATTTAATATTTGTAAAATCAAGACCAACAGATATGATGTCATTCTTTTCGTATCAAGTGCTATCAACGGGCGAGTGCAATGACCACGATTTATTGAAATCCCAATTGCAAATGAATGTTCGCTTAGGAATCGTTGTTTTGATGTATGGATAGTTAAGATCCTTGAATCATATCACCTTTACTTCAAAAGACTTCTATCAACTATTTACCATTCAACGTGCATCTTCGGTTTCCTTAAAATGTTTGTCTGTTCAATCGTTTTTAGATCTCCAAGCAACCATCATCTAGTCCGAAGACTACATCATCACCACTCGATAAACGAGTGCTGCAACCAAAGCCTCAGCCAGCAGCTCAACAGAAACCGGCTCCTGCCATAGGTAAGCCATCTTTTGCCCCAACTTCACTCATTCTAAATGTAATCCCTACAGTTGCACCCGTACCTAAGGCTGATGCGGCGGCTCCAGTTGTCGTCAAGGACAAGAAGAAAATTAATCAAAAGGTAAACGTCTTCATTGGCTCGCTGTGAAAATTTCCATTTAATTTAATATCCTCTCCCTCTCATTCAAGGCGAGTGACTTTACCAACGTTGGCGATTGGCCCATGCTCATCGGTGGTAAACCCAGCACCGCTGGTGAACCAAAACCCCGCTCAGGACCCAAAAACCGATCACAAGATCCATCCGCAACGAAACAAACAGACAACCTCGGCGGCGGTAGTGCTTCGAACTCAGTTGCTGCTACCTCAGCCAGGCCAAACAAACCGCTTAACGATGACAAGAACACACCAAGTTCTAGCAGCAAAGTGACTGCCGCAGCACCAGCTGAAGTTATAGAAGTGCCGGCCACACCTATAACCGTGTCTTCGAACAACAACGCAGCTAAGCAATCACAAAGTAATATCAATCCGCAACCATCATCTAGCTCAAATGGCAATGGAGCAGGAGCTGCTGCAGCTTCAGCAAATGCTAACGGGGCAAATGCAGTCAACAAGAAAATCCCCAAACACAAGTGGCGTCCACTGCAAATCGATGTGGCCAAGTCGACCCGCTCAAAGCCAATTCGTAGCCGAAGGCCCCCACCACGCACCAGCGAAGGAGAACAGCGCGATAGTGAAAGTACTTATGATCGGACAGCGAGACCACGTCGTTTCCGAGCGACAAGCTATCGTGGTCGCCCACGCGGTGGATATAGTCGGCAAGGACCTGGTAGGGCAGGTAATCGTTTGCCACGTCATTTGCTTGCAAATGGCGAGTATGTGGAGTATTTGCCAGTCGAAAACGAGCACACATACGTGCTGATGGGTACGCACTACTATAACGCTGTGCCCGCGGCTGCCTATATTGAAATGGACGCAGAGACTGTTAAGAAAGCGATTCGCAAACAAGTGTAAGTTTTGACAAATGCTTGTAATGGCGGGTCTATGTTTGTTTCAGAATCGAACGAATCATTTGGCATCTGTTACTTTGTATCCGGTTTTCATGCTTTGTTTTCTGTGTAAACCGCTGATCATGGTGTTTGAGTTGTTATTGCACTTGGGAGAGCTTTTATTTCATTTGGGGTCACTTGGAACGCATTTATTGAACTAACTAGTGGAAGAGTCAACCCTCGCTTGTCAGTTCTGTTCTGACTTTGAACATCAGTTATATCTACCCATATCCACCGACATGGCTCTCATTTGTTATTAACATTCTGTCCTTCCCTTCCAACCATTTTAATACAAGTCGTTCCAGCCTTGGACCTCATACGGATAAATCCATTCCATACACACTTGTCTCGTCATTGATTCCATACAACTTTTTAGATTGTTCTAATCCTCTTATGTTCTCTTCTTTCCCTTTAGTGAATATTACTTCAGCGAAAACAATTTAACTGGCGACTTCTTCCTGCGTCGCAAAATGGACAATGAAGGCTACATACCGATCGCACTGATCGCCTCGTTCCATCGCATTCTAGCTCTAACCGCTGATGTTGCCTTAGTCATTGCCGCAATCAAAGAATCGGACAAACTCGAAATGCTAGACAACTACAAAGTTCGCACAAATGTCAACCCCACAGAATGGCCAATTCATGACTTACTAGAGAATGCGGTTGGAGACGGTGTCACAGACAACTCCACCACCAACACCACCACCGCAACTTCTACCGCCACCGGAACCATTACCGAAACAAAAACTCCAGCCACCACATTAACCAACGCCAAGACTCCCACACCAGTTGCAACCGAATCGAGTTCAACTGTTGTTGGTGCCACCACTGACACAAATGCAGCTCCAATCTTGACCTCCGAAATGGCAACTAAACCACTAACCAGTATCCCACCACCGCCAGTGCCTAGAAACTCACAACTATCGCTCCACCCGAGCGAGGAAAAATTCGACGACGAAAGCAATAAGACACGAGCAGCAACAAACCCAAAACAAGTTCCTACGTCACGAAGCCCCCCAGCCAATGCAATTAGCGCGCTAACGCAAAAAGTCGAGCGGCAAACCGATGGAAACAAAACCAAAACACAACACGGAGCAAATCTTGTGGATCACCTCAAAGGTCTTGCTGAATCTGTTAAACCGACAACTGAGCCAATTTCCGCCACTGCCAACAAAACAACAACAGCCACCACTTCTGGATCTGCTAGCCCATCGCCGACAAAGAACTCAAGCAAACTACCCGCAGCATCCACTCCCAAGTCGGAGAAAACAAAACAAGACAAAGAAACGCCAAGCAACATGGACGATGAAAATGTAACAACGACGGCCAACGCTGCTGCTGCTGACGACGAAGACGGTGTACCGAGCTTATGGAAAGAGGTAAAGAGACGCTCAAAACATGCTTTAACTAAAGACCATATTAAACAAACAACGACGCCCTTCTCACAATCAGGAGCAGCGGCCGCCGCACTTCCATTAACCAAGCCCGCTATAGAAAAAGAAGAACTCGATTTCCAATTCGACGAAGAGCTGGACGCGATCCCAACCAGCGGTCGTGTAAATAATTTCACTGAAAATTTCTCAGACGACGAATCCGATTACGAGTTCGCCGATCGCGACATCAATAAACTGTTGATTGTGTCACAAGTGCAACGTCCCCTCAAGCATGAGGGTTACGATCGCACGCCGGACTTTACATCGCGCACGAAAATCACCCAAGACCTTGAGAACGTCATTAACGATGGCCTGGTCAACTATGAGGAGGATTTGTGGACGGTCACAAATAAGTCCTCCTCGGACTTCCGCAATGTGAACGTGATCTCACAGGAGGACTTTCAAAAGATGACCGGAAAGAACTTTATGAAAAAGCATATCCAACAGCAAATCCCTCCTCCACCACCGCCACCGACCTATATCGATGACTTGGACGCTACACTAGACAGTACACTAACACATGACTCCACACTGAATTCCACACTGAAATCGAGACGCGCTCGTTTCTATGCGGCACCGAACTCCCATTCGATTGATCCGCGTACGCCGCGTAAACGCAAGACCCGTCACTCATCGAACCCTCCCGTGGAGGCGCACGTTGGTTGGGTGATGGACTTTGTCGAGCATCGTCCGCGTACCACTTCAATGGGCAGCTCGGCTGGCACAAGTCCCTCGGCATCGAGCTATGGCTCATCGGTGCCGCAGAGTTTGCCAGTGTTCCAGCATCCGTCACATTCGCTCTTAAAGGAGAACAATTTCACACAACAGGCTTATCATAAATATCACAGTAGGTGCTTGAAAGAGCGCCGTCGTCTGGGCTATGGTCAATCGCAGGAGATGAATACACTTTACAGATTTTGGTCTTTCTTTTTGAGGGAGAACTTCAACAAGACAATGTACCAGGAGTTCAGGCAGTTGGCTTGCGAGGATGCAATGAATGGATTCCGCTATGGATTGGAATGTCTGTTCCGATTCTTTTCGTATGGCTTGGAGAAGAAGTTCCGTCCGAATGTCTATGATGATTTTCAGGACGAGACAATTGCCGATTACGAGAAAGGTGAGTTTGTCTTTATTCATTTTTATTGTTTTTTTTTTTTTTAAATTGTTTTCATATTTGTATGTATGTGTGTTGTTATGTTGTGAGTGTGTGTAGATAGAGTTTTTTTTTGCATCAGGAGAGTGGGAAAGTTTGATTGTTGATTTTGTCTTTAAATTGTTCGAACGCGCGTTGTTGGTCGTTTCCCCATACATAATCCTCACTTGGAGAACGTAGTTTGTTGAGTGGAGCGGCAATTTGGGCAAAGTTGTCAATGAACTGGTTGTAGTAATTTAATTTGCCTATGAAGGCTTCCAGTTCCTTTATATTTGATGGCTTTGGAAGTTCGTGGATGGCTTTTAATCGTGAATCAGAAGGTCGAATTCCGGTGGCGTCTATTATGTGACCTAAATATTCGATCTGTTTTTGTGCAAATTTACTCTTTTCAATATTACAGCGTAAGCCATGTCGTTGAAGTCGTTCGAGAATTACCTCAAGATTGTGAAGATGTTCAGCATTTGTTTTGCCTGAAACTAGAATGTCGTCGACATATGCGCCACAGAACTCTATATCAGCCGTTAACTGGTCTAAGTATTGTTGAAAAATACCAGTAGAACTTCCAGTTCCAAATGGCACGCGTTGATACTCTAAAAGTCCTATTTCGGTACTGACAACGCACAGCTTCTTGGACTCCTCATCCAGAGGAATTTGCAGATAAGCATCCGTAAAATCAAGTTTTGTGAAAAACTGGCCTCCTTGGACTTTGTGGAACAGTTCCTGAGCACGTGGTAGCGGATGATGCACAATCATGAGTTGAGGATTAATGGTTATTCGAAAATCTCCACAAATCCGAAGTTTGCCATTTGCTTTTTCGACTGGAACAATGGGTGCGGCCCACTGACTGGTGTCCACAGGTTTAAAAACTCCTAAACCTATCAACCGCTCAAGTTCTTTTCGTACTTTGTCCTTTTGAGCAAACGGCACAGGTCGGTGTTTGAAGAATTTCGGCTGGCTATTTGGTTTAAGTGTGAGATGAGCTATAAAATACTTACTACAACCAAGTTCCGGGCTGAAAACGTCTTTGTATTTTTCGCAGAGGGCTTTTGCATCTGATTCTAGATCTTCCTTTGTCTCACTTAGGATCTGCGACACGAGCTCATCCTTCCCAAATAAAATTCTGCAATCAAATGCGTCGAACCAGTCGATTCCCATTATGTTTGCACCACGCGAGCTGTTGATTACCATGAGTGGTAAGTTGAATGTTTTGTTTTGCCAATACACCGTCACGTTTGTGACCCCCTTAACTGGCACCTCCACATCACCATAGGCTTTTAAAGATCGGTTTGCCGGCTCACATTGCGGACTACCAAGGCTTTGGTATCCGTCAAGGCCAACAAGAGAACAGGTGGCACCTGTGTCCAACTGAAAAACCATTGGTTGTTGATTAACCTTGAGCGAAACGAATATTTTGCGGCCCTTTTTTAGTGCATGTACTTGAGATGACATTGATAAAACCTGTTCAACCGGTATTGTAGAGTGCACACGATCTCGTAGAGATAACACTTGTTTATTTGCGTTGACGATTTCCTCTACTAGATTAATAGAGTGAGCAGTGTCAATGTTTCTTCGGTTGAAAGTTTTATTAGGCCTACGTCCACGGCTCTTTGAACGATTTCGTGTTTTCATTCGGAAATCTGCTTTTGTTCCTTGTATAGTTAAGCAGACGCTGCTTAGGTGTCCACGACGATTACAATGGTCGCAGATTGACTCAAAGTATTTACACTGGCTGCGGTCGTGGTGTATGAAACACCCTGGACAAGATTTTCTTCTAGTCACTTGTTCACTAAACTTACTTGGATAATTATTTGATTGATGACCCCTTGCATTTATTTGATTAACATCAGCTGTCGATGTGTTGGAAGTGCTGCTTCCTTTTAGTATTGCAGATGCAATCTGGGTTGATTCGTACGCCGTCACCAATTCTTCAATTTCTTCCAAACTTTTTCTTCTGAGTTGCTGCGATGCGAACTGTATCATGAGGAGTATAGAAAACAAGCATGTCTCTAATCATACTGTCGGCATATGAAGTGTTGCAATCTGCTTTGGTGCAAACAAAATTGCAATCTCTCGCTAGCCCCTTTAAGTCTGCTATCCAGTTGGCATACGATTGGCCTGGGGTCATTTTTTGCCTTAAGAATTTGCATCTCGACGCGAGTATATGGATATTTGTTTGAAAATGTGAAGTTAATTTCGTGGTAATATCTTTGAACGTATATATACTCACATCATTAGTTTCAAAAAGTTTCTGAAGTATCTCGTTGATATGATTTCCACATGTTGAGAGGAAATGTGCTTTCTGCAAGTTATCATCAGTGAGGTTATTTGCTGAAAAGTGTTGTTTTAGCTGGAAAAGATAGGTATCCCACGCTTCTTTTTCAACATCGAATGGACGAAACTTTGGAATTGAGTTTGATGTTGCTGGATTACTCTTCAACAATTTTTCCATTGCTTCAGTGGTTTTTGTTAGCATGTCTTCCATCCATTTTTGGTTAGATTTGAGAATTTTCTGCACAGCTTCTGAATCCATGGTCCAATTTCCTCGTCGCCAATATGTTGAGATCCAATCGATTCAATTAAGAAGAGCTCAACTTAAATTCAACTTAACAATCACTTTATTAAATACTTCATATAATTTTTAAGGCAATTTATAATCCATGACTGATCACGTGTAAGTGAGTGAATTCACGACTAATATCTTATTAGGTCTAACAGACTCAAATTTGACAGTAGTAAACATCATATATTTATACATATTATTAGCAATTTATTTTGAGGGTCAGATTACATCACATTAGATGACAGTATCATGTCTGCCGATATATGCTTACGTACTAAACCTCACCCCTCACACTGACTTCGACCATTTTCCCAACGGAATTGTCCGTTAGGTTGGTGTTGGTTAGCAAATCATGGTATTCGTCTTGTGTCAGCTGCTTTTGCTGCTCTTCTTAATTTTTTTATTCTCCGCAGCTCATTTAAAAAAGTCGTTTCAAAGTTACATCCAGTTCTTCTCCGACCGTAACACATGGCCGAGAAGTAGCGACGGATTGGGCAGAGTAATTCTCCGTGCCGTGAAGAGTGTGCAATAAAAAAATTGCGTGCGCTACATCTTCGTGGATGAAATGGTGAGGTATCGTCTCCAAATCGGTGAAAGTACTTCCGATAACCACCGTTACCAGACAGGAATTGCTTGATTTGGTAGTAGCAGTCTCCATGCTATAAACTTTTCCAGTCTTGTATTGTCGGTATCAATTTGTGTGTTCACATCATTTCGGTGAATTGGCAAAACGAGCTTCCGACCTAGCTGCAGACGCTGCCTTCTCTTCCAGTTTATTCTCTTGATGTCATTGGGCATTGTTTTGGGTCAGAATTCTTTTATTGTATATTTTGCACATCTCGTCTGCCAGGATGTCGCTAGGGACCATGCCTGGTATGACAAAGGCGACCTCGTCTGAGATTTTTCAAAAGCCGTTGATTGCCCGTAGTGCGTAGAGTCTGTATGTTGACGTCTCCTTTTGGCCTCTTTCGTCCTTAGGGCATGCGCCCAGATTGAGATGCCGCCTCAATCTAAATTACTGACGATGGGACTAGTAGAATCCTTTAGGCTTATCCTCCACCGATATTTGGCAATATGCGTGAGGGAGCTCCCTGTATTCTCAATCTTATTTGGGATAAATTATCCACATGCTCTGTGAACTGCAGTTTGTTGTCCAGCATTACCCCAAGGCAGTTAGCTCCTTATTTTGACTTTATGATTTGGTTACCAACCTGGCGAATTCAACAGTTTTCATACTATTTGTAAGGACAGCTAATTTTGTATGGTCAGCTGGTTCTAGTTATGCGGATACTAACCAATCTTTTATCCTTGCAATTGCTTCGTTTGTAACTGATTATACTGCACCGATACGTTTGGCTACGGTCACGACGGCATTGTCATTGGTGGATCCAATGATCGTTACTCCCCTAGGTTAGGTTAATCGCGGAACTCCGTCGTACATAATGTTCTATAGCCGTCCCATTTGCTTCGTTTGTAGCTGATTCTACTGCACTGATCTGTTTGACTACTGTCACTATGGCAATATCATCGGCGAATCCAATGATCGTTACTCCCCTAGGTAATGTTAATCGCAGAACTCCTTCGTACATTATGTTCCATAATTTATACAGTAACTGACTCAGCTTGCTCCAGTTCTTCCTTAATAGCCGTTTTCATCCGGCTTGATATTCTGTTTAATTCTGCATTAATGGATTCCATTGCAAAGTGTGATTTCCCATTGAACTTTCACTTTTTCGGTGGGTATGTCCCATGGATTCCAACTTTAAAACGTTGATTGGGGTACCTATTCGGTCCTGCCTCGTCATCTCATAGGTATATGATACGAGATACGGATTGTCCAGGAGACCCCCCTCGTTTACCAAACTTATGATAGTGGTAGTCATTTTCATGGTGATGTTCCATTACCTATGTGACATATCCAGCACAGAATCGAAGCTTTGTATTTAAGCATGTATGTTGGTTCTTCATATTTTGGACAGCAGCCAAAATTAATCTTTTACTTTGCCGATATTGCTGGCAATTCCACAGTTTCTCCTTTTGTCGAGAAAATAGTATCTAGGCATGGGAAAACTCTAATCTCTACAATTAATGTTTTCCAATGGTTGCTTCACCAAGAAAGGTTAGAAGCCATAAAGGCCCTTGTGCACACGGTAAATATTAAACTTGTGACTAACTGAACGATCTGGATTTGTTGATAAATGATTAAGGTTTGATAGAGAATTACCCTGACAAGTTGCCCAAGCTATCGAAGAACCATGTACAGTGACACATGTTCTACACACAGATGTTCTGCAGACTTTTTTCCCATTTGCCTCTACAGCTCCAGCGGAAGTCATTTGTGACTCCTTCTTCTATCAAAAGGGACAAGAGAACGTAATCTCTGTTTATCGAGGTATGGCAACAGACCACTTATAGCCACTTGTGGTGTACCTTAGCCAATCTTAACGGCGAAAAGCTACTAAAAGATTCTGATCAGAGCAGCACTTGGCTTGTTCATCCCTTTTTTTCATTCCCATCTACTCCGACATGACCGGAAACACAGCAAAGTAGTACCAAATGACTTATCGCCCCGAGTACTAAGAGGCAATTTAAGACCCATTTCGCGTATCTACAGGGTTGGCGTTGATCGCTTGAAGTGTTGCTTTACTGCCTACAACACAGATAATTTTTTCCAGTTTCTGGTAGTTCCAACGATAGAACTCAGTCATTTGTGACTCCTTCTATCAAAAGGGACAAGAGACCTTAATCTCTGGTTGTCAAGGTATGGCAACAGACCACTTATAGCCACTTTTGGTGTACCTTAGCCAACCTTAACGGCGAATAGCTACTAATAGATTCTGATCAGAGCAGCATTTGGCTTGTTCATCCCTTTTTTTTCGTTCCCATCTACTCCGACATGACCGGAAACCCATCAGAGCAGTACCGAATGACTTATCGCCCCGAATACTAAGAGGCAATTTAAGACCCATTTCGGATATCTACAGGGTTGGCGTTGATCGCTTGAAGTATTCCTTGACTGTCTACAACACAGATTATTTTTTCCAGATTCTGGTAATTCCAACGATAGAACTGCTTATACCTCAGCATGAAAGATTATGCAGCAGTCTGTCAGTGAAAAAAGATCTTTGCCTTTGCTCCCTTCTTGCCAAACCATTGTGGCTAACGGGTGTCCGCAATGCATTGGAAATGTGATTGCTTATTAAGTGGAAGGTCGCGCTTTCAATTCCAACCAGAATCCATGACACCACAATTCAAAGAAATAAAAAGTTCGGTAGATACTCATCCAAAAGTATACACCAACTTGTATGTAAATTCTACGAATATAACGAATAAACAAAGCAGTGACTCCTCGAAGTTAGTTCGTAAGTCTTCACTATGTCCAGCATCTTTCTTCTTTCCCTTCTCCAACGCCCGCATTGTGGTAAAATATTTAAAGGGATTCATAACCCCTTGAGTGCGCGCAAATTATAAAAAAGTTAAAGACGATTACACCCCAAACGACAGTGCTGGGCTAATCCTTCGCTCTAATATAACCTTTTACATAGGCTACAGAGACGCTCTTAACACCTTCTTGTAATTTATTGATCGCCTGAGAGTGTTGGCAATGGTTTAGGAAATTCCTAAAAATTCCTTTATTTGAAATTTACGAAACAAACTGATTCGAACTCATGGGTATGACAAGTACGTACTTCATATTAGTTGAGGTCGTTTTCTACTTGTGAGTCTTCCTCTATTGTGTCCGACTTTAAACTGGGAATCGGTGACTCTGCGAGCCGGAGTACTGGTGCCCATTCGCTCTACATGTCATTGCCATCATACATGTCGCTGTATAGCTCGGGGTTGAACCTTCGTCTCAATAGCCTGCTGTTGACAAGCAAATGTGGCTATGATATCACATTGAGCCCGATCAATAATGTCAATATCGACGACGTATGGTAGTTGCACCGATTTATGGAAGATTGTGCCTCTGAGGGCTCGGGAGTTTTTCAAAATCTTCTCAAGAATGATGGTAAACAAGTACATGACAGATAATTCTCCATCTTCATCCTGTACAGACGGACGAGTTAGTTTGTCTCTATAAATGCTGTCGTATGCGGCTTTAAAATCGATGAATAAGTAGTAGTGCCACATTGTGAAGTCTTGATCAGTTGTGGACTTTCCTGGCCTAAAAACGCACTGATAAGGGCCGATTAGCTTGTTGGTAATCGAAGATAGGATTTTGTAAGCTATGTTGATGGGACTTATGCCTTTCTTGTTGGCGCAGTTCAGTTCAGTTCCTTTTTTGAGGATCGGGCAAACGATGCTAAGATTCCATTCTCCAGGTGTATGTACTCTCATCCGACCAAATTTTCCTTATGAGTTGGTGAAAGTTACATACCGAATCATATCCACCTGCTTTATTACGTTTGGCTATTGCTATCCTCACTTCACTAAGGTCGTATGGTTCTCTGTCGTCGCCAATATTGAATGGCTTGTTCGGACTGACAGCTAAAGATTGTTCGTCATTGCCGTTAAACAGTCTGCATAAGTGGTTCGTCCATATTTTCAGCATCGATTGTGTCTCAACAACGATCTTTCCTTATTCATCTCGACAGGACGTTTTACACTTTGGTAAAACTTGCGAATAAAAGCCGGTGTTCTTTCCTCCTTCTTTGCCTAAAGAGCTCAAAGCGAGCTAATCGATAAAAAGTGAACCTTGAATCTATCTTGGTTATCTATATATATAAAAATGGATCTTGGTTTGTTCGGATGCTTAAAACTCGAAAACGACTGGACCAAATTGGATACTTCCTTCTGCGGATTTGTTCGTAATTGCTCCGCGAAGGTTTAGGAAAAAAGAAAAATTGAAAAATTCTCAACAGGTGGCGCTGTAGGTGGTCATTCCATTTGATAATGGCAAAACAACGTTTGACGGGCCAGCTTGTTAATTCATAAAAGGCCTACATAAATCAACAACATCAGCCTTTATGTCGGTTTTTATGACGTGAAGGCTTTATGGAATTTTTTAACTTCTTATTCGAAATGCGTGGTGCCATTCTATCTGGAATTTTTCGGACACAAAGGATAACGAGGGCAAAAATTAGTTTCACTGAAGAATTAAATACTGCATTACAAAACAAAGCTCGTCGGATTCTTCCGTGATACACAAGGACTTCGTTTCCATGTCCATGACCAATACTTATGACTTAGGAACTCGTATGTTTCGCGCTACCCATATCAGATTTCTTGGTAGCCTATTAAACTGACTCCATATGCAGCACCTTTACAGAACCACAGGAAAACCTAGTATATAACAATACTGTCGCTACCCGTTAACTATTTGTCGATACTTACAAAAATCTAACCTTGAGCATTACAGTAGGAGAAACCAATTCGATATCATCTGCGTATCTCCGCTGTGTTTCTCCTTCTTACAATCTGTTTCAGAACCAAAAAAAGTCGTATGATGACGCATATCCTTGTCGGAATCCAGTCCATGTTTGAAAAGTTGAGCTGCGATGAGTTGCTTTCAAACTAAAACGTTGCATCGCGTGTTCTTTAGCATTAGACACAACTTTATCAATTTTGGTGTAATCCCGAATTCCGTCATCGCTTTATAGAGCTGCAGTGTCTCTTCATAAAAATCTTGGGTAGTATTAACATCCGGTGGGTGCAGTGACCTAGTGGTTATTGCGTTGGACTACTAAGCGCGGGGTCCCTAGCTCAAATTCCGAAAGTGATAACATCTATTTTTTTTTTTTTCACTTTTTCACCTCTTGAGAAGCTTCTCAAATTTGCTGTTCGGATTAGGATTAGGCGTTAACCGGGTCATCCTCTTCTTTGATGCAAAAATAATAACTACGTCCACACAAAAGAAGGGGGAAGCTAGGTTTGAGGCCGTGTATGGGCCGTAAATGTCAAATATTTCATTTTAAACATCTGGTCTATGATGGATCTGGCAGGCTAGAAGCAACTCTAGTATTTGCCAATATGTGTTGCAGAACGGCTTTTGACGTTCAGACATAATGTTGGATCGTATATGCTACATTCACTAGGAATATACCTCGGTAATTGGGGCAAGATATTGGGCAATCTTTCTCGTAGGTTAGACATATCTAACTGATATTCCAGTCAACGAGCATTTGCCCATATAGATTGCAACAGCATTTACACATTCATGGCATCTACGTTTTTGCTGGAATCAGAACCGCTCTTTAGCTTTTTGATGGCAGCGCTCTTCAATACTGGGAGGGAGCGTTGTATCTTTATTAACTGGAGGTGGGTGTGTTTCTTGCTCTATCACACTCTTGACATAACGCCTATTTAGCAGCCGCTGGAAATGCTTCCTGAATACATTTGGGATTTCTTACGCATCTGTTGCTTGGCTGGCAACTGTAACAAGTGTCGCAAGATTTTATTCCTTTCCTGATCCTCAAGTTTTTAAATGGCGTGCGTCAGTGCCTAGTGCATACTCCGTATTCCTTCTGGATCGGCTTGGCATAAACTGTTGTCTCTCACATAGTTTCTTTGACGTCACAACTTCAAAACTGGAGCGTCATTGTAAACCCCAAGAACTAGATTTTAATATCTACTGCGGAATCGAGCGGTGCCGTTGGGAAATCGTGCCATTCGCTACCATCTTTACTCAAAGCTACTGGCTAACTCCAAAAACTCCTAAATAACCTGTTGTCGGAATATTTCAAAACAGTTCATGTAGGGTGTTTGTCCTTCTACCTGCAATGTCAACCGCTTAACTTGCTATCCATTCAAATAACGCCGTTATACGTTGTTGACCCATTGCTTCCCAAAGTTTTAACGTGTTTCATCGCTCCCTGGCGCTAAAATCCACTTTCCGGGATAATACACTTCTCGGATTTAGAAAGCCCGTTTGTAAATATATCCATCTCTGACGAAGTGTGTTCTGGTGACGTGACCGTTGACTCTTATCTTGGTAATTCTTCCGCTGCTGTCTTGGGAAATGAATTGTCAAAAGACGCGTACTAGTCGCCCATCTAAACCTTGATAGAAGTCCTCCGTACTCTTTGAATTTTGACACACATCTTCTTCTAGGTCCAGTGGCTTAGTGGTCTCAAATTAGATGTTCGGAGTGAGCGTTAAACTAGCGACCTCATTCTTTGTGGCAAAATATAAAACTTGGACACAAATGAATGCAGAAAGCTGTGATGGCCAAAAATGGCAGATATTTGATTTTTTTTCTTCTACAGACTGGGTTCCAAGTCTAGGAACCCTTTGGACATATTTTTAAAGAGGACATTTTTTTGGTATTTAAATTCATTCCCATTTCAAATTTACAGACTATTACCTTCCTAATATCTCAGCGCCATATTTATGTGTTTCTGTCGTAAGATCCTTTTTTGTGTACTTGTATGAATCATATTGTGTTGCTTTTATTGTCTTGCTTATCATTTTTCGTTGGTATCAAGGATTTATCATAGAATTTAACCCCATCAACAAGGAGTGTTTGTCTAACAGAATAATAAACTTTCTTATCACTGAATAGTTTCAAGAAAAACTTCCTTTTCCAACTGGACGTCCATAACAAAAAATAATTAAAAAAAAAAAAAAAACCTTCAGTTCAGCGCGGTATAAATGTGGTAGAGTACAATTTAGACTTTTGCTAAACCCAGGAGAAAAACCATTCTAAACATCACATCATTTCCAAAACCAAACTAATCCGTTGTTTGATTTTTCACCCCGATTTCAGGACAATTATATGGCTTGGAAAAATTCTGGGCATTCCTTAAATACTACAAAAACGGAGAAAAACTCGACGTTCAGCCTAAACTTGCCGAGTACCTCAAAAAGTTCAAGACTATCGAAGATTTCCGTGTTGTCGCATCGGAAATCGATGAAATGCTACAAGGTGTTGGCCGTTTAAACAATCGACACACCATGCAACGACATCGCAGCATTTCCGAGAGTGAAGGAGTAAAAGTCGCCGGTAAACGTCCCAACACAACCATCTCCAATCGCAGTGATTACGTGGGTCATCAATTGTTGGCCCAACAGCAGGTCCATCAACAACAACAACATCTTCAGCAGCAAAACAATTACAACAATCGCCGTCGTACCGGGTCGTTTGGTAGCGGTCGCGTACGTAGTGGTTCGCTAGGTAATAAACCACAAGTGGCCAATCGCAACTATCACTACGGATCGCCGAATGAAACTACACTACGTCGCAGTGGTGGGAGTGTTGGCAGCAACTCAGGTATTGGACCATCGTCCAGCAATAGGTATAGAAACTTTTCCTCCAATCAGAATCAAAAACCGAAACAAGTACAAAGGGCCCCAACCGCCGCACCAGGAGGAGAACAAACCAAACAGCCAAATACAACTAATGATCAACCGAAGCAACAACAACAACAGCAACCCCAACAGCAGCATCAGTCATCAGTGAAGCCATCGGAGAATAAACAATCAACGTCGTCGGAGAAATGAAAGAATCGATAAATATTTTAAAACATATATATAACTTTTTTTATACACAAAATGAAATATATTTTTCACTTCACATTTCACATTATATACTGAAATAAATAAATAAAGTAAAAATTAGTGGTGCCAAGAGACACTTTCGAATTGTGTAAGTTTTTTCTAGAAACAAACGAATTAACCACAAAATAAATGAACTCTTTCATGAACTAGTGAAATTGATTTGGATACACGAACATGAATAACGAAACGAATTCGAGTCAGCAAAAAATAAAAAAATAAATAAAATGCATACATACATATAAATATTGTTTGCTACAAACAAATAAAACAAAAAAATTAAAAAAAAAAATTCTTCCTTAATTAGTTGTTAAGCATTTATGCAACGGAATCGTTTATACAAATTAAAATATTTTTTTTTTTCTTTTTGACGTTACACTATATCAACTATATAATTATAATTGTAAACGTGTGCTAACACATTTTTACCAAAAAAAATACTTGCGTTGTATTTTCTTTATTTTCTTCTAATTTTTTTCTTTCATAACCTTACATATTATTGTATTCTTTAAGATTTTCTTTAATTTTCTCTTCTTTTTTTCAAGATAACCACCAGATAGAAATGATTATTTTTAAGCAACACTATTTTTTTGTTTTAAATTTACTTTTCTTTCGCCAGAAAATCATTAAAATGTTGAATATATTTTTGAATTTAAAAAAATGCGTTTTGTTACCAACAAAAAAAAACTATAAAACTCACAAAAAAAAAATTAAATAACAAAACTATTGAAACCACTAAAAACAAATTCATGTTGATATTCTACTTATATATACGCCAGCTCTTGTTTAACACAAAAAAATAATAAAACAAAAAAATCATAATCCAACTCACAGAACCTATTATACAGTAAATTTATATATATATCTCTATAATATAAAATTCTTATAATAAAATAAATCTAATCGAGTGAACCAAAACTCCTTTTTTTTTGTAAATAATTTTTTCTTTGTAGTTTATTAAATATAAAAAAAAAGAAAAAAAAAAACAAAATTAGTTAAAGCAAAACAGATGAAAACGGAATAAATAATTTTAAATTTAATTACAATTACCAGTTTATATAATGAATGAAGGGATGATTTTTATCGAGTACTATTATTATATAATTATGATTTTTATTTGATAAGTTACTTAAAAAGTGATAGTTAAACAAACAAAAAATATAAAATATATAAAACACACAAAAACCTAAAAAAAAAAATGACAAAAAAATGTTAAAAAATTATAGAAAAAAAGTGGCAAAAAAATTAATAAAAAAAAAAGTTTACAAAACTGAATTTAGATGTTTAGCTTTGTTAGCTCGTCTAATGCGGGGTGTTTTCATTTTCCTTCGTTTCTATTTAGTTTTGGGGGGCGTTATTACTAGTGATGTGCTTAACCGGAATTTTCTTAACTCGAGTTAACCCCAGCAAGGCTATCATCGATGCCTTTTACAAAAAGGAGAAAATTAATTCAATCAATGGTACATACATTGAGTATTCCAACGAAGTAAAATATCTTGGAGAGATCGGCCGAGTTCATAAAAGTAAAAATGCGGCAGGACTGCAATTTTTGCGTTCATTAATGTAAAAAAATTGAATTTTCTTTGCATGAGGGCAGTTGTCACCTGCGTTCATATAAGCAAATTGGCAGTCAAACTGCGATCAACTCTGCATTGAATTTTGTTTTGTTGCCGAGCTGCAGGAGAAAATATGTAAGCATGCAATATAATTGAAAATTTAATAGATTTTGCCAAAAGAAAGGAAGATTTTTTTATTAATTAACAAATTAAAATATATTATTTTTTTTATATACATTTTGGGGGCGGAAATTGGCACCAAATTGGTTATTTCCATTCGTTTAGAAATGAACGATTAAAAAAATCTATTCTTTGAGAAAAATCTTCCAAATAGTTAACAAAGTGCCAGCCTCAGAGAGGTTTTGGGTCGACTTAAAGTGGACAAATCTCCTTTTCAGTTACTGTTGAGAAATTGATTGATTCAAGTTCTAAATAATATTGCATTATAAAAAACGAGCCTGAAATGTGGCCGTTTTCATACGAATGGAATGTTTCTTGAAATTCAGTTCATTCTTATCAAAGTAATCTTCCTTTTTCTTTGAATTTTGCTTGATCCATTTAAGTGATTTTTATCAATCCTAAAATTATTGTTTTAATGAAAATTCTTTACAAGTTTTTGTATAAAACACAACCAAACTCTGTCACTGAAAGAAGAAAGAGAAGCTAAAAATGTCTGTAATTTTTGTCCGGTCTACTGCATATATGAACACTTTTTTTGGAAACGCAAAACTGCCGCAAACATGCAGCAGTATTTCTGTTCATAATTGCATGGAATCAATATTTTCTGCATGGCATGTGCAACAATGTTGCAATTATGAACTCGCCCATCCTCGACAAAAGACTAAGCTGGAACTCGCACATTAACAACAAAATTCAAAAAGCAACCAAAGCTTTCTGGGCTTGCCGAAACATGTATGGTAAAACCTGGGGAATCTTTCCAAAGACCACACACTGGATCTACACGATCATGGTCAGGCCCATTATAACATACGCTTCAATAGTATGGTGGAACAAAGTCACCCAAAAAACAACTATAAATAAATTAAACAAGGTACAACGGCTTGCCTGTCTAAGCATTACCGGAGCTATGCGTACCTGTCCTACAGCGGCTATAGAAGCCTTAATAGGACTAAAGGCTGAACTATAATGGAAGCTGGTTGCGGACGACCACTTCCGTAACTGTGCGAACACATGCAATTTGTATTGTACGACCATAATAGCTTTTTGCTTCGATTCGTTCAGTTTTCGTTCACTTTTGCTCACTTACGAAAAAGCGAATTGATTCGCTCTTTCTCTTTCTTTTGTTCTTTCATACACAAATTTTACATTTCATTTCAACAGCTGTGTACATTTAAATTTGTAAGTTCCTAAGCAACGGAATTTTGTTTTTATTGTTTGCAATTCCATATCCATTATTCCATTCTCAAAAGTCTATTATGGGCAACTTGAGTAATTGAGAGTACTGAAGAAAACTTAACTTAGAATTTTGACATTAGCTTCCGATTGCTTCCGTCTATTATAGTTCAGCCTTAACACCCCTCCACATTTATATAAAAAAAAGTGGCAATTCGCAGCTCAGCAAGTTTGACACAAGCGGAAGAGTTCAAACATTAGTGAACACCTTAAACTAATTGAACTTCTATCCGAATTTCCAGAACTTGACATAATCTGTGCGGTTACAGACCGCTTACCAAAGACACTATGCTTTGACTAAAGATTCTCAACGGAGATCACGACCAGAGAAGCATGTTGTAGCAACAACCCACCAAACTGCCTAAACGGCCTAAAGTGGTATACGGATGGTTCTAAAATGGACTCAGGGGTAGGAGCTGGCATACATGGACCAAATAAAAACATCTCAATACCTATGGGAAAAAAAACCCTAGTGTATTCCAAGCTGAGCTCCATGCCATAAAAGAATGCGAAAACCTAATACCTACTGAGATATTAAAGGCGCAAACATCCATATATTCACGGACAGCAAGCAGGTGCCCTACCCTGGGGCCATATTTTATAAAACGAATATCGTTAAAATCACTTCGTTCTCGTTGAAATGTGATTACATAAAACGAGTATCGTTCTTGATTTTACGATACTCGTAATTTTTTACGACTGGCATTGGGCAGTCGTATTGCTTTCGTTTTCGTTGAGCTGTCATAAATTTCTCGTTTTACACAATTGCGCTTTGTCGTGACTATCGTTTACTTCTGTTTCGTTTACTTGCCGTTCGTTTCGTTTTATGTAATAGAGCCCCTGTATTTCGATTCGAAAGTTAAAATCATTCGGAATGGTTTTTCGAATTTGAATTGGCACTGTGTACTACTTTCGAAACGAATAAAAATGCTACCAAATAAATATTTCCAACTTTCGGACATTTTGTTCGAGAGTCGCGATACTCATACATACTCGGTCATTTTTTTTTCGAGAGTCGCGATACTAATATGAGAATTGTCAAAAAACAATTGTAAACAAAGTGAAATTAAAGATTATTGACGATCGTTCCAAAAAATTGCATAAACCATTAAATTTGATAATGGACTCAGTAGCACTGTGGTTGGATAGAAAGAAGAATTCAAAAGAAGCGTTCATGTATGTTTTGAACAGCATACGTGATAATTTTGCCACCGCAATAAGATCAACACCCATTCCAATAATTATAAAGTTAGGAGCAACGCTAAAGTTGCTGGGTCAAGGCGGCTACCAACACCAAATTGGTCAAGACCGACACATTGGTGTAGCACAGCAGACAATGTCAAGTTGCATTGCAGAAGTTTGTAGTGCCATTGCAAGTTAGTTGAGCCCAAAAACACATTAATGGCGTTTTCCATTGGAAAAATAATAATTTTTTTTTAATCTGAATACGTCACAAGACCGATTTTGACAGTTGTTGTGTTCCATTGGGCAAAAAAAATGATTTTTTTTGATCTAAGATCAATTTTGCAAATCTGTATTTTTCGGCAAATCTACCAATACCAATACAAATGATAGCTGTCAGTTCGCCTAGAGTGACTTTCATTTTGATTTATTACTTCGGCTGTGAAAAACAAGCAAGAGTGCTTTGCGTTTAGATTTATCAGTGGATATAAATATAGAAAATAAAGTTATACGCGAAACGTGAACTATTAAGTTCAGCGAGTATTCGGAATATTAAAAGGACGATTTCGTTGCCTCCTTGCAGCAAGGGAACTTCATTATGCTCCTGAAAAAGTCGTTCAAATTTTAAACATGTGTTGTGCACTGCACAATATATGTTTAATACATAATGTTGAGACCCCTACACACATTCCAACCGAAACGCAGAAGAAGATACTTCATCTAATACTGTTGATAACCATGACGTTTCGAAAGCCAATCACTTTTCAAACATTGCAAAGAAGATTAGGGATCAGATTAAAAACTAATTTAATGACATAAAATCTACCAAGATCTCAAATTGATTTTGCTTCGCGCTCACGTTTTTGTTAGAATTCCTTAAAATGTCAATTTAAGGACAGAAAGTAATTATTTATGTTATATACATCATTGAACTTTATTCCTTTTCTGTTACCACTGAAAAATTATATAAATAACTTACATTTTACGACAAACACAACTTCTCCGCAATGAAAATCGTCAACGAAAGAAAAATCCGAGATTCGAAAAAGCTGATGAACTAGCCAGAAAAGGTTCGGAAACCCACTTCATTGGACCTTAACCCTTCTGTGCAATCCCCAAATCAGCCATAAATCTGGTCATAAAAAAACTGGGAACAAAACAAATGTTTTTCATACTGGGGAAACATCCCAGGCCTAAGACAGGCCAAAAGAGCTATTCAGCCCTTCAAATCAGATGCCAATAAGATACTAAATCTTCGCAGGCACGATATAAAACACTTATTAGGCTACCTAACTGGTCAGCACGGTCTGCGATATCACCTAAATAAAATGCATCTAGTCGACTCACCGGAGTGCAGACCATGTCTAGAAGAAGACGAAACAGCCAAGCATATCATATGTGAATGCCCGGCCTTTACGGTATGAGAAGGGAATCTTTCTTTAGGGAACTTTTAAGTCCCGAAGAACTGAGGAAATCTTCGGCTGAAAGTATTATCAGCTACATTAGGAAAGAAGAAGCGCTACTAACCTAAAAAACATCTGACGGCAAGCACAATAGATCTTTTAGGTCGATGTGTATATTACTGCTTAGGCAAGTCAGAATTAAAAAAAAACCCGAGTTGTAACCCGAGTTGGATAACTCGGTTTGAAAAAAAAAAAAAATATTTTAAATATTTTTCAAAGTATTTGTATTTCCCGAAAATGTATACGAACAAGAGTTTTGTTTTTGCAAATATGTAACTCTTCCTTGGTTTTTGGAAAACTTCCCACACTATAGATGATTTTCTTCGGCCTGGCATTATTTGAGTTATAAAAGAGATTAATACAGTGGAAAACAACTGAATCTAACAACTAAATATTTCAAACTGCCAACGCCAACTCAATCATATGGGAAGATAAAGCGTAAACAAACACAATATCAAACAAGTAGCTACTGGTTGGCATCAACCCTTAGGCCCGGTTTGTTCACTGCCGGTCAAATCGACATTTAGGTTACCGCAGTTTTGGTTTAACCCACGATTAACTACATCTTTCGCTTCGGTGGATGTGCGATAAATCGTTCCATTTTCCAGTATATCTGTCAAACTCATTCTGTGGGTTATCATTCTTATTGTGTTTATTTTTGTATGAACTAGGTGTGGGATTGAAATACAGTGAACCAAAAAAAAAACGAGTGGTGGGTGCACGACTGGGTCGTACGCAACTTTCTCTTTCACAGCGAGTTGGGCGTTACATCAAATAGTACGCATTTTGATTATTAATGCTAAAAATTATATAAAATGTCGAAATGTGATTATACGAACGTTTACTCCGAAATTTGAAGTAATCGGTGTCTATGTGAAAAATAATTATTTTTCGTTATTGGCCAAAACTGAAAATTCCGTTAAGTGATAGTTGGGCTAAAACTAATTATGTGGAATTGTTTAAAACTATAAAAGTAGTATATATATTAAATTTCATTCAATTTGACATAGTAGTTTGCGAGAAATTAACAATTTTCTTTATATGGCCTGAATGACAAAATCCGTTATATGGATTTTCTCGAAAAAACTAGGTATGCAGTTTTGTTGAAACTAATTTGCTTATAGTATATGTAAAGTTTAATCAAAATCGTTAGAGCCGTTTTCGAGAAAATTTAGGTTATGTGTAATTTTTATATGGCAGGTACCGTTATTAACATGGCTAAAAGCAAACAAAAAAAATGGCCTAGAATTATGACCAACACAAGCTTGGATACGAAGTTTGAAGAAAATCGGTCAAGCCGTTTAGGCTGGGGAGACCATTACGGACAGACGGACCGACGGACGGAATTCCAAAAACCACTTTTTTAGGCTCCGCTATCATCGTAATGTTATAATCAATCAAAATCTCGAGGTCGAAAATTTTCACGAAAACAATATCTTTCTCTTTGTAAGAGAAAGTTAAAAATAAAAAACTGGGACACCTATTACCCTTAAGTTTTACTTTAAAAAACTCAGCCATTTTTTAATGTATTGAAACGAAATAAACTACACATCATAGCATATTTTATTGCGATTTTAGTTACATAAAAACATGTTATTTTCAATTTTTTTATAATTTTAACAAAAATAAAATATAACAAATTCATCGGCCAAAAAAAAACTGGGACAGTTGTTTTACAAGGCCACTGTTGAAGCACCGTTGATTTTTTTTTCTTTTTTAACTTTCTCTTACAAAGAGAAAGATATTGTTTTCGTGAAAATTTTCGACCTCGAGATTTTGATTGATTCTAACATTACGATGATAGCGGAGCCTAAAAAAGTGGTTTTTGGAATTCCGTCCGTCGGTCCGTCGGTCCGTCGGTCCGTCTGTCCGTAATGGTCTCCCCAGCCTAAACGGCTGGACCGATTTTCTTCAAACTTCGTATCCAAGCTTATTTTAGTCATAATTCTAGGCCATTTTTTTTGTTTGCTTTTAGCCATGTTAATAACCGTACCTGCCATATAAAAATTACACATAACCTCAATTTTCTCGAAAACGGCTCTAACGATTTTGATTAAACTTTATATATACCATAACCATATTAGCTCCAACAAAACTGCATACCCAGTTTTTTCGAGAAAATCCATATAACGGATTTTGTCATTTAGGCCATATAAGGAAAATTGATAATTTCTCGCAAACTATTATGTCAAATTGAATGAAATTTAATATATGTACTACTATTACAGCTTGAAGCAATTCCACATAATTAGTTTTAGCCCAACTATCACTAACCGGAATTTTCAGTTTTGGCCAATAACGGAAAATCATTATTATTCACATTGACATCGATTCCTTCGAATTTCGGAGTAAACGTTTGTATTAACACATTTCGACATTATTTATATCATTTTTAGCATCAATAATCAAAATGCGTACTATTTGATGTAACGCCCAACTCGCTGTGAAAGAGAAAGTTGCGTACGACCCAGTCGTGCACCCACCACTCGTTTTTCTTTCTTTATTTTCTTTATCTTCCGCTATTTTGTCAAGTTGCTTACAATTGCATATTGATGTCATTAAACTTCTTTGTGGGAAAAAATGGAAAACAAACAGACGTCTCGCGATATGAAAGCGTTAATAATTGATTATTATGAAAAAAAAAACAGTATTCGTGAAATTTCTGCAATTTTAAAAGAACAGTTTTCTTCATCGTGTTTCGGGAAGTGGAAGGCCTTCAAATATTTCCACGGAGCAAACTAAACGAAGGATATTAAGAATTATAAATGCAAATCCAAAGGAATCAGCTGTCGCAATTGCTAAAACCTAAAAAAAGAGACAAAATTACAGATGTTCATCCGCAGACGGTGCGCAATTTCCTACATAAAGAAGGTTTCAAAGCCCGCACCCCTCGCAAAAAGCCGTCTTTATCTGAAAGAAATATAAAGAAACGACTGGAGTATGCCAAGGAGTACGTGCAAAAAACGGATGAGTTTTGGAACCAAGTGATTTTTTAACTTTCTCTTACAAAGAGAAAGATATTGTTTTCGTGAAAATTTTCGACCTCGAGATTTTGATTGATTATAACATTACGATGATAGCGGAGCCTAAAAAAGTGGTTTTTGGAATTCCGTCCGTCGGTCCGTCTGTCCGTAATGGTCTCCCCAGCCTAAACGGCTTGACCGATTTTCTTCAAACTTCGTATCCAAGCTTGTGTTGGTCATAATTCTAGGCCATTTTTTTTGTTTGCTTTTAGCCATGTTAATAACGGTACCTGCCATATAAAAATTACACATAACCTAAATTTTCTCGAAAACGGCTCTAACGATTTTGATTAAACTTTACATATACTATAAGCAAATTAGTTTCAACAAAACTGCATACCTAGTTTTTTCGAGAAAATCCATATAACGGATTTTGTCATTCAGGCCATATAAAGAAAATTGTTAATTTCTCGCAAACTACTATGTCAAATTGAATGAAATTTAATATATATACTACTTTTATAGTTTTAAACAATTCCACATAATTAGTTTTAGCCCAACTATCACTTAACGGAATTTTCAGTTTTGGCCAATAACGAAAAATAATTATTTTTCACATAGACACCGATTACTTCAAATTTCGGAGTAAACGTTCGTATAATCACATTTCGACATTTTATATAATTTTTAGCATTAATAATCAAAATGCGTACTATTTGATGTAACGCCCAACTCGCTGTGAAAGAGAAAGTTGCGTACGACCCAGTCGTGCACCCACCACTCGTTTGTGATGAATCCAAATTTTACATTGTTGGTAGCGGTGGTCGACGTTTTGTATGGAGAAGGGACAGAACTGCCTTGGACCCAAAAAATGTTACTCCCACAGTTGAGCACGGTGGTGGAAACATAATGGTAGCAAAAGGTGTTGGTTCCCTTCATATAATTGAAGGGAATTTAACAAAATTTCGATACATTGACATCCTTAAACGTTATATAATATTGTTGCATGATAACGATCCAAAACACACAGCTGGCATAACAAGAAGTTTTGAGAGCGAAAGGCAAATAACACAAAGTAATACAATTTGTAAATATTGCAATTTATTGTTACTGTCCCAGTTTTGTTTGGCCGATGAATTTGTTGTATTTTAGTTTTATTTTATTTTTGTTAAAATTTAAAAAAAAAACTGAAAATAACATATTTTTATGTTACTAAAATCGCAATAAAATACGCTATAATGTGTAGGTTTTTTTCATTTCAATATATTACAAAATAGCTGAGTTATTTCAAGTTAAACTTTAGGGTAATAGGTGTTCCAGTTCTTTTTTGGTTCACTGTATATGTTTCCTAGTTGGTTCTGGCAGGCTCGGCGTAAATCGAAAATGAAGCAATAAAAAAGAAAACTTCAGAAAACCTCGCAGAAAACAAAAAAACCGCTTGAATATTTAATTAATACAAAAATCACAAAAACAACGTGTGGAAAAGGATATGAGTTTTATTACCTACATACATCGGGCTTATAACAGACCGTCATAAAATCATAAAAAAACACAACAGGTAGATTGTATTTTGTGTATTTTGCAATTATACAAATGGCTGATATTTAACATATGTGCTGGGGCCATATTTTATAAAACGAATTTCGTTTAAATCACTTCGTTCTCGTTGAAATTTGATTACGTAAAACGAGTATCGTTCTTGATTTTACGATACTCGTAATTTCTTACGACTGGCATTGGGCCCCAGATTTGCTAAGAATTGATGACCCTTTGTTTCTGTTTTTTCTTCAATATCAATATAAAAAAATATTGGTATTAACCTATCGCCAGCTTTTAATTCCTTTATTGACTCTGGAATTATCTACAATTGAATCGATTCCTAAACCCAAATCGATTTTAATATCAAGATTGAAACCATGTACTTCCTCCGAAAATGTGATGACTCACTTGGTTTCAACAAACCTCGTCCCCGCAGGTACCTCTATTAAATGTACTAAAATTAGTAAACCGGAAAGTTTCGTTTCCTCATTTAAAATTGTTGTACCACCAAATCTATTCGAAAAAGTATGTGTCACTAACTCATGGCCCGTAAATACTATTGTCAATGAGTTTAAGCCACGGAGAGCTAAACGCGGAGTTAAAAGCTCAGCACCAAAAAACTCTATCGACTGTCCCTCTACTACCAAAATG
This sequence comes from Rhingia campestris, assembly GCA_932526625.1. Lineage (NCBI taxonomy): Eukaryota > Metazoa > Arthropoda > Insecta > Diptera > Syrphidae > Rhingia > Rhingia campestris. The sequence goes on from OW052183.1 coordinate 147,773,199, forward strand.
TAAGAGGGCTCTGAACAAAAGCAAAAAAATATATTTCTAAACTCTCAAGCCTTTTCACACGACATATTCTCCTTAACCGAAACATGGCTTAACGCCAGTATACTTGACTCGGAACTCTTTAATCATGAGTTCTTAGTATATAGGAATGACCGTCACATAAATGACCTAAAAGCGCTTGGAGGAGGTGTTTGACTGCGGTTCGCAGTTACCTTACATCTGAGAAAATTGATTTTCCATTCATTCTTAATACCGAAATTATTTGTGTTAAGATAACTATTGGAAATAAATACCTCTATGTCGCAAATGCGTACATTCCCTCCTATCGTCTTGGTACTCTGTATTCTGAGCTATCAAAGGCTTTAGAATACATGTTTGACTTATCGTGTTGTGACAGTAATATTTTGTTGCTGGGTGATTTCAACTTACCACACATAGAATGGGTGCCTTCGGAAGGAGAACCTCATTTTATACCATCAGAAGTCCCTGCACAACAAGAGCTATCATTACTTGATAACATTTTATCATTTGACTTACAGCAAACAAGCTGTATAAAAAATCATAATAATCGAATTCTCGATTTAGTTTTTTCTTCTGACTCTGTTAGTACTGCAGTATTAGAATCTAGTACCAGTAGATATCACTAACATGGATAAAAATCATCCTCCATTAGATATTTTTATTGACAAAGGCGGACATCTGTACGAACATTCTGACTCGTATGATCGTTCGTACTCTTCTGACTTTCGGAAGGCGAACTTTCAAAGGCTATCCGAAGAAATAATTCTTTCGAATGTTAATATTGACAGCCTCTCCAATTTAGAAGAAGCTGTTAACAAATTCTTTCTTCTAATAAAAGATTGCATGGATAGAACTATCCCAGTCAAGCATTCTAAGAATGCTCAAATCCAGCATCCTTGGTACACGAAAGACCTTAAATCTCTTCGGAATATACGTAACCGGGCCTGGAATAATTTTGTTAAAAGTCAGAATCAATACGACTATGATAAGTACCTGAATTATTTTAAGGAATTCTCTGCGATGTCAAATAGTTTATATAATGGCTATATAGCCAATATGGAGAATGCTCTTAAAAGTGACCCAAAACGCTTTTGGAGTTTTGTCAATTCGAAGAGAAAAACGGATGGATATCCAGCCAACTTCTCTTACAATAATTCAAAAATATCGAGCTCTATTATTTTATCTAACTTGTTCGCAGAGAATTTCAGTAAATCATCTATTGATACCCCTCTTGTCTTAGACGAACAATATTTCAGTTATCTCAATGACTGTTCTCAAGTTAGTTTCAGCAACGTCACATTTGACGATGAGACCATAATTAAATATATCGCTTTATTAAATAATGATTATTCTGCTGGGCCCGATGGAATCCCACCAATAGTAGTAAAGCAATGCAAAGATGCTCTTTTGCCATACCATAAGTATATGTTTGAAAGCTCCCTTAAAACAGGAGTATTCCCAACTCAATGGAAAAATGCATTTATTACACCTGTTTTTAAAAAACGTGAACGAGGAGACATTTCTAATTACAGACCTATTTCAAAACACTCTTGCATTCCTAAGTTATTTGAACATATTATTTCTGATAAATTGGTATTCCTGTGTCGAAACATTATCTGTAAAGAGCAGCATGGCTTTGTAAAAAATCGATCCACTGTCACAAATCTCTTAACTTTTATGCATCATTGTTCCAAAAGGTTGGAAAATAAAAAAGAGGTCGATTGTATATACACTGACTTTTCCAAAGCTTTTGACCAGTTATCACATAACATCATAATTTTTAAACTTAAGGCTTATGGTTTCCCTCCAGGTTTCATAAATTGGGTTCAATCATATCTCTTACTAAGAACTTGTCAGGTAAAATTTAGAGGCTCTAAATCCAACCCTTTTGTTGCCCAATCTGGAGTACCCCAAGGTAGTCATTTAGGCCCTATCTTATTTATTCTTGCTATTAACGATGCAAAAGCTTGTATTCGAGAGAGCAAAATACTGATATATGCTGGTGACATGAAAATTTTCAAATGTGTACGAGATCTAAGCGATTCGCTTTCACTTCAAACTGATTTAAATAGCTTTACAACATGGTGTTTTAAAAACGGTTTGAATCTGACCCCACTAAGTGCCAGCATATGTCATTTTCACGAAAACGCATTCCGTCCAATTTTAGTTATACTCTGTCGGGGCACACTCTCTGTCGTATAAACAGTTTTAAAGATCTTGGTGTTTATTTTGATCCTAAATTGGAGTTTAATAAACACATAAACGTTATTGTGAATAAATCCAACTCTATGTTGGGATTTATAAAAAGGTGGTCAAAAGAGTTCAATGATCCTTATGTCACCCTTTCGTTATATAATTGTCTAGTTCGCCCTCACTTGGAGTATGCCTCACAGGTGTGGACACCTATGTCGTTCATTCAAATAGAATTGAGGCAGTCCAACGTAAATTTATAGGATTTGCTTTGAGAGGACTTCCATGGGATGATGTACACAATTTGCCTCCGTATAGGTGTCGAATTAAACTGCTGCAGTTGTTGCCTTTGTCTCAACGTAGACTTAACAATGACATGGTCTTCTTACACCAAATATTATCAGGACAAATAGGTGCTACTGATCTTTTAAGTGCTATTGGTTTTAATACCCGTGGAGGATCCTATAAACTTCATAGACTAAATATTTTACATATACCTAATCATAAATACAACTATGGTATGCATGAGGCTATAAGTCGCATGAGTAGAGTTTACTATAAAAATAGCGATGTAGTTGAACTGCATGTTAGTAAAAGTAGTTTAAAAAACACTTTGCGTAATTGTATTCTAGAGTCGTAATAAGTGTATGTATATTTTTTTTTTGTTAATAATACAAAAATAAAGTTAAATTTCATCGTTTATTGATTTTGTTAGTGACGTCAAACTAAATTCAGAGTTTTTTTATGTCCCACTAACAAATGCACTAAATGATGAGCCTGTGGATGCATTTTATATGCTGTGGCAAATCTCTGCTCGTAGATGCGCTTATATTAAGCTCGCTACGACACAGATCTGATAGTGTTTAAGAACATAGCACACGAATAATTATCTGATTTCGCACGGAATGTTGTTCTGTGAATGACACGTCAAAAGCAATACACACTCTCGAAACCAAGCATGAAGAAAAAAAATTCCAGAAAAACATCGGTTAACTGACAGATTTGTCCGGACGGGCGGTTACAGATTTGTCCGGTTAACTAACCTAACCGTGGATTCTCTGGTTAAATTTTGTGTGAGCAAACGCATTCGTCGGTTTGGGCTGTAATAACCGTCCGTTAAAGTTAACGGACAGTGAAACAACCGGCACTAAGCATATCAACGTCAGCCCGAGTTGGAAAATGCAAACCGAATTAGTCAAATCGGTTTCGGTATACACTCGAAAGACGAATCTCAACTCGAGTTGATTTGCATTCATACTCAAAACCAAACCGAGTTGTGATGTGATTCTATCAATACATGTATTTTGGTTTATTTTTTTCGTCTTCGTGTAGGTAACAGATATCTGACTGACTGGGGCACTGGCTACTGACTAGTGACTACCTGACGCTGTTCATATGCTAGGTGTGTGTTTGCTTACCAAAAACGAAACCAAATCATGTGTTCACTCGTTTTTTTCTGTTCTCTGTTAATCGGTTTCTCCAACTCGGGTTAGAACCAAATCCAACTCGAGTTAATTCGGTTTAAATGTTGATACATCACTAGTTATTTTTGCGGGTTTTACTTTAGCCTTGTTTTAGAAAAAAAAAATTTTTTTTTAAAAATAATCATTTCTTTCCAGTTATCCATGTCCATATTATGCTCTAGGACTTTGACAAAAAATCGAATGCAGCATAGTAATTTCCTGATCTCAACCCTATCTTTTTCAACCACGATAAGTCGAGTTGGCCTTATCTTTATGAAGGGGCTTTCCTATCTTTACATTTAAATAAAACAAAGTGTGTGCGAGATATCATCGAATTTGTTTAAAAACCCTATCGATCCCAATTTGTACGCGGACATAACTTACTTACTTTTCGGGCTCCCGACCCGTGAAGAGTCTCTGCCTGAGACTCTGCAGCCTTTTATCCTCTACGATCCCAGGCATGCTGCTTCCAGTTGTCCAGACCAAGCGCTCTGGCATCCGCGATGGCTTGGTCTTTGAAACAGAGGTTCAGTCTTCCTTGTCTTCTCAAACCTGGGGGCTAGGATTCGAAAAACCTGGAGCTGGAGCATTATTGTCTATTCGCTCAATGTGACCGAGCCAATGTAGTCTACGTGTTTTGGCTTTTTGGACTACATCCACATCTTGGTACAGCACATAGAATTCGCGGTTGTATCTTCTCCTCCATTCGCCATTCTCGCGCACAGGACCAAAAATCCGACAAAGTATTTTTCTTTCGAAGGAGCCCAGTATCAGTATAAGTGTTTTGTGGGCACACATTTCGTCCTTCGAATTAGGAGTTTTGAACCCAGTTGTTTTGGCAAACCGAAGCAGCAACGGCTTCCTAGGGTAATTCTTCGCCGGATCTCCATTATGGTGTCATTCGTGGAATATATGTTTACGTAGGTGAACTCATTAACTACCTCGAAATTGGTGCTATCAATACTGACGTTTTGTTCTAAACGGTGGACAGATGCTTGTTTGTTTGTTGATAGCATGTACTTAGTCTTGTCCTCATTTACTTCAAGGCCAACGGATTTCACCTGTTCTTGAATCACCGTGAACGCTTTCATCACGGCACGCGCGACCGATGACAGCTGGACAAACCTGTTGAAGATAGTGCATTCCGTGTTGACACCTGCCTTGTGCACTATCTGCTCCAGTACGAGATTGAAGTAGTCGCATGATAGCGCTTCTCCTTTCCGAAATCCGGTGCGTGATTAGAATAGTTCGGAGGAGCTACTTCCAAACTGCACGTTTTAGTGCGTGTTTTCCAGCGTCACACCACACAGCTAAATCAGTATTGTCGGGATTCCGAATTTGGCCATCGCCATATGGAGGTCCTAACGATGTATGCTATCATACACGGTGGTGGAACTAGTTCTTCATTGTTCTCTTGGTTCTCTTCTTGCCCCATCAATCTCTCTACATGATGCCCATTAAGCAGCTACTGGAAATGCTGCTTAAACACATCTACTCTTCCCTGCGCTTCGGTGACTAGATTTCCTCCGCTGTCTTGAAGAGCCTGCGTTCCGGTTTCGTAGCCAGCAGCCAGTTGCTTATTAAAAAAAAACCTCTGGATGTTATTACGATCGCGCGACTCTTCAACCTCCTTGAGTTGGGAAGCCGCGTAACCCCTCTTCTCCTGGCTCGATACTCTTCTCTCGCTGCCCTTGTTTTGCGCTGCAGCGCTTTCTTGTGAGCATTTTCTGTTAGCTTTTTCCTGTACACGCATTCATCATAATATCACAGGCTCTTTCTCTGAATCTGGTATCCTAAAGTGGTTTCAGCTACCTCCTTGAATATGTCGCGATACTGACACCACTGATTGTTGGTGAGTGCACCGAGGAGAGTTTCATACTCAGGCGCTCGCTGTAGGTTCTAGCTACTCCAGGTGTGCTAAGGCGTCCAGCGTCGAATTTCTTTTTCTGGGCAGTTCGTAGATTCTTCTCGTTGTACTGGACAGTCGAGCTCTGAATTTAGCCGCGACAAGAAACGTTGCTATGACATCAGGTTGAGTACGACCAATGATGTGAATATCGTCGGCGTGAGCTAGCAGCTGCACCTGGTCTTGGTCGCCTTGTCAAAATCATTTTTTGGTATCGAATGTTTCGGTGAGGTCGTTGGCGACCCTGATTTAACAGCAAGAATTCTCCATTGTCATCCTCTACAGACGAACGAGTTTGGGCGGTATACCAAAACTAGAAATGGCTGTCTATAGTTCGTATCTTTAAATGCTGTAGTATGCGGCCTTGAAATCGAGGAATAAGTTGTAGGAATCGACTCGAACTCTTTGGATTTTTTCCGGGATCTGCCGAAGTGTTAAGATTTGATTAGTTGTGGACTTTCCTGGCCTAAAACCACACTGATCAGGTTGTTAGTAAAAGGTTTCAGTCGATCATATAAGCCTCTGTAGTTGGTGCAGTTCAGAGAGTCTTTTTTTTTGTGGATCGGGCAAAAGAAGCTGAGGTTCTATTCTTCAGGCATACTTTCATCTAATCAAGTTTTACTTCTGAGTTGGTGAATTTCACCGGCTTTATATAGCTCGGCGGAAGGCTGTCATTTCCGATAGCCTTCACTCTTCACTGAGGTCGAGTGGTTTGTAGTTTTCGCTGTCATCGCCAACATTGGATGGTTCGTTTTGCCTGACAACGGCAGATTGTTCGTCATCACCGCTTAAAAATCTGCAAAAGTGGTTCTTCCATATTCTCATCATAAACTATGTCTCTACTAGGATCTTTTCTTGTTCATCAAGACAGGATTCTGTTCGAACTTTGGTGAACCGTTCGTGGATCTAGAGACTTTCGATGCAAATACTTCGGTACCTAATATTAATTTGAACATTACGTGTATAGATCACTTTTTGGATGCACCATTGTTTTGCGTAAACCAAATTGTAAAGATTTTAAACATCCGCCACCTTTTTAAACCAAAGGACATTTTAAAAATGTTCATGAAATTACTTCGACAACATTTACCCTAAGAGGTGCACTAGTGTGGAACATCCCCACAAAATTGTTTTATTTTTGACATTAAATTAAAAAAATAAATAATTTATTTTCACATTAAATTATAACAAAATAAAACAATAACAAATAAAATAAAAAATAAAATATGAACTAATTAGTTTCGTTTGTATACCAAGTTACAAATAAAGTTATAAATGTTGAAAAATTCCGACCTAAAATTGGTCCGATATTTTCCGATGTATTATGTGTTAATATCTTGCCATACTTGTCTCAAATGTATGAATATAAAATACATTTTGAAATATTAAAAAGACATTTACAAAAACAACCAAAAATACTTATTACACATAATGGAAATAAATATCAAAAATATAAAAGTAAAGGCTGTTAATGAAAAAAATTCATTTAAAAAAAGGAGAAGAAATTTAAAAGCATTAACTGAATACAGCTTTAAGAAATGAATTTAACAAGTTGTTTAACGATCTTGTATTGCTACAAATTGAATAAACTTTTATTAAGACTAGAGGAAAAAACAAATAAAAATTATATATACACTTTTTATAGAGACAACAAACAAATAATGCAAAACTATTTTTTCACCAAACAAAAACATATTATGTGACTATTATAATGGATTAGTAATACTTTATGGTTTTTTATTTTTATTTTTAAATATATTATCATTGACACAACTCATCATGTTACATATTTGTATAACCTGAGTTTTATGTGTGCGAAGATAAACATTATATTTAAAAAAATATACTTTTGCTTAGTTAAATAAAAGTGCGTAGAGGAACGTTAAAGTAAGCAAATTGTAATGTTATACGAAAAAGAAAATTAAATATATATTTAATAGTAATAACAATAATAATTAGAAATACAAATTGAATAATCAAATATTGGAATGGTGTTTAAATTTTTGTTGTTACAACAAATCGAGGAAGAATATATATACAAAAAAAAATGTTAGCGAACATCTAAAACAACCAAGTGAGGGTTTTTCAGAAGGACTTAACAATTTTGTATTTAAATATAAAGAAAATAATTGATGTCGACATTTGGCGATACTGATAATCAAAAGCAAATGTCGAAATAAGTAAGTTACCAAATTGATTCATAGAGTACAGCTTTATTGATAATCTACCAATAATCAAAACCCATAACTAAGTAAACTCGACTCCTCGATTAAATCTACTAAATTTCAATCTGATAAACTGTCAAATTTTTAACTTTCTCTTACAAAGAGAAAGATATTGTTTTCGTGAAAATTTTCGACCTCGAGATTTTGATTGATTCTAACATTACGATGATAGCGGAGCCTAAAAAAGTGGTTTTTGGAATTCCGTCCGTCGGTCCGTCGGTCCGTCGGTCCGTCTGTCCGTAATGGTCTCCACAGCCTAAACGGCTGGACCGATCTTCTTCAAACTTCGTATCCAGGTTGTTTTGGTCATAATTCTAGGCCATTTTTTTTGTTTGCTTTTAGCCATGTTCATAACGGTACCTGCCATATAAAAATTACACATAACCTCAATTTTCTCAAAAACGGCTCTAACGATTTTGATCAAACTTTATATATACTATAAGCATATTAGTTCCAACAAAACTGCATACCCAGTTTTTGCGAGAAAATCCATATAACGGATTTTGTCATTTAGGCCATATAAAGAAAATTGTTAATTTCTCGCAAACTGCTATGCCAAATTGAATGAAATTTAATATATATACTACTATTATTGTTTGAAAAAATTCCACATAATTAGTTTTAGCCCAACTATCACTAAACGGAATTTTAAGTTTTGGCCAATAACGGAAAATCATTATTATTCACATAGACACCGATAAATTTCGGAGTAAACCTTCGTATAATCACATTTCGACATTTTTTATATCATTTTTAGCATCAATAATCAAAATGCATACTTACTATTTGATCTAACACCCAATACGCTGTGAAAGAGAAAGTTGCGTACGACCCAGTCGTGCACCCACCACTCGTTTTTTTAATTTTTGTTGTCAAAACAAAAATATTTCCTTGAAATACCTGACCACACTTGTTCCTAGGACAAATATAAACTTCATCGACTGTTAAAATGTCGACTGAAGTTTGATCGACAAAAAAAAATTTGACAGTTTCAAATCCAGACCAATAAAATGTCGATTAAAAATTTGTCTGTAAAAATGTCGACTTTTATCTAAAATAAAACGGGAATGCTCTCGTTGAATGATTAAAATAATACTGGTAATACAAAAATCAAACAATTATCTGAGAGTGGCTTGTTGATCTACCTTTTACGAGTCGATATTTTCAAAATCGACTTTATTACAGTCGACATTTTGCACCCAAAAAAATATGTTGTAAAAATGTTGAAAGCCGCTGTTAATTCTACTGCATTAATAGTCAAAATCGACCCGACATCCAATGCTTTCAATTTTACAGAGACATGGTTGTTCATTCTAAAACCGAGTTGTGCATATTACAACATTTGTTGTAGATTTTGCAACTAAAAAAAATCTAAGTACAACAGCGTTTATTGTTAAATGTACAGCACAACTTGTAAAATACACAACATTTATGTGCTAAAAATACAGATTTTGGTTGACAAAACTTTTTGCAGTAAAAATGTCGTTTCTTTGGTCAAATCTACAGTTCAATGTGTACAAACCACAACCGTTTGTGTCATTTTTATAGCTTTTGATCTTATTTACACAATTATTTTCGTGAAATCTTTGCTCCACAATAAAAGATATACACACCAAATAATTTAACAATTTTTATTTAAATAATAAACATTAATGACTACATACATATGTTACATATATCTTACAATTATGTTCGTTGAGGAATTCGATGCTTAAGAGTTGCTAAACTGCTTTGTGCTAAACTACAGATGTCTTTAACCCAATATGCAGTGCTCAATTCACTGCACAATGTGCTGCACTTTGTGTACTAAATAAAAAATAATTGAATAATTAATAATTTAATTGCTAAGATACAAACAGAATAATACACATACTTTTTTCCACTGTTCCACTGATGAATTATTAATCTTCAAACTCCGATTGCAGACCAAGTTCGCTGTCCGGGAATATTTTAGAAATATGCTCCGATCTGAGCGTGTAAGCCCACGACCTGGTTAAATAAAAATTTGGTATGCAGTGCAGTCAAGTGAGATGATAAACAATCAAATCTTTAACTTACCTGCTAAAAACGGCACAACACTCTTAGACAATTGGAAATTGCCCACAACTTCAAAAACGTCCACGTCAAAAGTAATTTTTTACCAGGGACCACATTCATTTTTCGATTGATTCACTGTTTAACACTTTCAGGCAAACAAATTGAATTACTGTCCATTTGGAAAACTAAATTGATAATTTGGTTGATTCTTTGTTTAAGGTCTTTTCACTTTCACAATAATTTATGAATGATAAACAATACTATATACTATAATAATATGTTCTGGCATGTTTTTAAAATCGTTTATTATAAACCTTGTCATGTCATCCTTTGTTCGACCTAGTAACTTTTGCTGTTGATTTATGTTCATGTCTACTAGAAATGTAGATTGTAGATTGACTGACAATAAGTTCTATAGATTTGACAAACACAAAGACAATTCTATAGAACATATTGTAATTTCAACAGCCAAATGTAATTAATGCAAATAGTGCTAGTAGATTTAACAATTCTGCGATGTAGATTTTACAAAATCATATCTGTACATTTAACGACCAAAATTGACAACGCGGTATCAATTTTACAACAAGAAATTGTGATCATTTTAACAATTTGCTGTGAGTCTAGGTAAGCCACGGGGGCAACTTCGATGCTGGAGAAGAGGGCTCGGCACGCTTGCGATTGCTCGGCTTAACTCGTCGGACGGGGGTAGTTCTTGCCCCTTCCCCAAAACATCCCAGCTCAACAAACATTTTGTCTCGTGCCAGATTAAAATAAAAATAAAAAGAAAGATGAAGAAAGCTACTTTACTTTGACCTCGGACGGAAAATAAGGACTCTACAAGGAAAAGATAGAATGAGAAGAAAGAGGAAATCGAAATACTGAAATGCCTTTGCCAATACACTTGAAAAAGACTGGGAAAATAACCGCGATACTAAAACTAACTAACTCTAATAAAAAAAGGAAAATAACTTTTTTTTTTAATCTATTTTTAAAATCTAAAACTAACCTAAGACGATCAAAATCATCCCAGTATCTTTCAAGCATATCGGTTCGATAAAATCCCGAAATATGCCAGATGTTATTGGCAGAGCATGGCCTTCCCACCCCTTTGTGTCTCGCGCACGTAACACAACCGATGGCTATCCTCTGGCCAAGTCTATGAGGAATAGCCCCTTAATAACTCCACAGTCGCAATCGAAGTCCTGAAAAGTCTTAAACAAAAGTCACGACATGCCCTGTCGTCGTTCGTAAAAGTCACTTCACGTCATGTCATGCACCAAAAGACGGCCCGCCTACCGTCTACACACCACCAGCGAAAAGGTCCTAAGCACACATTATTAACAAAAAAAATCTCAACCACAATATTTATCACAAACGAAATTCATTAATTTATTTAATAAAAAAAAAGATCTAAACGAAAAGAAAAATCCTGCTTCTAATATTAATTTAAAACTACTCTATCAAAAAATATTAAAAATCAAACAATCCAGAAGGGATCGGAAATGTAATATAAAAAAAAAACTTAAAACAATTACTCACGGTTTTCCTCTCGATGTATGTCCCTCGAAGTCCTGCCGGCAGCACCAAAGAAGGATGAACGGTGGTTGATGTCCACAATAGTGGTAAGACGCGCACAACTTAATACTAAAAACAGAATTCTTATACCCTAACCTTAATACAATATTCAAAAAAAAAAACAAAATCAAAATGAAAAATCTTAAATCTAATCTTAACACTAAAGGAATATAAAAACAAATTGAATTCAAAAAGATCCAATCACTTGCATTGATCTATAAAATGAAAATTAAAATTCACTTTTTTTTTGTCAAGCTGGTTTTGCTCGATTCTTCACTTAATTCTAACACTTGGCTGGATTGACTCAAAGCAGGAGGGATGGTTTATCGTGGTTCGGTGTCGAAGCACCCACTTTTGCACGAACGCACTGTGGTGTTTCCCTTATTTTCTGTGTGTATTTGTAGGGCACTCTGGGGCACACTTGGGTTATTTTAGGAGGCTCGCTTTTAGATGCGGTTGCGAAGCTCTCCGTAATTCCTTCCGTTTTGCCGTTTCGACGGCCGTTGAAACGGTTACCCGGTAACCCTCAGGTGCACAAATTTTCACAAAAAAAAAACACTTTTCTGCTGCAAATGATAGCAGGAGCCAGATGAAATGGTCGATATACCTCTATCAAAAAAAGGGGGGTTAATTTTCAAGGAATAAAAAAAAATCATGTGGACACACATACCTCTGCTTAATGATTTAATATCATACGACTTTCGTAAGTCCTCGTATATCTCCACCAACAGAAGCCTTTGTGCCTGACAGTTTGCCAAAATCCCTATAATTAAGTTGTTAATGTTGTGGCTATTTAAATGCCAAACGAAAAGAACTCACCAAAAAAAAGTGTAAAATGATTTTTTCACTACACTGTGAATAAAAATCGTACACCACAGCTGATTACCAGACTTGCCTCTCTGATAGTTTTTTGCAAAAGAAAAAAAATGAAATAAGGGCACTGACCGCCGAGCCGTTAGCTATCATTGAAATTGATAGTTCATCAGCTGTCCCAATCTCTTGCACATACTTTCTCTATACCTCCATATTCTGCCCTCTATTCCTCTCTCTCATTGACCTACCTTACATTTCTTTCCTATCAATGCATTTTAGTTTTTCTTTCGGTCATCTGCTTTGTCTTCGCAGATTCCCCTACACATTTTTTTTTTCAGTCTTCTCTCTCTTTAAATATTGAAAATTTACCATCTCATGTGTTCCTTTTCTACTCGCGAAACTATCATTTGAATTCGCCCTATTTGCAAATTCATGATCAGTTCACGGTAGATTCGACGTTTCAAATAACTAAACCTAACATAACATAGAATAATAAATAATACATAACATAATACAATACATAACTTAAATAACACCTAAACTAAACCAATAACACGATTCAACAAAACAATCAAAAAAAAAATGGTTGGTTTACATTGTAAGTTCCTATAAAAAAACTACATATAAAAAACTGCATAAAAAAAATTTACCTAAATGTCATTTCGATATTCGCCGGAGTGAGTCGCTCTCACTGACGAATATGGAACAAAGGAGAATGCAAGAAAAGTCCATATCGTTAACGAATATGGACCATAAAAGGGACTGCCAAAAATAAAAGAACGTGGACACGTACACATCGGTCGGACGAAAATCGAAGGTAAGAAATTAATTTGTTATGATTGATATTTTGTTTGTTATTGTTTTAATTAATGTTGTTAATTGTTAGTAGGGGAGTGCATGGAACTAGGAGACACTGGAGATTAGGATAGATTCCAAGGAATTATATCTACGTGGGAGAAGGATAGGTATGTTAGTATTTTATCATTTTAAAATCTCCAATTGATAATATTTGTTTTATTATGTGTTAATAATCGAATGATATTTCTACTTCAGGTTAATATGAAAGGATGATGGTGTTAGCAACAGGTGGGGATCATAGGAGTACGTGGGAAATTGGTGGTAGCTGGCAAAGCTATGGATTGAGGACGTGGATTTGGAATGTAGGTAAGGACCGCGGTGCCTGTTGTAATGCCGTCGGCAATTTGTTGTTATGCCGACGGCAATCGTCAAATGTTCGTTCGCGTCGTATTTTATTTCAAATATACAACTTATGTTATTTATAAGACCGGTCTATCAATAAATAAACATATGTTAACAAATACATAATTGTTTGGTATTTTATTAATTTTTCTTTTTGGTTTTGGGAAGTTGATTTAATGTGTAGGGTAGAGTTACAAGGCTGCCGTAACAAATTTTATTGCCAAAATGAAAGCAAACGCTGTTAAACTTACAATTAATTGTGAGTATTAACGCATTTCCTGTTAAACACACAAATTTTCAAGTTATTGTAAATTCGACTGCCACATTTTGTAAAATTTACAGCGGAGATTTTTTTGGGTGTGATCAGTCGGTATTTATACCAATCGAATTTTTGAAAGTCGACATTATGACGGTCGATCTTTTCAAATCGACATTTTAAAAATCAACAAATCGTACCCAACCCTATTAGAAATCATCGCCGTATTATTAATTTTACTGTCGAGTACTTCCACCGATGTGGTCCTAATAATGAGACATGACGCTTTTTCATCTCCTGGGTCCAATTGCTGGAACGATTTCTTTTAGATTTTTGCTCTATCAATTAAAAAAAAACAAATGTATGCAAACAATACTCAAAATTCAAATGACATAAACTTACAAAATGGCGCATAATACACAACATTATTACTACTTTTTGATTAAGATGTGACTTTCTGTGATGTAAATTTATTTATTGGTAAAGGATTTTTAGAAAGTGTGGAGATTATCGTTATGGTTGTTGCTAAAAATGAGCAATCGCTCAATAATCTTCTGTGATTTGACGATTATTGTTTTAAGTGAAAAAATGAAGTGATATCGCCGACAGCAAAATCTACTATTGATATTACATGATGCAAGATGTACCATCGAAATGTTATCTTCAAACGATAATCACTTTACGGATTGAGAGCCCTGGTTACTGCAGAAAGGACTGCACTTGGCAAGCTTGTATTTTCTCGACTAGTTAACGGTCAGATGGGTTATTGTCCAATGGTAGACAGACGTAGAAAAAAGAAAATGCCATGCTAAGAATTTTGTCCGATGGACATCACTACCTACTTCACAAATTAGTTTGTAAAGGGTATGTCTTAAACCATATGAAATTTTGGTGAAAAGCAATTCTTCAAAATGTATCTACTCTATTCATTATCATAGATATGTATTTGTACTCAAAAAGTCAAAAAAAATATGTCCTATGCTAGTTTTCAAAATATTCATTAATGTAAAAAGAAATTTAGTGTGAGTTCACATGCGGTAGAAGTGAAACAGTGTATTCTGCTTGATTTCACTCACACTTTCTTGCTGTTTACCACCTCAATAGTTATTTATCTCATTCGGCCTAAAATTACGAGATGAATTTAACTGACATATTGACAATTACCTCTTGTGAAGATATTCTCACTATATTGTAAGCACCTCTCAAAATCGAACCAAATCTACACGTCAACCTTTCGGAAAGACTCCCAAATATCGATTCAAAAGGCAATGCAAGCCGAAAATACCGTTAACAAGTCTGACTACGTCAACCCACCCGAATCAGACCACATACCAATTTTCATCTTCATATTGCAGCCTCTCTCTTCCAATCCGTCATTTTCAAAATACCGCAATTTGGATTTACATCCACATACTCAGAGGCGTTACCGATAGCATCTCGTTTTAAAAATTTCATATGTAAAAAGCCGTCCTTCCTGGAGGCAACATTCCAATTCCAAAAATACATCTTCATCATTATGGACCGGTTTATATGCAACATAAAAAGCTTCAAATATGCATGAAAAATTATAAAAATATGCATAAAAAGGAACAAAATATGTAACATTAGCTATATGATAAAATAATAGCAACAGTTTTTTATTTCAAATTCAATATAAAATATAGAAAAATAACATTTAAAATTAAGAATTTTTTAACATTTTGTTAATCCTGAAAATATGAACAATCATGTACTGTTCCAAATTAGACATCTGCATGAATGCATTCATTTGCCTTCTCTTAAATTGTACAGTACTTCAGTGTATAGTCCGTACCAAATCAGTTGGTCATTCTACTGCGCCGGTCTCTTAAAATTTATTTTAAAATATCTTAAATTTCTCTTAAATCCTCTCCCTGCGCATTCGACCGTTGGCAAACTAATATAAACCAAAAATCAAATTGAAATCTTTATACCATATCTTATAGGAGTATATTAGTTTTGATAGATAGTTTGTAACATAGAGAAATAATTTTGCTATTTATACCTCAATATATGGATCTACTCAGAATCGCTAGCTGAGTCGATTAAGCCATATCTGTCTGTCTCCCTCCGTCTGTAGGTCACTGGTTTTTAGGCCTTAAATTTTTAGCTAGGATGATGAAATTTGGTATATGTGGTCCTTGTACGTGCTGTTCGATAAAATGTCAAAATTTTCAAAATCCGCCCACTGCCATTCCCTCATTTTGTGGGCGTTTTTAATTAAAAAATGAAACTATGTTTGGTAAAATTTTCATATATTCGAAAAAACTTTTGATTCAAAAACGTTAATAAAATTAATATGAACATTTCGTCTTTAGACCATTTTAACCCACAACCATTTTTTGGGAGCGTTTTCCTACAAAAACCGTTTGTATACCCTACCCCATAGCATATGCAGGAGAAAAACGTTATTTTTTTTCGAACAACAAAAGATTCTGATAAACTGTTGGAACAATATGTTGTGACTATGCCATTTTCTATATTCTATTCCCATAAAGCCCACTTTTTGGTGATATTAATTTTAAAGACTGTTTCTTCGGGCTAAGAAGGCAATTTAGTAGTAAAAGCCTCACTCGAACTTCTAAGGAGATCCTTTATAAGACCCTGATCATCCCAGTCTTGCTCTATGGCGCTGAAGCATGGACCGTATCAAAACCAAAAGCGGATGAAGAAATCCTTGGTCGATTCGAGAGAAAAATTCTTCGAAAAATCTTCGGTCCCGTTTGCGTTGACGGGCTATGGACACGAAGATTCAATTACGAACTATACGTGCTGTAGAGCGACATACCCCTAGTCAAAAAACTCCGATTTGGACGTTTAAGATGGCTAGGACATGTAGAAAGAATGGACACCAATACTCCCGCTCGCAGAGTCTTCGATTCCCAGCCAGACGTCGGACGAAATAGAGGAAGACCTCGCCTTTATTAAGCTTTTTATATAAAAAACAAATATGTCGTATATCAAAGTTTTTGAATTTTCTTTGAAAATTAAAATATATTACACAAATAAACAAAAGATAAATTTAAGCCGAAAGGCAAAATAAAAAACTACTAAATATTAGCTTAGAGCGCCCGCTTAGGGCCGATAAGTTAATTTAAGAAAAAAAATTGTTAATTATAAGTTAGATTTAATCATTTTTGTCTAGTTATAAGTTAGTATTTTAAGATAATAAAAAATGAATTTAAAAGTAAGACCTCGCCTTAAGTGGCGCGCACAAGTAGAAACCGACCGAGCGCGCAACTGGAGGCAGTTAGCTAAGGACCGGGCTAATTGGAGAGGCATGTTGGTTGACGCCCAGGTTCATCCCGGACTGTAGCGCCACTTAAGTAAGTAAGAGGTCCATGTCTATGACCTTCTCCTTTGTTTTCGAATGATCATACTATTGAGAGGCTTATCAAATCCAAGCCATCAGGTGGCAAAAATACCGCATCTCTGGATTGGTGATAAGTTGATCTCAGAGGCTTGAGTGCTGGGACTAAAAATGATCATTAATTTTCATCCTTAATTTACGAGAGAAAATCAAGTAAATCCCCAGAATTTGGATAAAGTGATCATGTATGTTGCAGTGCTCGGACTGGATAGCTGGAGCAGCATACCTGTCGCCCGGTTTTTCTTTGTCTACTACCAACTGCTAGGTAGCAAATAATGCTCGAAGTGGGAGGACACCATCAAAGAAATTGATCGCGGATGCTAGAGTACAAAGAGGATCATCATATCCTAGGCCGCATTTACGATAAGCAGAAAAAGTAAATCGCAGAGTTGAGAATAACGTAATCACAGATGCTACATCGATTGTCACCCTGTGGGTCCTTGTCTCCTACTTACTGCATGGTCCCGAAAAATGCTCCAAGTGAAAGAATCATGAAATTCCCGTCTTCAGGTAAACAAACTAGCGAATCTTTGGGTTGAGGATGTTAGAGTGCTCGGACTGCCAATCAAATCTTCGTATCCCAGCCCCTATTTACAAGACTACAAAAATGACTAAAGCTCCATGTTGAGGATAAAGTGAGTGCAGATTCTAGAGTAATCGGACTGTCGAGGGAATCATTGAATGCCGTTCCCCCATTTATGACAAACAAGTAAATCTCCTTTACCAGAATAAAGTGGTCGCGGATACTGCACCGTTTAGACTGAATAGCTGGATGCCGTGTATTTCAGATCGACAGGTATGAAAGGCTGTTCATGTACATTAAAACTGGATATCCACCTTTTGACTCCAAAGTTACTCCAAACAAAGCCAATCTATAAAAATCCCTTTCCTCCTTCCAAACAATGCGCAATCATTTATTTCTCTGCACATACACACGCTATTGTTCCTACAAAACTAATACGTGCCCTAAAGTTAACGGTTTATGTTGAACGCGTTAATACGATTTTCTGTGTATGCAATAAATTTGTACAGCCCCTGCAGATACCCACTGTATAGTGCTTAGAAACAAGCTCATTTCCAATTAATGATTAAGTAATGAATTGCCCGGGCGTACTTAATATGATTGCAGTATAACACAAGCGGGGTTAGCGGGCAGGGGGTTTATACAACTTACCCGTAGCCATTTCATTAACAAATGAACCCTGCAGCATTATCTTAAAAATTAACAGCTTAATCTGCCTCTGAAAATCGATGAGCCATTTGGTATAAATAAATACACTGAAGCCCAGGAGAACACCACCACCAGCCTCTTCTTTGCTTTGTATACGTGTATTCCAATCTCAGTCCTAATGTACTCTCATAGTCGTTGTGCAGCAGGACATTCTTAGCCGAAGGACATTAATTTCACATCATCCACTAATAACTTCACGTTTGTGTTCGACTCGCTACATGTTTAATGCATGTCCCTAATGTCACACATACGCATAAGGACACAGACGCATATTATAGTGAACGAGTGATTTTCAATTGCTTCGGTTAGTTAGTGCTTAGAAATTAATAAGCCCGCATGCTAAGGCCCAGCGCGTATAGGACTAGCAGATAACAGAGGAACAGCATTGATACTGCTTTATGCCCTTCACCAGTTGGGTGGTCGTGGTGGTAGTTCTAAACCTCTGAGGACACTTAAATTGGACACGATTCGGACGTGTAGGTTTAATCCATCTTTGTGCCCTCAGGTATAACGGTGGATTATAGGTGTAAACTTTGTGTTTGATTATAATGCGTGCAGCCCTAGAAGCCATGGTATTCTATTAGCGAAGCTGGGACGTACACTTGGTTGTTATGGTAGAGACAAATTATCTGCGGGCCAGTATTCATGAGGGAATAATGCATTTAGAGAGTAATCACATTGACACCCAGCCACGGATTATGCCCAACACCCAAGTACCCAATTAGGCGACGATAGGGAACTGTGTGTTAACATTGGAAGTATGATTGGTTGGAAATGACGAAGGAAGACAAGTGGACATCTTGTGTGATCAAGAAAGGAAAATGCGAAATGCAGAAAATCGGGAGAGTTTCTTAGGTGTTAGGACAAAACATCACCAGATGTTGTACAAGTTAAGGATTGAATCGATTGCATAGCTATGTGTTAACGACTTGGATTTTTCAAGAACCGCAGATACTGTTAAATTTTGTCAGGTTGTGGCTGGGTACTGAGAGAGGAGACGACTTTGATCCCGGTTGACTTTGCAATTCCCTGGGTAAATTCGAACGGGGATCAATTTAGATTTTTTTTTGCCTTCCTGGGGTAACCATCGAATGCTAGTCTCAGCCAACAGGATGTGACATGCTTACCAAAAAATTAAAAATACCGATACGCAGACTATCGAAACAGTTGTCGTAAGGTCAAAATAAATGCCAGGCTATCTCGGATACAAACAGTGCGTTGGGTAAACAAGAACCTCGGAACGAACGAATTTATTGTTGCTAAACAATAACAGGAGAACCATTTTGTGTCTGCACTTGGACTAATGAACCCCTCAGCAGGGAGGAAACACCCAAACAATAAGTGGTTCAATAAGGTACTAAGGTTCTACAAGGCAGACATTACTGCCACCCTTGAAATACGATGAGAAGGGACAGCCAAATGGAGCATGAGGACTGTTTAGTAATGGCCCGTGCTATATTGTGTGCGGTGGCCTAGAGGTAAGTGCGTTGGACTACTAAGGGCGGGTTCACTGGTTCAAATCCCGAAAGTGACAACACCTACGTTTTTTCACTGCTTCAACCCTTGCGAAAGTCTGAGTAACACTGTCATGAAAAGCTTCTCAAATCTGTCGTTCGGATTGGGGGTTAAACAGGAGGTCCTCTTCGGTGTGGCAAATATTATAACTTGGCAAACACAAATGAAGTGAGAAGCTAGGTTTAAGGTCCTATATGGGCTGTTTCTTCCATTTATTCCATTTATTTCAAATATTTAATTTTTTGTGTTATAGTCAGCTGGAGTGGCGAAGATTGAAGTGCGGACAGACTTTTTCTTGTATTGTAATAAAACCTAGCTTACACGAGACCATGAATTGGAATTTATTTTAAAGTCCTTGTGGAACGAAGTGTCACTATAGCTTTCACGTGATTTCCTCAAATTAATATCCAATCACGGCTTTGCCGACCAAAAAGCCATCAATTATATTGACCACAATACGATAAACAACAGGCGTTAGAACTTTTGATATCCGTTTATCGAGAGGCGGTAATCGATAGATCCCCAAATCTCTTCATTACCATACCACCAGCATCTGCAATGTCGAAGATCAATGGCAAAATTCCCTGCCGTCTACCAGCAGACTGAAGGCCAGACATCAACTCCGACCATTTCCTCGTCGCAGTCAAATTCCGATCCCGAATGTTCAACGAGAAGAATTTACGAATGGTGCAAAACGAAGAGACTTCACGCCTTAGTGAGCCGCAGATTGCTTGAGTCTGCAAAGCTAAAACTAATATTAACACAGTGGATACATACCATCAAAGAAGTAGCCGAAAGCACCATAGACATAGGCTCACGGCTAATCTACAAGTGAGCCAAAAGAGATCACCCTTTTGGAAGATGCTCTTATTTTTGCAAATGGCCGCCAATGTCAAATCTGTTTTGACATTTGTGGACTAGACAGATGTAGAATACAAGTGAACAAGCTATGGAGCGATACACTCTCCAAGAACGCGGAATAATCGTGTCTATTTTTTTGCGGAACAATTCGTCTGTAGTGTTGGTGCAGCGCGAATTCCGTCGCCGATTCCCCGGCCTTCCGAGACCGACTGCGCAAACACTGCACCGTTTGGCCACCAACCTTGAAGAGTCCCCGGAGCGCCAGTTGTACCGAGAATATCGTCGCTGTTGCCGAAGATATCGAGCTGTCGCCGGAAACATCGACCAGACGACATGCCTCGCAATTAGCCATCCACCAGTCGTCCCTAAGGCGAATTTTCGTCAAAGACTAGCGCATTGTCCCGTACAAAGTCCAGTCCGTGCATCAGATCCTGCCTATCGACCGCCAAACGCGTGTAACCTACGCCCAAGACATCCTCAATCTCGAGGACTAAGTGGATGATTTTTCGACCAAAATCATAAACCCACGAGTAATGCATGAGGAGCCATTACATCTGCTCAAAGTTACTGCATGGTGCGCTGTTCACGCTGGAGGAGTCATCGGGCCATTTTTTTGAGAACGTCACTGGTCAAACGACAACAGTGGCCGGTGAGCGCTTTAGGGCCAGGTTTGCCGAGTTTTTTCTGCCGCAATTGGACAAATTAGGGACATGTGGTTCCACAACCGATATTCTGAAGGGCCAAACAACATCGGATGACTTCTTTTGGCCCACCTTGTATATAAAGCTGCGTGAAGTTGTATCATATCAGTGTTCCCAACGACCTTACCAAAACATCTGATACAAAAAAAAGGTTTCGATAAGGTGATGCTAATATGTGATTTCTTCAGAGGCTGTACTGGATTTCCTGCTTTATATCTCGAAAGTAATAACACCTGACGATTTTTTTCAATCTTAGTACTTGCGAAACACCAAACAATAAAAAACTACCATGAGAAGCTTCTCAAATTTGCCGTTCGGAATCGGCTTTACTAAGAAAGTCCCATTTGTTGTGCCAAAAATATAACACCTTGCATATGATGAATGGATAAACTAAGTTTAAGGGCCTTTATGAGAGGTTTTCGTTAGGTTTTCCCCAGTTGCTGGAAAATTTATCCAATCAAACCGATTTCCAAAAAAGGAAGATAATGCATGCCTGAAAACTACAGACCCATTGCTTCACAATCCATACTTTCTGGAGACCTGCTGAGTTATGTAACCCATCTATAGATATTTGCGATGGAAAATCATGGAGAATCGAGAGCTGTTGCCTGGATATTTCCAAGGATTTCGGTCGAGTTTGGCACAGGGCTTTGCTATCCAAATAGCAAATAGCATACGGATTTCCTCTGTAAGTAGTTGTGGGTCGCGTTTCATCAGACAGATTCTCTTAAACGCTGGGGTACCTCAAGGATCTCTTCCCTCACCCACTATATTTCTGCTGCACATTAATGATCTTTAAGACAACTAATTGCATTTTTAGTTGTGCAGATGATAGTACCTAATTTAAAAGCGTCTTACTCAAACGATACGCCTGTTACTGCTATGCTGCACATCGGCAGAGATGTGAATAAATCTGCTCTATAACAGAAGACCTAAAGATTAGACAACAGATGGTCAGATGTATCATGGTAACAACGTGTAATTTCTTTTTCTAAATCAGCAGCGTCCAAACTACGTTACCTTTTCAGAGCAAAGAGATAATTTATCACATACCACTGAACTAACTGGACTCTATTAAAAGACGTGGAATCCGCCATATAGACGATTCATCCTTACTTAAAACCTGCAACCGTTGGCACAGCAAAGACTTGTGGAAGATCTATCTCTTTATTAGAGATATCATAACGGCAGGTGTTTGGAGGAGCTCAGAGAAATCATCTTAAGACACGTTACATGTCAACGACCGACAAGACAGGCAGTTTTAGCTCACAGGCGCACTGTCCATCTAACAACGACACGAACAATGCAGTACGGAAATTCTTTTTGTTTCAGAAGAGGTATTTCCACTAACATTTGATCTGCAACAATTCAATAGCAGAGATCCTAATCATTTCAGTCCTACTTTACCGAGCTGCAGCATGAATCAGATCATATTCTGCCCTATCAAGGTATCCGCCGGAGCGGAAAAATCTCCGATTTTGTACGAATCGGAGGATTTTTTGCTTTGAGGTATTCGTCCGAAAATCTGTTCGGAATATTTCTCCGACATTTGGTAACGCGTTGCGTTGAAGTGCGTTCAGGTGCATTTTTCGTGCAATTTTTGACAGCTAAGTGTCATTCTTTTTCCGATTTCCTCCGACACAAATTCTTCGCGGAATTTATTTACGAATTGCATTTGTGTAGTATTTTCTTCCAATGACACACACTTCGAATGAGATTTAAACCTCCGACGAAGTATGCGTTGCAGAAAATTATCCGCTCCGACGGATACCTCGATAGGGCTGATTGTTCAACCGGTCGTTTTAAGGCAACATTTCTTCCGAAAATATTCGCCCCAGTTTATATTGAGAGGTAATGGAGACAAAAATTTAACCACACAATTTATGACCAATACAGCTCTCCAAAAAAAAACTCCATTGGATACTTAAGGTGCCAGGCATATGAAGACCAAATGGACTCCAATGCTCCGGACTCTGGAGCCTTTGAATCCCAAGCAGATGGTAGACGCTGTAGAGGAATACACTGTGGAGTGACTAGTTTCCCATTGGAAGGATCCGCATGTGGCGAATGGAGTAACTCTCTACAGTTATGTAGAGTATGTGAAAAAAAAACTTCACTCGCGGACCAAAATTAGCCAGTGGTAAGGCCCCAATCAAAAATATGTTACCAGACAGCAGCGGAAGAATTCCTAAAATAGAATAAGCGGTAGCATCATCAATTTGATCTCAACCTTGATGGAACATAGGTAAGAATGCGAATATCTACCACAACAATTGCGAAATACTGTGCAAGCAAATGTCGAAAGACTGCAATCGCAAGAGACCGGCCAGATCTTGCAGAACGCGTACCCTTAATCTCTCGACTAATACCTTACCACCATCATCTAATGTCGAAAACCAATGGCGACGATGCCAACTATCCATAAGATCGCCCGCAGCTGACGTGCTAGGTTACTCCTACCCACTAGCAAGAATCCTCTGATTTGACGAAGAATGCTGACATATGCTCGCAGACAAAAACGACGTCAGCAAGACAAAGCTGCAGGTGAAGACGAGCTCTATAGGCAGGGAAGAAGGGAAGAATACTGGCTTTTCAGAAAGAAGAAAAAAGCGAGCGATCGAGGATATAGAGAGGTGCCACTCCAGGAACGATGTTCGAATGTTTGACCAAAGTGCCATTTCGAGATGAACTAGCAAATAGAAAGAAACACTTCTGCAGACTGTTGAACGGCGATGACGAACAACATTCCGCTGTCAGGCAGAATCATTCATATTGGTGACGACAGCGAAAACTTTATTAAGCCGGCCCAAGTGACCTGGTAAGTAACATCCATCAACTCATAAGATAAATCTGGTCGGGTGAAAGTATGCCTGAAGAATAAAACCTCGGTAGAGTTTGCTCTAAACTGCGGCAGCTACAGAGGCATAAGTCTCCTCAAAATCGCCTAAAAGATCCTGCCTGCCGTAATATGTGAACCCCTGAATCCGTTTACCAACAACCTGATCGGCCCTTATCAGTGTGGTTTTAGACCAGGAAAGTCCACAATCGATCAAATTTTCACATTTCGGAAGTCCAAATCTATACCCACCACCTATTTATCGATTTCAAAGCCGCATACGACAGCATTTATAGAGACGAACTATACAGAGCCATGTCTAGTTTTGGTATACCGTCCAAACTCGTCCGTTTGTGTAGGATGGAGAATTCTCGCTGCATCATCAGGGACCTCACCGACACATTCGATACCAAAAAAGGATTGAGGCAAGGTGATGCACTGTCATGTGACTTTTTCAATTTGATTCTTGAGAGGATTGTGCAAAACTCCCGAGCCAACACCAGAGGCACAATTTTCCAAAAATCGATGCAACTACTAGCATACGCCTACGATATTGACATCATTGGTAGAACTCAACGTGATGTCATAGCCACGTTTGCTAGTATAGAGAAGGAAGCGGCAAAAATGGGTTTAGCAGTAAATGAGGGTAAGACTAAGTATATGCTGTCAACACGAAAGGACACACAACATCGACGAATTGGACAGAACGTCACCATTGACAGAATAACTTTGAGGTAGTACGGGGCTTTGTCTACCTCGGCTCCACTATTAACTCTGACAACAACATCTCTTCAGAAATCAAAAGAAGAATTACTCTTGCCAACCGCTTTTTCTTCGGGCTAAGAAGGCAATTTTGTAGTTAACCCCTCACTCGAACTACTAAGGAGATCCTATATAAGACCCTGATCATCCCAGTCCTGCTCTACGGCACTGAAGCATGGACCGTATCAAAAGCGGATGAAGAAATCCTTGTCGATTCGAGAGAAAAATTCTTCGGAAAATCTTCGGTCCCCTTTTGCGTTGACGGGCTATGGAGACGAAGATTCAACCAAGAACTATACGACCCTGGTCAAAAAACTCCGCATTGGACGTTTAAGATGGCTAGGACATGTAGAAAGAATGGACACCAATACTCCGCTCGCAGAGCCTTCGATTCCCAGCCAGACATCAGACGCAACTTAAGTGGCGCGAACAAGTAGAAACCGACCTGAACCAAATTGGAGTGCGCAACTGGGGATACGGGATAATTGGATAGGCATGTCGGTTGAGGCCTAGGTTCATTCCGAACTGTAGCGCCACTTAACTGAACTGAACCCTTTAAGTAAGTTCAAAGTAAAGTTTGTACCACATAACTATGTTGGCCTAAAAGAGCAATCAACTTCTGTCTCCAGATGAATGCATGTGGCCATTTCAATAATCCACCAACATTACTTCCATTTGCCCAAATCTCTCTATACGGCACCACTCGACATAATCAGGAGTAATGAGCTTTCGAGAAATAAATTTACTTAACTATTCCAATTCAGACCATCTCCCTGGATATCCTTGAATCGTTACTTTCCACAAGGAAATGAACTCATCTTCCATACCACACCCCCTCACCATTGCATTTTTACATGTGCAGCAATTCGAGGAGCAGAGACTCGCGCGCAAATCGTTTTTAAGATCTTGATTTGACCTCGTATGTGATCCTGGTCCTGCTTCCACTGCCAGGCAATCAAAAATTTATCGTTTGACATTCGGGAACAAGAAAAAAAAACACACCCCACGAGGAATGGAAGCCAAACATAAACCCAAAAAAAAGGACTCATCGAGGGATACTACCCCCCTACCTATTTTCGTTTCAACTGAGCTAAATGTTGCACACAAGGATGACAAGAGCGTGCTGCACCCTTGGTTATGGCGGTTGCTGGGCCATCATTTAGGAAGTGAGTGTCAGTAAATTTTTATGTAAAGTGCAACAGCACCCAGGACCACCACCCTGCCAGCATCGTTGAAGGCAACACAAACAGAAGAAAAAAAAGGACGTAACCTCGATGGGGCACGGGTAGCGGCGGTACGGGGGAATATCAAGTGATTTCCAGTGGCCATAAATATTGGTAAGTTCTTCACACAATTTCCATACATGTTGAATATTTCTCGCTGTTTACCATGCCGTGGTGGTGGTTGGAGACTCCGTAAATATATATGTGTTCGTCCTGGAGCTGTAATGACTACCCGCTCAAGAAGGTGGTTGGTTGGTTGGGGACCCTGAAATGATAAAATAAATTGAGGAAATTAAATTGCATTTTTAAGTGGCATTTGCACTTTGTAGTTAACTCTGTGATGGGTCATTCCGAATGATTGATTGAAACACTTCGTCCTGATGATACTCGAGATGCTGATGAAGTTTTATTTTTTTTTCCAAGTGGCTGTACGACTCTTGCTCATTTTATGCTTGGGTGCCTTTGGTAGCACGTGTAGAGTGCTTAATTAAGAGATGTGTTCAAGTGATCGTTGTACATGTTTCCGGTCGGCGAAGAGACTTTCGAGAAGGGACCAATCATAGTTCCACGATTCTGGGAAAAATCAAGAAATCCTGAGAATCAGAAGCTTGATTGGTGCAACTAGGTAATTAATTAAAATAAAAGGCTGAATCGTGCTTAAGGTACTTGGATGATGTGATGATATCCATGCGCTGAATGCATCCAATGTTGATGAATATGTCAAAGTCGTTGAAATGTTCATATGGTGTGATGTCGTGGCTATGGCGATATATGCTTTGTCGAACTTTAAGCTTACAACAACTTCAACTTCAGAGTATGCTAAGAATCTTAAGGCAATCGCATCAAGAGGCATCCTTCAAAGAAGGGTTATTTCAACTCTGTTCCCAAACGTTGCAACACCTAAATGATTTTTCACTGGCCCTCCTCTCGTGATGATCTGACAAATCATCCGAGTAGTATCAATTGTCAAGAATAGCTTATCTCAACTTAGCCGTTCGGAGTCGGCATAAAACAGGAGGTCCCGCCATCGTGCAAGAAGTACACACGCACACATGAATGGTTGTGAGAAAGCTAGGCCCTGGGTACTAACGAGCCTGTTGCGCCAAAAATTTGTATTTTTTGTTTTTGTGGGTCTTAGTCATTAACGAGATACTTCTTAAGATACAATACAGCGGGGTAAAAGTCATAGCCTATAGGTTAGGTTAGGTTGGTGGGTTGATGAGGCAGACGGTGTGTGTCTTCTCTCATCGCACTCAGGTCAATATAGACCCATTGTGATGCCCGTTGGGGGTCCACTTGTGTCGTTGGTTCATTCATTGTCCCGTTACTGTCCATTGTTGTTAGCCTATTTGCAGCCATCCAGATTTTGATGCAAACCTGAAAAGATTAGGGAGAGGGATTTCGGAAAGGTCCGTGAGGTCATGGAAAAAGTATTTTCCTAAGGTTCTCATTCTTAATTGGCTGAGGCCTGGGCAGTGGCACAGAAAGTGGAGGGTGTCCTCGTGTATTTCTTCATCACCGCAGCCTTTACAGAGGTCATCATCTATGAGATGCATTTTCAGTTTGTGGCTTTTTAGTAAGTTGTACCCAGTAAGAATCCCAACTAAAGTAGAGACAGATTTCCTGTTTCTACGAAGTAGTTTATGGGTTCTGGCTTTGTCATACTCAAGCCACATCCTTTTGGAAGTTTCACAGGTGGGAAGGAGTTCCACCTGTTTTTGGCAGTGATCAGTGTTTTCTGTCCCACCCGAGATTTGAGGTCACATAGTGGTGGTTTGACAGACTGGTCTGCTTGGTCAATGCTGGAGGCAGATCCTTTTCTTGCCAGTTCGTTAGCAATTTCATTGCCCTGTATGCCTCTGTGTCCGGGGACCCAGCAGAGCTTAACATTATGTTGGACGCCAAGAACCTTTAGCTCTTCACCACAACGTTTCACAAGCCGAGATTTTATTTCGACAGCAGAGATAGTTTTTATTGCAGCCTGACTGTCAATAAAGATGGTGATATCATCTGGTGGTATCGCCAGCATTGAGGTCGCTTTGGCTGCCTCTGCTACTGCCAATGTTTCGGCTTGGAAGAAACTGCTGTGCTCAGGGAGACGAAAGGTGCTGTTTAGCTTAAGTGTTTCTGAAAACACTCCAGCTCCAACGCCTACATCCATTTTTGAACCATCAGTGTAGATGGATGTGGTTTCGGTGCCCAATTCGTTCCTCTCCCACTCCTCTCTGCTTGGAAAGATGCAGGAGAATGGTCTTTGAAAGTCATGGTGAGGCAGCATGTAGTCAGAGGATACAGCTGAGCCCAGATATCTGTGTAGAATTTGGGCATGTCCTCCTGAGTTCGATTTCCAGCAGTTGAGCTGGCTGATTTTTAGAGCACTTTTGGCTGCAGATTCTTGCATGTAAATGTCTAGCGGTAGCAGGTTAAGGATGGTTTCCAGTCCCGCTGTTGGTGTGGTTCTCATTGCGCCAGTAGCGCCCACACATGCTATCCTTTGTACCTTTGTCATATTTTTCAGATGGGTGACTTTATTTGTGGATTGCCACCAGACAAGCCCCCCATATGTTAATATAGGTCTCACAATGGCCGTGTACATCCATAGGATGATCTTGGGGTTCGGACCCCAGTTTTTCCGAATATTCGGTTACACG
The DNA here is from genome assembly GCA_932526625.1 of Rhingia campestris. NCBI lineage: Eukaryota > Metazoa > Arthropoda > Insecta > Diptera > Syrphidae > Rhingia > Rhingia campestris. The sequence continues at coordinate 147,802,053 of OW052183.1, forward strand.
TATAAAAAGCGAATGTAGCCTTTTTAATGCGCTCGCGCACATTTAGGTTCCAGTTGAGTTTTCTATCAAGAATGACACCCAGATAGCCTATACCTGACATCAAAAATTTGACTTCATCCTCCATCCCAAGATTCCAGCTGTCACCTCAATGTCAATTCATGAATCCCAAGGTTCATTTACAATGACATTCCAGCTGTTAACTCTTGAGACACAGCCGTTGCCAGATTGTTTTCAGTCTCTTCCTGTACTTAAGAGCGTAGGACATGCTATGGGACCAATCCACTTTCGGACTCGTACATTCGCAAGAGTATTGCTTGATCTTAACACTCACAAATCGTCTGGTCCAGATGCTGTATTTTCTCCATAATTCTGAATAGGTCTTCTCTCTCCAACTACCGACCAATCGCACTTAGGTCATGAAACGCTGTAAACCATCAGCTCATGAAATATCTTGAATCAGGGAAACTTTTCAATGACTGATAATACGGTTTTCGTTGCAACAGGTCCACTGGTGACTCGATGCCCTATCTCACTGTAAAGAGGAACCTTTTAATCCACCTTGATGGCGAAAACAAGATCGTTGCACCATATGACAGGATTTGGTATAATTCTGTTTTGTCAAAAATGCGTGGTTTTGATATCGATGAAACTCTTCTTCTATGGATTAGAAACTATCTCTCCAAATGTCCAATTTAATATATAAAGCGTATATACGCCCCAAACTTGAGTTCGACACCCTCATTTGGTCAGGTGCAGCAAAAATATCTGCAGGATAGGACACAAACGTGTGAAATAAAACTCAATCATAACGAACTGCAAAGTCTCGCTTGAAAATCTCCTATCTGACACTCTTTATTTGAAATAGCCAGTTGCTTTCCGCCCCCAAAAACTGACCCATGTTGGACATATATGGACAAATGCTGGACTTTTCTGATGACAATCCAAAAATAAAATAATCCATCCGAAATACATGCCAAAGGTTCAAAGGATAGTATAAGTGGGTACGAGAGCCCCACCTCAACCTGTTATCCTTAGACCTTTGGATGCAAGAATCTGCTGCAAGAAGGGTTCTGCCAGTCAGTCAGCTTAACTGCTAGAAAGCGGATATAAGAAAACATGCTTAAAAAATGTTAGGCTCAGATGTAATATTTGACATGCCACCCCATACTGACTTTCAAAGACCATTTTCCATTTACAACCAATTTTTCGGAAACAGAAATAGCAGGAAAGGTATCAAGAATGTCTACAAAATGAACAAAATGCCTGACCACAGTAGTGGCAGCCAAAGCGACCATAAGCCTTGGTCTTGGACTACAACTGTAGTCATGTGGGCGAAATGTGCTGGTTACAACCAATTTTTCAGAAAATGCTCCCTCTACAAATGGGCGATACCACAAGATGCTACTACCGTCAGGCTGAAATTAAAGCAATCTCTGCCGTCGGAATCATTTCTAAGCAGCCGTGAAGAGTTAAAAGTTATTTTGTTTCAAAGCAATATTAAGCTCCACTGGGTCTCTAGATACAGGGCCATATAAGGTAATAAAACTGCTGTTGAGCTGGCTAGGACGAGGTGTAGCATCTAGCATCGAAAAGAGATTACAGAAAAGTCTTAAATTTAAAATGATGACAAAAAAAAACACAAATGGATACCTTCAACTTTCTGTGCCAAAGTCCAATCTTTAGTCAATTAAGAAAAAAAAACCTTAGGCCGAACTGGCGGATCTAACCAAACTCCACCTTTCCTGTCTTTTCAGATTTGCAACAGCATTTGGATGGACCAAATGAACCCCCAAATAAGCTCAAATTGAACTAAGTGTGATGAGAAAGGACGAACATCATCTACATAATCAACCCACTAACCTAAGTTTACCTAATCTACAGCTTACCGTCCATTGTAAGCTGTACTGACAAATGCCGATCCAAAGTTCCGGATTATTTACTGGCCCTTTGAACAGAGATAGTGAGGGATGAGATGAAATGCCAACGGCAGCTCAATCCTGTAGTGCACACTGGGGTGTCTCGTGTCCTAGGAAGGGGTATTTAATAAACTGGAGCTGCCCAGCTTGGGGTTGTGCCATCAGGTTAACTTCCTTGATACGTAAAAAAATACCAGGTTAGCAGAGAATCAACATTGTTGGACATTTACAACATCCCCTCAAAGAACATCAAGTAACAACAAGAATGTACGCACTCTGTACACCCCAGATGCTACTCAAAAACCTGAATCTGTCCTCTTGCGGTACAGGGAAGACATTACCACGATTCAGGAAACACGATGGATAGTAACCGAAAAATAGGAACGAAAAATATGCGACATTTTTAACAGCTGCCATACAAGGCTGAATACATTACGATGCTGATTCATTGTGGGAAGCCAACTTAAGGCTGTAAGTGATCGCCTTGCTGTTATCCTCATCAGAGAAAAGTTTTACAACATCAGCCTTATATGTGCACAAAACTCCACCGATGAGCCTTTAGACCCTAAAAGGAGGAATTTTACTACCTCCTGGATGGAGCCTATACGGAACCTGTTCCACCTAAACGAATCTTCGAATTCCGACCTTCAGGTTTAAGGATCAAGCGATCGCGCAGATGGCAATATCTAAACTTAAGCCTAACAAAGATGCTGGTAACTATGGTAACTATGCCTGAAGAATGGAACCATTGAATCACTTGCCCTAAGACTAACAAAGGTGCTTGAAACAATGATTTGCTAAGTAACATACACCAACTCGCATTAGCAACATTTGATCAGATGAGAGTACGCCTGAATCTTCTGAAATCTTCGGTCCCGTTTGCATTGATCGGCTATCGAGACGAAGAATCAACCAAGAAGCATACGAGATGTGGTAGGTAACAGAAGATGCACACAAGAAAGCGCTGCAGCACAAAACAAGGGCAGCGAGAGAAGAGTATCGAGGAGAAGGGAGGAAAAGAAGACCCTGCATAGAAAGAAGAGAGCTTACGCAGCCTCCCAGCTCAAGGAGATCGAAAAGTCGAGCGATCATAACAACATCCGGAGGTATTATAAAAAATCCAAGCAACTGGCTGCTGGCTACAAAACCGGAACGCAGGCTCTTCGAGACAGCGAGGGACAGCGACATTACCCTATTTAAAAAAAAAATTCCGCAATGGACGTTTAAGATGGCTAGGACACGTAGAACAAATGGACAGCAATACTCCGAATCGCAGAGTTTTCGATTCCCAGCCAGACGTCGGACGCAGTAGAGGAAGACCTCGCCTTAAGCAGGGCGTATAAGTAGAAAACGACCTCAACCAACTTGGAGAGCGCCACTGGAGGCAATTAGCTAAGGACCGGGCTAATTGGACTGGCATGTTGGTTGATGCTAAGGAATGGATGAATGGAACCTTGGCATCATTTTCCCTATCCACGACAAAGAGGGAACCGTTGCTGTTGACCAAAAACCAATCTTTCATAAACCTGTGCAAACTACTAGCATACGCCGATGATAGTATAAGGCTCTACGTGCCGAAGCATGGCCTGTATCAAAAAGGGATGAAGAAATCCTTGAAAAAATTCTTCGGAAAGTCTTCGGTCCTTTTTGCATTGACGAGCTATGTTGAGCTGTACAGCGACATAGACCTGATAAAACAAAACCCTACATTGAACGTTTAAGCTAGGAATTGTATAGTTAATTTACACCAACACTCCGGCTTGCAGATCAATCGGTTCCCAGCCAGACGTCGGACGGAAGACCTTTCTTTTGTGGAGCACACAAACCAACCAACTTGAAGTGAGCATTTGGAGGCAGTTAGTTAAGGAGGGGTTTGTTGGTTGAGGCCCAGGTTCATTCACAGAGGCTGCGTTGATGGAGAGACACACGGGGACATATCTTGAACCTTTGGGATCTGTCCAATATCGCCTTTTGAAAGGGCATTTGTTGGTTCGTGTTAGGTAGTATAGTTGATTGTATAAAGCTCTGAGTTCAATTTTAAATGTTTCCACATTTTTAAATAACATACCTCCACCTAGAAAACTTTCTACTGACAGTAAGTAGTTCACCCAAGCAATATCTAAAACATCCCTCTGGCCATCACGTTAATAAAACTTCTCTGGTGTCAGAATTTTCCAAAAAATTGAATGTACCAGCAATTCTATCCACTCGAGTCGAATAGATAAATCATCGAGCATCCTTCTGTCGTATATAGTCCACCATGCACCGCACCAGTGTAAGCCTCCGAAAGAACGTTGTAAATTAAAAATCCCCATGAATTCCTAACCGTCGTCGTACACTCTCCCAAAAAACTGACAGATCTGACATTTGACAAATTAAAAACCTACACGAGTGCACATTGCCTGTCCTCAACTGCACCAACACACATACAAATACACATAAGTAGGTATATGTGAATACGTCCTCTACCTCAATCAGAATAATTTTAATTATTTCCCTTTCCAAAATGCTTAGGAAGAACATACATCTAGGATTCTCTTTGCCATCACATACGTACCCGAATCCGAAAGCTTGTAACGTTTAACCCCCGGCATTGCTTTAGAAAGGGCACAAGGCTTCCTAAGAACTGGAAATGAATTCCTTTAATTATGAGTAATGGAGAGAAGGAGAAAATAACTTAAAATACAACAAACGAGGATAAAAAAAACCTCATTCCCTCCTGAAACAAATCCTTAGCAAGTGTCTCATCTAAAATTCCGCCTGCACTTTCACTGCATCAACAGATAAAGGCTACACGACTACACATTCAGACAAGAACTTGGGAATCTGTAAGTGAATGCAATTCCTTTGCACTCCCACCATCCATTAGATGAATAACTTAACAATTCATTTGCAGATACGCGCTTAAAGTTAGACCAAGAATCGCACCCAAGTTCTAGTACTCGTACTAGCGCCAACGTGTACATAGCGTAATCCCAGCCAGGATTCCATCCGAACTTAATGAATCGCACAAAGCGAAAAACTTCTTAATTATGAAATACCTTTCACGGAGTCAGAGTCAGATATACGAACAAGACCACCACCATCACCAGCTCACAATGGGGAAGTCACCTCAGCTCAAAGAAATGAGACACCCGAGAGCAACAAATGTAACCAACACGACCATGGGGACTTGACACTGCGCTCTTGATGGCTCTAGCTGGCTCTTTGCAGATGACGACGAAAAAACGAGAAATAATCGCACATCCTTTCATGTGTCTAACACTTGACACTATTAAAATTTATTGCCTCAATTTGGCCAGGATAATGAAAACTTTCGAACAACATACCAGCACCGGAGAGGTAGTGAAGCACCTTGTTGCTCGTCTTACCTATGTTTGTCGTTTTGGTGTTTTTATTTTTTCATTATACCTTTTTCGGTACCACTATCCGGTCCCGGATTATCCCCACCCTTCCAGATGTGGGAATGTATTCTGTCGTGAGCGAACAGCAAACAAGCAACCAACCAACCGAGAACATACCTTGCCATTCATCTTGTATTAACATAAATAATTTAATAAATTCAATAAATAACTAAGAAGCAAGCCAAGATAGTCAAACGACGACAACGACCGACGACGCAAAAAGATACACGACACGAAAATTGAAGAACAACAAAACAAAGCAGGATCCATCCACCATCATCCTCCAGACCCGACATGGTGTATCAATTTACCACCTTCAACTTGGAGATACACTGGTGGCGAAAAGTGTGTATCAATTTTAGAAAACTGTTCTAACTTCAATATGAACGTTCCTAAAAAGTAGGCGTGGCTATCATTTTTCCTAAGACGACATTAAGTGGAGGTGTCTCAAAAGAAAATTTAAGGGGCGCGAGAGTATGTCAGTCAGGACCCTACCTCTATGGAATTAAGTCGCTATGGAGCGACATGGGCAGCATGTGCATTGTGCTTGCGATAGTTTTATAAAAGCGGTCACCCGGTGACTGTATAGCGTAGAAGATTTTGTAATATTCGAGGATTTCGCCAAGCATACTTCCTATTCGAAAATGGATCAAAAACTTTAAAAACACGGATATTACACTGAAAAACAAAATCCGGACGACGAACAGCCAGAATGGTAGAAAACCTTAAGGGTGTTAACCATTCTATTAGTGATGGCCGAACCATTCGTAAGTGCACAAGTGCTTTCCAAAGACCTAAAGCAGCATCGCTCTAAAATTCAATTGGTGCAAGTATCAAAGCCGCAGGTTCCAATCAGAGGCTTAACTTCGTACCGGACAGTGTTACTTTTCATCCAAAACAGGATGCGGATTTGTTAAAAGTGCCAGACTTAGGCAAGAATTCTTATGCTTTCAAGACATTATACCCAGCCCTCGGTTTAGCCGATATCTATAAGAGGACATGGCGGTCTCCAGATCAACGAACGGTCAATCAAATTGATCACATTCCGATAGACCAATGGCACGCATCTAGTATATGGATGTCCGAAAATTCCGAGTCGCTAACATCGACTCGGACCACTTCCTTGTTGTATCCAAATTAAGAATGCGGATATTACCACGCCAAAAACATCAAAAATTCTGTGTACAAATCTAATGTCGTAAGACTCAATCTAAATATACCGCAAAGGCCTTCGCAGAACGCGTATCCCTTAACCTATCGATTAACACTATACCACCAGCATGCGGACAAATGCTCACAGCCAAGAACGGGGCCTACAAAGGTAAGCTGCAAGTGAAGACGATAACTCCCATTGAGTTCTATAGGCAAAGAAGGAGGAGGCATAAAAGCGCGCTATCTAGAAGAGGTGCCAATCCAGGAATGATGTTCATAAGTTCTTAAGTCATGGATACAAGGCTCGAACAAAATCCTGTCGAGGTGAAAAGGACATATAGTAGTTGAGACACCGTTGATGCTCAAGATATCGAAGAACCACTTCTTTAGACTGTTAGCCGGCGATGAAGAACAATCTCCAGTTGTCAGACAGAACGAACCTTTCAATTTTGGTAACGACAGCGAAAACTACCAACCACCCGACCTATATGAAGCGAGGGTAGCAAAATCTAAACTCAACATTAACAAGTCTGCGGGAAATGACCTCATTCCCGCCGAGCTTTGAAAAACCGGCAGAGTTGATTTGGTAGGTCACCAACTCATGAGCTAAATTTTTTTTTTTTTTAAATTCATTTTTATTTTTCATCGGCTTATAACTAACTTACATGCTAGACAAAATATAATAAAAACTAGCCTACTTATCTACTAACTTAACTAACTTACTTTTCCTCTGCGGAAACCCTAAATTAAATAATAACAACTTAAAAACTAATGCCTTTCGGCTTAAAATCTAATTAAATTATTTATCATAAATTTATCTTTTTGTTTACCAAGAAACATTGAAAAAAACTTGGTTTCATATTTTTTTTTTATTTTTATTTAAACTTACTTACTAATTAAAACTACTTATGAACTAACTAAAACTACTTAAAAATAACTTAAAAACTAGAACAGCCACAGCAAGCATTTTGTATTTTGTATTTTTTTTTTGTATTTTTTTTTGTGCCACCAAGACTGTTTTTTTTAACCTAACCTTAAGTGAAACCTTAGATATATGCAAGTCGGCCATACTTCAAAATGAAAGTCAACTATCTTTAACTAAACTTGCAGCCACCACAACAGGTTCTCCTGTTGCCACCTACTCCGACGGTCCCAATCGGACACACTCCTGCTGAACCGCAGGCGCTCTCCTCCGCCCTGAGCGACTACGTCTCGGTCGTACAGGAGCCGCCTATCCACAGTTCGTCGGAAGACAGGGTAGATTAGCGGAACCGCCGATCTGTCCTGTATCAGCCTCGACTATCCAAAAATAGAAAAGCTTCAGGCGGAATAAAGCCGCTTAAAAGCGCACTTCCAAATATTCATCATTGGGATAGAAGGGCCCAAAGATGAGACTATTGCTCGAGGTCATCGCTCTTGCCGCGTGAAACCGAATGAGTTTCACCAGAAAATTGTCTATCCTGTTTATGTTGGCCCCGTTGTATAGGACCTGGTTGGAATAATATTTTGTGTAGTCAGATACTGGTGTTCTGTGAAGTCCAAGGCAGCTTCTCGGACACTGCCTCTCAAACACCCGTATCTTTTCCATTTGAGATGGGGCAACGTTGAACCACACCGGGCACCCATAGGCAATCATCGGTCTGATAAGACGGCTTCACCCTGCTGTCAAGACGGCTGCTATAAAACAATCGTCTTGTCAGGGCAAATGCTCCCCTAGCTCTCGCCAGAGCAGCATCTACATGTCTTCCGAAATATAGATACTGATCCAGCCAGATGCCAAGGTACTTTACTACACTTTTGCTCGCCAGTGGATGTCCGTTTGGTCCAACGATCACCAGCTTGCGCCAATTCTTTCTCGTATCCCTAGAGGCCTTAGACAACGGTGTCCTAAACAGGATAGTTTCCGATTTCTGAAAGTTGATTTTTAACTTCCAGTCATCACAAAATCTCTGGATCTTATCGAAGTCCCGCTGCAAAAGAGTTCGGATGACCTCGACAGTAGGTGCTGATCTGTACGCGATAAGATCGTCCGCATACGCAATTGCCTGAGTTAGACTACCTATCATATCGCTGGTGTAAATGCTGAAGAGAATCGGCGAGTTCACCGCTCCCTGTTGCAGATCATTTTTAATGAAAAATTCGGTGGTAGAAGTTACATTGCCACTTTTGACAACAAACGTTCTACCAGTCAACATGTCATGAAGCATATATAGTAGAGGTTTACTTATGCCAAGTCTGGTCAGCTTTAGATAGAGGCCCTCTAACCATACGGTGTCGAAAGCCTTCTCCAAATAACCAGACATGCACCCGTGCACTGTTTTTTCGCTTTGTTCCATTGTATATCAGAGACGAGTTTGGAGGCGGCATGAATACAGTCATGTCCGGCCTTGAAACCAAACTGGTTCTCTGGTATAATATTATTGTCCTCAGACCACTTGAACAGAGCCCGATTGAGAATCTTTTCGAATACCTTGCTGATACTCGGAAGGAGACTTATCGACCGGAAATTTGCCGGATTGGAGTTGTCCTTTCCCTTTTTCGGGATGAGCTAAATTTGGTCGAATGAAAGAATGCCTGAAGAATGGAACATCAGCATCTTCTGTCCGATTCCACAAGTCTCCTCAACATCGCCTACAAGATTCTATTTGGCACTTTTAGGCCTGGAAAGTCCACAACTGATCAAATCTTCTTCGGCAGATCCTAGGAAAAACCCAAGAAGTCCAAATCGATATCCACCACCTATTCATTAATTTCAAAGCCGCATACGACAGCAATCATAGAGACGAACTATATACAGAGCCATGCCTAGTTTTGGTATGCCGAATAAACTCGTCCGTCTGTGCAGAATGACGATGGAGAATTCTCGCTGCCATATAGGGTCAGAAATGACCACACTGACACATTCGATAAAAGGATTTAGGCAAATCAATGCGCTGTCATGTGACTTCTTCAATTTGATTCTTCAGACGATTGAGCAAAACTCCCGAGCCAACATCTTCCAAAAATCGGTGCAACTACTAGCAAACGCCAATGATATTGACATCATTGTTAGGACTCAACGTGATGTCATAGCCACGTTTGCTAGTATAGAGAATGAGGAGTGAATGAGCAGTGAATGAGGTCAAGACTAAGTATGTGCTGTCAACATGAAAGGACACACAACATCGACGAATTGGACAGAACATCAACATTGACAGATATAACTTTGAGGTAGCATGGGACTTTATCTACCTCGGATCCGCTATTAACTCTGACAACATCTCGTCAGAAATTAAAGGAGGAATTACTCTGGCCAACCTCTGTTTTTGGCATAGCTTAGAAGGCTTAGAAGGCATTTAAACCCCCACTTGAACTACTAAGCATATCCTATACAAGACCCTGCTCTACGGCGCTGTAGAATGGACCATGTCATAAGTGGATAAGGTCGTTTTGAGAGAAAACTTATTGAAAAAATCTTCGGTCCCGTTTGCGTTGACGGGCTATGAAGACGAGGATTCAAACAAGAACTATACGAGCTTTACAGCGACATGGCCCCAGTCATTGGACGTTTAAGATGGTTAGGACATGTAGAATGAATAGACACCAATAATACGTCTAGCAGAGACTTCGATTCCCAGCCAGACGTCCGACGCAGTAGAGGAAGACCACGCCTTTAGTGGCGCGCACAAGTAGAAACCGACCTCCACCAACTTGGAGTGCGCAACTGGAGGCAGTTAGCTAATGAATATGAGTCCTCCAACCCCGGGTGGGGCATAGGGTGGCGACAAACTTCCTACATCATTCTCTATCTGCGGCCAGTTACTTCAGCTGTGGCCACGTTTTACGCTGTGTTGCTGCTTCAGCTAATACTGTATTTCCAAGTAGTTTTTGGTCTCCCAACTTGCGTGTACATTGAGGATTGCATTCGATGGATTGCTTTGCGATGTTGTCGTTTGGACTTCTCAGCGTGTGGCCAATCCAGCGCCACTTTCGCTGCCTAATTTCGACATTGAAAAGTTTTTAACCCGTTATGCACCACAATTCCTGTTTCATTGAAGGCAGTGGTTTACATATGACTGGAATCTTCTCGAGATGGAGGTAGAAACTTTCCAGGTTTCACAGGTTCACAGACGGATTCGACATTGGATCGAAGAGCCTGACATGGTGCGTAGGGATATTTGAATGGGGTTCCATACTGCAGAAAACATTCCAAAGGCGCTGCGGGCTTTACTTATTCTGCTATTTACATCCAGATGCTTTTCTCTATTGGACGATATAAAACCTTCCTATATAGTTAAATTGTTTTACCTCCCCTGTCTCAGAATAATCGGTTGATGTGCTGAGCGGCCAGTGTGCATGATTTTGGTCTTGTTGTAATTAATGTTAAGATTCACTTGCAGTGATTGGCACATCTCGTTCATCCCGTACTTGGCAGGAAACAGATATCGTCGGCATAATCCAGGTAGATAAGCCTCTCAAACGGTCTGCATTGGATACCATTTCTCTCAGTTGTACCTACGGTGGCAGTCAGTACATCACCTATCGCCAGTAAGAACAGGATTGCCGACAGAGTATCCCCTTATCTTAGTCCCTTAGAAAGAGTCGGAAAGCTGTCCATTATGTAGAACGAAGCATCTACTCCTCCAGGAGATAAAACTCCTTTATAACATCAACAATCTTCGGGGGAATCCCTCACCTATGTAAATGGCCGCCCAAAATGCGTATCTGTAGCTGATGCTTGTAGCTGAGTAAACATTTAAAAACAAGGCAACACGTAGGCGTTTTGGGTAGTGTAGTTTATCTGTAGCTTGAAATTAAATAGAAGGCAACTTCATGCAAGAAATGTATCTATCTTTTGACAGCGATGCAAGATACAAGCCACAGATAGATTCTGAGCAGGCCTTAAAGATTTCCATATCCATGACTCGGTAAAAGGCCTTCTCAAAGTCTACGAACATAAGGTAGCGGAACATAAGGAGCGATGACATAGGCTCGGTTGACTGTTACGAGTATTTTACGCAGGGTATGTGGTCGACACAAGACCGACCACTACGAAAGCCCGCTTAATGTCTCTTGAGCGTATTTTCGATCCTGTCCTTTGTCCGTTCGAGGATGATAGTTGCCATTATTTTCGGTAAAACAGACAAAACGGTAATACCACACCAGTTATTGCAGTTCTTAAGGTTTCTTTCTTTGGTATCTTAACAATAACTCCATCCTTCCAGTCCCTGGGGTATTTTTTATGTCTTCCCATATAGCCTGTATTAGATGGGTGCAGTATAATAAGAGGTTGACCGCAGTTTTGATTTCTGCAGCTGTGGGGGTTTTGTGTCAATTCCCCTATATGATCGCCGCATTTCTAGCTGTTGAGAGCTCATCGTTTGAATCAGCTCATCGCAGGATTTTTTTTTAAGGAAAACGCCTCTAAAAAGTGGGCGTAGGTTAAAATTAACTATAGACGAATTTTTCGTAATATTGTTCATGAAATTATCATTTTCATTCGAATTTTCTTAAAATTCTACCCAAAACGTTTTTTTACCCCCCAAGAAACGTTATATTGACAAATTGGAAGCCGAAATTTCTCTAGCCGTTGGCCCAATACGACTGGAAGTGCTTAAATCAGAGATAAGGGAAGTAAAGAGATACCAATCTTCTGGATTTGCCTACAAGCTAAATTCACCCATAATTATGTATCTTACTCTTACACATACTATCACATTTTCAAACAAGTGTGCGTGAGATAAGTTATTCCCCACATTTTTTGCTCAACATTTTTCGATTTTCCCCCGCCACCTCACCGACCTCACCCATAACCTTCCTAGGAAGAGGTGGAAATTCACAACGGAATTGAGTTGCTTATTGCTTTAGCAATGTCACCATCAATGAGCGCATCCAACAGAAAATTTTTAAATAAGCACCGCGTTCAGCATTCCGAAATAATTTTATAAAATCGTAAGAACGTAAATCCAATGTGACAAAATAAATTAACTTAAAATTTCTGAAAAACCTAAAGAAAACGTAAAAGAATATCTATTTAATTATTTATTTATTATGATTGAAAAAACATTAGTAGCATAAAACTCTACTGGGAACAATAAAAAAGAATTCTGATTTTTCGTGTGCTTATAATTCATTAATACTGCTTTTCGGTTTGTTTTTGAATAATTTTTATTGCATTATGTAACAAAGACGGAAATCTATTACAGTAACCTGGTAAAACTAACCATGTTTTTTTAGTAGTGAAGTAAATCCAGTTATCGAAAATGCCAACAAAAACAATCAGCATCTGCCAGTGACATTTTTGCTTTCAATTAAAATAAAAAAAGATGTCCACTAGATGAAATTGAATAGTTTGAAGAAGTTTAAACCAAAAACGATACTGATACTGAAACACGTTTTATATCATTTATAATAAAAACAAATTACCCAACTCATAGTAACTCTGAGTTGGAAATATACTATCTTCAGAATCTTACATATGAAACTACGCAACATGCCATCACTCTGAAGTAGGAATCGACAACGATTAAATTAATACATCCTCTAGGAAATCATTTTGTAAAAAAACTATTATTACATTTAAATAGCTTGTTTCCGTCCTTAATGAGGAGTTGAATACATTCAATTCATTTTATTTGAAAAACAAATATTTACTTTACTGAATACGTTCAAAAACATATGTTTATATTCACCAATCGATAAAATTCTGAAGCTGTCACTTTATTATTACGTTTTGATTTGTTTACATTTTTATTTTTGTTTGTTTGGTGACTTCGCAAAACTGATCTACTTTTTTATCTGTAGTATACCGTTTAATATCTCATCGACTTCAATCAGTGTGTTTTTATGACGGGAAAGTCCGCATCATATCAAATCTTCACACTTCGGCATATGTTGAAGAAGTTAGATGACAGTGCGTCACCTTGTCTGAATCCTATTTTGGAGAATTCTCAATCGTCATTCTGCACAGACGGACTTTATAGTTCGTCTCCATAAAGTCTGTCATAAGCTTGTTTACAATCGATGAATAGGTTGTGGGTATCGATTTGGGGTTCTTGGGTTTCTTTCAGGATCAGCCGAAGCGTGAAGATATTATCAGTTGTGGACTTAGCTGGCCTATGTGCCGAAGTCTGCAGAATAAATAAAACGTCGTTGTATGTCGATTGAAATGTCAAAACAAAAATAAATCCACCACAATACTATACAGCTGTTTATGAAAGTGTGCAAACCTAAATTTTTTCTTTTGCTGAATTCTTTCAATCGGGAATACATGTATTCACAGGCAGGAGTGCATTGGTGGTGGATTACAACAAAAACAACTAACTCTTGCGGTGATTCAGGGTAAGAGAGGTAGAAGTTTGGTATCTCTTTACTTCCCTTATCTCTGGCTTAAATGCGACATTGAAAAATGGACCAAAGAAATCTGTAAATACGTAAGAACAACATTGTTGAGACAAAGCTGTCCTTTTGTCATAAGAAAATTGTATGTATTACGCATTCTTTTTCAGAATGTTCATATCAAAATTGGATGTTTTTTTTTTTATTTTTCAAAAAAAAAAAATTTGGTTGCATGCTTTTTGTCGCTACTGTTTACATGTTGATTTGGGTAAAACACCGGCAATCAAATAATTTCAGCACTAAACACATACATGTATATTTTGTATGTATACATACACTATATAATGCGAGACTTGCTGCTGTTGTTATGCTGTAGTTGTAGTCCTTTTTCTTTTCAAACAGGAAGAAAATAGTTTGAAGCAAGGGGCTGCGCTGACTGTGCGGTTACTAGGTAGGTTGAGGGTCTGGCTTGAGATGTTGCTGAAGTTTCTTTTACCATAGCATAATCAAAAAGGATAAAAACTGGGAACAAAAAAGAACGAAGAAGAAGAACTTCCTCAGCGTAGGATGAGGAAATTGATTGAACAGGTAATTGCATGTGATATGGGTAACAAATAAGGATACCGATGGCATCCTGAAGCAGAGAAAGTTGAATGAGTGTTCTACAACCAGGAGCGCCATCGAGGATGTAAGCAGACTACTAATAAAAGAACAACAACAACAACAGAAAGATATTAAAATAAATGTACACATTGTTGCTTCTTAAGTTGGATGAATGCTACCAACTTGCTCTTGCTAGATGGTATTAAGTTGTCAAGGAAATTCAACTTGTTGTTGTTGCTGTTGTTAAGCTGGGAGGCGGAGTACCAAAACCGACGGATATAGCATATACATTCCTACGATAAATGTATGTACAAGGATGGGAGATAAGTCGCACTTAGTGCATCCAACTTGAAATGCATAATTTTTCGAATAGGAAGTGCCTTTCAAGTGAAGTGAAGTCTCTTCAGGACATCGCTGGTAGTTGCTTTATAAATGTTGCAAGTGTTGGCGAACATGCTTTTTTGAAGTAAATGTATCTACATGAGTATTTATCGGTTGACCGGAGTCTATTTAAGCTTTATTGGAGAATTCGGATTTTATTTTAATATGTAGTTGTGTGGTCTAGGTTTTGTAAAGTGATGTTGGCATTTAAGGGCTTGAGTACCTGTTCGAGATTTTAATCGATTATGCTTAAGGGCTTTGGTTTTGTTTAGTAGCAGGCATATAGGTTATTTTGGAGTGAGGTATTTAAAAGTATAACGGGTTGAACAAACTAAGATTAACAATCAAAATCAATTTAGTCATAGGAATGGCATCATATCAAGGACCTGGAATACAACAATGAAAGCGTCAACTAAGTAAGTCACTGTCTTCGAATAGAAAAAGCACCAAGAAAAGCACAAATGAACTCAGCAAACGATTTAAATATCTTCCTTATTGTGGTTACGAAGAAGGTAGAAGAAGGTAATATCGGCTCTTGATTTTCAAGTTAGGCGCACTGTCTTATAGGTCCTCGTGATTTATAAGTGCAACGGAAAAAATGAAGTGAAGTTTGTACAGACTTGTACAGACTGTTAAACGACGATGATGAAACATGTTTCGCTGTCAAGCCTTCCTGCAGATCTATATAATAACATAAGAATGTGGTTAAGAAAGGGAAGAGAATGACTGAGTAGGGAAGGACGATAATGGCGGCAAAACAAAGTAAGTAAAGAGTGGCAAGTGAAAGGTGTTACTAAGGCAAGTAGAGTAACAATGGTAGGGAGGGTAATAAGAAAATGTCTCGCATTCATCGTTCCAACTAGACGAGAAGCCTGGCATTACTTTTTTTTATAGTGCAAGGTCAAGGGTCTGATGCAAGTGCAAGGTTGGTGACTGGTGGGTGCCTAGTACCTCGACTGGAGATGGGGTATTAAACCCCCGTGGAAGGTCGTTGGTGGTAGCAAACGAGAGAGGGGGGGAAGGAGTGTCCTCTCACTAAGGCACTCACTCTCAGGCTGCAGCGGAGGAGTTCCCTAGATGGAGTCAACGGCGGCGCCTACAGCTCCAGTTTGATCGAACAGGTAGTGAAATCCCTATATGAGCTGCTTCGACATATTTGAACACCTGGTCTATAGGGATTTCCAATACTGAGTCAGGGTATTGGAAAAGAGTTGGTGGCGGAGGAGCCCTCAATGGGTCAACGGCAGCGCTCTTATAAAAAAATGGGCTACTGACATCGGTGTTTTTTCCGACCCGCTGTCCTAGGGTCAAAACAAGGGCCTGGCCCTCCAGGTCGGGGGTTGTGCTTTGGGTTAACTACCCATCCACGGAAAAAAGCATATGTTACGAAGCAACCAATAGCCTCGGAAAGGACTGATATTTTTGTTGACGACCATGCTAAACGAAAAAAGGACAACGACGTTCGTATCTGCACCTGGAATGTGAGAACATTAAACAGGAGAGGTGCAGGCGAACAACTAGCGAAAGCCCTAAACTGCTACAAAGCAGAATTTACTGCCATCGAGGAAATACGATTAGCGAACGCATTGTAACAATCCGTATCAATGCCAAATTCGCCAACATAAGCCTTAAATGCGCTCATGCTCCGACGGAGGAAAAAGATCCTATCGAGATGAAGAAGGAAATATCGTAGTTGAGACACAGTCGATGCTGAGGATATGGAAGAACCACTTCTGCAGACTGTTAAACGGCGATGACCAACAACATTCCGCTGTCAGGCAGAACGAACCATTTAATATTGGAAACGACAGCGAAAACAGCCAACCACCCGACCTAAGTGAAGTGAGGATAGCAATATCTAAACTCAAGCTTAATAAGGCCGCCGGAAATGACGGCCTTCCCGCTGAGCTTTATAAAGCTGGCGGAAATGACTTGGTAAGCAACATCCACCAACTCATAAGCCAAATCTGGTCGGTTGAAAGCATGCCTGAAGAATGGAACCTCAGCATCGTTTGCCCGATCCACAAAAAAGGAGACCCTCTGAACTGCGCCAACTACAGAGGCATAAGTCTACTCAACATCGCCTACAAGATCCTATCTGCCGTAATAAGTGAACGCCTGAAACCGTTTACCAACAACCTGATTGGCCCTTATCAGTGTGGTTTTAGGCCAGGAAAGTCCACAACCGATCAAATTTTCACACTTCGGCAGATCCTGGAAAAAAACTCAAAAAGTCCAAATCGATACCCACCACCTATTTATCGATTTCAAAGCCGTATATGACAGCATTTATAGAGACGAACTATACAGAGCCATGTCTAGTTTTGGTAGGCCGCCCAAACTCGTCCGTTTGTGTAGGATGACGATGGAGAATTCTCGCTGCACCATCAGGGTCGGAAACGACCTAACCGACATATTCGATACCAAAAAAGGATTTAGGCAAGGCTATGCGCTGTCATGTGACTTTTTCAATTTGATTCTTGAGAGGATTGTGCAAAACTCCCGAGCCAACACCAGAGGCACAATTCTCCAAAAATCGGTGCAACTACTATCATACGCCGACGATATTGACATCATTGGTAGGACTCAACGTGATGTCATAGCCACATTTACTAGTATAGAGAAGGAAGCGGCAAAAATGTGTTTAGCAGTAAATGAGGGTAAGACTAAGTATATGCTGTCAACACGAAAGGACACACAACATCGACGAATTGGACAGAACGTCACCATTGACAGATATAACTTTGAGGTAGTACGGGACTTTGTCTACCTCGGCTCCGTTATTAACTCTGACAACATCTCGTCAGAAATCAAACGAAGAATTACTCTTGCCAATCGCTGTTTCTTCGAGCTAAGAAGGCAATTTAGTAGTAAAGCCCCAGTCCCGCTCTACGGCGCTGAAGCATGGACCGTATCAAAAGCGGATGAAGAAATCCTTGGTCGATTCGAGAGAAAAATTCTTCGGAAAATCTTCGGTCCCGTTTGCGTTGACGGGCTATGGAGACGAAGATTCAACAACGAACTAAACGAGCTGTACAGCGACATACCCCTAGTCAAAAAAACTCCGCATTGGACGTTAAAGATTGCCAGGACATGTAGAACGAATGGACACCAATACTCCGGCTCGCAGAGTCTTCGATTCACAGCCAGACGTCGGACGCAGTAGAGGAAAACCTCGCCTTAAGTGGTGCGCACAAGTAGAATCCGACCTCAACCAACTTGGAGTGCGCAACTGGAGGCAGTTAGCTAAGGACCGGGCTAATTGGAGAGGCGTGTTGGTTGTAGGGTCAAGGGTCAAGTCCCACACTCACCGACGAATTATGAACGGAAAAAGCATGTTAACATCGACCCAAAAAGGCACAGGAGGTATACCTTCATTTACAGCTAAACGCATTTTTGACGCTTCCTTCTCTATAGTAGCAAACTTCGCTATGACATCACGTTGAGTCCGAGCAATGATTTCAATATCGTCGGGGTATGCTAGTAGTTGCACCGAATTTTTGGAAAATTGTGCCTCTGGTGTTGGCTCGGGAGTTTTCCACAATCCTCTCAAGAATCAAATTGAAGAAGTCACATGACAGTGCGTCGCCTTGCCTGAATCCTTTTTTGGTATCGAATATTTCGTTTATGTCGTTTTCGACCTCATTCTGCACAAACGGGCTAGTTTGGGCGGTATATCAAAACTAAACGTGGCTCTGTATATCGAATATTTCTTTTAGGACGTTTTCGACCTCATCCTCCACAGACGTACGAGTTTGGGCGGTATACCAAAACTAGACATGGCTATGTATAGTTCTGTTGAATGCAGCTTTGAAATCGATGAATTATTGTTGGGTTTCGATTTGGACTTCTTTGGATTTTATACAGAATCAGCCGAAGTGTGAAGATTTTATCAGTTTTGGACTTTCCTGGCTTAATACCACACGATCAGGATGTTGGTAAACGGATTCAGGCGTTCATATATTAAAATATATAGGACCTTGTAGGCAATGTTGAGGAGACGAATGCTTCTGTAGTTGGCACATTTTAAAGTGCCTCCATTTTGTGGTTCGGCCAAACGAAGCTGAGGTTCCAATCTTCAGGCCTTCTTTCATCCGGCCAAATTTTGCTTATAAATTGGTGAATGTGACTTACCGAATCATCTCCGCCGGCTTTTTAATGCTCGACAGGAAGGCCTGGCAGCGGAAGAATGTTCGTCATCGCCGTTTAACAGTCTGCAAAAGTGGTTCTTCTTTATTCTCAGCATCAACTCTGTCTTAACACGATCTTTCCTGGTTCATCTCCATAGGATTCTACTCTCACATTGTATCCCTGGCTATGACGTTTTATGCTTTGGTAAAACTTGAGAACATCCATCATGGAATGGCATCTCTCTATATCCACGATCACTTGTTTTTCTTCCTTTTTTTTCTTCTTTCTGAAAGAAGGAGGGATCTTTGCCGATAGAGCTCAATGACAGCTCTCGTCTTTACCTGCAGCTTAGCTAAGCATCGGTCTTGGCTGCGAGCATCTGTATTCTTCATCAAACCAAGGGTTTCTTGCTTGTGGGTGCAAGAAACCTGGCACATCAGTTGCGGCTGATCTAATGGCCTAAGTCCCCCAGCACGATCGTAATTTAGTAGTCGCTCATAAATTTTGTCAAGGAGCTCGTAGAAACAGTCTTTTTCAATATCATAGTTTTCCTCCATCGGAACGTGAGCGCATATAAGCCTAATGTTGGCGATTTTGGCCATGATGCAGATTTATGCAATGCGTTCGCTAATATCTTGAAAGCATAAGACTTCTTGCCTAACCACATCCGAATATTCGTTTCAGCTCACTTGAACACGGTACTTAGAAGACGTCACAATTTTTCATCTTCTTTTTGTCCGGCCCATGCCATCGTATTTCCAGGACGGCAGTAATGTCTGCTTTTTAGCAGCCAAGGGCTTCCGATAGTTGTTCAGCTGCACCTCTCCTGTTTAACATTTTAACATTTCAGGTGTTCAGTATGTCCCCGTTCTAGAACATCCAATCATCGTGTTCACACAGTAAGCTACACAAATTTAAACTTTTCTTTGATACAAATGTGTAATTTGTTTTACTCTGACGGCTCTATTATGGTTCCTGTTCACCTTTCTTCAAAAACTGAGCTACAAATTTCGTCATAAAGGTCAAGTGCACACGTTCGTACGTATTTCTCAAACAATGTTTATCCTGGGTGCGCAATTAAAGTACAGCCCTTGGTGGTATAATTCGACCGAGATAACAATTTCCCATTGAACCGCTATTTCATTGTCAGTGATATTTCATAATTCCATTTAAACGGTATTCGTGTTCAGAACTGATAACGATTCCAATAACAAAGTTATTTGTCGGTGCTTACCGCTAGACTATATCCAAACAAAGTCACTTCCGTAAGAGTTCCTCCCGAATTGGAAATTTCCAAATTCCCACCCATCCACGTGAGCATGTGTGTGCGTCCATTCATTTCGGGTCTGGCATTTGTATTTCTTTATCTGATTTCTATTTTATGAAATCGGGCAACAATATCGGACGGAATTGTCCACACGATTTCATTAGCGAGCTAACCGTAGGCCTCGCCCCCGAGTAGGTTGGTATGGTAATAAACTTTTAACAGGTGGTCACTAAAATCGGGCGGGCGGACTGGAATACTCTTTTGATTTCTAAATAAGGTTGGTCGGTGGATTTTATTGTTGGGCCAGCAGCGGTGGGGTGGCCCACAATAGAGTTCCGCCGCACCAACAATGAGCACGAAGAAAATGCCAAAATGCCAAAAACGCAAACATGTTGAATAAAACATTTTATCCACTCGAGTTCATTAAAAGTTGAGGGGAATTTCATTCGGGGCGATAAATATGACAACAAGGACTGTACACGGTGGCGGTAAATTGGCGAACGGTTTTGTTGCACCTACACTTACGAATTATTCATCAGTGTACAGTGTACACAGGCATATAAATGTTTATGAGGAATAATAATATTTTGAAGCTGTGCTTCCTCCTCCGCACGGTATAAGTTATGGTTGATGGGATAATTTTTTTTTTTTGGTTTTTCAAAACCAGCGTTTTCAACCTCATGCAAATTAAATTAGTTGGATTTTTCATTTAGAGAGTTTATTGAATTTAAATTTTCTATGAGAGTATGTTGGAGATGGAAATGTCATTGCCAGGAGGTGTGATGAAGCTTAATCAGGATAAGTCTGGTCAAAGTGCTTGAATAAAAGAAATAAAGAACGTTGACTTGAAGTACAGAATTTACAAATGTTTCACGAGGGGAATGCTTTATTAGTTAAGAAGGGCTGTATTTACACAGTGTTCACGTTTTACCCTAAAGCCATACAGACATATTTTCAGAGTACCCTAATATTTTACGTCGTGGAACATACGACTAGCAATGCAATAGAGCTGGACAGTGATGCTGCCTCACTATGTTCTACTGCGTGTATTAAGCTTTTGTCTCTGCATCTACTGCAGAAGTCATTTGTGAAGACACCTAGACTTTCAAACATCTTCAAACGATGCAGTCTTCTACAGAAAAAGTCCAGGCTTTTAAGCCATATTTCCTATGATCCAGCTGCCCGTCATTACAATTACGTCGTTATACCTTCTTCAGAAGAGTCATTTACAAAGATTCCCAGCTTTTAAGACATGTTTCCCACATTGACTGTGACACAGTATGCTGTTAATACTTCGTTGCCTCTGCAGTCTGCATCTTTTGCAGGAGTAGTTTTTTATGTGAATGCCGTGAAACACAAATTTTCTAAACTGCGTAGCATAGGTTACTGCCAGCGGTTTCTGAGGAACTGTAAGCAACCAAAGGGTTCAAGGAATCCTAGAAGCATGGCCCCGTGTCTTAGGGGTATCTAATAAATTGGAGCTGGCCCTCCAGGTTGGGGGTTGTGTTTTGGGTTAACTAACCACTCATGGAAAAAAATTGTTTTACGAAGCAACCAAGAGTAGCGGAAAGGACTGATTTTATTGTTAAACGAAAAATGAACAACGACGTTCGTATGTGAACCTGGAATGTGAGAACAGTAGAAAAGAAGAAGTCAGCTGTAAAACTAGCGGAAGCCCTAAGCTTCTTAAAAGCAGACATTACTCTCATCCAGGAAATACTATTTGTGGGCTTGGTAAAAAGAGGATGAAAAACTGTGACCCGAATATTCGGATGTAAATTTATTATAAGTGCAAGACGTAGGCTAGAACATAAACCTTATATGCGCTCACGGTCCGACGGAGGAAAAAGATGATATAGCGAATGACTGCTTCTACGAGCTTCCTGATTCAACTTATGAGCGACTAAGCCGGTGCTTAAGGATAGTGATGCGATTATATGAGGACACAAGCGTACTCACTCTAGCCTCTCACTATCAACTCCTACTCTCACCTCCACGCTGGTTGGTGCCTAGTACCTCGACTGGAGATGGGGTATTAAACCCCTGTGGAAGGTCGATGGTGGCAGCAAACGAGAGAGGGGGGAGGAGTTTCCTCTCACTAAGGCACTCACTCTCAGGTGGCAGCGGAGGAATTCCCTATAGTCAACGGTGGCGCCTACAGCTCCAGTTTGATCGAACTGGTAGTGAAATCCCTATATGAGCTGCTTCGACATATTTGAACACCAGGTCTATAGGGATTTCCAATACTGTGCCAGGGTATTGGAAAAGAGTTGGTGATGGAGGAGCCCTCAATGGGTCAACGGCAGCGCTCATATCCCAAAATGGGTTATTGACATCGGTATTTTTTTCCGGCCCGATAGGGTCAAAACAAGGGCCTGGCCCTCCAGGTTGGGGGTTGTGCTTTGGGTTAACTACCCATCCACGGAAAAAAGCATATGTTACGAATCAACCAATAGTCGGACAGGACTGATATTATTGTTGACGACCATGCTAAACGAAAAAAGGACAACGACGTTCGTATCTGCACCTGGAATGTGAGAACATTAAACAGGAGAGGTGCAGGCGAACAACTAGCGGAAGCCCTAAACTGCTACAAAGCAGACATAACTGCCATCCAGGAAATACGATGGGATGGGCCGGGCAAAAAGAGGATGAAAAACTGTGACATCTACTATGGACTCGTGCTGGGAGATTTAAACGCAAAGGTAGGAAGAGAAGACATATTTAACAGTACTGTCGGAAAATATAGCCTACACGACAACACGTCTGGTAACGGAATTAGGCTAATTGACTTCGCTACGGAACGAAATGCCACTATAGCCAGCACACGGTTTCCTCACCTCGGTATCCGATATCCATAAGGGGACATGGCGGTCTCCAGATCAACGAACAGTCAACCAAATTGATCACATTGCGATAGACAAGAGGCACGCATCCAGTATTTTGGATGTCCGAACATTCCGAGGGGCTAACATCGACTCGGACCACTACCTTGTTGTAGCCAAAGTAAGGATGCGGATATCCACCAAGCCACAAAAAAAACAGAAATACTGTGAAAAAATTTAATGTCGAAAGACTGCAATCGCCAGAGACCGCCAAGACCTTCGCGCAACGGGTATCCCTTAACCTCTCGACTCACAACATACCACCAGCATCTAATGTCGAAGAACACTGGTAACGATGCCAACAAGCCATTAGATCAGCCGCAACTGATGTGCTAGGTTTCTCTCGGCCACCAGCAAGAAACCCCGGTTTGATGAGGATGAGATGCTCGCAGCCAAGAACGAGGCCTACAAGGCTAAGCTGCAGGTGAAGACGAGAGCTGCCATTGAGCTCCATAGGCAAAGAAGAAGGGAAGAACATCGGCTTTCAGAAAGAAGAAAAAAGAGCAAGAAAAGCGCGCGATCGAGGATATAGAGAGGTGCCACTCCAGGAACGATGTTCGCAAGTTTTACCAAAGTATAAAACGTCAAAGCCAAGGATACAAGGCTCGAACAGAATCCTGTCGAGATGAACAAGGAAATATCGTAGTTGAGACACAGTCGATGCTGAGATATGAAAGAACCACTTCTGCAGACTGTTAAACGGCGATGACGAACAACATTCCACTGTCAGGCAGAACGAACCATTTAATATTGGCAACAGCAGCGAAAACTGTCAACCACCCGACCTAAGTGAAGTGAGGATAGCAATATCAGAACTCAATCTTAATAAGGCCGCCGAAAATGACGGCCTTCCCGCTGAGCTTTATAAAGCTGGCGGTGATGATTTGGTAAGCAACATCCACCAACTCATAAGCCAAATCTGGTCGGTTGAAAGCATGCCTGAAGAATGGAACCTCAGCATCGTTTGTCCGATCCACAAAAAAGGAGACCCTCTGAACTGCGCCAACTACAGAGGCATAAGTCTACTCAACATCGCCTACAAGATCCTATCTGCCGTAATATGTGAACGCTTGAAACCGTTTACCATCAACCTGATCGGCCCTTATCAGTGTGGTTTTAGGCCAGGAAAGTCCGCAATCGATCAAATTTTTACACTTCGGCAGATCCTGGAAAAAAACCCAAGAAGTCCAAATCGATACCCACCACCTATTTATCGATTTCAAAGCCGCATAAGACAGCATTTATAGAGGCGAACTATACAGAGCCATGTCTAGTTATGGTATACCGTCCAAACTCGTCCGTTTGTGTAGGATGACGGTGGAGAATTCTCGCTGCACCATCAGGGTCGGAAACGACCCCACCGACACATTCGATACCAAGAATCAATTTGACTCTTGAGAGGATTGTGCAAAACTCCCGAGCCAACAACTCCCAAACTCCCGACCGCGCACAAGTAGAAACCGACCTCAACCAACTTGGAGTGCACAACTGGAGGCAGTTAGCTAAGGACCGGGCTAATTGGAGAGGCATGTTGGTTGATGCCCAGGTTCATCCCGGACTGTAGCGCCACTTAAGTAAGTAAGTAAGTATCACCACGTCATCCGCATACGCGACAACTTTGACCCGTTCCTCGTCTAATGTAACAAGAACTTTGTTCATAACCATAAACCAGAGTAGAGGAGATATGACGCCACCCTGTGGCGTTCCTCTTTGGGCAAATTTGGTTAAGTGGATATTTGATGTTACTCATGAAGTCTTTTAAATTTGCAATCGTTCCTAAATGTATGATGAATACTTCGGGCTTATTCAGATGATGCCTTACAATCCCCACTCTTTTATTTTTTTTTGATAACACTTCAAGCTATTTACAATAAAGGCATTTGATGAGCAGCTTTACGATGGTAGGACGAATCAGGACGAAAGCGCTCGTTAATATGCTAATTACTTACATGTCATAACAATTGGGGTTGCCAATAAAAAAGGATTTTCAGAATATTCCCCAGAAATTTAATAAATAAATGAAAACCCATAAAAACGGAACGATACGTGTACGCAATTTGTCCGACAAGAGCCAAATAAAAAAAAATAAAATCCATCACCAATTTTGCATCGAAATAGGATAATGCGCCCGTTATTTATGATATTCCTGAACTTAACAAAATGTATATGTGCGGCGATGCGTTGGCTTAATTTGTGCACTGCACACACTGGGTTCCCGCTTGTCCGCGCTGCTCCGTCCAATTGGGAACGATGCCAGCTTTCCGCAATTAATCCAATCGGATATGGACGACTCATTCATTGGGGATTTGGATGCAAAATAAATCGAATTTTTTTTTTGATTTTTTTGTGCTCGTTGGTTACTCTTTTCGCGTCACTGCGTGCAGTGCAATAATATTACTTTTCAATAATTATTGACAATAATTTATTAATGAACAAACAGACGGGCTGATGCGTTTCTATATGTGGTTGGTGCCCTATGATGGGAGATGTGCGAACGCCATCAGTTTCGGAGTCACACATGCCGACAGGGGGAAGAGAACAGGCAACAGGAGACTTTCAACATTTGATTCATGTTTAAATTATTAAAAGTGACACCTGCTATTTAACAGTGGACGCTAATAAAAAGCTACAAGTTGACAAAATTGCCCAAAGGATTTAGTAGCAGGAATTGATATGTAAAACTGGATTCAATAACTTTTTTTGATTTCGGCATCAATCGATGGATTTGGTATTATGTGTTCTATTCATTGTTGAAGGTGCACTTCCTTCTCGGAATGTTGTGCAACTGCAAGGATATTATTCATTTTAGCTGAACGGAGTCAGTCGTAGTATACATTTTTAGTAAATCCAACACAATGACACAATGGTCGTGTGTTCCGGATTTCAGACTACAACTGAAAAATAAGGTAAGGTAACGCGGAACGCAAAAATATAGAGGCATCTCGTTTATGAACGCAATTGCAAAAATATTCTGTGCGATAATTTTGAGCCGCATTAACAAGTGGATTGATAGAAATAAAATTCTTAGCGAATTTCAAGCGGGTTTTCGTGAGGGTTATTCAACCGTAGACAATATATTTGTAATAACTTCAATCTGCAAATATTTTCTGAGGCAAAACAGGAAACTTTACATTTTGTTTGTCGATTTTAAAGCAGCTTTTGATTCAATAAATCGCAATTCATTGTTTTATAAGCTTTCACGTAAGGGCATATCAACAAAATGCTAAATTTGATCAGAAATATGTACCATGGCACACGGCACGCTGTATGGGATGGAAAAAATATTTCTGAGTGGTTCGAAACTATATCCGGAGTAAAATAAGGATGTCTATTAAGCGCAACGCTCTTAATGACATAATAGAATATCTTCCAGCAGGTGTGCATATTGCAGGAAAAAATAAATATAAAAGCACTCCTTTACGCAGGTGATATAGTGATTCTTGCGGAATCGCCACAAAGTTTGCAAATTACTTACTTACTTAAGTGGCGCTACAGTCCGGGATGAACCTGCGCCTCAACCAACATGCCTCTCCAATTAGCCCGGGCCTTAGCTAACTGCCTCCAGTTGCGCACTCCAAGTTGGTTGAGGTCGGTTTCAACTTGTGCGCGCCACTTAAGGCGAGGTCTTCCTCTACTGCGTCCGACGTCTGGCTGGGAATCGAAGACTCTGCGAGCCGGAGTATTGGTGTCCATTCGTTCTACATATCCTAGCCATCTTAAACGTCCAATGCGGAGTTTTTTTTGACTAGGAGTATGTCGCTGTACAGCTCGTATAGTTCGTGGTTGAATCTTCGTCTCCATAGCCCGTCAACGCAAACGGGACCGAAGATTTTCCGAAAAATTTTTCTCTCGAATCGACGAAGGATTTCTTCATCCGCTTTTGATACGGTCCATGCTTCAGCGCCGTAGAGCAGGACTGGGATGATCAGGGTCTGATATAGGATATCCTTAGTAGTTCGAGTGAGGGCTTTACTACTAAATTGCCTTTTAAGCCAGAAGAAACAGCGATTGGCAAGAGTAATTCTTCGTTTGATTTCTGACGAGATTTTGTTGTCAGAGTTAATAGCGGAGCCGAGGTAGACAAAGTCCCGTACTACCACAAAGTTATATCTGTCAATGGTGACGTTCTGTCCAATTCGTCGATGTTGTGCATCCTTTCTTGTTGACAGCATATACTTAGTCTTACCCTCATTTACTGCTAAACCCATTTTCGCCGCTTCCTTCTCTATACTTGCAAACGTGGCTATGATATCACGTTGAGTCCTACCAATGATGTCAATATCGTCGGCGTATGCTAGTAGTTGCACCGATTTTTGGAAAATTGTGCCTCTGGTGTTGGCTTTGGAGTTTTTCACAATCCTCTCAAGAATCAAATTGAAAAAGTCACATGACAGCGCATCGCCTTGCCTTAATCCTTTTTTGGTATCGAATGTGTCGGTGAGGTCATTTCCGACCCTGATGGAGCAGCGAGAATTCTCTATCGTCATCCTACACAAACGGACGAGTTTGGACGGTCTTGGTGTACTACTTCAGACAAACATGAATAAAACAATGCACAGGAAAACTGGATACTGCCAAAATACTTATCAATGCTGCCTGGAAGGATGTAATAAATAAAAGAGAGATACCCACCTCCGTTAAGTTCAAAGTGTTTCAGACGGTAATGCGCTCAGTGATGTGCTATGGTTGTCAAATTTGGGGATATAAACCATACGAAGAAGTGGAAAGGCTTCAACGCTTTTTCCTCAAAAGACTTTCATCTTCCAAAAAACGACAAAAACGGTTTAGGATATCAATGAAATTCTTTATTACTGTGAAAGTTCGTTCGATGCCATTATGTATGGAACTCGATTTCTTTTGCATGGCCACCACGGGCACGCTTGCAGAAGTCCAGACGCTGAACCCAATTTTCGACGGTTTTCAAGCATAAATCGGCCGATACTGCTGCAATTTCACTTTCGATATTCGTACGAAGTTCATCAATCGTCGCTGGCTTGTTGGCATAGACCATAGACTTGACGTAGCCCCACAGGAAATAGTCTAACGGCGTCAAATCGCACGACTGAGGCGGCCAAGCGACTGGACCATTTCGTGAGATAACACGTTCTCCAAACCTGGTTTCCAATAAATTGATTGTGACATTCGCTATGTGGCTTGTGGCGCCGTCCTGTTAGAACCACATTTCCTCCAAGTCCATATCATCCAATTGGGGCCACAAATATTCGGTTATCAATTTATCATTGAACGGTAGCGATTCCCATTCACAGTAACGTGACGGTCTTGATCATCACGGAAAAAGTACGGCCCAATGACGCCGCCGGCCCATAAACCATGAAATGGCAAACCATACTGAAGAGAAATGTCAAAAGAGCGGTAAGAAATATGGAGTCGTTTGCTGTCCCTGTCGCTCTACTTTTGTAGCGTCCTTGTTGAAAAACCCTTTACAACAAATCTGAATATTCATAATAAGTAACTATAAGATAGTCATGTTTTTATAAAAAAAATATATTAAGTAAAGATACAGTTTATTTATCTATATTATTTAAAAGCAATTAACATAGAAAAAACAGTATTTTAACAAGACAGACGGCAACACCACAGCCTTATTACCATTTTTTATTTAATCGATGTTCAAGATATTTTTCCTTTTAAATTATTATAAATATTGTAAAATTAAAAAAAAAATTGAATCTTGGATCTAAATCTTACTGAATGGTAAGGTAAATGTCAAACTATGCCAAAAACACTTATATTGCAATTTCATTTTTCCTTTTCGATTTTTAAAAACTTTTTTCTATTCAGAATAATTATTCTTTATCAGAAAAGTAAAAAAACCTTGAAAAACCTAGTATAGGTTATTTTGGTAGTTTTACTGAAATCAAAAACATTTGACAGGTCGAAGAAAAATCAGCTGTTTCACTCATATCTGAGTACCCATGCGTAGATTTCAACTTGTTTCGCCAGCAATTTCCCCTTTAATGTCACGTGACTATAAATGTTGATTGACTAATGAGAACAAAGCTTCATCAAGATGTCTTACTAAAACTGAAACCCGGAACACGGCCAATGATTGTTCGACGTCTGATGTCTCAAAAGTTCTTTTCGATTTGAGTTTCAATTTCTGAATTACTAGTTCTGTTGATTTGAGTGATCTACGACTGATTTTTCTATTAAATTATAAATTAAGACAAGCTGCCAAGTAGATATTTGGATGCGGATTTGTTATAAGTGCCAAACTTAGGAAAAAAGTCTTATATTTCCAAGACATTATGGAACGCATTGTAACAATCTGCATCAAGGCCAAATTCGCCAACATAAGGCTTATATGCGTCATGCTCCGACAGAGGAAAAAGATGATAAAACTAATGATTGCTTCTACGAGCTCCTCGACAAAACCTATGAGCGACTACTAGTAAGATGTTAAAACCGTGCTGGGAGATTTTAACGCAAAGGTAGGAAGAGAAGACATCTTTAGCAGTACTGTCGGAAAATATAGCCTACACGACAACACGTTTAGTAACGGACTTAGGCTAATTGACTTCGCTACGGAACGAAATGCCACTATAGCCAGCACACGGTTTCCTCACCTCGATATCCATAAGGGGACATGGTGGTCTCCAGATCAACGAACAGTCAACCAAATTGATCACATTACGATAGACAAGAGGCAAGCATCCAATATTTTGGATGTCCGAACATTCCGAGGGGCTAACATCGACTCGGACCACTACCTTGTTGTAGCCAAAGTAAGGATGCGGATATCCACCACGCCACAAAAAACCAGAAATACTGTGAAAAAATTTAATGTCGAAAGACTGCAATCGCCAGAGACCGCCATGACCTTCGCGCAACGCGTATCCCTTAACCTCTTGACTCACAACACACCACCTGCATCTAATGTCGAAGAACAATGGCATCGATGCCAACAAGCCGTTCGATCAGCCACAACTGATGTGCTAGGTTTCTCGCGGCCACCAGCAAGAAACCCCTGGTTTGATGAGAAATGCCGACAGATGCTTGCAGCCAAGAACGAGGCCTACAAGGCTAAGCTGCAGGTGAAGACGAGAGCTGCCATTGAGCTCTATAGGCAAAGAAGAAGGGAAGAACATCGGCTTTTCAGAAAGAAGAAAAAAGAGCAAGAAAAGCGCGCGATCGAGGATATAGAGAGATGCCACTCCAGGAACGATGTTCACAAGCTTTACCAAAGTGTAACACGTCAAAGCCAAGGCTACAAGGCTCTAACAGAATCCTGTCGAGATGAACAAGGAAATATCGTAGTTGAGACACAGTCGATGCTGAGGATATGGAAGAACCACATCTGCAGACTGTTAAACGGCGATGACGAACAACATTCCACTGTCAGGCAGAACGAACCATTTAATATTGGCAACGACAGCGAAAACTGCCAACCACCCGACCTAAGTGAAGTGAGGATAGCTATATCTAAACTCAAGCTTAATAAGGCCGCCGGAAATGACGGCCTTCCCATTGAGCTTTATTAAGCTGGCGGAGATGACTTGGTTAGCAACATCCACCAACTCATAAGCCAAATCTGGTCGGTTGAGAGCATGCCTGAAGAATGGAACCTCAGCATCGTTTGCCCGGTTTTAAAAAAAGGAGACCCTCTGAACTGCGCCAACTACAGAGGCATAAGTCTGCTCAACATCGCTTACAAGATCCTATCTGCCGTAATATGTGAACGCCTGAAACCGTTTACCAACAACCTGATCGGCCCTTATCAGTGCGGTTCTAGGCCAGAAAAGCCCACAATCGATCAAGTTTTCACACTTCGGCAGATCCTGGAAAAAACCCAAGAAGTCCAAATCGATACCCACCACCTATTTATCGATTTCAAAGCCGTATACGACAGCATTTATCCGTTTGTGTAGGATGACGATGGAGAATTCTCGCTGCACCATCAGAGCCAACACCAGAGCTCCCGAGCCAACAATATCGCCGACGATATCGACATCATTGGTAGGACTCAACGTGATGTCATAGCCACGGTTGCTAGTATAGAGAAGGAAGCGGCAAAAATGGGTTTAGCAGTAAATGAGGGTAAGACTAAGTATATGCTGTCAACACGAAAGGACACACAACATCGACGAATTGGACAGAACGTCACCATTGACAGAAATAACATTGAGATAGTAGGGACTTTGTCTACCTTGGCTCCGGTATTAACTCTGACAACAACAACTCGTCAGAAATCAAACGAAGAATTAGTCTTGCCAACCGTTGTTTCTTCGTGCAAAGAAGACAATTTAGTAGTAAAGCCCTCACTCGAACTACTAAGGAGATCCTATATAACATCCTTATCATCCCAGTCCTGCATGGACCGTATCAAAAGCAGATGAAGAAATCCTTGGTCAATACGAGAGAAAAATTCTTCGGAAAATCTTCGGTCCCGTTTGCGTTGACGGGCTATGGAGACGAAGATTCAACCAAGAACTATACGAGCTGTATAGCGACATACCCCTGGTCAAAAAACTCCGCATTGGACGTTTAAGATGGCTAGGAAATGTAGAACGAATGGACACCAATACTCCGTCTCGCAGAGTCTTCGATCCCCAGCCAGACGTCGGACGCAGTAGAGGAAGACCTCGCCTTAAGTGGCGCGCACAAGTAGAAACCGACCTCAACCAACTTGGAGGCAGTTAGCTAAATAACGGGCTAATTGGAGAGGCATGTTGGTTGAGGCCTAGGTACAACCCGGACTGTATCGCCACTTAAGTAAGTAAGTAAGTTGCCCGAGCAGAACACCCGATTTGATAAAAGAATTTTATCACTTGTACGTGTTGTATAAACGCTTTGTCTGCCCATGGTGATTTGGCAAAACAGACTGAAGAAATGACTGCTAATTTGACAGATGTAACCTCAACAAGTCTCTCGGAAGTCTCTTTTGGAAGACCCTTTATAACAGTTCACAGGTACATTAAACTTTGGTTGTCGCACTTTAGTTCTCTCGAGAATATCGTAAAACCAGTCCAATGATGTCAGCTTTTTCATTCATCAGAGCATGAGTTCATGTGAAAGTTATGTTTCCTTGTTTGGTTTTGTTCGAGTTGTCATGAGTTGTGTTCACTTAAACCCAGGTCCTAGAAAATGTATACCAGTTTTTCATCCTCTTTTTTTTCCCGGTTTATTATATTGTATATTTTGAATGTCAGTAATGTCTGCTTTGTATCATATTTTCATCCTTCCTTTACATGGTCTGTTCCATCGTATTTCGTCAATAGCTGAAGTGTGGCCCATTATATCGCACTTACTAGATGGTAATATTGTATGCTTAGGGCTTCCGTCATCTTTTCATCCTCCCTTTGCATGGTCTGTTCCATTGTATTTCGTCAATAGGCGAAGTGTGGCACATTCCATCTCCTTTCTGCCCAGCTTATGATATTGTATATCGTGAATGGCAGTAATGTCTGCTTTGTATCATCTTTTCATACCCTGTTTGCATAGTATGTTTCATTGTATTTCTTCAAGTTAGT
Source organism: Rhingia campestris (assembly GCA_932526625.1). Lineage (NCBI taxonomy): Eukaryota > Metazoa > Arthropoda > Insecta > Diptera > Syrphidae > Rhingia > Rhingia campestris. The sequence continues at coordinate 147,834,600 of OW052183.1, forward strand.
CGGCGGCACCTTGTCTTTAAGAATCCATATACGGATATGAACGTTGTTTTCTAGTTTTGACGAACATTGTATAAGTCAGCCATAAAATAAGTCCTTTTCAGTGTTTTTTTTGCCCTAGAGTTTTAAAATTAGTCATCTTATCCTAATAACAGAGTTTGTTGGCACGTTATAGTACCGCTCATATTACAGATCAGGATTGAACAAACTTATTCCATACACTAAGCTTTGTGGACGATGAGTAAAAGATAATCTTGTCCATTTCAACTCAACAAAAACTCAGCACACGTACATTTCAAGAAGAACATAATCCACTGTCCACGAATAGAATCGAGATCACATGTATTAAATCACAGGAGTCCAACAATGACCTCTAGAAGATGAATTTCTATAGGTCTTAGTTGGCCCATTTGTTATGCTGACAACAAGTGACATATATCTTCGTCAATGGAGTGGTGGAGTGGGCGCACTCCCTATTATAAAAGTAAGGCAAGGCATTATATATTTCACTTATCTAACAAAATTAAACCCCCAACCATGCACTTACTGTTGAAACCCTTATTTTCCTAAACTCAACATTGGACTTAATTTTACTATGTGCATGTGTCCTATTTTCTGAGCTGACATATTGAACTTCTGCCCCACACTGTGAAGAAGGAAAACCAAAACCCACCCCTTACATTCCTCACGGAATATAAATAATAAATTTATTTTTGGCAAAAATAAAAAGCCCGAATTTATGGCCAAATAAAATATGTAACATAAATCTTTTATCCTGTGCGTGAGTAACATCGAACGCGTACACACACAGAAGTCCCACACCATTACCTCGATGACAAAGCCCATCAGTTTCGTCGCCAGATCGTCATTCCTTAACCAAACCATATCGATCCGGTCAATGTGGTATCGGCCCATAGCCTACCCACCGCCCTTTGACAAGTCGAAATGCAATCGCAGATTAAAAACGGACGGGAACCACTTTATCAGAAGGACACAACTGTGTTTGTGTATGTGTATTTATTATTTCAGCCTTAAGTGTGAGAGCTCCTTTGACCAGGCTTATATTTGCTCCAACCAACCCCCCCTTCCATTTTTGGAGGTCACATGTCGCAATCGGAATCATTCCTTTTTAAGCCAACAGATATGAAAAGTAAACACCGAAAAATAAGGACACAACGGAGAGGCAGGTAGGTGGGTAGGATCGGGATTAAGGAATGGGCGACCGAACCAAGTCTGCCCCATTGTCGCGAGCGTGGAAATTTATGGCCAAACTTAATTGCAAATACCAATTAATCCTTTCGAAAGTATCGAAAGGTTTTATGGTCGTTCCGGCCAGAGCTGAGGCGTGATGGAGGGTTGGGGAGCTGTGTGCTATCATCGCGAACATGTTTATGGCCACTAAAGTCGTAATGCATAATTTCCTCTGTCGGTGGTTCCGTTGGGTGATGTCACTTCCGGCAGAAGAGTAAGAGCCCAGGACACGCAAAGAATAATAATTTTGGCAAATAAATTAAATTAAATCGGAAGAAATATGCGTCCCGCATGGAATAAGGTGTAGTGGGGCGGATGGAAGTGTTGGCAATATACTCGGGAGTTTATGTGACCATAAAAGTAATCATCAGGACCACATATAGGATGGTTACACTTGTTTCGAATGAGTTGATGCTTTATTTTCAATTGAAGATACATTCTCATTATGTGCGGTTTGTTGTGATTTGAGCTGGGAGTGGTCGTGGTTGGCAATTACATGATTACATCGAGCTAGGGTTAATTGATAAGTTTGGGGCTGAACTTTTAACAGAAATTATTGCCTGAGGGGGTTTTGATATATCTTTCGTCTTGGAGTTCGAGTTGGGGAATATTTTAACCACTCACTGGATAGTACTGGCCTTGGCAAGGTGAATTTACTTCTGGTGCTACGTACTCGGTTATCGCAGGCCCTATTTTATTAAAACCATTTATTGGTCGAAGGTCAGGCTTGAGTAGAATGGTGTAACCAACAAAAAAAAACAAATTTTTGGGGCAACAGGCTCGTTAGTAGCCAGGGCCTATCTTTTTCTTACAACCATTCATGTGTGCTTGTGTACTTCTTATACGATGGAACAGGAGGTCCTGTTTTATAGCTACTCCGAACGGCTAAGTTGAGATAAGATAAGGGTACGACAAGAGTGACCAACATTGTTATATTGACCAACATTGTTATATTGAACCATATTTAGCTAAGGATTGTGAGAATATGAAACCGCCTGAGCTGTCTCTCTGCTGATGACTATAAATTCCGATTCTCAGTCGTTGGCGTCCGCTGAACACCTAGTACGGGACAGGGAAATATCTTTACGGGCAATAACTTCACAACAAAAGTAAAACTACTTCCCTCTCGAGGTGAAATTATTTCCCTGCTCCGCTTAGCACCATGACCATAGATAGCGTTGCAATCCCTGTGTAAAGTCTTGCGGGCAGCAGAACAGAGCGCGTGGGAGACGTGTACTCGAACTAAGGCACATATTACATTGCAAAGGCTGCAGTCCCAGTTATGATGGACAATGTGAATAACTATTTTGAGATTCCTATTGGAGAACAGGTCATATAGGAATCTGAAGTGTTGGCGGATGAACCGAACGTTAGCGCTAAATCCCGTGATGGATACCGATGGCACGATGCCCTAGGAGTATCTAATAAATTGGAACTGGCCCTCAGGGTTGGGGGTTGCGCTGTCACTGTAAACTTTTTATCACGTAAAAAATACAAGGTTATGAAAGAGGCAACAGCCTCGGATAACGGATCACCTCAAATACCAACCAGAAACGAAACCTAGAACGTACGCACGCTGTACACCCAGGTGCTATTCAAAAACTTGAATCTTTCCTAGCGCGGTACAGGGCAGACACTAGATTCAACAAATATGTTGGACAGGACCAATAAAACAAAAACGAAAAACATGCGAAATTTATTGCAGCTTCCACCGAAGGCTGCATATAATAGTACGCGGATTCGTTATGGGAAGCCGACTCATGTCCAGAGTAAGTCGGTTAATGATCGCCTGGTTATGATCCGAGTTAAAGCAACGTTTTACAACATCGCACCTACCGATGAGACTGAATACAATATCGAGGAGGAATTTTATTACCTCCTGGACGGAGCTTACGGAGCCTGTCCGGAATACGACGTGAAAATCGTACTAGGGAACTATAATGCGAAAACATCTTCGACGGGTTAGCTGGAATGCCTCCACGGAACGACAAAAGATAATGGCTTCCGACTAACAGACCTCGAAGCAGCATGTAATACTGCTGATGAGCACTATGCTTCTACGACTTGGAATCCACAAAGCGCCCTGGTGATCTCCAGATGATCGATAGCACGTTTCCAACATCCCAGATGTACGAACATTCAGAGAGACAAAAGACGACTCTGACCATTTTTTCGTAGCAGCCAAATTCAAAATCCAAATATCCAACGAGAAGAAGCTGCGAATGGTGCAAAAAAGTGGACATTTCACATTGAACGCCTTAATAAGGCAGAGATTGCCAGAGTTTACAAACAAAAATTGAGTGACCTCATTCCCCACCAATATCAACACCCTCTGCAAACAGTATCGATATATCATCAAAGAAGCCAAAACCACCCTAGCCTACCAACCACCCCCGAAAAGGTGTCAAGTCAATGGTATGTGCAAGTACCAAAAAGGGATGACAGAAGGGGCACATATGAAGGCGATACAACGCACGGGAAGAGTACAGAGCCTGGGGAAGGGAAGAGAATAAAACCCTGCGTTGGATCCACAAAACAGGAGACCCTCTGAACTGCGCCAACTACAGAGGCATAAGTCTCCTCAACATCGCTTACAAGATCCTATCTGCCGTAATATGTGAACGCTTGAAACCGTTTACCAACAACCTGATCGGCCATTGTCAGTGTGGTTTTAGGCCAGGAAAGTCTACAATCGATCAAATTTTCACACTTCGGCAGATCCTGGAAAAAACCCAAGAAGTCCAAATCGATACCCACCACCTATTTATCGATTTCAAAGCCGCATACGACAGCATTTATAGAGACGAACTATACAGAGCCATGTCTAGTTTTGGTATACCGTTCAAACTCGTCCGTTTGTGTAGGATGACGATGGAGAATTCTCGCTGCACCATCAGGGTCGGAAACGACCTCACCGACACATTCGATACCAAAAAAGGATTTAGGCAAGGTGATGCACTGTCATGTGCCTTTTTCAATTTGATTCTTCAGAGGATTGTGCAAAACTCCCAAGCCAACACCAGACTCAACGTGATGTCATAGCCACGTTTGCTAGTATAGAGAAGGAAGCGGCAAAAATGGGTTAAGCAGTAAATGAGGGTAAGACTAAGTATATGCTGCCAACACGAAAGGACACACAACATCGACGAACTGGACAGAACGTCACCATTGACAGATATAACTTTGAGGTAGTAAGGGACTTTGTCTACCTCGGCTCCGCTATTAACTCTGACAGCAACATCTCGTCAGAAATCAAACGAAGAATTACTCTTGCCAATCGCTGCTGTTTCTTAGGGCTAAGAAGGCAATTTAGTAGTAAATGCCTCACTCGAACTACTAAGGAGTTGCTATATAAGACCCTGATCATCCCAGTCCTGCTCTACGGCGCTGAAGCATGGACCGTATCAAAAGCTGATGAAGAAATCCTTGGTCGATTCGAGAGAAAAATTCTTCGGAAAATCTTCGGTCCCGTTTGCGTTGACGGGCTGTGGAGACGAAGATTCAACCAAGAACTATACGAGCTGTACAGCGACATACACCTAGTCAAAAAACTCCGCATTGGACGTTTAAGATGGCTAGGACATGTAGAAAGAATGGACACCAATACTCCGGCTCGCAGAGTCTTCGATTCCCAGCCAGACGTCGGACGCAATAGAGCAAGACCTCGCCTTAAGTGGCGCACACAAGTAGAAACCGACCTCAACCAACTTGTAGTGCGCAACTGGAGGCAGTTAGCTAAGGACCGGGCTAATTGAAGAGGCATGTTGGTTGAGGCCCAGGTTCATCCCGGACTGTAGCGCCACTTAAGTAAGTAAGTAAGTAGGGAAAAAAGAGAACACACAGCCTCGCAGCTCAGGGAGAGGAAGACATCGGTTAATTCTACAAAACAATCCAACTGGCTGCAAAGTAGAAACTCTAGGCTCTACGAAATAAAAATGCCGACCTGACGCGCGGCAAATTATAGATGTATTCAGGCTGCGTTTCAAGCAGCTGGTTTATGTGCGCATTGTCAAGAGATTGATAGGGCAAGAAAGCGGCCCACCTCCAGCTACTAACGAGGTAATGCACTCTCCCAGTATTGAAGTGGTTAGAGCAGCCATCAACAAACTGAAGATTAACAAGGAAGCCGGTTCTGATGGATTACCAGCAGAAATATTCAAATACGTAGGTATTGCCATAGAAGCATGCATGCACCGAACCATCAAAAAAGTCTGAATGGATGATAGCATGCTCGATCACAAATATCAGATGATGAATATCAGCTCCGTGTGTCCCATCTACAAAAAAGACGATCCCATGTCTTGCACCAACTATCGAGGGATATCCTTGCTAAACCTTTCTCCAAAACACTTATTGGACAATAAAAGTGTGGCTTCCGGCCCATCAGATCGACCATTAGCCAAATTTTCATACTTAGGCAAGTCTTGGAAAAGACCAATGAATTTTAATACGTGACAGATCATCTTCAAGGCATTATGATATCATCCATAGCTTGGAGCTCTATGGAGCATTGGAGGTATTCGAGATTCCATCGAAATTGAAAATGATGAAATCATGTGCTGAATTTGGAACAGGAGACGCGCTATCATGGATCCCGAAAGTGGCAACACTACTTCTTACACTGCTCCATCTCTTGCGAAAGTCTGATAAAAATCAAAGTGTAACACCATCATGTGAAGCTTCTTAAATTTTCCGTTCCGATTCGGCGTTAAACATGTAGACTACATTGAGGGAATAGATGCTCCAGCCAAGAGAATCTTTGAATCCCACCCAACAGTTAGTTACGCAACGACAAGGAAGACCGAACCTCCTGAATAAGGACCGAGCAATCTCGGATTCTGATTGTTGAATGTTGTTGTGGCCCAGGTTCATTCAGGAATGTAGCGCCACTTAAGTAAGTAAAGGGTCCACCAAATAATTTTTTTGAAAATGCAATAAAAAAAAAAGTACTGAATATTTTCTCAAATTTCTTTTTTTTATTTGAAAGTACAATCCTTCCGGTTAATAATGGAAAATAATTTCATTCAAATGGCTGCCTCGGCTGGCCATGCAGTAGCCTACACGATCGGTCCAATTTTTAAGCACATTATCGATTGTGTGCAGCTGTATTTCACCAATGGGTTCACGAATATTGTCCATTAAAGCGTCAATTGTCTCTGGCTTGTCGGCGTAACACTTATCTTTTACGGCACCCCACAAATAATAGTCCAACGGTGTCAAATCGCAGCTCCGAGGTGGCCAAAAGACATCAGCTCTGCGGCTGATCTTGCGATCTTCAAAAACAGGGCGCAAAACATCGAGTGGAGCTTCGGCTGTGTGGTACGTAGCGCCGTCCTGTTGAAACCAAATGTTGCCAATATCCTCCTCTTAAATTTTTGTGAACAGAAATTCGTTCACCATGACCCGATAAAGATCGCCATTGACTGTAACGGCCACTCCTTGCTCATTTTCGAAGAAAAATGGCCCAATAATGCCTCTGGACCAAAATCCGTACCAAACAGGGACTCGTTTTGGGTGTATCGGCTTTTCAATGTATGCGTGCGGGTTTTCTGTGCCCCAAATGCGACAATTTTGCTTGTTTTATATACCCGCCAAGATCAAAATGAGCTTCATCTGAAAAGATGATTTTTTTTGGCAAAATCGGCATCTTCTCAAAGTCGATTGCAGGCCCACTTAGCGAAGCGAAAACGCATTGGATGGTCAGTTGGCTTCAACTCCTGAACCAATTGGACTTTGTATGGCGTCATACCAAGGTCTTTATGCAAAATTCGTCTCAATGATGTCTCCGAAATGTTCAATTGTTGAGAACGACGGTGAATTGATGTTGATGGCGCTTCACGCACACTTTCTGCCACAGCAGCAATATTCTCGGGTGTAGGCACTGTTTTTGGCGTTTCACGCTTTGGTTTATCGATGAGGAGCCAGTTTCTTTCACTTTTTTTTCACAAGATAACGAACATACGGAGCTGACGGTGCTTCTCTTCTTCCAAAATCCGTACGCAATTTTCGCACACATTCTGCAACATTACCATGATTTTCAAAGTAATGTCGCAATATTTCCCAGCGTTGTTCAAGCGTATGCACAGCCATATTCGTTCAGCGGAAGGATAAAACTAATTTTCTGTCAAATCAGACATGAGCTTAGTGTTACCATTCACGAAAAAAAAATCGTTAGATGGCGGACCCGTTACGAAGTAAATCCGCAACTTAAGTTAGACAAGGTCTGCAAAAATGTAAGCACCATGTCGACTGCAAAGGATCAGTTTAAGTAAAATTAGCACTTGGTTTCCTGAATTTCTTTTTCAATATACTGAGACTAAATAAATATACATTTGCAAGGACCACAGATGAAAGATTTTTTTTAAGATGCGATTGGTATTGTCCATCTCTCCAATCCACATACATGGACAGGTTAAAGTAACTCTTTTGAAAGAACATTTATCAATATTGAAGCCTTCATAGCCCCCAGGACATCGGTCCATTGTTCGGTTGCTCCCATCTCCACCACCACCATACATACACTAACTTTACTTTACTTTACTTTACTACTGTCGCTAGCCATAGTAAATGCTAGAAAACCATCAGCTCGTTTCATGGTTAACCAGGACGTATACGCAACCACGAGTGCAATTTGTTAGCCACTTTCACAGTCGCGCTTTGTTGGTTTTTCCATTCCAACATCGCATGTTGTCCTCCATCCGCTTGTCGCTGTCATCGTTTCGGTTGCTGCTTTCTGAACGACGAAACGGTGGCGCGCGGTTGATGGCATGCTGCTGGATACAACCAACGTCCATGCCATCATCCCCCACACACCACACTTCTCATTGCATCGTCGTCGACAACATGGTCGCACGAATCAGTTCTGTAAAGTTTTTGGCACTACACAATCTCTACAAGGGTCTCTCATTTAGTGCGGACCACTCCCAGCTCAGTGCGGGGGTCTATGTACACTTTATGAATGATGTCGGCCAGGAAGTGCCCATGGAATATCATGCTAATTGTGAACATGCCCACCCACTCGAATTGCCTTTTTCGCATTCACATATATCCGGCATGCCATAGAGAGACGCGCATATGGTCGTGGCCACTTTCTCATCGGGACGCGAGTTGATGCACGCAAGGATGCTTCGCAAATGAGCAAAATGGAAAATTCATAGCCGCATGTTACGGCTAATAATAAGAATAATAACATGAAAGTGGATAACGACAGGACGACGACAAGGATGATGACGATGGTGGTCATGTTAACGTCGCTACGGATGAGATGAAACGGTTTTTGCTCAAAAAGATTCGAGTAGTCTTTTATAATTCCAATTAGAAGGATTAAGGTTGTTTTTGGCAAGAGCTTTCTCTTTGTCCTTTATGTCCATAGTTGCGACAAAATGTATTGACAATAATCCTAGTCATAGCAGTAATTTATCTAAAATTTATCAGGAAGCATTGATGCCAAATCCCAATGAAGACTGACGTTTGATTGTGGTATGGATACATGGGGTGCGCATGTGTGTGTGTTCAAAGTTAAAAGTTTTGGTTTGATATTTATTTGAAATCAAAATGCTTGAGGCAAATTAAATCATGATATGGGATTTTGAATGGCAAACACATTCATGGATGTAGATAGACCCGTTTGAGAGTATTTAATTAAAGTTAATCTTTTTAGAGAGAGGATGTATGGGTTTTCTAGGCACATCAACGATCTCAAAATTACCTATCCGAATTCTTAGGATTTTCACATGTAATTATATGAAAAATACAAACGTAGGTGATAGGTATAATCACCTCATACAACAAAATACAGAGCTGCTTTGGGCATTTACCTCTATTTGTAAGACTTAGGGGTGCCTTTCTTGCTTATCCAATGCGATCCCTAGATAGTTGGTTGGAGATTAGTTTTTTGTAACATATAACATACAATCTAACATTGTATTTAAAACATAAAATAACATACATGCTATTATTGTACTAAATGGTGAGTTAAGTTTTTCAGGTTGCCAGCACTGGTTAGTAATGGCATCCAAACGTCATCTGTCAAAGTGAAGAGTTTTCAGTATACTCTGCCATTTAATGATGGAAAGACTTACAACGATTATGCAAATTATTGAAATTTATTATCAAAATTCGTGCTCTGTGAAAAATGTGCAAATCCGCTGTTTTATCGAAAAATTGTGTTCAGCGATGAGGCTCATTTCTGGCTCAACGGATACGTAAATAAGCAAAACTGTTGCATCTCGAGTGATTAACAGCCACATGTCATACAAGATTTACCGATACATCCCGAAAAAACGACAGTTTGGTGTGGTTTTTGGGCTGGTGGCATCATCGGTCCATTTATCTTCAAGGACGACCTTGGAAGAAACGTTACCGTCAAGGGCGAACGATATCGAGCCATGATACGCCACTTTTTTTCCAGTTGGCTGAGATGAACTTGGTACAAGTGGTTTCATCAAGACGGTGCCACATGCCAAACAGCTCGTGAAACAATGAGAATGTTTAAGGATGAATTTAGTGAGCAGATTATCTCTCGAAATGACCCTGTGAGTTGGCCGCAAGATCATGCGATTTAACGCATCCTGATTATTTCTTATGGGGTTATGTAAAGTCGTTAGTCTATGTGGACAAGCCGAACACGATTGAAGCCTTACAGGATAACATAACACTCGTGGAACACAGGCCGAAATGCTTGAAAAAGTGACGCAAAATTGGACCTTCCGAATGGACCACTTGAAACGGAGCCGCGGACAACATTAACATGAAGTTGTTTTTAAAACGTAAATGGCGAAGGCCTATTTATCGATTACAATACAAAATTTGAATATTTGATGCAAATTTGAGTGTTTTCTTAGATTTTTTAAAAAACAACGCTTAAAAAATCACCCGTTACTACTTCATGCGTAGTTTATACAGGAAGATCTAGTCCTAGTGGTTTCATAGGTTATTTTGAAACTGACAACTGTTTCCCCCTCGAAATCTTGACAGAAATTCAGCATCATACCTCCGCGGAACGAATTGAGTCGCTTTGCGCATGAACAAATAAAAAAAAATACAAATTTTTGGCGCAACAGGCTCGGTAGTACCCAGGGCCTAGCTTCCTCACAACCATGCGTGTGTACTTCCTGCGCGATGGTGGGACCTCCTGTTTTATGCCCACTCCGAACGGCTAAGTTGAAATAAGCTATTCTTGATCATCACGAGAGGAGGGCCAGTGACTCGAACCCAGACCTTCTGCGCGGCAGTTCATCGCACTAACAATCGCGCCACTGAGCGCACTTTACGCATGAACGCCCAAACAGTGTGTTTTGGCCGAAATGAAGGACCCACCGCTCATGTGAGACTTGTTTGCTAGTGGACAACAATCATACGGGTACCATCGTACGATGCGTACTGATGAGAATGTGGCTGCTGTAGCCGAGTGTGTGAGACTCAATTCACGAACATCAACTCGCCATCGATCTCAACAGCTCAATATTTCATGCACTAGCCTGATCTCGGATTATTAGCTTACAAGGCCCAATTAACTCAGCAATTGATGGCGCACGACAATCCGCTTCGTTATAGCTTTGAAGTTGGGGCCTTAGAGCAGCTTGAATTGGACAACGATTTTGGGCGAAAAATCATCTTTGCTATGGAGGCGAATTTTCATCTCGACGGCTACTTTAAGAAACAAAACTGGTTCATCTGGGACTCGGAAAACCTGCACGTTATTGTCGAGAAGCCTGTGCATATACAGATGTTGACAGTTGCGGGGGGATTCCTTTTCGAAATGCAAATAAGCCCTGCGGTTGTAAATGTCTTTTGGTTGTTGGGCTTATATCATCCGAATTCCCACGCAACCCAAATCCAGCAGTGAGCCCAAGCATGTGGGTTGCTCTGATTTTTGTAGTTTGGAAACACCCAAACTCGAACTCGGATATATGCAAAGTATGAACCAAAGTTTGAATACGCAGTGGGGGAGGCATTCTGCCCCAGGAACCTCCATGCTTAGGTCAACATTTTTTTTTACCCATATTCACTTTAAACACTCGAAAAAACTTTAATAACGTTTACTCATTAACAAAATTTAATTTGCATTACCCAGCATTAAGAAACTAACTGAATAAATTCGTGCATCTAACTAAGTGAACCGATTTATTTGAGCTTTTTTTGCACTAGTGGGAAGAAAGAGATCAAAACAACCGTTAAGTGTCTCTCACTAATCTTGAATTTAGTTTTTTTCGAAGAGAAGTTAATAACCTTTCCAATAAATGCATTGTTTGGTAGTTCATGAAAAAAACCAACAGAAAAACTGTAATTTATTGAGAGAAAAATGGTGCGGCTAACCATGTGAACCGAACTGTATTCACGTTTTTGGGATTATAATTAGCTTTCTTTTAGAGTTTTGAATTGAACGGCAATTTCAAACGACAATAACAGCTGCGGGTGTTAATGTTTTTTTATTGCGGGTCATATTTCCATTGTGAAAAATAAGGGCTTAATTCCACGTGGAATATTGCACTGTACCGGTGGCATAATTGGACCATTTCTCTTCGAAAATGAGGCTGGGAACAACGTTGCGGTCAATAGTAGGTGTTACAAGGCCATGTTAACCAACTTTTTTTTTCCTGAAATTGAATACATGAATTTGGATGACCTCTGGTTCATTCAGGATGGCGTGTCATGACACAATCGATCTTTTGCGCACCAAATTCCCAAATCGTGTTAACAGCATATAGTTTAATAGTTTGGACTTTTTTTTGTGGGGAACCGTGAAAGACCGATATTATGCCAACAATCTGGAAACTATTAAAGCACTTAATACCAATTTCATCTAAGCAATCCATGAGGTACAGCCCGAAACCATCAACAAGGTCTTGGAAAATTGGAGTGAGACAATTGGAGACAATTAGGAATCACACAACGGTGAGAAAATTCTCATTCGGTAGTCGTAAGTAAGTAAGTCGGTAAGCCCTTTTTCATATTTTCCAGAAAGGTCTTCCTAAATATTTCTGCACCCTAAATTAGCTTGGGCAAAATGAAGACTAGGTTAGCAGCTCTGACAAATGGGCAAATTGCTTTCAAGCCATGAAATACGGGATTAATTACTTAAGTGACGCTACTGTCCGGAATAAACCTAGGCCTTAACCACCATGCCTCTCCAATTAGCTCAGTCCTTAGCTAACTGCCTCCAGTTGCTCACTTCAAGTTGGTTGAGTCGATTTCCACTTAGGACGAGGGTTTCCTCTACTTCCTCGGACGTCTGGCTGACAATTGAAAATTCTGTGAGCCGGAGTATTGGTGTCCATTAGCTCTGCATGTCCAAGCCTACATAAACGTAAAATGCGGATTTTTCGACCAGGTCGAAGTCGCTTTACAGCACGTATAGATCTTGTTTGAATCCTCGTCTCCATAACCCGTCAACGCAAACGGGAACGAAGACTTTTCGATGAATTATTTTCTCAAAACGAAAAAGGGTTTCTTCATCTGCTTTAGATTTAGCCCATGCTTCAGCCACGTAGAGCAGGGCTGGGATGATCAGAATCTTGTATAGGATCTCCTTAGTAGGTATGTTGCTTTGAAATCGATGAATAGCTGGTGGGTATCGATTTGGACTTTTTGGTTTTTTTTCAGGATATGTCGAAGTGCTAAGATTTGATAAGTTGTGGACTTTCGTGGCCTGAAACGACACTAAAAAGGGCCGATCAACTTGTTGGCAAACGGTCTCATGCATTCACAGATAGGATCTTGCGATGTTGAAGAGACATACCTCTGTAATTGGCGCAGTTCAAAGGGTCTCCTTTTTTGGGGGATTGGGCAATCGATGTTGCGGTTCTAGTCTTCAGGCATACTTCGACCATATCGAATTGGCAGTCTTGTGATCCGTGATTTGGAAGTCTTGTTAAGCTTAAGTTTGGATATTGCTGTCGTCACTTCACTTAGGTCGGCTTGTTGGTAGTTTTCGATGTCGTCGCTAATATAAAATCGTTCGCTCTGCGTGACAGCGGGAGATTGGTCGATATCACAGTTTAAGAGTCTATAGAAATTGTTTTTACATATCTTCAGCATCGACTGTGTCACAAATAATATCTTCCCTTGTTCATTTTGACAGGATTCTGTTCGCGTTTTAACGTTTTGAACCTTTTGAACTTTGCTGAAATTCTCAAACATCATTCCTGGAGTGGCACCACTCAATATCCTCGATTGTGCAATAAAACACGCATTTTGAGCGAATCCATCTATCCATCTAGCATACATACATTCCAAATACCTACATGCAAACAATGTCCTTCATTTATAAACATGATAAATGTTGTGTGATCCAATAAGTCAGAATAAATAATTCTGTTGAGAATTTCAATTGGCGCCTTCTATTATCAATTTTGACACCCACCACCTTTTGACATAAAACAGGAACCAATATGTATTGCATACTTGTTTCCCACTGAATCGAGAGACATAACAACTTGAATTCCTTTCTTTGACCAACATTAAGTATTCCATCCACTTTGTAGCCTTTTATAGTCCTTACCCCAATAATGCTTAGTGACAGCTCACCACTTCCGAGGAGCAAAATTGCACATTTCACCGATGAGAAAACAAAATAACTGAACGTACTAAACTAGAGAAATATTGCAGTCATCTATAACACACAACCTCCAGCGTTATCCTTCGACATCACTCCATTCCGGAGAACACGAGATCGATTTGCGAAATAAAAAATTCCAACATCAATTTTTCAATTTAAGTTCGAAAATTACAATACACATCTTTCTCAAGGCTTCATCTGTCGGCTAGGATGTAATCCGACACCCACTTGGATGCTTAAGACGCCGAGTATAATAAATGCTGAATCGGCCATTGTTGCATACGGTACCTTGGTGTTATAGTCGCCGGTGCCTGTCATCCTGACACTATCATCATCTTGTGAAGCTGAGAGGATATATTACTCGTCCTCGACCTCCACACAACTTCATATGTACATGTGACATTTTATTATTTTTTCTTCTTTTAACAAAAGAAATGAAATTTTTCAACTCCCTATGGAGGTGATATATTTGAAACCGGGATGCAGGAAGAGGAACAGCATTTCCCGCGTTAACACCAAAAATGAAATGCAAATACATTGACTGCTGACAAATAGTATCGCTTGTCAATTTATCACATTTCCACTTTCCAGTGGCAGCATATCCTTACGAAATGTGTGCAGCAAGTAGGAAAGCAAGGAATTGTTATTCCGAGAGGATTATATAATAGTCTTGTGTTGAAGGAGTTTCTTTGCAACAGGGGGGGAGGGAAGAATATTCATTTGAAGAGAGGTACATCTCTCTATCGACGAGTATTGGCTTCTGACAGCCAGAGATCCTCGAAGCTTGGAAATGAAAACAAAAATTATAGACAACTGCATCAGGATATCGGGATGTAGAGTAAACCATATGACTTATCTTCATAATGTGAGTATCTATAGGTGGAGATGTGAATTTTCAAGGCGGCAAGGTTTTTGAGACAGCCGTGAAGGTGTACGATTCAAGAACACGAACGTGAGTTGGATGCAGGAAGGATGTACACATGAGATGTGGATTAAGTATCAAGTGCCAAGCGCTTGCTATTATTTTTTTATTTTAAGTTCATTATGTGTAAACGGAAATATTTATGACAATAGGCCTGGGTGTTTAACAGCTTTTTCTTGATTGAATACGTTTCAATACCATAATTGTCTTGTACTCAGAACTAATTTTTGAAGAAGCCATTTTGAGGTTTTAGTATCGATATCGTCTCTCATCAACTGAAAGAAGTTTTTACCAGTTATTACCAAAAGCACTACCAGATACCTGCACTTTAGTTTTGACCACAACACTGTTTACACATTAACGCCAAATGTTTGTGACCACAATTGTATATCATACAAAGCAAGATATCACGCACACTTCACATTAGCAGCCTCACTATGTGTAGGTTTGACGACTAAGGCGGTGAATAATGCCACAACAGTCATCAGCACCTTTGGTCGACTCAGTGGGCCACCTATATAGTATTTATACACTTCTAGAAAAACATTCCAATGGATTCTTGACATAGCTTAGATATAGATATAGATTACAGATTCGAGGCATAAAA
Source organism: Rhingia campestris (assembly GCA_932526625.1). Classification (NCBI taxonomy): domain Eukaryota; kingdom Metazoa; phylum Arthropoda; class Insecta; order Diptera; family Syrphidae; genus Rhingia; species Rhingia campestris. The sequence goes on from OW052183.1 coordinate 147,849,936, forward strand.
CCAAAACTGTTCAAGAATCGGTCGAAGAAATCCGTTTTTTGTATAAAATTCGTCTTTTGCGTTCATGGAGTGTTTTTCAGGTGGGGCATTGAAGAACACTCTGTAGATATGTTAGTTAGTTTATTTATTTTACCAGCTTCAAATAGCTAATTATATCATATACATGTTTGCATTACATTTTTTTTGCTTTTATGTATACCAGTTGTAAAATAGAAATTAGAAATAGATGAAAAGCACGTATACAATTAATAGGGAATAACTTTTTGTCTTGAAAATGCGATAGCTTCTTTTTTAAATTAATATTTGGTTTATTTTTAGCCTCATCCTCCATTTCATTAAATAATTTAAATCCTTTATAAATAGGAGAATTTTTCGTGTTACAAGTCCTTAGGAAAGGATGTCTAAAATTATTAACATTTCTTAGGTTGTATAGCTGAACATCACGAATATATTACACATAACTTAACAAATATTTAGGCATCATTTTATGTTTAATCTTATACACAAAAGTGAAAACATTCATAACTAATATTTGTTTTACAGAAAGCCAGTTCAACGCATATAATAAATAATTGATTACACATATCGATTGCACTTTAAAATACTTCCCATAGCCTTATTTTGTAACAGTTGTTATATTTGAATCAAACTTTCATTACATAAAAATAAAATCGTTGAGGAATACTCAAAGTGAGGTTATACTATAACATTAAATAAATTTATTGCACTTAGATATCTTATTCGTTTTATAAAGCCGATTTTTTTAGCAATTTTTTTACAGATATAATCTACGTGTTTAGAAAAATTAAGTTTATTATCAATGACAACTTACTTACTTACTTAAGTGGCGCTACAGTCCGGAATGAACCTGGGCCTCAACCAACATGCCTCTCCAATTAGCTCGGCCCTTAGCTAACTGCCTCCAGTTGCGCACTCCAAGTTGGCTAAGGTCGGTTTCCACTTGTGCGCGTATCGAATGTGTCGGTGAGTTCGTTTCCGACCCTGATGGAGCAACGATAATTCTCTATCGTCACCCTACACAAACGGACGAGTTTGGGCGGTATACCAAAACTAGACATGGCTCTGTATAGTTCGTCTCTATAAATGATGTCGTATGCGGCTTTGAAATCGATAAATAGGTGGTGTGTATCGATTTCGGCTTCTTGGGTTTTTTCCAGGATCTGCTGAAGTGTGAAGATTTGATCGATTGTGGACTTTCCTGGCCCAAAACCACACTGATAAGGGCCGATCAGGTTGTTGGTAAATGGCTTACGGCAGATAGTATCTTGTAGGCGATGTTGAGCAGACTTATGCCTCTGTAGTTGGCGCAATTCAGAGGGTCTCCTTTTTTGTGGATCGGGCAAACAATGCTGAGGTTTCATTCTTCAGGCATGCTTTCAACCGACCAGATTTGGCTTATGAGTTGGTGGATGTTACTTACCAAGTCATCTCTGCCAGCTTCATAAAGATCAGCGGGAAGGCCGTCATTTCCGGCGGCCTTATTAAGCTTGAGTTTAGATATAGCTATCCTCACTTCACTTAGGTCGGGTGGTTGACAGTTTTCGCTGTCGTTGCCAATATTGAATGGTTCGTTCTGCCTGACTGCGGAATGTTGTTCGTCATCGCCGTTTAAAAGTCTGCAGAAGTGGTTCTTCCATATCCTCAGCATCAACTGTGTCTCAACTACGATATTTCCTTGTTCATCTCGGCAGGATTCTGTTCGAGCCTTGTATCCTTGGCTTTGACTTTTAACACTTTGGTAAAACTTGCGAACTTCGTTCCTGGAGTGGCACCTCTCTATATCCTCGATCGCGGGCTTTTCTTGCTCTTTTTTCTTTTTTCTGAAAAGCCGATGTTCTTCCCTTCTTCTTTGCCTATAGAGCTCAATGGCAGTCTTCAACTGCAGCTTAGCCTTGTAGGCCTCGTTCTTGGCTGCGAACATCTGTCGGCATTCCTCATCAAACCAGGGGTTCCTTGCTGGTGGCCGCGAGAAACCTAGCACATCAGTTGTGGCTGATCTAATGGCTTATTGGCATCGTTGCCATTGTTCTTCGACATTAGATGCTGGTGGTGTGTTGTGAGTCGAGAGGTTAAGGGATACGCGTTGCGCGAAGGTCTTGGCGGTCTCTTGCGATTGCAGTCATTCGACATTATTTTTTTCTATTTTTTTGTGGCGTGGTGGATATCCGCATCCTTACCTTGGCTACAACAGGGTAGTAGTCCGAGTCGATGTTAGCCCGTCGGAATGTTCGGACATCCAAAATACTGGATGCGTGCCTCTTGTCTATCGCAATGTGATCAATTTGGTTGACCGTTCTTTGATCTGGAGACCGCCATGTCCCCTTATGGATATCGAGGTGAGGAAACCGTGTGCTGGCTATAGTGGCATTTCGTTCCGTAGCGAAATCAATTAGCCTAAGTCCGTTACCAGACGTGTTGTCGTGTAAGCTATGTTTTCCGACAATACTTCTAAAGATGTCTTCTCTTCCTACATTTGCGTTAAAATCTCCCAGCACGATTTTAACATCGTTCTTCGGTAGTCGCTCAAAAGTTTTGTCAACGAGCTCGTAGCAGCAATCCTTAGCTATATCATCTTTTTCTTCCGTCGGAGCGTGAGCGCATATAAGGCTTATGTTGGCGAATTTGGCCTTGATGCGGATTGTCACTATGCGTTCTCTAATGTCTTGGAAACATAAGACTTCTTGCCTAAGTCTGGCACTTATAACAAATCCGGATCCAAATAGTCGCTGTTTCTGGCCACTATAACACGGTCCATAGTAGATGTCACAGTTTTTCATCCTCTTTTTGCCCGGCCCATCCCATCGTATTTCCTGGATTGCAGTAATGTCTGCTTTGTAGCAGTTTAGGGCTTCCGCCAGTTGTTCGCCTGCACCTCTCCTGTTTGATGTTCTCACATTCCAGGTGCAGATACGAACGTCGTTGTCCTTTTTTCGTTTAGCAGGTTCGTCAACAATAAAATCAGTCCTTTCCGAGGCTGTCAATGACAACACCTTAATATTTTATTTCCTCAATTTGATCAATGATCTCACCAATTGACAATCTCAAATTATAATTTTGTCTGTTGTTTATCACCATTTGTTTTGTTTTCGAAATATTGACTTTCAGTCTATTTTTTTCAGCCACATATTAACTCGTTCCAAATCTTCTTGAAGTACTGCATGACTTTCATCTATGTTATCTGCGGCTATATATATTACTGCATCGTCGGCAAAAAGAGCTAATTAAGCATTTTGTAACATTCTTTGCAAATCGTTTATGTATATTATGAACAACAAGGTACCTAAAACAGTTCCTTGTGGTACACCTAGTTTCACTTCGATAGAGTCCGATTTAACTTCATTTAGTTTTACTATTTGAGTTCTATTAGAGAGATATGAGGAAAACCACTTTAACTCTTTATTTTTGATACCATATCGTTTGAGTTTCTCTAATAACATATGTCTGTCAATTGTTTCAAATGCCATTTTAAAGTCTAAAAAAACACAGTTTATAATTTTTTTTATTGGATAACTCTTCTTTCCAGCTCGTAATTACTAAATTAATTGCACTTTCACACGAATGATTTTTTCTAAATCCAGATTAAATGTCTGTTATTTTGCGTTTTGATTTTTCGAGTTCTGATTTATATTTGTTCCTTGCATTCTTGTAAGCTTCCCAATCCATACAGGGTAGTTGAGAATAAAAATACCACTAGTGGACAAAAAGTAGCTAGGGTTAAGATCCCTACCCAGATGGTAGCGAAAGCATATTCAAAATGGGGTCTATAGTATCATTTAAGGTGAATGAAGTGAAGAACCTATATTATGATCTGGTATGATATTATCAAACAACAGGTCATATCGGAATTTCAAGGCTAGGTTAGGTCGGGTTGAATAAATAGATATGGTGGCTGATAAGCCAAAGGCCGTCGGCAGCGCTAAGTCCCATAGTAGATACAGACGGCTACGTGTCCTAAGGGTGTGTGATAAATTGGAACTGGCCCTCTATGGCAGTGTGCGGATTTTAAAAATGTTTACACATGTTCTGTTTCGTCAGACAGAGAGTCAATATATCAAATTTCATCACTTTAGCTCAAAATTTCAGGCCCAAAAGTCGGTGACATATAGACGGATGGACAGACAGACATGGCTAGATCGACTCAGCTACGGATTCTGAGTCGATCCATATACTTTGAGGTATATCTAGCGAAATTATTTCTTTTTGTTACAAACCAAATATCAAAACTAATATTCCCCTATGGGATAAGGTATAACCACTGCTACGAAGCAATCGATAGCCTCTGAAAAGACTGGCTTGATTGTTGACGACTATCTGTCCTTGAAATGCTAAAACGCTTAAAAGAAAAGGTGCTACCAAAAAACTGGCTTACTGCTTCTGGAAATAGTTTAGGTGTTTGTTCAGAAGACATCAGCAAAAGCATTGCAACAATTAGCATTAAAGCTAAATTTGTCAACATAAGTTTTATATATGCACAGACGCCGACGGAGAAAAAGTTCTGATGGAAGATTTTACCGCAAAGTAAAGAATAGACATCTTCCGCATTATTGTCGGTAATCACCAAGTCTGGCAACGGACTTATGCTTACTGACTTCGCTGCGGAACAAAATGACACTGCAGACAGGATCGGATTTCCTCACCTTCATATTTATAAGAGGACTGGCAGACTCCAGATCAACAAAAGGTCAAACAAATTGGCTGCATTTCGATAGAAAACAGTCACGAATCCAGTCTTTTGGATGTCCAAACATTCCGATGGGCTAACATCGACTCAGACCACAATCATCTTAAAGCCTTGGTGCGGATATCCACCACGACAAAACATATGCGAAATACTGCAAAATAATTCACGTAAGAGAGCACTCAGAACTTTGCAGAAAGCGTATTCAATATCTCGATTAAAACCATATCCCAAGAATCTAATGTAGAAGACCAATGGCGTAGAAGTCAACTAGTCAAAAGATCGGCCGTAACCTATTTTCCAGGTTTCCTCCGCAGATCAACAAGAAGCAAGAAACCCCTGGTTTTATGAAGAATGCCGACAGATGCTCGCAGCCAGGAACGAGGTCTACAAGCAAATCTTTAGGTGAAGACGAGAGCCTCCATTTACCTTTATAGGCAAAGAAGGAGAGAGGCTTTTAAAAATATATGAAAAAAGCGAGAAAAGCTCGTGCGATAGCATTGTTTGCCCGATCTACAAAAAAGGAGACCCTCTGAACTGCGCCAACTACAGAGGAATAATACACCCCAACATCGCCTACAACATCCTATCTGCCGTATATGTGATAGCCTGTAACCGTTTACCAACAACTTGATCGACTCTTTTCAGTTTGGTTTTAGGTTATTTTACACAACTTGGCAGAAGTCCAAATCAATACCCACCACATGTTCATTGATTTGAAAGTCGCAGACGACAGCATTTATAGAGACGAACTATACAAAGCTATGTCTAGATCTGGTATACCGCCCAAATTCCGTCAGTGTTCGATGCCGATGGAGAAATCTCGCTGCTCCATCAAGGTCGGAAACGACCCCACGGAAACATTCGATACCATAAAAAGGATTTAGACAAGACGAAGCACTGTCATGTGACTTCATTAACAACATTCTTAAGAAGATTGTGCAAAACTCCCAAGCCAACACCAGAATCGCAATCTTCGTTAAATCGGTGGAACTCCTAGTATATGTCGTCGATATTGACATCATTGGTCGGACTCAACCTCGTGTCATCCACGTTTGTTAATACAGTATGATTCTGATATAAGAAAGTTGTATATAAGAACAAATCGCTTATAAGAAACGTTGTAAAATACACCGTACACTTCTTCATAACAGCTTCATATAAAAATGAGCGTGTATAAGAAAAATGCTTATAAGGAAAAAACGTATATAAGAAACAAATTTTCTAAATGTTTTTTAAAAAAAATCGTTTAAAAGAAAATTTTTGAACATGATTTTGAACATACACTACAAGTTCTTCTGCCAACGAATTGAATTTATTGATCTTAAGATTTCGTTTACAAAGTGTACACGTACAGTGTCAATTTAGGTACTAAAGAAGTATTACTGCGGCTGTAAAGTATTGCCTGCAAAGCGATTACATTTTTCTTCTCTTAGCAGTTGAGGGCAGTTATATGAACAGTTCATTTAAAGAAATTACCATTTTAAAAGCCCTACATATCATCAAACGATCTTGGTGACTTGTCAGACCTCAAACCATATTTAATTACTTCAAAAAAGCCGGAATTTCAAGGGAAATTGAAATTCAGGGCGATACTGGCAACCAAGACTCAGATGTTATCGACTCTCGTATGGATGAAGAAAATGAAGACTTTTTCAGAGCCATAACGGATGAGGAAGCCCAGGATTGTTATGGGGACATCGGCGAAAGTGCATTAGTAGCTGAGACGTTGAGCAGTGAAACTGTCGAAGAGGTCCAGTCGAAATTTATTGAAATGCATGTAATGAAGCCAAGTAGAGAAGAAGCTGTTAAAGCGTTTTTTTGTTTTGAAACAGTATTTAGGAAGTGATGAAGACTACCTGTCAAATATAGAAGAACTTCTCTTCAGACAACCGGATGAAATACTTGTTCAAAATAATTAATCACATATTTCTTAATGTGCAAATATGTGCACATATTTGATATGTGAATATAGATACATATGTACTAGGATCTTTTTTTTATATGAGCAAGGACTTAGGTAGGACATATTATCTATAAATGTAAATTGTGATAACATATATGTACCTCTACATAGGTATAACATGAAATGAATTGTATGTACTGAACATGTACCTTATCTTTGTTTCCTTTGTTTCTTGAAAATAGATAATTTAGGTTTTTTTTTATTTTTTTTTTCTTAACCGTTTTTTATAAGAAAGTTTTTTCTTGTATCCGTTGTTCAGATATAAGAAATTTGTTTCTTATAACCGTTTATTGCGTAAAAGCAAAAACGGATACAAGAAAGAAATTCTTGGGATTATTGGACTTTCTTATATCCGAATCATACTGTATAGAGAAGGAAGCTTCAGAAATTGGTTAAGCTGTAAATAAGATAGAATGTGACTAATTTTATCTACCTAAACTCCGCCGCTGTTTCTTCGGGATAAAAAGGCAATTTGGTAGTAACGCCCTCACTCGAACTACTAAGGAGATTTTGTGTAAGACCCCTATGATTCCAGTCCTGCTATACGGCGCTGAAGCATGGACCCTATCAAAAGTGGATGAGGAAATCTTGAGAGAAAAATGCTTCGAAAATTCTTCCCGTTTGCGTTGACGGGGTTTGAAAACGAAGATTTAACCAAGAACTATACGAGCGGTACAGCGACCCCTAGTTAAAAAAAATATTCTGCATTGGACATTTAAGATGGCTGGGACATGTTGAGCGAATGGACACCAATACTCCAGCTCGCAGAGTCTTCGATTCCCAGCCAGATGTCGGACGCTGGTTGTATGTATGTTGGTGGAGCTGCAGGTTGAGATATTGGATGGGTCTGTAGATGCTCTGTCAATTTTGTTGGCAGTTTGGCCATTTGGGGATTGTCCGGTTACTTTGAATATCCTTAGCCTAGGAAACCTGGTAACTGATTACCATAACACAAGCAGCAAAGTGAGTTATTACTTCTCTTTCAATAGAGGCTGTAGGTTCCTACCAATCGGGTTAAGTATATCTTTTCGATTTATGATTGATAGGGCCTGAGAGGCATTTGAAAAAGTTTGTTTATATAATGAGTCCTTCTTTTCAAACATTTGCACTGGAGTGGATATCACTGCACCACCTCAATCGGCTTCCAGAACTCGAATCCTTTCATATACAACTTTGGTGGTAGCCTTACTAAATGTAGAACGCTTTCCTTTTCAGTACTCCCGCTCTTTACGGATCGCTGGTATATCTGCCTTCTATAACCGCACGTAGACAGATTCATCTTATTGTGTAGCACCCCGGGTGCTCATCTTATTTCCGCTGCGTTTTCCTACTCGTTAGTCGTTGAGTGTTCCGCTTTTATTGCAAATCGATTTTTCGAGGCGTTTGTCTCTTTTATAAAAAAAAAACTCAAAAGATGATGGCATTGTTCACCTAACAAAGAGACTTCCATTCGTCCCTGCTTCAACCGTAGTTCCATTTAAAAGCTAAAAGTACTGTCAGTTATGTTCAAAAAACAAAACAAATTTACTAGGATCCCCTTTATTTTTGAAAACCCCACCCAATAAGATTCTCCGAGTTCCTTTACTATGTCCTTGTGCATTCATGCTGCATACATCTCCTGCAAGGCACTTCAAACACATCAGCTATGTTTACCTTTGATCAAACCATATTCTCTTGATGTCAAACTATTCATTTCAGAAGAACATGTAATTTCAGATACACATACGTTTAGGAATACCCTTTGCGATGCACAAACCTGACGACTCTTTATTATGAAATATATTTTCAAATGCTAATTCCATCACAGAAACTGTTAGCATTTCCATTTCGAGAATCAAATTCTACATTAGCTCTGTCATTATAAAGTTCAACCTAAACTGCAACTGTCGGTGATATGAACTCAAGCAAACTTCATAAGAAGATGAAAGCCCAACTGAGAAGGTACCAAGACAAATGTAACTAACCCGTGCCATTCACATAAGTAAACTACACGGATGCTCGTGTACTCCTGGAATAATATGCGTCGAGAAGCAGACTTTCAATTTAACCAATTTATGATGAGGTAACCTCACGGGCGTGGGTTCGGGCCACCCTACCTCCCTGCCAACAATCTTCGGAACGTCTGTATGGGCCCTCTCAACCTTGAAGTCGTACCAGTGTAAGAATTTGCATAATGGAAAGTTACATTTAGATAATTTTCTTTGTTGCTCCTCACCGTCGTAGTTGTAGTCGTCATCCTCATCGTCCTTGTATAGTTGGGCTGCATTGGAGAATGGGAGCTTGGTTTGATGCTATTACTACTCCTGTTTGGTTGGCTGGTGCGGTAGTCACAATGGCTTGCTAGTGGTTTTAGCATCCACCACCCACCCCGAACTAAATTCAAGCGTTTTGTGGATATAAACTTTCAAAGTAACTTTGCGCAAATTTGCAAAAAAGGTATCCTACTTCGCATTCTTTCTGACTAACCCCACCCGGACTGTGCCGGGTGAGATGAGAGATCGTCTTCAATGCCACAATGATAACTACTTCTACTCTGGGAGTAGGTGTAGCACTTTTTGGAGTTTGAACATGAAATAAAATTTAAATATCCTTGAGAGAGGGGGGTGAATGTATGCTTCCTATGCACCCAGATTATATGGCAAATGGGAAGGTGAATGATTCAGTTATCTATAGGCAAACACAGTTTCAGCTCAGAATGTACCCGAAATAGGGATGGGGAATTTCGTAAACATATCAAAGGTCAGCAGTCCACAGGATAGGCCATGTAGCCACAATTGTGTGGAAGAAAATGGACTTCCTTGAGGGCAAATAAACTTGCGGCATTAAATACCAACAAGAAGCTTTTGTGTTTTCAAATAAGCCCCGACCAGTATTCTCGAGTATTCGCTTCAAGGAATTTTAATAAGTGATAAGCTTGTGAATTTGCTTACATAGTCCTTGATGTTGATGAGGCAGACATTTCAGGATTCTGTGGTCTACTTTGAGCTATAGCTGAATGCGATTGTTGGATAAGGATTGGGAAATATTTTGATTTTTTTTTGAGTTTTATCGAAGCAGTATTTGGTCTGCTTAGGGTATAGTGAAGTCAAGGCTGTGGAAGATATTATTTTGAAATCAGGTGGGAAGAGCTGATGCGATCGAGAGCGGGAATGAAAAAAAAGGTTTGCTAGTGAAAGACGTATAATGCAATTTGGATAAATACTGGGCACATCCAGCAGCAAGGATAATGCCAACAAATCACAAGTGGATATGCCAACATGTCCAACATCCAAGACAGAGTGAAGTCATACATGTTTCGCACTTCACATGGTTGGCCATATGGAAACACTATCGTATACACTTTATTTAGGCCTAGTTAAGGCTTTTTTACGACTTCACAGAATTTGATGAATATGTGTGGAATGTGCCCATTTTAGCTAATAACTTTTTTTTTTATTTTTATTGACGCAAAAGTGTTATAATAACCCAAAGCCTAGCTTTTTCCGTAAAACCAGCCTTTATATGTGCATTTGTGTTTTTTTTCACGAAAGGAGGGCCTCGTGTTATATGCCGAATCGGAACCGCCAGTGAAAAAACATTTTAGGGGTTGCTATAGCTTGAAATCGAATTGCTCTAATATATAGAAGAATACAAGCGGTCACCTTGAAACTTTTTAGAGTTGGTGTGAACCCTTGAATAAATAAAATGATGGGTGAGCCCAAAGGTCAAACAGCAGCACCTACTCTTGTAGGTAGAAAATTCTGCAATAGTGTCGAAGAAACTAATGAATCTAAAAGATTGAGAAATACACTATCAAAGGAATCAAGTTGTCTTGGCCTTTTGAAAATTTCATTTCATTTCATAAGAAATTGGGATACAATCAGCAACTGAAACTCAAGTCCTAGCTTGGCAAGGAGTAAACGTCATATTTATTCTGAAAGTATGGAATGGCAGCCATACAAAGATTAGATAATAAAAGTGGAGAGATTGGTGTCCTACAGACAAATCTGAACACATTAAGCTGATAGGCAAAATCATGTGGACTTACTTACTTACTTAAGTGGCGCTACAGTCCGGGATGAACCTGGGCCTCAACCAACATGCCTCTCCAATTAGCCCGGTTCTTAGCTAACTGCCTGCAGTTGCGCACTCCAAGTTGGTTGAGGTCGGTTTCTACTTGTGCGCGCCACTTAAGGCGAGGTCTTCCTCTACTGCGTCCGACGTCTGGCTGGGAATCGAAGACTCTGCGAGCCGGAGTATTGGTGTCCATTCGTTCTACATGTCCTAGCCGTCTTAAACGTCCAATGCGGAGTTTTTTGACTAGGGGTATGTCGCTGTACAGCTCGTATAGTTCGTGGTTGAATCTTCGTCTCCATAGCCCGTCAACGCAAAAGGGGACCGAAGATTTTCCGAAGAATTTTTCTCTCGAATCGACCAAGGATTTCTTCATCTGCTTTTGATACGGTCCATGCTTCAGCGCCGTAGAGCAGGACTGGGATGATCAGGGACTTATATAGGATCTCCTTAGTAGTTCGAGTGAGGGCTTGTAAGCCAGCGGGTGAGTTCGGTGTTATTTTGTACCCTAGTAGCAAGAGGTGGCACGCTTGCAGAAGCCAGGCGAATAAACTCGTCGGAATGGGATGGGTTCTTTTGCTACAAAAACTCGCTTTCAAAAAAAAGTCGTGCCTAATGAGAAATATTGAGGATAATATATCTCAAAATATAAAACTAATCATAAAAATGTAAACCAAACCTGCCTAGTAGAATGGATAAAGAATGAAGGAGGAAGAAGAAGAAATTTAAGAAAAAGAGAATTGAATACAAGAGGGCAAAAGAGAAAAAAAAAAAACAAGATTAGAAGTTGGTCTGTTGTTGATGACCATGCAGTAGTCCACAATTACATATCGCTACTGCTTTATCGGTTGTACCCACCCAAATCTCAACATCATGATGAAGAGCTCCATGGCTACTCGGTACCGAAGAAGTTTAATGAGTAACCCCGTAAATGAACTTATGCTATGCTCTATATTTCTATTAAGTTTACCAATCTCATCTCCTAATCGCGCATACTACTTAAAAGCTCATAATAAATAATACTCCGTATAACTTCATTTTAGGGAACACAAAATTCATTTTATTTTACTGGTCATTCAAAGTTATTTGACTGCTTAAAATGCTTTCAGAGCTTTTGACACGATCATTTGTTTTGTTGGTTATGAACCAAATCGTTAACTTATATATAAAAAAAAAAAACAAAATAGAGAGACAGCTTCCTGCTCTATGAGTAAAACTACAACTTGCGTTTACTACTTAATAGTACTAAATGTTTTGCAAAAAAAATACTTTTTTTTTTGCTGACTTTTGTTGAATGTTTCATTGAATCTAATTACTTATAATATTTGGGTGATCATATATAGTTTAAAAAAAAAAGTTGTTGCCATAGTTTATACAAAATAAATCACTTACGGTTATGCATGTATGAGTTTGAATATTGCGTGATGATTGAATGCTATTGTTTGTGTGTGTAGTTGTATATGTATGTAGATGATTGTAGTCTAATTTCTATTGTTTTCTCCGTACTCCTCGTTGTGCGCACAATTCGAAGTATGGCTGTAGATGTAATGTATGTAATTGAGTGGCTATTAAAAAAAAGTGTTATTAGAAATTTATATAATTTATCTTGTACGAACGGATGGCATACCTTTTAAACTTTGTACCTTAATTTCTTCCCTTATTTGTTCCTTTGTTTTGTTCCTTAAAACTAACTTATAATAACTTACGATTACTTACAATTAACTTAAAATTAACTTAATATTTACTTAATCTAATTCTCTTATCTGGTTCTGAGGGGCTTTGCAAACTCCGGTAGGTGGTAAGGGGGGGTTGAAGGTTTCTTCACCCAATTTCGGGCATGCAGTTTGAACGATAGCCGGTTGCGACCTTCGTACGATGCAGCGGAATTGAGTTTGAAATGCGGTAGCCTCGACTGCGACAAGGTGTTGGCTTTGATATCATGGACCTCTTAAGTACGTAGAGGTAGAGAGTCTCGGCAGGTTAGATGGTTCCTCGAGAAAGGCGGCTTGTCGTACCAGAAGACGGACCGGGTTATACAAATTTGCGTGGCTCGCCGTGTCGTACCGTGTTGGGCTAAGCGTTGTTGGGTATAGGCGTTGTAGATTCGAGAGATTCTCTACCAGATGGTCTGTGCGTAAGCCACTCAACACAGACAACGAATACATATGGCTTGCCACGCATATATTTTGTAGGAGATGAATGCTCTATCGTCACGGGGAAACACAATTTTGCCTTTTCTAGCTCGTATAATGCCGCTGATGATATATTAGATTCTATCACTTTTGATCACGTGGATTCTGGAATCGAATATGCAACAATAGGTTTCGCGTATGATATCACAGCACAAATATTCTTACCCACTGATGTTAACTAAATAATTTAATAATACGGATGAATTTCCTATATTTAATTATATAGGTACACAAGATAATTGGTTCTTTGACCGCGACTCAAAATTAAATGTGGAACGTGAAAAAGAATGATTTCTGATGATAATGCGCAAATTTTCACTGTCTCGAACCGAAAGAAGGCATGCGGACGATGGTTGGTCTCTTATATTGACAATGTGAGGAAGAAAACTCAAAAAAAAAGTTAACTTTTTATAACTCCGCCGTTTGAGTATTTGGCGCTCTAGTCAATAAAATGAACACATACGGAAGTATGCGCCATATCTGTATTATTGTTTGAATTTTCAGTTTAGGTATATAAAGGTTGTAGTTATAGATTTTGTTTATAATAGCATTTTTATATATTTTTGTGAATTCATAAACGCAATGATAAATTAAAACACTTCAGTGGTACGCTACAGGCTTTACTACTAAATTGCCTTCTAAGCCCGAAGAAACAGCGATTGGCAAGAGTAATTCTTCGTTTGATTTCTGACGAGATGTTGTTGTCAGAGTTAATAGCGGAGCCGAGGTAGACAAAGTCCCGTACTACCTCAAAGTTATATCTGTCAATGGTGACGTTCTGTCCAATTCGTCGATGTTGTGTGTCCTTTCGTATTGACAGCATATACTTAGTCTTACCCTCATTTACTGCTAAACCCACTTTTGCCGCTTACTTCTCTATACTAGCAAACGTGGCTATGACATCACGTTGAGTCCTACCAATGATGTCAATATCGTCGGCGTATGCTAGTAGTTGCACCGATTTTTGGAGAACTGTGCCTCTGGTGTTGGCTCGGGAGTTTTGCACAATCCTCTCAAGAATAAAGTTGAAGAAGTAACATGACAGCGCATGCCTTGCCTAAAACCTTTTTTGGTATCGAATGTGTCGGTGAGGTCTTTCCGACCCTGATGGTGCAGCGAGAATTCTCCATCGTCATCCTACACAAACGGACGAGTTTAGGCGGTAGACATGGCTCTGTAGTGTTCGTCTCCATAAATGCTGTCGTATGCGGCTTTAAAATCGATAAATAGGTGGTGGGTATCGATTTGGACTTCTTTGGTTTTTTCCAGGATCTGACGAAGTGTGAACATTTGATCGATTGTGGACTTTCCTGGTCTAAAACCACACTGATAAGAGCCGATCAGGTTCTTGGTAAACGGTTTCAGGCGTTCACATATTACGGCAGATAGGATCTTCTAGGCGATGTTGAGTAGACTTATGCCTCTGTAGTTAGCGCAGTTCAGAGGATCTCCTTTTTTGTGGATCGGGCAAACAATGCTGAGGTTCCATTCTTCAGGCATATTTCAACCGACCAGATTTGGCTTATGAGTTGGTGGATGTTACTTACCAAGTCATCTCCGCCAGCTTTATAAAGCTCAGCGGGAAGGCCGTCATTTCCGGCGGCCTTATTAAGCTTGAGTTTAGATATAGCTTTCCTCACTTCACTTAGGTCGGGTGGTTGGCAGTTTTCGCTGTCGTTGCCAATATTAAATGGTTCGTTCTGCCTGACAGCGGAAAGTTGTTCGTCATCGCCGTTTAACAGTCTGCAGAAGTGGCTCTTCCATATCCTCAACTACGATATTTCCTTGTTCATCTCGACAGGATTCTGTTCGAGCCTTGTATCCTTGGCTTTGACGTTTTACACTTTGGTAAAACTTGCGAACATCGTTCCTGGAGTGGCACCTCTCTATATCCTCGATCGCGCGCTTTTCCTGCTCTTTTTTCTTCTTTCTGAAAAGCCGGTGTTCTTCCCTTCTTCTTTGCCTATAGAGCTCAATGGCAGCTCTCGTCTTCACCTGCAGCTTAGCCTTGTAGGCCTCGTTCTTGGCTGCGAGCATCTGTCGGCATTCCTCATCAAACCAGGGGTTTCTTGCTGGTGGCCGCGAGAAACCTAGCACAACAGTTGCGGCTGATCTAGTGGCTTGTTGGCATCGTTGCCATTGTTCTTCGACATTAGATGCTGGTGGTGTGTTGTGAGTCGAGAGGTTAAGGGATACGCGTTGCGCGAAGGTCTTGGCGGTCTCTGGCAATTGCAGTCTATCGAAATTAATTTTTTTCACAGTATTTCTGTTTTTTGTGGCGTGGTGAATAAAAACTAAAAAAATAAAACTAATATACGCCTAGGGTATAAATGTCGCGAATGTGAGTAAAATCTGAAACCAACATTTTTCCAGCTGTTGTTGGCGTGCAAAGTGTATCAAACGGTATGTTCGTTCCAATAATATGCAGCAAATTCGTGAGAAGAAATTTGTTTTGAGACCTCAAACGGAAAATGCATTCGAATACCTCAGTTTTCGATAACAGTTTCGGGTTAAACTCATTATATCCGTTCGATGTGAAAAACGTAATATGTTGTCTACAAATATCACAGAAATATATACCGTAAGTATTCATCACGTAATAATCAATGACGACTAGCATACACATGGTTCAATTTAAAAATTCCAAAACAATCATACTCTCAAAGCCAAATCCGGTCATAAACTTCAACTTGGAGATAAGTTTTTGCAAAACCCACCCACACACACAGAAAATTGTGTCATTCTCATGCATTGAAAAACTTTCAAATTACCCGTACACACTACACAATGTCCCAGATAAAGTTTCCTTTTTTAATGCGACCGACGGAACACATCACATTTCCACCTGCCAATCGTGTTATTTTAATTCCTTGGACGCAAAACTTTGTAATTACGTTTGCCATTGCGAAAAGTTGTCCCTGTGCTCGCACTTTGATTCTGTCGAATTGTCCTGCTCGCAAAAACATGAGTTCCCCATCGAAAAACACATTCGGCCAATGTGCAAGTCGAACTATTTAAGTCATAAATTAAAAATAAATATTCGGTGTATCCTGTCCTGTCCCCCCAACAAGGCAGCGTCCATCACCTCTTATCCGTGTGCCACATCGACGTCTCTCACCTCATATCGCAGATTGTAAACTTTCGGTGGGGATGTGTATGTGTTGGTCCACTCTTTTGGCATGAATACAGTTTAAGGTTTAAGTGAAATCCTAGATTACGAACACAGCGCCCGCAAAAAGTTTGTTCATTGAACAGTTTTTTTTTTTTGTGAGCGTATGTGTTGTTCGCTTCCTGCACTTGTATTCGAACGAATATAATACCTATCGACTGAAGGTATACTCTGTGTCGAAGTGGACGTCCGGCGAGCAGGCTAAGCTTGTATCTGATATCTGTGCATGACAGAAAAGCGGTGGGGGGAGGTCACTCCTCAACGTTCGAATGGAAAATAAACCCCATGCCAGATTTTGCTCGATTAATCTCTTTCGATAGCATATACTCCTCGCGGCTACTCATTCTTTTTTTTTCCCCAATTAAAATCCAGCCTGGACGAAGGATGTTTTTTCGTTTTTCTTTTCAAGTTGTAAAACGAGATCTGCGGCTGCTGTTGAATTTCTGGTGGAGTGATATGAAAATCAAATTTTGGTCAGTCCAGAGAGTGAAGGCACACAAAGGACGAACCTCATGAACCCCACATTGAGGATAAGTCAGTCCAATGGACGACATGATTGAATGTCTCGAACCCGTTCATACAAGCCGAGCCCAGCACAAGGAGTGAAATCAGAAAATTCACACCGCAAAGACCGTATGACGTTGTTCTTGGCTACATCCAGTGCTGGTGGTAAATGGAACAGCAGGGCACATGGAAGAACAAAAAATTTGAAAATGGACATCAAGGCCAGAAATTAGAGCACCGGCCACAGTTGCAATTTGTAGAAAATTACACAAACATGATAAAAGTGGTGGATTGATTTTAATTAGCATACGCCTCAATGGATGGGCTTTGTCTTCATCGGCACTCCTCACCGACCACCCACAACATGCAGCACATAGCACAGCACATGGTAGTTCGACGTTTGTCCAAGGATGGTTGTGTATTCAATACGTCTGGGAGAGGCAAAGGTACGCTGCGCTGCTGTCCTCGTCGATGTTAGATTGAATCCGAGTTCGGTTTGTGTGCGGTGTTGTGCATTTGGCAGAGGAAAACTTCGACCAGGAGTCGGTTGTAGAAATACCCAACGCAATTGGTTTGTTAAGGATGCAATTTTTCGTTGGTCCTTTGGTGGTT
Source organism: Rhingia campestris (assembly GCA_932526625.1). Taxonomy (NCBI): domain Eukaryota; kingdom Metazoa; phylum Arthropoda; class Insecta; order Diptera; family Syrphidae; genus Rhingia; species Rhingia campestris. The sequence goes on from OW052183.1 coordinate 147,867,131, forward strand.
TTCCTTTTTCGTTGTTTCTTGTTTTTTTTTTTTTGTAGTAACAGAAAGTTTGCCGATTCAATATGTGTACACAGGTTGAAGGGAACAATCTAAATGCAATTGTTTCGATGGTTTGTGGGTAAACATTTACCTTTAGCGTTGAAGGCAAATTGGGTGGAAATTTCACGTTCGCTAGGTTGTAGATACATTTATCTATGGGATTGAAAAAGAGGCATACTTCAGGCATACTTTCATCCGACCAGATTTGGTTTATGAGTTGGTGGATGTTACTTACCAAGTTGGTGGATGTTACTTACAAAGTTCAGCGGTAAGGCCGTCATTTCCGGGGGCCTTATTAAGCTTGAGTTCAGATATTGCTATCCTCACTTCACTTAGGTCGGGTGGTTGGCAGTTTTCGCTATCGTTGCCAATATTCAATGGTTCCGTCTGCTTGACAGCGGAATGTTCATCGCCGTTTAAAAGTCTGCAGAAGTGGTTCTTCCATATCCTCAGCATTGACTGTGTCTCAACTAAGATATTTGTTTGTTCATCTCGACAGGATTCTGTTCGAGCCTATGTATACTTGGCTTTGACGTTTTACACTTTGGCAAAACTTGCGAACATCGTTCCTGGAGTGGTTCCTCTCTATATCCTCGATCGCGTGCTTTTTGCTCTTTTTTCTTCTTTCTGAAAAGCCGGTGTTCTTCTTTTCTTCTCTGCCAATGGCGCCTTGTAAACTTCCAAAAAATTAAAAATTTTGATCAAAAATGTAAATTTATCGTGACCCCAGGATCTTCTAAATTTTTCAAAAACCTGAATAATTGAATGAAAAATGAAAATTATCGTTACGCTAGGGCTTGTACAATTTTAAAAAAATTCAAAATGTTTATGAAATATGTAAATTTATAAAACAAAATTCAAAAACTTCAATAATTTGATGAAAAATGAATACTTATCGTTGCCCTACGGTCGATAAAATTTTTCAAAAACTACAAAAGTTTGATGATAAATGGAAATTTATTGTGACCCTGTTGTCTTGTAAAATTTTCAAAACGAATTTTGATGAAACATTAAAATTTATCGTGACCTTAGGGTCGTGTAAAATTTTCATTTGTATACCCTATCGGATAGGGGATAGGGGATATGATAGTTTTGACATTAAGTTTGTAACATAGAGACAAAACTTCGATAGATATAAAGTCGGTCGGGGTAAATGTGCGCGGTGGGTAAGCGTACGCACATCAATTTTCTCGAAAAGTGTTAAAATTTTAAGATTTTTGGAAATGCAGAACTCATTAGGCATTCATCGCTTTATGAATTGGGTAGTGATTGTGCAGATGTTTTGAATGTTTTGATGGTTAGGTGTTGTAGAACGAGGGTAGACTCTGATTGGCTTTAACTTAGTAATTCCCAGTGCTCGCAACTCTGACAACACATCAAATGTGCTTATTTTTTACCTCCAAGTAGTAACAATCGGGTACTGGTCTCATCTAACCGGATTTGACTTGCTTAGCGATAAGTACGAGTGTTGATAACAAGACGTAAAACAGCAACACTATAATCACCCTGGTTAAGTACAAACCCATGGAAAAAAACATTGTTACGAAGCAACTACCCTCGGAAGGACTGTATTACTGTTGACGACCCTGCTCAATGAAAAAAGGACAACGACGTTCGTATCTGCACCTGGAATGTGAGAAAATAAATCAGAGAGGTGCAGGCGAACAACTAGCGGAAGCCCTAAACTGCTACAAGGCGCCAAGGCCTTCGCGCAACGCATAGGCCTTGGAAGAATAAAGACAACGATGCCAACAAGTCATTAGATGAGCAGCAGCTTATGTTCTAGGTTTCTCGCGGCTACCAGCAAGAAACCCCTGGTTTACTAAAGATAGCCAACAAGGCTAAGCTGCAGGTGAAGACGAGAGCTGCCATTGAGCTCTATAGGCAAAGAAGAAGGGAAGAACACCGGCTTTTCAGAAAGAAGAAAAAAGAGAAAGAAAAGCGCTCGATCGAGGATATAGAGAGGTGCCACACCAGGAACTACGTTCGCAATTTTTACCAGAGTGTAAAACGTAAAATCTAAGGATACCAGGCTCGAACTGAATCCTGTCGAGATGAAAAAGGAAATATCGTAGTTGAGACACAGTCAATGCTGAGGATATGGAAGAACCACTTCTGCAGACTTTTAAACGGCGATGACGAACGACATTCCGCTGTCAGGCAGAACGAACCATTGAATATTGGCAACTACAGCGAAAACTGCCAACCACCCGACCTAAGTGAAGTGAGGATAGCAATATCTGAACTCAAGCTTAATAAGGCCCCCGGAAATGACGGCCTTACCGCTGAACTTTATAAAGCTGGCGGAGATGACTTGATAAGTAACATCCACCAACTCATAAGCCAAATCTGTTCGGTTGAAAGGATGCCTGAAGAATGGAACCTCAGCATCATTTGCCCGATCCACAAAAAAGGAGACCCTCTGAACTGCGCCAACTACAGAGGCATAAGTCTACTCAACATCGCCTACAAGATCCTATCTGCCGTATATGTGAACGCCTGAAACCGTTTACCAACAACCTGATCGCCCCTTATCTGTGTGGTTTTAGGCCAGGAAAGTCCACAACCGATCAAATTTTCACACTTCGGCAGATTCTGGAAAAAAAAGAAGTCCAAATCGATACCCATTTATCGATTTCAAAGCCGCATACGACAGCATTTATAGAGACGAACTATACAGAGCCATGTCTAGTTTTGGTATACCGTCCAAACTCGTCCGTTTGTGTAGGATGACGATGGAGAATTCTCGTTGCACCATCAGGGTCGGAAACGACCTCACCGACACATTCGATACCAAAAAAGGATTTAGGCAAGGCGATGCGCTGTCATGTGACTTTTTCAATTTGATTCTTGAGAGGATTGTGCAAAACTCCCGAGCCAACACCAGAGGCACAATTTTCCAAAAATCGGTGGAACTACTACCATACGCCGACGATATTGACATCATTGGTAGGACTCAACGTGATGTCATAGCCACGTATGCTAGTATAGAGAAGGAAGCGGCAAAATTGGGTTTAGCAGTAATTGAGGGTAAGACGAAAGGACACACAACATCGACGAATTGGACAGAACGTAACCATTGACAGATATAACTTTGAGATAGTACGGGACTTTGTCTACCTCGGCTCCGCTATCAACTCTGACAATAACATCTCGAAGAATTACACTTGCCAAATTAGTAGTAAAGCCCTCACTCGAACTACTAAGGAGATCCTATATAAGATCCTTATCATCCCAGTCCTGCTCTACAGCGCTGAAGCGTAGACCGTATCAAAAGCCGATGAAGAAATCCTTGGTCGATTGAGAGAACAATTCTTCGAAAATCTTCGGTCCCGTTTGAGTTGACGGGCTATGGAGACGAAGATTCAACCAAGAACTATACGAGCTGTACAGCGATATACCCCTATTAAAAACTCCCCTTTGGACGTTTAAGATGGCTAGGACATTTAGAACAAATCGACACCAATACTCCAGGTAGCTAAGGACCGGGCTAATTGGAGAGGCATGTTGGTTGAGGCCCAGGTTCATCCCGGACTGTAGCGTCACTTTAGTAAGTAAGTAAGTAGATGTTTTGAATGATATAAGTAGGAGAGACAATGAAAAAATTGATTAATTCTGCTATTTTTTTCTCCTATTTGGAAACGATTTCAGTATCTTATGTATGCATTGTAAGATAGCCAATAAATTTTGATTATAGAATTCAGACTTATTGCTTTAAATATCTATTTTACTGGAAATTTTACTCAAAAGGCAAAAGTGCGCACACTTGCCCCGAACGACTCTACCTCAAAGTATATGGATCAGAATCGCCAGCTGAGTCTGTCCGTCCGTCCATCTGTGTGCCTCCAATTTTAAGGCCTTACATGTTGAGGTAGAGTGGGTAAATTTGGTATGCAATAGAGAAACGTTGAACTATAAAATATTTTGATAAAAATGCCACTCCAACGTTTGGTTGATTTTTATTTAAGGATGCGATGGGGTAGGGTAGGGTGCGCTGAGCGGTTTGTAGCATCCCCATAATTTTCATCAACATTTTGAAGTTTTTAAAAGTTTTATACGACCCTAGAATCACTATAATTTTAATTTTCCATGAACATTTTGGTCTTTCCGTAAGGAACTTTAAAGAAGTGCATGAACAAGATATTTAGACAATCTTAATATCTATAACAAGTCTTTATAAAGATTTTTATCAATCCCTTATTTTAGATGAGTTTTCAATAAACAACGGTTTTCGGTAAAATTTGTAGGAAATTCGAAAAAAGTTTCAACGAAAAAAAAAAATACATTAATTATATTGGTATGAACATTTCAGCTACAGATCATTTTAACCCTGGGCACCTTTAGGGGCGTTTGCCAATAAAAATACATTTTTTTAGCATATGTCACATATTATGACATTGTTCATATATGATGACATAGTTCATATATTACGACATATTCCATAGTCCGAACATGTTGAGCTAGGATAACTCAATTTTGGTATAAAAGTTTTTTGTTCATGGAATCGGTTCAGGAATAAATATTTTCAAAATCCGCCTTCTTTCACCCCCACTTTCTACTAAAAGAGTTTGGATAAGGATGGAATGTGAACAGGTATTCAATTTAAATATTGATTATTCGAAGTAGTCTATGAGGTTTAAGAATCGGTAAATGACCATTAAAGTCGAGCAACAAAAGAAACTTGTTTAAGGCGTCTTAGTATCGCGTAGTGCTCTGTAATGTGAACAAAATTCCAACTCGGTTCCAAATCAACATCTAAACAATAAATTGGCCACACCATAAAATTTAATTTATCTAGATATTTCCCCAATTGCGACTGTATCGCACTATCTAACACCTACCAGGAGGCTATACATCAACCTATGATTTTTTTTCGGGTATTTCTATAAATTGCCCATGTGTATCGGTTGGATATATATCATTGCCATTGCGCTTACAATACATACAAATCCCGGCCATACAATGTAATATCAATAAGTGTCGCAGACATAAACAATTATTCAAGGACCCTGCCATTCTAGTCGAACTACCGACGAAGGAACGTGGAGGAATTTATCATTGCTGCGCGGCAATTTGTTACAACCTTATTCGGCGTGTCCTGCAATGAAGGTGAAGGCCGTATGGCAGCCTATATAACGATTTTGGTCTGCCATAAGGTTCCTGGGGTTAACGAACAACCACACACGCATTTAGAACCCTTACGGATAAACTGTTGATTCAAGACGATTACCACTCAAGGACGCACAAACGAATCTATACGTAGATGTGTTCGATTGTAGGTATTAAGTGTTTCGTGATCCAGGGCCATTCATCAGTTTGGCGAAAAGCGACCAAGGGTTGATTTTCTTTATTGCCAACCGATATGGAATCTTATTCTTCAAAATGGTTAACCTCGGCCGAAGTGAACCTTTTTGGCCCACTGCGCGTAGAAATCGCCAAATTGAATGATCGAAATTAGTTCACCCTCCGTTGGAGGAAGGTCCTTTGCGATGGCGAAGTGAATAGTCGAAAGCAACAGAGCCCAACCGGGTGTCGGTAATTGGCTGTCGAAAATCCTTACAGGAAATTTTCTTCAAATTGAGTAATTTAATTTCGGGTGGAAATTTGTGCGAATGTACCTACAAGGTGCCGTCACAGGATCAAGATTGTGTACAATTTAGGAAATTTCTTTGCGGTTTGTAGGGTGATGAGTTATTGTGGCTGAGGTTCAAAAGTAAAAACATGGGTTTGCTGGTGTTTAGGTTATGAGCATTTTCAATTATGTGATGTCTACCAACACCGACCTAATGCCTTGAATATGGAGATGAGGGCCAGAATTTGGGGTTTCTATTCTTATTTACAGATCACAGTGCAAAAAGTCACATAATGGTGTCAACTGTTGAATCAATAGTCCCTTTTGACAAAGTCAACAACCTAAATGAGCTGGTCTGACATCTTCGTAAAAGAGGTCGTTTAAGCATATAAAAGATATGGCAAGGGCGTTGAACTGAGATGGTGGATGATGACGCCATCGGCAGAACTCAATCCTGTGGTAGAGGGCTGCGATGGCAAGGTCTTGTATATGATCTCCTTAGTAGTTTGAATCAGGGCTTTACTAATAAATTGAATTCTTATCCCGAAGAAACAGGGGTTGCCAGGAGTAATTTTTGAAGAGATATTGTTGTCAGAGTTAATTTTGGAGCCTAGGTAGACAAAGCCTTTACTACCTCAAAGTTGTATCCGTCAATAATGACGTTTTGTCCAATTCGTCGATGTTATTTGTCTTTCGTACAGCTTCCTTCTCTTTACTTGCAAACGTAGCTGCGACAACACTTTAAGCATGACCTTACTTCCTTACTACCCTAGCTCCAGATGCGCACGGTCTCCTTGCGACGTTTACCTTCCGGTAGAAGATATCGCCGCGGAAGAGTTGAAGTTCATCCTAGCCTGAGACAATGAGACAACCGTGTTGTCATCGTTCATGGCTTCCTCAACAATCAGAATTGCAGTTGCTAAATCATCGTTTTAAGAGTCTGCTGGGATATGATTTATATACGAAATGAGGGTGAAAATTTACTTTAAAAATATCGCAGGTGTAAACGTGATGCGGAGAGCAAGTTTGCACAATTTTTTTCTTGGTCGTCGTCTGTCCGCTTAGCTGAGTCAATCGAAGTCTGATAGAAGTAAATAGCTTCCTGATGGAGAAGCGAGAATTTACCATCATCATTCTACACAGACAGACAAGTTTGGGCGGTATACCAAACTTGACATGGCTCTGTATAGTTCGTCTCTATAAATGCTGTCGTATGCGGCTTTGAAATCGATGAATAGGTGGTAGGTATATCGATTTGGACGTCTTGGGTTTTTTCCATAATCTGCCGAAGTGTGGAGATTTGATCAATTATGGACTTTGCAGGCCTAAAACCACACTGATAAGGCCCGATCAGGTTGAGAGTTCCAACTCTTTATATTCTCGATATCGTGCTTTCATTTCAATGAGATCTGGCATTTTTGCTGTAGCTGTAGTTCGGTTGAGTAAAAGTCGACATAAGATTCAATACCGGCTTCGTAGAGTACTTTGTCTTTGGTAGAAACAAATCAAGAACGTGTGTTTTGCGTTAAAATCGTCACGAGCAATAAAATCGGATCCAAGAAATTTAAAAACACTGACAAAGGTATTCTGATTCTTAAGGATAGTGATGCGATTGTATGAGGACACAAGCGTTCTCAATCTAGCCTCTTGCTATCAACTCCTACTGATATGTATTATTGTTGACGACCATGCTAAACGAAAAAAAGGAATGTGAGAACATTAAACAGGAGAGGTGCAGACAAACAACTAGTGGAAGCCTTAAACTGCTACAAAGCAGACATTACTGCCATCCAGGAAATACGATGGGATGGGCCGGGCAAAAAGAGGATGAAAAACTGTGACATCTACTATGGACCGTGTTATAGTGAGCAGAAAAAGCGACTATTTGGATGCGGATTTTGGATTAGTGCCAGACTTAGGCAAGAAGTCTTATGTTTTCAAGACATTAGCGAACGCATTGTAACAATCCGCATCAAGGCCAAATTCGCCAACATAAGCATTACATGCGCTCATGCTCCGACGAAGGAAAAACGTGATATAACTAAGGATTGCTTCTACGAGCTCCTCGACAAAACCTATGAGCGACTACCAAAGTACGATGTTAAAATCGTGCTGGGAGATTTTAACGCAAAGGTAGGAAGAGAAGACATCTTTAGCAGTACTGTCGGAAAATATAGCCTACACGACAACACGTCTGGTAACGGACTTAGGCTATCGGACATTGCGATAGACAAGAGGTACGCATCCAGTATTTTGGATGTCCGAACATTCCGAGGGGCTAACATCGACTCGGACCACTACCTTGTTGTAGCCAAGATAAGGATGCGGATATCCACCACGCCACAACAAACTAGAAATGTGAAAAAATTTAATGTCGAAAGACTGCAATCGCCAGAGACCGCCAAGACCTTCGCGCAACGCGTATCCCTTAACCCCTTAACAATGGCAACGATGCCAACAAGCCATTAGATCAGCCGCAACTGATGTGCTAGAAACCCCTATTTTGATGAGGATGAGATGCTCGCAGCCAAGAACGAGGCCTACAAGGCTAAGCTGCTGGTGAAGACGAGAGCTGCCATTGAGCTCTATAGGCAAAGAAGAAGGGAAGAACATCGGCTTTCAGAAAGAAGAAAAAAGAGCAAGAAAAGCGCGCGATCGAGGATATAGAGAGATGCCACTCCAGGAACGATGTTCACAAGCTTTACCAAAGTGTAACAACTCAAAGCCAAGGATAAAAGGCTCTAACAGAATCCTGTCGAGATGAACAAGGAATATCGTAGTTGAGACACAGTCGATGCTGAGGATATGGAAGAACCACATCTGCAGACTGTTAAACGGCGATGACGAACAACATTCCGCTGTCAAGCAGAAGAAACCATTGAATATTGGCAACTACAGCGAAAACTGCCAACCACCCGACCTAAGTGAAGTGAGGATAGCAATATCTGAACTCAAGCTTAATAAGGCCCCCGGAAATGACGGCCTTACCGCTGAACTTTATAAAGCTGGCGGAGATGACTTGATAAGTAACATCCACCAACTCATAAGCCAAATCTGTTCGGTTGAAAGGATGCCTGAAGAATGGAACCTCAGCATCGTTTGCCCGATCCACAAAAAAGGAGACCCTCTGAACTGCGCCAACTACAGAGGCATAAGTCTACTCAACATCGCCTACAAGATCCTATCTGCCGTATATGTGAACGCCTGAAACTGTTTACCAACAACCTGATCGGCACTTATCAGTGTGGTTTTAGGTCAGGAAAGTCCACATTCGATCAAATTTTCACACTTCGGCAGATCCTGGAAAAAACCCAAGAAGTCCAAATCGATACCCACCACCTATTCATCGATTTCAAAGCATTTATAGAGACGAACTATACAGAGCCATGTCTAGTTTTGGTATACCGTCCAAACTCCTCCGTCTGTGTAGGATGACGATGGAGAATTCTCGCTGCACCGTCAGGGTCGGAAACGATCTCACCGACACTTATACCAAAAAAGGATTTAGGCAAGGCGATGCGCTGTCATGTAACTTCTTTAATTTAATTCTTGAGAGGATTGTGCAAAACTCCCGAGCCAACACCAAAGGCACAATTCTCCAAAAATCGGTGCAACTACTAGCATACACCGACGATATTGACATCATTGGTAGGACTCAACGTGATGTCATAGCCACGTTTGCTAGTATAGAGAAGGAAGCAGCAAAAATGGGTTTAGCAGTAAATGTGGGTAAGACTAAGTATATGCTGTCAACACGAATGGACACACAACATCGACGAATTGGATAGAACGACACCATTGACAGATATAACTTTGAGGTAGTACGGGACTTTGTCTACCTCGGCTCCGCTATTAACTCTGACAATAACATCTCGTCAGAAATCAAACGAAGAATTACTCTTGCCAATCGCTGTTTCTTCGGGCTAAGAAGCCAATTTAGTAGTAAAGCCTTCACTCGAACTACTCAGGAGATCCTATATAAGACCCTGATCAACCCAGACCTGCTCTACGGCGGCGCTGAAGTATGGACTGTATCAGAAGCGGTCGATTTGAAAGAAAAATTCTTGGAAAAGTCTTCGGTCCCGTTTACGTTGACGGGCTATGGAGATGAAGATTCAACCACGAACTATACGAGCTGTACAGTGACATATCCCTGGTCAAAAAACTCCGCATTGGACGTTTAAGATGGCTAGGACATGTAGAAAGAATAAACATCAATAATCCGGCTCGCAGAGTCTTCGATTCCCAGCCAGACGTCGGAGGCAGTTAGCTAAGGGCCGGGCTAATTGGAGAGGCATGTTGGTTGAGGCCCAGGTTCATCCCGGACTGTAGCGCCACTTAAGTAAGTAAGTAAGACAAAGGTGTTCTTTTCGATCTTAGACCGCGGACATATTGATGTAATAACGCAGTCCGAGTATTTATATTTAACACAAACAAATGCGAATACTCGGGCATATTCGGGCAACAGGCTATTTAGGAATTTGCAAGTTTGGTCTGACTCCTTGTGTAGATATGAGCGAAGAGGATAAGTTCAGCGCTCATTCATCTAGTAGATACTGACAGCCCCGCATCCTAGAGTAAACAGATTGGAACCATAGTCATCCAGATTGAGAGTTGTGGCATCAGGGTAATTTCGTAACAACCATAATCATGGATAGTGAATCCCCTCAAACACCAACTAGTGTAGTAAAACCACCATGAGTTAGTTTACTATCATATAGATCTTGCAAAAGTCTGCAATCGCTAATGAATACTAAAAGCACTCATGAGAACCGTTTAAATGCCGGCCGTTCGGAATCGGCGTTAAGTTGAAAGTGCCTTTGGTTGTGCCAATAATATAACTTCACAGACAAAAAGATTTGGGAATCAAAGTTCTAGGTATTGTATGGACCGAATATGTCTCTGTACAGGTTTAGTTCCATGTCTATCCTATGACCCCACCCTCTTTAAACAAAATCCTTTTTTTTTAACAGTCCATGGTGTGTATCCTTAATGCCATCCCGCCAGTAAGGCCAAATCTCCCTTGTCATGTATCACTTTGTTAGCACACAGTTCCTACCTTAATGAGCTGCGCGTGTAATTCCCAAATAATCCGTAAATCACATGTCTAATTCGAAATTCACCTGCTATTTAAGTCCTTACACCTAGCAATCTTTTTTCCCATTACCTTCAACACAGCAATTGACAAAACCAATCGACAAAATCTGATCACAATTAAATCCTAACCTCCAATAACAAAATCGCCGGCAATTACCAAAGTCGGATGACCATATAGCTCCAGCAAATTACATTCGTCGTGTCCTGACACTCGCACACCAACCCAACGTTGAGGAGTCGTCGTCGTCCTTGTCGAGTATAGCGAGTGGCTATGGATCCAGGCCGCAGACTTATCCAATTTCACAATAAAATCTGTAAAGAGCATGGCATTGACGGTGGAACATATCCTCGCTGTAGTTGTCGTCATCGACGATATTGTCCTCCAGTCCGCAGGGATAAGAAACACTGGTTTTACGTTTTACTGTTGTTTTTTATTTTTTGAAAACCAAACGAAACAGATATCTCAATTTGGGCAGGCAACCGAGCGACCCACCGCAAATGCAATTTGAAAGGAGTCAATAAAAAGCTCAATTTTATTTGTCACTGTAACTGGAAGGACGTGACACTTTTTTTTTGCACAACCATTCTACTTGTGTCCTTCCTACCACCAAACGACAACCTCGACTACGAAGTGTATACTTAAAATGGCGAAGCAGGACGAAAAAAATCGACACGAATCAACAGCAAGCGCGACAGCACCTTTATCCTGGCAGCTGGTGCTACCTTCTTTTCTTTAGCTATCCAGAGCTTGTGTCAGTAGTGAGTGGGTGTGCGCAAAAAAAAAAAAAGGATTGCTCCAAAGGGCAAGTCAGCCAGCGACGTTAGAAGGACATGCAGTCGCTTCTATTCATCTTAGCTTTGTGAACAAAAAATTACGAAATGGGGCAAATGGAGTGAATTTAATTTTCATTCCATTGCCGATGCTCCTGCGGTCTGGAGTGGGGTTGCTACGATCCTTTTTTTTTCTGTCAGTGTGGTTCGCGTTATTTTGCTTCCCTCGCATTCTTCGGGAATGTCGCCCATATGGGTTATTATGTCAACAAAACGAAGCATCGAGTGGTGTGCTTCGATCAACGAAATGGATGGTGGAAGCGATTGTATTTTAAGGGACTTTATTGAAATGTTTAATGGAGGAGCAGGAACGTCCTGTGTGGCGGATGGATGGTGGAGAGTGGGATGGAAAAAAGGTCGTGAGCACGAGTGTCCGCATTCTATGTAGGTTGACTGAAATTGAATTTTTAAGTAAGTACTTCTTTGCGGACGGGTGGTGGGCGGGTTTTAAGGAAGATCGTAAAAGACGTACGTGATTGGCTTATAGCTGGATTAGAAAATGGTTGACCAACGTTTCAACTGTGAGTTGAAATTATTTTAACTTTCGCGGTTAGTGCTGAAAGAGGCAATCAAATTCCAAACTCCTTTAAGTACGAAGTACATTTGATAGGTTGGGTTTTATCAGCGAAAAGTTTCCCAATGTCATCCGCTTAATATTACTTAGGGAATTTTACTTAGTGGAAGATACTCTGATCCCTTCTGGTTATGATGGTCATGATATCTGTTCTCCGTTAGAAGAATTGCGAAAATTTGGTCAGATAAGTCTCGGACAAACTTTCTCAGATGTAGGTAAGGTTATGTTAGGTTAGGTTATGTTAGGTAAGTTATAACGGCTGTAGGCGATGCGCGTGCACACTTCTTGGTACGTTGTGTTACCACGTGGATCTGTCAATATTCCTTTGTTTAATTGAAGAATTCTGAGCTTACATTAAAGCGAAGGAGGTTTTCCACATAGCAAGCTCACCTACAGATTGTCAAAGAAGAAGTCCCCTAGATGGAGTTTTCTTTTATTGTAGAGAGATAGACAAGAGCAGAGAAGGTGCGTCATACACTCTTGCAGAAGTCATTGCTAAACAGACATTGTTTGATCTGTTCAGGAATATCAAGCAGAGAGATCGCTTCTGGTTATAATTTGGGCATTGTTGCCTCACATTTCCTAAAGTTATTTTTCCTAATTGACTGAGGCCTGGACAGTGACACAGAAAGAGAAGGGTATCCTCGAGTACTTCTTCATCACCGCAGCCTCTACAAAGGTCAATATCTATAAGATGCCTTTTTAGTTTAAAACTTTTGGGTAAGTTGTGACCATTAAGTATCACAGTTTCAAGAAGTTAGTAGGTTCTGGCTTTTTCATACTCTGGCCACATTCTCTTGCATCTTTCACAGGTGGGAGTGAGCTCCATCCGTTTTTTACGATATCCAGTGTTTTCTGATCCACCCGTTATTTGAGTTCACATAGTGGCGGTTCGACAGGCTAGTCTGCCTGATCAATGCTGGTGGCAGATCCTTATCTCGCCAGTTCATCAGCAATTTCATAGCCCTGTGTGTCTCTTTGTTCGGGGATCCAGCATAGCTTGACAAGCTTGGACTTTATTTCGACAGCAATTGCTTTAATTGCAGCTTGATTGTCAATAAAGATGGTGATATCATCTGTTGGTATCGCCTGCATTGAGGTTGCTTTGGCTGCCTTTGTTACTGCTAATATCTCAGCCTGAAAGACACTGCTGTTCTTACTGTGGAAAAAACTCCCGCTCCAACGCCTACGTCCATTTTTGAAGCATCAGTATAGGTGGATATGTTTTCGGTGCCCAGTTTGTTCCTCTCCCACGCTTCTCTACTTGGAAAGACGCAATAGAATGGTCTTTGAAAGTCAGGGTGAGGCCAGGCAGCATGTAGTTAGAGGTTACAGCTGAGCCCTGAGCCCATGTATTTTTTTTTAGAATTTATTTATTTATTTCATTTACCAAGTTTTAACACTCTTACAGATTACAAATACATGATAATATTTAAGTATTCTAATACATATTTTTCATCTTATATTATAGAATTTTTTAAATTTTTTAAATTCCACTCTATTAAGACTTAAATCACAATTATTAGAATAAAATAAGTTGAACATCTTAGCACATCGGGTAATTGGTTCATTTGAACCATAATTATAAATGTGCCTAGGTGTATATAGCAAATTTCTTACTCGAATATGTCTTTCTGGTGCATATATAAAAAATAATTCTAAAAGTTCAGAACATTTAACACGAGATGAGAAAACATCATATACAAACATTACACAATGAACATTACGTCGCTTTTGAAGAGTATCTAATCCGATACATCTAGTATTATAAGACGGCAATACATTTAGGTTCCAATGCAATTGTTTTACTAAAAATTTAGTAAACGATTTTTGAACCTTTTCAATACGAGTTTTAGTATTTTCATAATTTGGTTCCCAAATAATGGAAGCATATTCTAAAATAGGACGAACTAGGGACATGTAAACTGATTTTATAGTGTAGGGATTTGAAAAATCTTTGCAACTTCTTCTTAGAAACCCAAGCATTGAATTTGCTCTTGCTACAATGTATTCAATGTGAGTGTAAAATGTTAATCTAGTATCAAATATAACTCCTAGATCTTTTACTTCACAATGTCTACTTAAGTCGTTTTCAAGAATTAAGTAGTTGTGAAGAATAGGTGTCGACATATGCGAAGCCGTGAAAATATGGCATTTTTAACTTTCTCTTACAAAGAGAAAGATATTGTTTTCGTGAAAATTTTCGACCTCGAGATTTTGATTGATTCTAACATTACGATGATAGCGGAGCCTAAAAAAGTGGTTTTTGGAATTCCGTCCGTCGGTCCGTCGGTCCGTCTGTCCGTGACGGTCTCCCCAGCCTAAACGGCTTGACCGATTTTCTTCAAACTTCGTATCCAAGCTTGGTTTGGTCATAATTCTAGGCCATTTTTTTTGTTTGCTTTTAGCCATGTTAAAACTGGTACCTGCCATATAAAAATTACACATAACCTCAATTTTCTCGAAAACGGCTCTAACGATTTTGATTAAACTTTATATATACTATAACCATATTAGCTCCAACAAAACTGCATACCCAGTTTTTTCGAGAAAATCCATATAACGGATTTTGTCATATAGGCCATATAAGGAAAATTGATAATTTCTCGCAAACTATTATGTCAAATTGAATGAAATTTAATATATATACTTCTATTACAGCTTGAAGCAATTCCACATAATTGGTTTTACCCCAACTATCACTAAACGGAATTTTCAGTTTTGGCCAATAACAAAAAATCATTATTATTCCCATAGACACCGATTCCTTCAAATTTCGTAGTAAACGTTCGTATAATCATATTTCGACATTATTCATATCATTTTAAGCATTAATAATCAAAATGCGTACTATTTGATCTAACACCCAACTCGCTGTGAAAGAGAAAGTTGCGTACGACCCAGTCGTGCACCCACCACTCGTTTTATATTTAATTCGAGATAATTTTCCTCACACCATTTTAATATATTGTTTAAATCGATTTGAACATTAAGACAATCATTTTTATTGGTTATGCGGGTATACATTTTGAAGTCATCAGCAAACATAAGACATTTAGTATAACGAAGTAAAGATGGAATTACATTAATAAGCAAGATAAAAAACAGTGGGCCCAAGTGGCTATCTTGAGGAACTCCTGAAGTCGCAGAGATGGTTCTGGACATGACATTTGATATTTTAACAATCTGCTTTCTACTTACTTACTTACTTAAGTGGCGCTACAGTCCGGAATGAACCTGGGCCTCAACCAACATGCCTCTCCAATTAGCCCGGTCCTCAGCTAACTGCCTCCAGTTGCGCACTCCAAGTTGGTTGAGGTCGGTTTCCACTTGTGCGCGCCACTTAAGGCGAGGTCTTCCTCTACTGCGTCCGACGTCTGGCTGGGAATCGAAGACTCTGCGAGCCGGAGTATTGGTGTCCATTCGTTCTACATGTCCTAGTCATCTTAAACGTCCAATGCGGAGTTTTTTGACCAGGGGCATGTCGCTGTACAGCTCGTATAGTTCTTGGTTGAATTTTCGTCTCCATAGCCCGTCAACGCAAACGGGACCGAAGATTTTTCGAAGAATTTTCCTCTCGAATCTACCAAGGATTTCTTCATCCGCTTTTGATACGGTCCATGCTTCAGCGCCGTAGAGCAGGACTGGGATGATCAGGGTCTTATATAGGATCTCCTTAGTAGTTCGAGTGAGGGCTTCACTACTAAATTGCCTTCTTAGCCCGAAGAAACAGCGGTTGGCAATAGTAATTCTTCGTTTAATTTCTGACGAGATGTTGTTGTCAGAGTTAATAGCGGAGCCGAGGTAGACAAAGTCCCGTACTACCTCAAAGTTATATCTGTCAATGGTGACGTTCTGTCCAATTCGTCGATGTTGTGTGTCCTTTCGTGTTGACAGCATATACTTTGTCTTACCCTCATTTACTGCTAAACCCATTTTTGCCGCTTCCTTCTAGCAAAGGTGGCTATATGACATCACGTTGAGTCCTACCAATGATGTCAATATCGTCAGCGTATGCTAGTAGTTGCACCGACTTTTGGAAAATTGTGCCTCTGAATCAGTGCCTCTCAAGAATCAGATTAAAGAAGTCACATGACAGCGCATCGCCTTGCCTAAATCCTTTTTTGGTATCGAATGTGTCGGTGAGGTCGTTTCCGACCCTGATGGAGCAGCGAGAATTCTCTATCGTCATCCTACACAAACGGACGAGTTTGGGCGGTATACCAAAACTAGACATGGCTCTGTACAGTTCGTCTCTATAAATGCTGTCATATGCGGCTTTGAAATCGATGAATAGGTGGTGGGTATCGATTTGGACTTCCTGAGTTTTTTCCAGGATCTGCCAAAGTGTGAAAATTTGATCGGTTGTGGACTTTCCTGGCCTAAAACCACACTAATAGGGGACAATCAGGTTGTTGGTAAACGGTTTCAGGCGTTCACATATTACGGCAGATAGGATCTTGTAGGCGATGTTGAGGAGACTTATGCCTCTGTAGTTGGCGCAGTTCAGAGGGTCTCCTTTTTTGTGGATCGGGCAAACGATGCTGAGGTTCCATTCTTCAGGCATATTTTCATCCGACCAGATTTGGCTTATGAGTTGGTGGATGTTACTTACCAAGTCATCTCCACCGGCCTTATAGAGCTCAGCGGGAAGGCCGTCATTTCCGGCAGCCTTAGTAAGCTTGAGTTTAGATATTGCTATCCTCACTTCACTCAGGTCGGGTGGTTGGCAGTTTTCGCTGTCGTTGCCAATATTGAATGGTTCGTTCTGCCTGACAGCGGAATGTTGTTCGTCATCGCCGTTTAACAGTCTGCAGAAGTGGTTCTTCCATATCCTCAGCATCGACTGTGTCTCAACTACAATATTTCCTTGTTCATCTCGACAGGATTCTGTTCGAGCGATGTATCCTTGGCTTTGACGTCTTACACTTTGGTTAAACTTGCGAACATCGTTCCTGGAGTGGCACCTGTCTATATCCTCGATCGCGCGCTTTTCTTCTTCCCTTCTTCTTTGCCTATAAAGCTCAATGGCACCTCTCGTCTTAACCTGCAGCTTAGCCTTGTAGGCCTCGTTCTTAGCTGCGAGCATCTGTCGGCATTCCTCATCAAACCAGGGGTTTCTTGCTGGTGGGCGCGAGAAACCTAGCACATCAGTTGCGGCTGATCTAATGGCCTGTTGGCATCGTTGCCATTGCTCTTCGACATTCGATGCTGGTGGTATGGTGTTAATCGAGAGGTTAAGGGATACGCGTTGTGCGAAGGTCTTGGCGGTCTCTTGCGATTGCAGTCTTCCGACATTAAATTTTTTCACAGTATTTCTGGATTGTTGTGGCGTGGTGGATATCCGCATTCTTACCTTGGCTGCTACAAGGTAGTGATCCGAGTCGATGTTAGCTCCTCGGAATGTTCGGGCATTCGAAATACTGGATGCGTGCCTCTTATCTATCGCAATGTGATCAATTTGGTTGACCGTTCGTTGATCTGGAGACCGCCATGTCCCCTTATGGATATCGAGGTCAGGAAACCGTGTGCTGGCTATAGTGGCATTTCGTTCCGTAGCGAAATCAATTAGCCTACGTCCGTTACCAGACGTGTTGTCGTGTAGGCTTTGTTTTCCGACAATACTTCTAAAGATGTCTTCTCTTCCTACCTTTGCGTTAAAATCTCCCAGCACGATTTTAACATCGTACTTCGGTAGTCGCTCATAGGTTTTGTCGAGGAGCTCGTAGAAGCAATCCTTAGCTATATCGTCTTTTTCTTCCGTCGGAGCGTGAGCGCATATAAGGCTTATGTTGGCGAATTTGGCCTTGATGCGGATTGTTACTATGCGTTCGCTAATGTCTTGGAAACATAAGACTTCTTGCCTAAGTCTGGCACTTATAACAAATCCGCATCCGAATAGTCGCTGTTTCTGCTCACTATAACACGGTCCGTAGTATATGTCACAGTTTTTCATCCTCTTTTTGCCCGGCCCATCCCACCTTTTTTCCTGGATGGCAGTAATGTCTGCTTTGTAGCAGTTTAGGGCTTCCGCTAGTTGTTCGCCTGCACCTCTCCTGTTTAATGTTCTCACATTCCAGGTGCAGATACGAACTTCGTTGTCCTTTTTTCGTTTAGCAGGGTCGTCAACAATAAAATCAATCCTTTCCGAGGCTATTGGTTGCTTCGTAACCATGTTTTTTTTTTCTGTGGGTGGGTAGTTAACCCAAAGCACAACCCCCAACCTGGAGGGCCAGTTCCAATTTATTAGATACCCCTAGGACACGGGGCCATCAGTATCCACTACGGGATTGAGCGCTGCCGTTGGCCTTTCGGTTCATCCGCCACCATCTCTGTTCAAGGGGCCTGACTAACCCTTGAAATTCCTAGACAACCTGTTGTCCGAATATGTCAGAGCAGCTCATCTAGGTTCGCCTGGGACAACAGGCCGGGTATTCTTCCGTGCCATTCTCACCAGGGTGTTTATAGTGTTGCTATTTTTCGTCGTGTTATCAACACTCGCACTTATCGTTTAGCAAGTCAAATCCGGTTGGATGAGACCAGTATCCGATGGTTACCACTTGGAGGTAAAGATAAGCACATTTGATGTGTAGTCAGAGTTGCAACACTGGGCATTGCCAAGTTAACGCCAATCAGAGTCTACCCTCGTTCTACAACACCCAACCATCTGTTTTCTATTCCTCAAATAACTTGAGATCCATTTTAAAAGTTGGGAATGAATTCCAAAAGAATTTATTTTTTGAATTAAAATTTGTTGGCAAACAGTATCAAATGCTTTAGTAAAATCAGTATAGATTGTATCTACTTGTAAACCAGCTTCGAAAGAATTAAAAATATATTTGGTAAACAAAACAAGATTCGTTGTTGTAGATTTACCACCCATGAACCCATGTTGAAATGGGGAGATATGTTCATTTAAATGAAAATATAACTTTTCTTTAACTAAGAATTCAAACAGTTTTGGTATAGCAGATATTTTGGATATACCACGATAATTTTCTACCTTATGTTTATGTCCGGATTTATGAATCGGATTTATGAATGATAATTTCCATTCATCCAAGAAGACACCTGTTGATAGGGAAGAGTTAAATAAAAGCTGAAGTAGTAAAGCCAATGATTGTTTACAATTTTTCAAAACATATGAGGGGATTTCATCAGGACCTGAATTCATACTCAGTTTTAAAGATGTTAGACCCTCTAGAACATCATTTAAAGAGAGATACAAAGAGCCGATATTTTGAGTAGTAGTTACAGAATCACTTTGAGAAGTAATAACAACACTTGAATGATTTCTGTACACAGATTCAAAAAATGATGCAAACAATTCGCATGTCCCTGTTAAATCAGTAGAGGTTTGATTATTAATTTGCATGCTGTTAAATTAGTGTTACCAGATGGTATTTGATAAAAAGTAATAAAAGTAGGGTTCCAAATCCCGGACTTATCCGGACAAATGACGAACAGAAAAAGAGTACAAAATAGGACAAATAAAAAAATAGTTTTTTTTAAAATGTTTTAATATGGTTCTAAGGTATCGACTTCTTTAACATAAAATAAATAGTTTCACATTTCCTTGTTGAAGGTGCACTTCCTTCTCGGAATGTTGTGCAACTGCAATTACATTATTCATTTTAAAACACAACTCTATATGGAATAAATATATTTAATGTATGTATGCATAACCTGATTATACAATTCACTCCGTTCAGTCGTAGTATACATTTTTAATCCAAATATGTTTACTTTCACATTCAAAACATTTGCTTTGAGAGAGCCAAATCCACCACAATGGCCGTGTTCCGGATTTCTGACGACTACATCTGAATAAGGTAAAGTAACGCGGAACGCAAAATCTTACCGAATGGTAAGGTAAATGTCAAACTATGCCAAACCCTTTATTTTGCAATTTAATTTTATCATATTTTTAGATTTTTATTAACTTCCATCTATTCAGAATAATTATGCTTTATCAGAAAAGTAAAACAGAACTTGAATAATCTATAATATCGAGTAATTTTATTGATATAAAAAAACATCTTAAGGACATGCCGAAGAAAAATCAATTGTTTCAATCATATCTGAGTGCCCATGCGTAAATTTTCAACTTGTTTCGTCAGCCATTTCCCGTCATTTCCCCTAATGTCACGTAACTAAAATGGTCGATTGACCAATGTGAACAGGGCTTCATCATGATGTCTTACTAAAACTGAAACCCGGAACACGGCCAATGATTGTTCTGAGTATTCATTTCTGAATTATTAATTTAGTGATCTCCTAATTATTTTTTATAAAATATTAATTAATACAAACTGCCAAGTAGATAAGTGAAAATACCATCCCGGACATATTATTTAAACTATACCGGACGTTCCCGCAGAGGCAGAAAAGAGTACATGTCCGGGTAAACCCGGACGGATGGCAAGGCTATGTTAAATATACTTAATGACTTTTTCTTTCCATTTATGAATGACCAAAAAGCTTTAGGATTAGTTGATATTTGCGACTCAATATTCATTATATACTGTTTGTATAGGAATTTGTTTAAGAATTCAAATTCTCTTCTTAGTTGGATGTAACGATTTTTATCCATATCATTATTAGACATTTTAAAAACCTTGCGTTTTGTGTTCTTTAAATTTATAAGTCGTTTGTTATACCACGGTAATTTAACAGAAGACAATATACATTTAAATGGAACAAATTGTGAAAATCCATTTTGAAAATGTTGTAAAAGTGTTATATACGCTTCGTAAACATTAGCACCAGAAAGTATATTTTCCCAATCAAAAGACAGAAAATAATTATTAAGTGCTGCATAGTTTGCTTTAGCAAAGTTAAAAGTTTTCTTTAAATTTGGTTTTACTACATTATTTACAGAACTCATATAAAATTTAAGTTTAATACATATTGCATTGTGATGTATCGATTTTTTTAATAGAGGGCATAGTACTTCGGTAACTACATGCATTAAATTGTTGCTTATAAAAGTGAGATCTAGAGATCTATGCAAAGAGTTGACAATATTGTTTATTTGAATTAAATTTAATGATAACAACGAATCTATAAAAATAATATCGCATTCTCTTTTTATGTTATATGGAATCAAACATTTGTCATCTTCCGAATAAGACCAATTTACATCACTCATATTAAAATCTCCTAAAATGCATGGGTACTGATTATCAGAAAGATTATTTAATATAAATACAATATTCTTTAAATGCATGTCATATACTAACCCGGCACTATTTGGAGGAATATAACTTACAATAAAAACAATTTCAATTATTTCATCAAACATATTTACACGTACAGCCAGCTGTTCAATTTGATCATTAATGATTGGGAGATCAACTACCAAACTGCCATATGATGAACGAACAGCAACAAGAACACCGCCTCCTCGTAACAATCCAGTATTGGGAGAGCGATCCAAACGGTAAACGTTGTAAAATGTATCAAACAGCTCAGCTGATTGAATATTTACATGCAGCCATGTTTCGGTAAAAACGATGACGTCGTATTCATGCATAGTTGAAACAAGAAAAATTTCCTTTGTTTTGGTTCTGATACCCCCAACATATTGGTAATAAACATTCAAGGCGTTGGAATTTGGAATTTGAGCGTGTGTCCTCCTAAGTTCAATTTCTAGCAGTTAGGCTGGCTGATTCTTAGTGAACTTTTGGCTGTAAATTCTTGCATGTAAAGGTCTAGTGGTAGCTGGTTGAGGATGGTTTCCAGTCTCGCTGCTGGTGTGGTTCTCATAGCACTAGTAGCGCTCACACATGATATTCTTTGTCATGTTTTTTAGATCGGTAACTTTATGTGTTTGATTTCCACCAGGCAAGTCCTCCATATGTTAATAAAGGTCTTGGTCTTACAGTAGCCGTGTACATCCATAAAATAATCTTGGGGTTTGCAGCCCGATTTATTCCGATTATTTGGTTACACGTATAGAAAGCTACTGTTGCCTTTTTTTGTATGCATAATAAAGTGCTCATTAAGAGATTGCCACGTCATCTGTGTAGGCAATCACAATGCATTCTTCTATTTCTAGATTAACTAGTTGTTTGTTCGCCCCTTGTGGGGTGCCACATCTTACAGTTCTACGTACGGATGAGGCGCCAAAATTTGTGTTTATAATCCTGTCCATAAGAAGATGCTTTACTATCACTCCCAACGAATCATCAACATCACCAAGTACATTAGTGATTGCGTCCGCTTTGACATTATTATAAAGGCTCCTTCTATATCAAGAAAAGCACTCATAGTATACTATTTCGCTCTTAGTGAGTTTTTGATGTTGCGTACGAGTCAGTAAGTGCTGTCTTCACCTTGCAGTATGCATGTTCATTATCACCAACTCATAAGCTGAATTTTGCCAAGTGGAAGTATGCCTGAGTAAAGGAATCTCAGCATCGTTTTCTATATCCACAAACAGAGACCCTTTAAGATCCTATCTGCTGTAATATGTGACCACTTGAAACCGTTTACCAACACCCTGATCGGTCCTTATTAGTGTGGTTTTAGGCAAGGCAAGTCCACAACTGATCAAATCATCAAACTTGATCATGGAAAAAAGCCCAAGAAGTCCAAATCGATACCCACCACCTATTCATCGTTTTCAAAGCCGCATAAGACAGCATTTATTGAGATGAACTAGACAGAGCCATGTATAGTTTTGACATACCGGCTAAACTCGGTCGTCTGTTCAGAATGACGATGGAGAATTCTCGCTGCTCCATCAGAGTTGGAAACGACCTCGCCGACACATTTGATACCAAAGAGGGTTTAGGCAAGACGATGTGCTGTCATGTGATTCTTGAGAGGATTGTGCAAAACTCCCGAGGCAAATGAGGGTAAAACCAAGTATATGCTGTCAACACGAAAGGACACACAACAACGACGAATTGGACAGAACCTCACTATCGACAGATATAACTTTGAGATAGTTTGGGGCTTTGTCTACCACTACTCCGCTTTTAACTCTGACAATAACATCTCTTCAGAAATAAAACATAGAATTACTCTTACCAATCGCTGTTTCTTTGGGCTTAGAAGACCCTGATCATCCCAGTCCTGCTCTACGGAGTTGAAGCATGGACTGTATTTAAAGTGGATGAAGAAATCCTTGAGCGAAAAATGTTTCGATAATTATTCTGCCTCGGCTATGGAGTCGAAGATGCAACCAAGAACTAAACAGCTGTACAGCGCATCCCCCTAGTTAATAAACTCCGCATTTAACGTTTTAGATGGCTAGGACATGTAGAGCAAATGGACACCAATACTCCGGCTCGCAGAGTTTTCGATTCTCAGCTAGACGTCGGACGCAGTAGAGGAAGACCTAGCCTTAAGTGGCGTGCACGAATGGAAACCGACCTCAACCAACTTTGAGAGCGCAACAAAAGGCAGCTAGCTAAGGACCGGGCTAATTGGATAGGCATATTGGTTGAGTTCCTTGTTCATTCCGGTTTCTAGCGACTTAAGTGGCGTTAGAAACCACCTTAGTCGCTACCAATTTACTAAAAGAAATTGTCGCCTTTTCTTACTCAAAGGATTTTTCAAGAAAATTAAAAATTTGCTTAAATTTTCCACGATACAAAAATCAAACTGCTAGAACGATATCCAAGAGGTGATTTTTCCTCGATAAAACGGTCCGTTGTCCAGAATCGATCCCGTTCTCCATTCATACACATTCATTTTTACTCATAAGCCACTGCAACTTTTTACTGTTTTCTGCCCTTTGGCTGGAAAGTGAGTTCACACTTACTTGCTTTGATGTCCCACGTTCACACGTAGCTGGTCTTACTGCACATTTTTACGCATCGTCGTCAGGTATTTTCCCGACCGACGTGTGTTATCGCTGCCAGCCTGATCCACACACATTCATTCCAATTGGACTTAGCAATTGCTTTACCACTGGTTTTCCCTTAGCCACTTGATGCAGTGTTCTATGAAAATCTCGGTATCAATCCTGGACTGCCCCGGTTGCCTGTTTGATTGCCCCCGACCAATATAAATAAAATTTAACCGCATTACACAAACAAACATTGGTGAAGAGTAAACGCCTGAAGGGATAAAGGGGAGCACTTCACTATCTCAGAATCAGTGCGCTTTAAGGGGATAAAAGAAATGGGAAATGGCTTTCGACGTGGCATCTGTAAAATACAACTTTCCACGAACTATGTTAATGGCACAGCGTGCAGATTTTAGAGTGATGGACTTTTACTCGGGTGACATCTTTTTAAAAAGTTTTTATATTGAGCTCGGGGCCGATTGTTGTTGCTTATATGCTTACAATTGTACCCTACGACTGTTAGTCGGTTTGTATACTGTTAGACAGTTTGACACCTGCCTTTAGACATATGACATACTGTCAAAATCGGCTAAAGGGCACCTTCTTCCTTTTATGTTACAGACATACTTTGGTGTTGTGCCGTGCGTATGTTGTCCATGTCCGGTGTCCATGTTTGTGTTTTTGACGTGGCGAGAGTGTTTATACATGGCCGTCCGCCTTAACACTTTGGTTACTCCTCTGTTGTTCCAGAATTGGTAAAGAGAGCCATGCTTTTCTTCCCACTGATATTTGCTCTCAAAGTTGTGACATTCTATGAGGGTTGTCTTTTGGACTGTCCGACCCATGCCTCTGCTGCTCCTCCGTTGCTCCCTTGTTTGGTGAAACAAGGAGAAAATCTACTCCTTGCCATCGAACCTTTGTGTGTACCCATAATACGATGGCGCAAACTCGTCGTTGGGTTGTAAGTTCCAGGGATCGTCCTCCCTCACCCGATCATCATGTTGGGGTCGACCTATCGATCCATTTAGACCGTCCTGTCTGACGATGCCCATCACATCTCACGTGGAGGTAGTGTGAACTGGCCACCGAGATCGTGTGATTTGACCCCGTTAGACTTTTTCTTATGAGGATTTCTGAAGTAGCAGGTCCATGCGAATATGCCACAAGCCACAGGCGGCCCTTAAAGCCAACATAACCCATGCCATCGGTTAAATTCAGGCTGATTTATGCCTCAGAGTCATGGAAAATTGGACATTTCGGATAAGCGCCACCCAGAGAAGCCGCGGTGAACATTTGAGCGATATTATATTCCATACGTAATGGAATTAAAAGGCCTTTCGAAGTAATAAAAAATTTCGATTATATTTTACACGCACTTTGCTTTAATTAAATTAATACATAGGAAGCGCTTAATGAAAGACCCTTTGGTATACGGAAATATTTTATAAACTTTTCTAATGCGCTCTAAGCTGATGGTTGCAGATATTTTTTGACGTGCAAACTGCTGTAGATTTCAGGCGGATAAGCCGTCTTTAGATAGAGTCCAGTTAATTCTGTGTATATTGGGCCCGCACTTCAAACATTAGGACAGTATTCAAGATCTGGATTAAATCTCTGGAAATACTAAGCAAAATTGAAGACCGGCGGGGCCCTAGAATTTTTGACAATATTACTTACTTACTGAAGTGGCGCTACAGTCCGGGATGAACCTGGGCCTCAACCAACATGCCTATCCAATTAGCCCGGTCCTAAGCTAACTGCCTCCAGTTTCGCACTCCATGTAGGTTGAGGTCGGTTTCTACTTGCGCGCGCCACTTAAGTCGAGGTCTTTCTCTACTGCGTCCGACGTCTGGCTGGGAATCGAAGACTCTGCGAGCCGGAGTATTGGTGTCCATTCGTTCTACAAGTCCTAGCCATCCTAAATGTCCAATGCGGAGTTTTTTGACTAGGGGTATGTCGCTGTACAGCTCGTATAGTTCGTGGTTGAATCTTTGTCTCCATAGCCCGTCAACGCAAACGGGACCGAAGATTTTCCGAAGAATTTTTCTCTCGAATCGACCAAGGATTTCTTCATCCGCTTTTGATACGGTCCATGCTTCAGCGCCGTAGAGCAGGACTGGGATGATCAGGGTCTTATATAGGATCTCCTTAGTAGTTCTTAGTCTTACCCTCATTTACTGCTAAACCCATTTTTGCCGCTTCCTTCTCTATACTAGCAAATGTGGCTATGACATCACGTTGAGTCCTACCAATGATGTCAATATCGTCGGCGTATGCTAGTAGTTGCACCGATTTTTGGAGAATTGTACCTCTGGTGTTGGCTCAGGAGTTTTGCACAATCCTCTCAAGAATCAAATTGAAAAAGTCACATGACAGCGCATCGCCTTGCCTAAATCCTTTTTTGGTATCGAATGTGTCGTTGAGGTCGTTTCCGACCCTGATGGTGCAGCGAGAATTCTTCATCGTCATCCTACACAAACGGACGAGTTTAGGCGGTATACCAAAACTAGACATGGCTCTGTATAGGTCGTCTCTATAAATGCTGTCGTATGTGGCTTTGAAATCGATAAATAGGTGGTGGGTATCGATTTGGACTTCTTGGGTTTTTTCCAGGATCTGCCGAAGTGTGAAAATTTGATCGATTGTGGACTTTCCTGGCCTAAAACCACACTGATAAGGGCCGATCAGGTTGTTGGTAAACGGTTTCAGGCCTTCACATATTACGGCAGATATAGGATCTTGTAGGCGATGTTGAGCAGACTTATGCTTCTGTAGTTGGCGCAGTTCAGAGGGTCTCCTTTTTTGTGGATCGGGCAAACGATGCTGAGGTTCCATTCTTCAGGAATGCTTTCATCTGACCAGATTTGGCTTATGAGTTGGTGGATGTTAATTACCAAGTCATCTCGGTCGGGTGGTTGGCAGTTTTCGCTGTCGTTGCCAATATTAAATGGTTCGTTCTGCCTGACAGCGGAATGTTGTTCGTCATCGCCGTTTAACAGTCTGCAGAAGTGGTTCTTCCATATCCTCAGCAGCGACTGTGTCTCAACGACAATATTTCCTTGTTCATCTCGACAGGATTCTGTTCGAGCCTTGTATCCTTGGCTTTGACGTTTTACACTTTGGTAAAACTTGCGAACATCGTTCCTGGAGTGGCACCTCTCTATATCCTCGATCGCGCGCTTTTCTTGCTCTTTTTTCTTCTTTCTGAAAAGCCGATGTTCTTCCCTTCTTCTTTGCCTATAGAGCTCAATGGCAGCTCTCGTCTTCACCTGCAGCTTAGTCTTGTTGACCCTCGTTCTTGGCTGCGAGCATCTGCCGGCATTCCTCATCAAACCAGGGGTTTCTTGCTGGTGGCCGCGAGAAACCTAGCACATCAGTTGCGGCTGATCTAATGGCTTGTTGGCATCGTTTCCATTGTTTTTCGACATTAGATGTTGGTGGTGTGTTGTGAATCGAGAGGTTAAGGGATACGCGTTGCGCGAAGGTCTTGGTGGTCTCTGGCGATTGCAGTCTTTCGACATTCAATTTTTTCACAGTATTTCTGTTTTTTTTTTGTGGCGTGGTGGATATCCGCATCCTTACCTTGGCTACAACAAGATAGTGTTCCGAGTCGATGTTGGCCCCTCGGAATGTTCGGACATCCAAAATACTGGATGCGTGCCTCTTGTCTATCGTAATGTGATCAATTTGGTTGA
Source organism: Rhingia campestris (assembly GCA_932526625.1). Lineage (NCBI taxonomy): Eukaryota > Metazoa > Arthropoda > Insecta > Diptera > Syrphidae > Rhingia > Rhingia campestris. The sequence goes on from OW052183.1 coordinate 147,894,739, forward strand.
ATGTTCGTTGATCTGGAGACCGCCATGTCCCCTTGTGGATATCGAGGTGAGGAAACCGTGTGCTGGCTATAGTGGCATTTCGTTCCGTAGCGAAGTCAATTAGTCTAAGTCCGTTACCAGACGTGTTGTCGTGTAGGCTATATTTTCCGACAGTACTGCTAAATATGTCTTCTCTTCCTACCTTTGCGTTTAAATCTCCCAGCACGATTTTAACATCGTACTTTGGTAGTCGCTCATAGGTTTTGTCGAGGAGCTCGTAGAAGCAATCCTTAGTTATATCATCTTTTTCCTCCGTCGGAGCATGAGCGCATATAAGGCTTATGTCGGCGAATTTGACCTTGATGCGGATTGTTACAATGCGTTCGCTTATATCTTCAAAACATAAGACTTCATGCCTAAGTCTGGCACCTATAACAAATCCGCATCCAAATAGTCGCTGTTTCTGCTCACTATAACACGGTCCATAGTAGATGTCTCAGTTTTTCATCTTATTTTTGCCCGGCCCATCCCATCGTATTTCCTGGATGGAAGTAATGGCTGCTTTGTAGCAGACCTCTCCTGTTTAATGTTCTCACATTCCAGGTGCAGATACGAACGTCGTTGTCCTATTTTCGTTTAGCATGGTCGTCAACAATAATATCAGTCCTTTCCGAGGCTATGGGTTGCTTGGTAACATAATCTTTTTTCCGTGGATGGGTAGTTAACCCAAAGCACAACCCCCAACCTGGAGGGCCAGTCCCTTGTTTTGACCCTAGGACAGCGGGCCGGAAAAAATACCGATGTCAGTAGCCCATGTTGGGATATGAGATCTGCCGTTGACCCATTGAGGACTCCTCCGCCACCAACTCTTTTCCAATACCCTGCCGCAGTATTGGAAATCCCTATAGACCTGGTGTTCAAATATGTCGAAGCAGCTCATATAGGGATTTCACTACCAGTTCGATCAAACTGGAGCTGTAGGTGCCTTAATGAGAGGACACTCCTCCCCCCTATCTCGTTTGCTGCCACCAATGACCTTCCACAGGGATTAAATACCCCATCTCCAGTCGAGGGACTAGGCACCCACCAGTCACCAGCGTGGAGGTAAGAGTAGGAGTTGATAGTGAGAGGCTAGAGGGAGAACGCCTGTGTCCTCATATAATCGCATTACTATCCTTAAGCACCGGCTTTTGACAATACTATTTCATCAATAATGAGTTAACTCAGCACTTAAACATCTGACCAAAGAAGCACACTTTCCTGGTCTGATAAAAACCGATTAGTTATGTTTATTAAGTCGAAGCTTTATGCCAACCCCAAAAGCAACCACTGCAATTAAAAGCTCAAGACATTTTAAAAGCCTTTGTAGTTTGTTTTTAAAGATTTGTATAACCCGGTTCTGAACCCAACGTTTTATTTTTTCCACAACGCCGATTCGGAACAGCAAATTTAAGAACCTTCTCATGGCATTTTCATACTCATGGATGTTTGTCAGACTTTCGTAAGAAGGAGGCGAGTGAGAAAAGCGTAGGTGTTGTCATTTTCGGGATTTAAAACAGGGATTTGAGCCAGTCTACAAATCGTCTCTAAACCAAAATAACCCTTGTCAATTTATCTTAGCCCTTCTAAAGCTGTAATATCATGACGGTTCAGCTACTCATGGTGTAATGAAAATTCTCCCCAATATAGCTGGAGAAAAAAAAAAAAAACAATTGCCAACAATACAACCTCCATTGCAACACTCGTACACCCATTTCCCATTTAAGTTCTTTCCCTTCTTTGTCACTCAATATCCTTTCTTTGAAAAAAATCGTCCTCACAGAAGATGAACAAAAAAACACTTGTTTAGCAACAACTTGTCATCGTTGATCATCTCAAACGAAATCCTTCAGACATTCAAGCATTGCAAACACTTGAACCTGCAGTTGTATTCCGGATCCTGTTACACATCCAAGGTAATCAAACATCACAAAGGATTACCACTCGTAAATCACTCAACGGCTTGAGGACCTGATACATTTTAAACAAGTCCATGCGAGGAGTTATGAATACCAGAGGACCTTTTTACATCGACAGGGCAAACATAAGCAAGTGTGTCTCTTGTACATGACAATATAGATATAGAGGTGTTCAAACAAAACGGAAGATTAAGGACTTTCGAGGACAAACTTTTGCACCTCTGTACAACAATGGGACACGGGACAAAGTGTGGCCATGAAACTCACTCGAGTGTGCTCGTAATTTCACTTAGAACTCATTAGCAACTCCCCGATTCATGAATGTCCATTAGGGAAGGTGGTATGGAAGTCTTTTGTTTTGGGGGAGGAGCTCCTCCACCGTCGAGCCACCAAATTTATGATCCCTGCAGCAGACAGACGGCCTCCTTGATCAAGAATCCAGCGAGAGCCTCCGCCACTCGACTGCGATATGCACTCCGGCATTACTAACTTCTCAAATGGCAATTAGTGGGGGATAAGTTAAGGTGAATGTGTCGGTGAAGGTTTGTCGAAAGTCCGTTATACCAGAGGCAAATTCCATTTGCAGCTAACATCCTGTTCCTCTCTATGCATCGCATTTTTTTCAAAATTACCAGATTCCATATGATGTTCGCTGCCAGGGAAGCACTAGCTGATTGTTATTCTCACAGGACGAACAAACACACTCATACACCGACACCTGGCACACTGGCTTTGTATAGCTAAAATTCAATGGGTCGCATATGCATTTAACGGTAATAGTTTTCTGCGTAATTTGTTCACTTGGTGGCAGCGGCAAGGACTATATGCTGCGAGGAAGCGCACAACAACGATGAGACTACAAACGACAGACAGCGTCGCGCGTTGTTTTGAGTTTTTTTTTTATTTTTTTGTTGGTTGTTTGTGTTTGTCATCTGAGGCCACGTTGTGCCGAACGTGAGAGCTGCACCTATAGCCCTACACACATCCATACTAGGTGGTAAAAAAGGATTACGGTTTAGCGTGCGCAATTCAAAATCGCAAAGTTCTCGCGTGTGTTCGGAAATTAATAGCGCCCGTGGATGATGGTGTTGGTGTGTCTCTGTGTGCGACTGTGGGTTTGTATGCTTTTTGCCGCGCCAAACTGAAAGCAATTACAATAATGGCGGACGAGCCATTGGTGGCACTAAAAACAAAGCAAAGTTGAAAGGATTTACGCGGCGGTTTTACGGAGTTTCTCTCGGTTTATTGGAGGATGCTCCTTGCGACACATCGCTAGCGCTTCCTACTACCAAACGAAACCCATTTTCGGCAATTTGGTGCGGATGCGGTTTACTCTCAGGATCTCTGCTCTACTCCACTCTACTCTGTGCATGGTTCCTATATGTTGTTTGGTTTTCGGGAGGGAGGGATTTTTTTAGTCCCGCAGTCCCGCTCCCTGCCTCGTTTTCTCATTGGGCTTTCCCCGTAGTTGTCGATTTTTCTTTTGATTTTATGTGTGCGGTTGTGGTAAGAAAATGTCAAATGAATACTATAAGCAAAGGGTCTGGAGAGAATCCGGGGGTTGGTGTGAGTTGTTGTGCTGTCACGTGTTTTGCTCAACCCTAAGCTCGTAAGCTTCTTTGCGGCGTTGCTGCTGCTTCGTGGTGCTGGTCTGTGCAATTGTTTTGTTGCAGCAGCAATTGGTGATGCACTATATACCAAAAACGAGTGGCACAAGTGTGGTAAATTGCTTTCCTGTGATACGTGAAGAACTCGAACAGTGCTTTGGGGTTGGGCTTGGTAGATCTTTTGATGTCTTTTATGTGACTGCAGATTTGAATGTGTCATGCAACTTTTCCCTGGTGCACATTCACCCTAGGTTGGGATAGTGTCAGATTTGTTTTAGAGAGTTTTCAAAAAACCGAAGCAGATGCAGCATAATATGCTTTAAATGTATGCATATCGGTTTTAAGTATATTCGAGGAATGCTCAGGTTCCTAATAATACGATTTTTAGTAAAAGGTTTGGTCGCGAGTTATGTCAGATCATTTGATGTTGAGTCAACTCACCAACTCGAGTTAATATTGAAATTAGAACGATCTCGCACTGTCAATAGGTCAATGCGTTGCGGTTTGAAGAATTAAGGATCGGCTAATGTAAGGTTTTTGGGATATTGCAGTCGGAAGGGTTCACGTTAAAATTGGGTTGATAATCTGCTATATTTGATGTGACAACAGCTGTCAACGAAGTGGTACAGTCGCCATTCTTCGATTGTGCTTTGCCGATCTATAAGCTACAGCATTGGAATCACCTATGCCGGAGATTGGCTAGTAGGCCAATTTTAGAAGCTGAATCCAGAATGGCGTGGCAAGGAACGAAAATACCTGAGCGATTTTTGACGAAAAGTATGGCTGTAACCATTAACACATGATTGTTAGTGACCGATATTGAGGCTTGAGGTGTAGGGCTAGTTAACGTAGATGATACGAGTGCTGATTGCGAAGTATTTGAGTGAACGTTCGATGATTCATTATCAGCTTACGAAGCATTCAAGCGGGGTGAAGATGGAATTTGTGTTTGTGTTACCATAGCGCTTTCCAAATTCTCCAACTTCCGACATCTTTTTTTTTCAGAAATATTGACCATGATAGACCATGTTGGCCAGAGTCACAATTTTCCAAAAATCGGTGCAACGACTAGCATACGCCGACGATATTGACATCATTGGTAGGACTCAACGTGATGTCATAGCCACGTTTGCTAGTATAGAGAATGAAGCGGCAAAAATGGATTTAGCAGTAAATGAGGGTAAAACTAAGTATATGCTGTCAACACGAATGGACGCACAACATCGACGCATTGGACAGAACGTCACCATTGACAGATATAACTTTGAAGTAGTACGGGACTTTGTCTACCTCGGCTCCGCTATTAACTCTGACAACAACATCTCGTCAGAAATCAAATGAAGAATTACTCTTGCCAATCGCTGTTTCTTCGGGCTAAGAAGGCAATTTAGTAGTAAAGCCCTCACTCAAACTACTAAGGAGATCCTATATAAGACCCTGATCATCCCAGTCTTGCTCTACGGCGCTGAAGCATGGACCGTATCAAAAGCGGATGAAGAAATCCTTGGTCGATTCGAGAGAAAAATTCTTCGAAAATCTTCGGTCCCGTTTGCGTTGACAGGCTATGGAGACGAAGATTCAACTACGAATTATACGAGTTGTACAGCGACTTACCCATTGTCAAAAAACTCCGTATTGGATTTTTAAGACGGCTAGGACATGTAGAACGAATGGAAACCAATACTACGGCTCTTCGATTCCCAGCCAGACGTCGGACGCAGTAGAGGAAGACCTCTCCTTAAGTGGCGCGCACAAGTAGAAACCGACCTCAACCAACTTGGAGTACGCAACTGGAGGCAGTTAGCTAAGGACCGGGCTAATTGGAGAGGCATGTTGGTTGAGGCCCAGGTTCATCCTGGACTGTAGCGCCACTTAAATAAGTAAGTAAGACCATGTTAGAAGTTTATGATTAGCTGGCAAATCCTCCTCCTCCCATTTCACCTGCGTTCTCTTATCAAGTTTCTAAACAATATGGTATATCAGTAGTCCTTTAGAAATTTCTCTAGGCGATGCTTACATGTGTATTGTGTATATCGCGAATATGTGAGTTGAATTTGTCACTTAGTTGACGTAGACCACTCACGGGGACCTTTTCAACAACTTTTAAAGCACATGTCGCGTTAAAATAACGCGGCAAAAAGATTTCCCCTTCAAACCCCATATCCAACCCCTTCACTTTTCATCTTCCCGTTGCCCTTCTTGAAGAACGGTTAGGAAAGAGTGTCCTGGGTTGTTTAGGATCCAGCGCTCTTGCACGAACACCCAAACTTGAGGACAACAAAATGGGTACGGAACCAGACGAACGGTCTGAAGAAAGCGAAAGAGACAGGCGGTCTCAAGCTGCAGACCCAAGCAGCCAACAATGGGTGGAGCAAACTTCCTGTTAGAAACTTCGCTCTCTACTCACAATGGGCATTCAGGCGGAGATTCCCCTAAAGCTTAAATCCTGAGGACTAGCCACGTCTTGGAGGCCCTCCTTCCAATAGTAGGATTTCAGTTCAGTTTCTGGACAAATGCCGCGTAACGTATCCTTGATCGAATTTTAGTTGGTTAACATTGTGTCTGCGTTCTCGTTGATTGTTGCAATGTTGCAACCATCAAGCGAGGGAAATTGTGCGTGTGGTCTGAATGCATTCAGTGGGATGTTTGGCCCAAGGAAATTTCAAGCGAATTCACAAATTAATGCCAGATTACGAAAGAGAGAATAGCCGGAAACGGCAGGCGGCAGCCCACTTCAGCAAAGTAGCGGAGCGGCATAGAAATGAAGCCGTAAGTTGGACAAACTTAAAGATTTCACAATTCCTATAAAAAGATTGTGTGGCGCCCTCCCTCAGCTAAGCTGTCGAGTCGGCAGCATCTAACCGGCTGCTTGTTGTACGCTCTCACGGGGGAAATTTCTTTACCTATCCTTTCTTCGCTTTCCTTTGACCTTATTTGCCTTACTGTGAGACAGACAAATAAGCAATTTATTATCAAAACTATTTTTCAATAAAAGTAAAGCTTTCTCATAATTTTGCTCATTCGCTTTAAGTGAGCAAATGGTTCCAGTGCGGCTCCATGCAAATTAGTTGGCAAGTGCTGGAACTTTTCAATCTTACTCAGATCAGCATCAGTGTCGACCACATTGTTAAACATTGCTAAGAAATCTTGCATATTGGCATTTTCAGCTCGGGTAGGCGTTATTTTCGTTGGGATGACGCAAATGTAGGTGGTGTTTCCTCCGAAGTAAAAAGACGAGTCGAAGAATGCGGCTATTTTGTCCTCCGTTGAGAATAAAGCTCACGATATAATTTTGCTTTCACATCAAAATAAATCGAAAAGAAATCGAAGCGATCTTTTCTAGTTAGTTCGCGAGAATCGGCTTCTTCAATAGTTGTTTGAATTTATCGACATCAGTATGCACGCGGTACATACTCTTTTCGAACGGAAAGTTCAGCTTCATCGAAATCAGTTAGCCACTCAACTGTGAGTGATCTATTAAGTTCCACTAATTGCTGTTTTAATGACGCCACATTTTGTTTTAGTAAACGAATTTGGATCGGCACAGTTATCTGTAAGAGTATTGTAGATGTATTTAAGTGAAAACTGTACAGCTGTGTCTACCCATCGGGCACTGACACTTATTCACTAACTATGATTAGAGTGTCACGAACGATGGATAGACAGTTGCTCAATACACATCGTGGTAAAACAATCATACAATAAAGAATTTAAGAACATGTTTATAATGATTTCAACAAAATGAAACTTGGTGTCAGATGTGGGGTTTCCTTAAATGAAAAGTCAAAGTTTTGTGTCTTTTTTTTTTATTTGGTTCAAATTACGAAAAAGATCAATGAAAAATAATAATAATTGTTAATTAAATTAATTAAGATCAAGTTAGAACGAGTGATAGCAGATTGATGGCGGAACAATCCATTTGAGGCCCAAGCGAAATGGATTTCGATGAGCCAGCAAGAAATTGGCCCATGTGGAAACAAAAATTTGAAATTTTTTTAACTGCGGCAGGGAAAACGGGAGCTGAAGAATCACTAAAGGTAGCCTTGTTTCTTCACCACATTGGAGAGAGGGGCATCGAAATATTTAATGCACTCGCCATCCCCGCAGAACAAAAAAAATTATCAATACTCCATATGACACGCTTTGAAGACTATTGCATTCAACGACGCAACATTGTAATGGAAACGTACAAATTCGGTTCAATCGTACAAAAACAAGATCAACCATTTGTGGAATTTGAAACAGAAGTGCGAAGTCAGGCCAAATTCTGTGAGTTTACATGTTCATCTGAGGGATGTCAGCAGTCATATGTTAATCGAATGATTAGGGATAAGATTATTCTGGGCCTGGAGAACAAAAAATTGCGATCAAAACTATTGGAGTCAAGCGGTGACAGCTTGGATGCACTTTTACTTTACTTTTAAATTCATTTTTATTTACTTAAAATACTATCTTAAAACTAGACAAAAATCACTAAATCTAACTTATAATTAACAATTTTTTTCTTTGATTAACCTATCGGCCCTAAGCGGGCGCTCTAAGCTAATATTTACTGTTTTTTTTTTTTAATTTTGCCTTTCGGCTTAAATTTATCGTTTTTTTTTTATTGAAATATATTTTTATTTTCAAAGAAAATTTAAAAAAAAAACTTTGGTATCGACATTTTTTATTTTTATAAACAGCTTAATCTAAATTAAAACTAACCTAAGACTACTTAATATTACTTAATACTACTTAAGGCTACTTAAAACTACTTACACCTAACTTAATTATAATCGGGGTGGCGAGCACTCGTTGCAAATGCCCCGAGGGGTCGCCATCCCAATCGAGACTTTTGGCCCCCAGGCTGCATGCATTAAACCATATTGTACCCCAATATGGTGTACATGCCCCGCCCCAGGCCTTTTTTCAAAATTTTATTTTCTTAGAAAATTGAGGAGTGGACTAAAAGTCCGCAAAGTCCTAAGGAAGTGCAGAATCGCCTTCCTCATGCAGCCACCAAAATTCCGTACTTTGCCTTTCAGCATCGGTCCTATCGCGATCCGATACCGAAGTGCTAAAGCGGAGGAGCTCCGGAGCATTGTCGACATACCCGTCGCGGATTAGCCGCTTGCCACGCGCGTCACGGTAGCGGTGGTATAAAACCGGGATACCGTTCCTGTCCTGTACCAACCCTAACGAATCGATATAAATAAACGCCTCTGGTGGAATAAAGCCAGACACGAGCGTACTCTCGTTTCATTGGGGTAATAAGCCCCGAAGATCAGGCTGTTGTCGCTAGCCATCGCCCTTGCAGCGTGCCTTCGAATCACCTTAATAAGGAAATTGTCGATTCTGTTCAGCTGGGCCCCATTGTAAAGAACCTCGTTGCGATAATATTTTATGTACTCAGAGTCCGGCGTTCGGTACAATCCTAAGCAGGATCGGAGACAACGCCTCTCAAACAGCCGTATCCTTTCAATGTAGGATGGTGAAATATTGAACCACACAGGACAACCGTAGGCGATGATCGGCCTTATGAGGGCCATGTAGCAAATGACTTTTACCCTTGAATCAAGTTGACTGCTTTGAAACAATCTTCTTGTCAGAGCAAAAGCCCCCCCAGCCCTAGCCAGACAAGCATCCACATTTTTATTAAAATACAGAAACTTGTCAAGCCAGATGCCAAGGAGAACTTCAGTTCTCAGCGCCAACGGCCGTCCATGCTGTCCAATAATGCACAATTTTTTCCATTTTTTTCTGGTATCGTAAGATGCCCTCTGCACTGGGGTCCTGAACAGAATTGTTTCGGTTTTTTGGAAATTGATCTTCAATTTCCAATCGTCGCAATATCCCTTAATGTGATCGAAGTCACGTTGCAAGAGTATGTTGATGACTCCGATTTTCGGACCTGATCTGTACGCCACTAGATCATCTGCATACGCTATAGCGTGACTAAGGGAACCTACAAGATCACTTGTATAAATGTTAAACAATATCGGGGAGTACAGCTTGGATGCAATTATTGAAAAGTGTAAAATTGCCGAGCTATCTGAAAAAAAATAAAAAACTGTTATCTGGAGACGAAAAGGAGGTGAAAGTGGATGCAATGAAGCCATATGGAAAACAACAGAAGGTGAAAGATATACAGCTATGCTATCGTTGTGGAATGGCAGCAACGGGACAGCATGACAAATTTTGTCCTGCATTAGTGGAAGGTCGAAAGTGTCGGGTCTGCAACAAGGCTGGGCATTTTGCTGTGGTATGCAAAAATAAGTCGACGGTCATATAACGGAAATCAAGTGCATGCAGTTGAGTATGTTGCGGATGAACGAGAGGAAAAGAAAGGTGAATCAAGATTTTCGCAGTCAACCGAAAGTCGTGGAATAAATACAGTTAATAGACGATATTATGATGATGATGTTAAATTCATTAGTAAAAATAAATCTATTGTAAACATTTTTGATTGTAGACGTATAGGGCCGGTTGGGTGGTATCAGGAAATGCGATTTAACAATGTGAAGCTCAATTTCAAATTGGATACATGTGCTGATGTGAGTTGCTTACCCCTCAAATATGTAGAGAAAATGAATTATTTGAACTTAATTAAACGAGTGGTGGGTGCACGACTGGGTCGTATTGAGGAAATTGAGGTTATGTGTAATTTTTATATGGCAGGTACCGTTATTAACATGGCTAAAAGCAAACAAAAAAAATGGCCTAGAATTATGACCAGAACAAGCTTGGATACGAAGTTTGAAGAAATTCGATCGAGCCGTTTAGGCTGGGGAGACCATTACGGACCGACGGACAGACGGACAGAATTCCAAAAACCACTTTTTTAGGCTCCGCTATCATCGTAATGTTAGAATCAATCTAAATCTCGAGGTCGAAAATTTTCACGAAAACAATATCTTTCTCTTTTTAAGAGAAAGTTAAAAATCAAACAATAACTTGTGTCATTATATTGATATCAAAATAAATTCTTTTGGAATAATTACATTAAGGTGTAATATAAAATTTAATATGAAGAGCATGCCAATTCGATTTGAGGTAGTTGACAGCAAATTTCAGCCCATTTTGGGTCGTGCAGACTGCGAGGCATTGAAACAGTTTAGTGATATTTTTGAAGGCTTAGGATGCATTCCCGGCAAGTGCCATATCCAGTTAAAAAAAGGTTCTGAGCCAGTGCTTACCTATAAAAAGAAAATACCATTTAATCTTCATGATCGACTGAAGGCTCAACTAGAGGCAATGGTTAGTGATGGTGTCATAAGTCTGGTAGAACACCCGACGGATTGGGTTAATAATCTGCAAATCGTTGAGAAAGCGGACGGATCCCTAAGCCTGTGCTTGATTTCAACAAAATGAAACAGTTATCCTCAGCATCATTCGATGCAACGGTAATATTGTCTTGCGTTTTCTTTGGAAACAAATTACCCGATCACTTTTTAAGATTTTTAAGCGAAAGAAATACGAAATTGATTTATTATCCGAATTAATAATATCAGACTTCCGACCGAATCACATCGGGGAAACTAATGTTTGAGATACACATGCATCTCCTATTGTTCAAAAACAAAAATAAAAAAAATTACGTTCGAAAAATAGCGTTGTTTTTTTATTTGTCCGTGATCGCGAAAGAAGTGATCTTCGGAAATGTTACAGCCTATAAGTTGCACACCTCAAGTTGGTTAATGTCGGTGTCGATCGTTGTCAAGCTATTTCTTTACTGCGTCTACCATATGAGTTGGAATCTGGAAGCTGGAGTGTTGGTATCCCAAAGCGACTAAGGATTTCTTCATCTACTTTTGATATGGTCCTCGCTTGGCGCTATAGTTCCTTAGTTCTTATAGTCCTTAGTTAACTGTTTTTACTTGCACACTTCAAGTTGGTTGAGGTCGGTTTTTATGTCATACTTGCACCTGGCGATTAAAGTTGCTACGAAAATTACTATGAGCGATTTGTCAAACAAAGATCACTCACCCGAAGATTCACAGCTTCTCGTGGGTGAACTACGAGATGCTGGGCTAGCTCAGTATGCGGAGTGGGTTCAAGCTTGGAGCGCTTTGGCTTCCAAGTGAACGATGGATTTTGGACGCCACGTAATTTTCGGAAAAATTACGAAACCTGAAAAAAATTATAAAACTGAAACCGACGAAACAGAAAGAAAATAAAATGGAAAGCAAAACCGATGGATGAAATAAAACCAGAATGTATTACCCACGTTACAAAATAGGGGTGGTGAGCCCAATTAAATTTTATTTGTGACGATTCTTTTTTTTTTATGTATGGCGGACCACGAAGATGACCCGAACGAATTTTAGAAAGGATTGCGTGTCCCGTCTTTTCTCGGGATTTTTACCGGCCGCGGAACAACCAACGAATTGCACTATTTTGCACTACTCGATTTCACAATATAAGAAAACTCTTCTTATCTTTTCTGTTATTCTTTTCCTCCTATCTCCGCATTTTTGTTCTTTCTGATTCCTCGTCCTTCTTCCTTTTTCCCTTCTCGATATCACTCGCCTACTCCTATCTTTTGTCCCTTCTCAACAAAAAGGATTCCTCCACAAAAAAAATTCCCAAAAATCTAAAATCCAAACTTTTTCCACGAACATTTAACTACTCAAAAACACGCACGTCTAACACTTTTGATAGATATCCAAGAAGTGGAATCTCTTTGTTTCAACGATCCCGTTGTCCAGAATCGATCCCGTTTATGCATTCACACACATACGTTCACACTTAGTACTCTCCACTTGTAAGCGTCTGCGACTTCTCACACTTTCTGCCCTTTCTTCCATCAGAGCGTGAGCGCATATTAGGAAAATTTGGCCTTGATGCGAAGTCTTGAAAGCATAAGACTTCTTGCCTACGCCTGGCACTTATAACAAATCCACATCCGAATAGTTGCTGTTTCTGCTCACTATAACATGAACCGTAGTAGAAGTAACAGGTTTTCATCCTCCTTTTGCCCGGTCTATCGCTTCGTATTTCCTGGACGGCAGTAATGTCTGCTTTAAAGCGGTTTAAACCAGATACTAATGTCGGTGTCCTTTTTAAGCATATTGGCCTTCCTTTTCATTAGCTTGTTCATGAACAATAAAAATAGTCCTTATGAGGCCATTTTTTTGATTTGATTGAGTAGCAGTAGTTAAGTAGTACTGAAAGCATACCACCCAATTTATAGGTGCATGAGGAGCACACATTTTCCAGATCTCAATGGTTGAACTAGCGTCACCAAATCGCACTATTAAACATCTTAATATTTTCTTTCAAGTATCACCTGCACAGAATACCACCTGCACCATAGAGTACGATCATCAACACCTACCACTTGATCACCAAGCAAGCTTATTTATTGTTCAAGGATTTCTTGAACGTCAAAACTCTTCTTGTCTTCGGCACTCGAAGAATATTAAAATAGTTTCCTGCCAACCACATAGTTTGTGCATCCTAAGAACCGGGAATGTGATGAAAAATTAATTTCAAAGGTGTGATACACCAACGTATAAAATGGAAACTCTAAAAAACTACTCACAAAATGCTCCATTATCCTTCTGCTATTTGTATGCACAGTTTTAAATTCTTACCCATCCAACACATGTGCTTGCATAAAAAAAAACTTGATGCTGCATCTGTGTATGTGAACACAAACCAAACTAACGAAAGAACGAACGTATACGTCTTTGGCATCTTTGTCCGTATCATTCTTAATTGGATTTTGTCAAGGATATGACTGTCGTCACACATATCCTTTTTATTAGTATGGTGGCAAAATGCGCAAAAAGCAAGATCTAACTCGACTGTCGCACCGTGTGTGTCTTTTGCTCGTATAAGCCAGGTTGGGTTTCCTTCACATCCATTAACCATGACATTAACCACAGGATAATTTCCTTGCTCTACATTCAAAAGGAAACTCCGGAGTTCATCCTTCTTCGGGTTGTCCGCACATCTACCCCCCATTGTGCACCTCCTTTTCATTCGAGTTTTATGATGAATTTTTCACACAGGATTAACAGAACCGACGACCGCCCGATGGTTGGTTGGTTGCTTGGTTCCTTTTAAGTGGCAAATAATCCTGGGAGCACAAAAAAGGAAGTCACAATGTCTGAGCGGAAATGAACGCTGATGCTCTTTTCGACGGAAATTGAAGGGGATTTATCTGCATGTGCAGAGTGGTGTGAGTGCGACAGGGCTGGTATAATAGTACGGGAAACAGATCGAGAGAAAGGAAAGTCTTCCAAACGGAAAGGAGTTAAATTCAACTCTGACACGTTAAGGACCTTCTATATGGTGCTCTGTGGCGTATGAGTGATATTATGAAATTATGTAATTAGACGTGAGAGCATAACGTCAATCGGAATGAATGGCAGTCAGGTTAATGTATTGTTGGTATAGGATTCGGAAGGATATTTCTACTCTGAGTGTTTTGAGGATTATTCTTTGGTGTATATACTTATGTCGAAAATGGCAAGCAGATAACGCTACAAGCTCTGTAATTATTTTACTTAAGTAATTTACAGCTGATTGTGTCAATCCTTTTTGTATGTAATAGATTCCCGTTATGTGTGTTTGAAGACAATTAAATAATCTGTTAGCACATTCCACGGATATGTATTGCGATTGATAGGGGAGCTGCTCAATGTAGCGGTGGAGCAACCGTCAGACTCGTCATCAAGGTGCAAATGAAGAAATTCTTATAAATCTAGGATCACCAATCAAGAGATTCTTGTGTATGCAGCGGGAATAAGCAGTGAGCATTACAAAATTGCAATGAAACCGATACGACGCCTTAATTAATAACAATGTAAGCCTTGAAGAGACATACAAACTAGGCTTTGAGTTATGTTAGTATGTCTGTCGCATGCCTACACGAAAGGTAAGGGAGTCGAAACTGCCCTACATGATATCGTTAATACAATAGAAAAACCTCTTCACCAGAAGGAATATACACTGGCTGCATTTCTCGACATTGAAGGAGCCTTCAATAATGTGAACACAAACGCAGTCGAAAGAAACCAACGTGGACCAACCTCTAATACATATTATTGGAAGTATGCTCAACCACAGAAATATAAATGCGAATCTGGGAGACACCCATCTCAAAGTAATAGCATCAAGAGGCACACCACAAGGAGGCGTTATCTCACCTCTGTTGTGGAACATAGTCATCAATGAGATACTCATAAAGCTACAGCGAAATGGGGTAAAAGTCATAGCCTACGCAGACGGTGTAGCGATACTAAGTAAAGGGAAATTCCTACCCACTATTAGTGAACTACTTGAGCGGGCATTGAAAACTCTCAACGAGTGGACAAAACAATGTGGGCTTGGCATCAACCCCCAGAACTCGTTCTCTTTACGAATAAGAGGAAGATACCAATATTCGACCTACCGGCTATCGATGGGACTACCCTCAAACTAGCCGATAGTGCAAAGTATCTGGGTGTCATTCTTGATAGAAAACTCAACTGGAACCTAAATGTGCGCGAGCGCATTAAAAAGGCCACAATCGCTTTCTATACGTGTAACCGAATATTCGGAAGAAAACTGGGGTCCGAACCCCAAGATCATCCTATGGATGTACACGGCCATTGTGAGACCTATATTAACATATGGGGGGCTTGTCTATGCCAATCCACACATAAAGTCACCCATCTGAAAAATATGACAAAGGTACAGAGGATAGCATGTGTGGGCGCTACTGGCGCAATGAGAACTACAGCAACACAGGACTGGACACCATCCTTAACCTGCTAGACCTTTACATGCAAGAATCTGCAGCCAAAAGTGCTCTAAGAATCAGCCAGCTCAACTGCTGGAAATCGAACTCAGGAGGACATCTCCAAAATCTACACAGATATCTGGGCTCAGCTAGATCCTCTGACTACATGCTGCCTCACCATGACTTTCAAAGACCATTCTCCTGCATCCTCCCAAGCAGAGAGGAGTGGGAGAGGAACGAATTGGGCACCGAAACCATATCCATCTACACTGATGGTTCAAAAATGGATGTAGGCGTTGGAGCTGGATTGTTTTCAGAAACACTAAAGCTAAACAGCACCTTTCGTCTCCCTGAGCACAGCAGTGTCTTCCAAGCCGAAATATTGGCAGTAGCAGAGGCAGCCAAAGCGACCTCAATGCTGGCGATACCACCAGATGATGTCACCATCTTTATTCACAGTCAGGCTGCAATAAAAGCTACCTCTGCTGTCGAAATAAAACGAAACGTTGTCGTGAAGAGCTAAAGGTTCTTGGCGTCGAACATAATGTTAGGCTCTGATGGGTCCCCGGACACAGAGGCATACAGGGCAATGAAATTGATGACGAACTGGCAAGAAAAGGATCTGCCTCAAGCATTGACCAAGCAGACCAGTCTGTCAAACCACCACTATGTGACCTCAAATCTCGGGTGGGACAGAAAACACTGATCACTGCCAAAAACAGGTGGAACTCCCTTCCCACCTGTGAAACTTCCAAAAGGATGTGGATTGAGTATGACAAAGCCAGAACCCATAAACTACTTCGTAGAAACAGGAAATCTGTCTCTACTTTAGTTGGGATTCTTACTGGACACAACTTTCTAAAAAGCCACAAACTGAAAATGCATCTCATAGATGATGAACTCTGTAGAGGCTGCGGTGATGAAGAAATACACGAGGATACCCTCCACTTTCTGTGCCACTGCCCAGGCCTCAGCCAATTAAGAATGAGAACCTTAGGAAAATACTTTTTCCATGACCTAATCTTTTCAGGTTTGCAACAACATCTGGATGGCTGGAAAGAGGCTAACAACAATGGATAGTAACGGGACAATGAATGAACCAACCACACAAGTGGACCCCCAACGGGCATCACAATGGGTCTATATTGACCTGAGTGCGATGAGGGAAGACACACATCGTCTGCCTCATCAAATCACCAACCTAACCTAACCTAACCTATGTTAGTATGTGAAGTCGAATTTCTGACACAAAAGTATTGACTTACAATTGTTCGCTAATTATGTACTAACATTTTGAAACTCCTCATTCTCCAGATATTTCATGAGTGTATACCCGGACTTTTGTTTTTTCCTAATTATAGGAATGCACCTACAAAATGCACCTACTACTCAATCAAATCAACAAAATATCGTCAAAAAATAACCAATCGCCTCTCCAAAAAACCCTTACTTGCGATCACCCTCTGACGGAGGAAAATGATGATATAGCGAAAGACTGCTTGTACGAGCTCCATGATAAAACTTATGAGCTACTACCAAAGTACGATGTTAAAATCCTGCTGGTAGGAAGAAAAGATATTTTTCCCAGTATTGTCAGAAAACGCAGTCTACACGTCTGGCAGCGGACTTTGATGACTTACTTCACTGCGGGACAAAATCCCATATTACCCAGCACACGGTAGGAGACATGGCGCTTTCCAGATCAACGAACGGTTAATTAAATTGTTCACATTGCGATAGGCAAGAGAACCTCAACCAGTATTTTAGATGTCTGAACATTCCGAGTGGACCACTATCTTGCTGCAGCCAAGGCAGGAATGCGGATATCCACCACGCCAAAACAAATGCGAAATACGGTGAAAAAAAAAAATCAATGTAGAAAGACCGTAATCGTAAAAGATTTTCAAGTCTTCGCAGAACGCATATCCCTTAACTTCTCGACGGACACCATACAATTAGGATCCAACGGTTCATTAGATCAGTGCTGAGGTGCTAAGTATTTTTCAGAAGAAACCCCTGGTTTGATGTAGAATGCCGGCAGATGCTAGTAGCCAAAAATTAGACCTTCAATGCTAAGCTGCTGGCGGAGACAAGAGCTGGTGAAGACAAGGCTTTTCAGAAAAAAGGAGCAAGAATAGCGCTCTATCAAGGATAAAGAGGGTCTAAAACATCAAAGCCAAGGATAAAAGGGAGGAAAGGCATCGTGTCGAGATGAACAAGGAAATTTCGTAGTTGAAACACAGTCGATGCTGAGGATATGGTCTGCAGTCTGCAGACTGTTAAACGGTGATAACGAAAAATCTCCCGCTTTCAGAAAGGATGGATCAATGGATGTACCAATCAATAGCAACGACAGCGAAAACTACCAACCACACTGCCTAAGTGAAAAGAAGATTTAAATATCTTAACTGAAGCTTAACAATGCTGTCGGAAATGATGGAATTCTTGCCGAGCTTTAGAAAGCCGGTGGAGAAGATTTGGTAAAATAACGTTCGCAGACTCATAAATTTCAGATGAAAGTATGGCTGAAGATTGAATCCTCGGCATCGTTTGTCCGATCCACAAAAAAGGAGACCCTTTGAATTGCGCCAACTACAGAGTTAAAAGTCTTTTCAGTCTCCTCAACATCAACTATAAGATCCTATCTGCGTAGTCTGTGAACGCTTGAAGCAGTTTGTCAATAACCTGATAGGTCCTTATCTACGTGGTTTTAGACCAGGAAAGTCTACTACAACTGATCCAATCTTCGTACACCGGCGGATCATGGAAAAAACCGAAGAAGTCCAAATCGATACCCACCACCTATTCATCAATTTCAAAGCCGCATACGACTGCATTTATAGAGATGAACTGTACAGAGCTATGTCTAGTTTTGGTATACCAAACTCGTCCTATCTTAAAACCGTTCATCAACAAAGTTCTCGGTCTTTATCATCGTAGTTTTAGGACAGAAAAGTGCATAACTAATTTAATCATCACACTTCCGCAGATCTACCCAAGAAGTCCAAATCGATACCCACCACCTGTTCATCGATTTCAAAGCCACGTACTAAATGTTGCAGTATGTGGCTTTGAAGACGAACTATACTGAGTCATATGGAGTTTAAGTATACCGTTCAAAACCGTCTGTGCAGGATAACGATGTAGAATTCTCGCTGCTCTATCTGGATCGGAAACGATTTCACCGAAACCGAAACAATCGATACCAAGAAATTGGTCCCATTTTCGTTGAACGGCTTTGGAGACGAAGATTTCTGGTCAAAATCCCCAGTATTGAACATGTAAGATGGCTATGATATGTAGAACGGCAGGACACGAATACTCCGGCTCGCAGAGTCTTCAATTCACAGCCAGACGTCGGAAATAATGAGTCCTCCAATAGAGACTTCTGAACTTTGACAATTCACAGGCCACACTTGTAAAGCTATATCTGTCAAATTGGCTGTCATTTATTCATTATGTTTTGCCAAATCGCCATAGACGGACAAGCGTTCAACAACTGTTCAAATGATAAAATTCTTTTGTCAAAATGGGGACTCTGTTCGGGCAACTTTCTGCGCACTTCTCCCATTTTACGGTCGCCATAATCGTCCTACCGAAAAGACTATTCGCAGTGCGGTGGATGAATGTGAGTCCACTGGTACAGTAATCAATAAACCAACACCCGTACGTCGACGAGCCGCAAGATCTACCGAAAACATCACCGCTTTCCGTCCAGGATAATCGTGGCAGTCGATTTCACGTCGCTCACAAGAACTTGGCCTATCGCAGAGCATAAATTGGCTAATTGAGCCTGAGTTACGTACATATAACTCCCAACTAAGAGCACTGGGCAGCAACAGCAGACGGTCATCAACAAGCTGTACTACACAACAACAGGTCATCTTATCAGCCGCTGTTGTTGTTTACAACATACAGCTTCAGCGTCGTAAACAACATAACAATGGCAACAAACGGTCACCTACAAGCTGTACCCAAAAGGTTCATCAATATTGCTAACCGATAAATCTCTTCAAGTAAGCGGAAGAAGTGAATTGCAGTCAGTATTATGTTGAAAGTCGTCGAAGTCGTACCGATTAGAAAAATAAATTATAAAGATTTAGTTTTTTGTTTTCTTTCTTTGGGCGAGTGTATATATATAATACTAACTGGCGCAGTCGTTAGTGGGAACATTAAATCAAGTCTCATTAAGTGAATAAAAGTAGCTTTTGAAGTGACTCGATTTCCACAAAGCACACTTCAAGTGAATATTGGAGTGGTAGATATTAATCTTTTGGCTGAAAGTGAACCTATAAAGAAGACAACCTATTGTGGACACACATGCAGATTTCGAAGATTACAACGATTGGACAACAGTGCATTTCTCTCGTATATCTTGGCGGTGAGTCTCTATCTTTTGTTGGTTATTAATCGGTTTTCCCATCCTATGCCTTCCTTTAAAAATCTAAAGTGTAAAAAGGTGAATTGCTCTCCATATAATTTCAATAAAAAACAAGTACAATTTGAGTTAGAAAATATTATAGAAGGTTATTCAAACGACAATTGTTCCTCTAATTCTGTAATGAATACTAGTAATTCCAGTGTTGCAATGGAGATCTTTAACTCTCTCAGAATTCCTGATGCAGTTAAGGATCTACCAACTTTTGATGGTAATCCAAGACTATTGTATGACTTCTTAAGCAATGTTGAGGAGATATTAAGTTTTATGCCAGAGTTAAATAATACGGGTTATCAAAAAATAATAATTCGAGCCATTCGCAACAAAATTATTGGACAAGCCAATGAAGTGCTTAATATGTATGGCACACCAGTTGTTTGGACAGAAATAAAGCACAATTTAATAGTGCATTACTCTGACAAACGTAATGAAACCAGTTTAATTCGTGATCTCCATCAATTACGACAAAATCAAAACACAGTAGATTTTTTTTACGCGAAAATAATTGACTTATTATCGGCTATGGTAAACCACGTGAAGGTCCACGAAACAGATGCTAACGTTATCGCCGCGAAGCTAAAGTTGTATGAAGAAATGTGTCTTAACACCTTCTTATCTGGTCTTAGAGAACCATTAGGATCTACGGTAAGAGCTATGCTTCCAACAAAATTGTCTGATGCATTTAATCTGTGTCTTAAGGAGCAAAACTGTCTTTATTTTCGTGACCCTCAGTATTTACAGCAATCAATATTCAACCAAAGAAACTTCAATAGACCAATCCACCCTCAAAATAGACCAGTAAATAATAACTTCCAACCTCAAATTAGGCCCACATATTCAAACCCTCAATATTCTTCAAATCAACATGCACATACCAACATACCTAATCAACGAATAGGAAATAACATTTCCGTTCCATATAATAACACCAATACAACGCGTTCATATATAAGAAGATTTCCACCTCCGGAGGCAATGGATATTTCGAGTGGAAACACTAACCGCAACTCTTCTAACTCTTTCCATAGTAACCATAATAGACCAAATAATATGCACAATATTGATGGTACAATCATTAATAGCAATAACCAAGATACTCACTTGCCTACCCACACAGACGATTTTTACTATCAAGAGCCTTACGACTATTATCAAAATCCAGAATATCCTTCCACTTCCAATCAGATTATACAAACAGAAATAGATGACACAAATTTTCTTACACTAGCCTCGGACACTCAATAGGATTTCTTGATTTAAATAACTTTAATTCCAACTTACTGCCCTATATAACAATACAAAGCATAAACAAAACTAACCTTAAATTCTTAATTGATACTGGGAGTAATAAGTCATTTATTAGACCAGGCATCATAAATAAATTGAATATCAAAACTATAGATCCTATTGAAATTAAGACTGTCTTCAATAGTCGATTTATTAATCAACAAGTCGTTTTTAACGGCCTCTCTGAGTTGAAAACAGATAAACAGCTTCCGTTTTTGATTTTTCATTTCCATAGCTATTTCGATGGTCTTATTGGCACTGAAATATTAAAAGACCTTGGAATGAAAGTAGACTTAAAGAATACAACTTTAGAAAATGAAACTGTTCAGATACCATTAAATTTCAAACCCAATATGATTTCAAAAACATATTCTGTTCCTGGATTAAATAAAATTGTCTGTTGGCTTCCAGTGGATGTTGAATTTGGCACCATCTATATAAAGCCAACATTAATAAGACAAGATCTTGTTATTCCCGATGGTGTATATCAAGCAAATAGTTGGTACGCTTTTGTCGAGGTTATTAACACTTCCAACGCGACGCAAGTCTTTAATTTGGAGCAACCAATAAAGGTACATCTCTTCAATCCAACAAATATAGTAGAAATTCAAAATTTTTCTGTGAATAACACTCAAACACTTGGAGGTTCTAGCATAAGTGATTTACTTCGCATTAGTCATCTCAATTCTGAAGAACAGAGCGCTATAAAACATATCTGCCACAAATATAAGCATTTATTCTTCAGAGAAGGTGAGGAGCTAACATTTTCCAGTCAAATAAAACATTCGATAAAGACACGAGATGACATTCCAATTTTCTCGAAGTCATATCGTTTTCCACTCATTCACCAAGAAGAAATACGGAATCAAATTTCCAAGATGTTAGATGAGGGTATAATTCGTCCAAGCTACTCACCCTGGTCCTCTCCAATTTGGATAGTTCCAAAAAAGAGGGATTTAAGTGGGAAACAAAAATGGCGTTTGGTAATAGATTACCGAAAGCTAAATGAAAAAACTGTGGATGACAAATACCCAATTCCAAATATATCTGATATCTTGGATAAGCTTGGAAAATCTATGTACTTTACTACATTGGATCTTGCATCAGGTTTCCACCAAATTCAGGTGAATGAAGAAGATATACCAAAAACGGCTTTTTCAGTAAATAATGGCCATTTCGAATTTGCTCGGATGCCTTTTGGCTTAAAAAATGCACCGTCTACATTCCAAAGAGTGATGGACAACGTGCTTCATAACCTACAAGGCAAAGTATGCTTGGTATATATGGACGATATAATTGTATTTTCAACGTCGCTCCAAGAGCATATAGAAAATTTAGAACTTGTCTTTAAAAAACTCCAGGACGCTAATTTTAAAATCCAATTAGATAAGTCGGAGTTCCTTCATAAAGAAGTGTCCTTTCTAGGCCACCTAGTAACATCTGAAGGTGTGAAGCCGAACCCGGACAAAATCAAAGCAATCACTAATTTTCCTATTCCGAAAACCCCAAAACAGATAAAATCCTTTTTGGGACTTCTCGGATATTATCGCAAGTTTGTAAAGGATTTCGCTAATCTCACCAAACCTATGACTGAGTGCTTACGTAAGGGGAAAAGTATAGTATTAGACTCTAAATATATAACATGCTTTGAAAATTGTAAGGCGTTATTGTGCAACGATCCCATATTGCAATATCCGGATTTCTCTAAGCCATTCAACCTTACTACGGATGCGAGTAATGTTGCTATTGGTGCAGTCTTATCCCAGGGGGCTGTTGGATCAGATAAACCGGTTTGCTATGCAAGCCGTACCTTATCTAAATCTGAACAGAACTATAGTACTATAGAAAGAGAGCTGTTAGCCATAGTTTGGGCCACAAAGTACTTTCGCCCCTATCTCTATGGTAGACAATTTTTGATAATCACCGATCATAAGCCCTTAACATGGTTATTTTCGCTTAAAGAACCGAACTCGAAATTAGTTCGTTGGCGTTTAAGTCTAGAGGAGTACGACTATACCATCACGTATAAAAAAGGAAAGATGAATTCGAACGCCGACGCTTTATCTCGGGTCGAAATCCATGTTAACGAGGGTAACAACTCTCCGGTGGAAAATGTTGATTTAATGTCTATCAATAACAATTTCGATGAATTCGATAACATCGATACCATCCACTCCGCTCAAGAAAATACTGATGATGGTATTCCAATATCGGAAAGAGCAATCAATGAGTTTTCAAATCAAGTCATCCTCCTCGAAAATTCAAAACGCACTAAACTGCATTCAACGTTTAGTATTTTGTTTAAACGAAAGAAAAGACATCGAATCGAATATGAGAACTTTTGCGACGAGAATGTGATGATTAACATATTTAAAAATTTCATTAATTCGAAGAGAGTTACAGCCATTTTAGCTGATGATAATACATTTAGGACAGTTCAAAATGTTTATTCTAAATATTTCAGTAGTGCTCATTTAAAGTTAGTTAGGACACATATTTGTTTACAAGATGTGACAGAAGTAGATAAACAGGAGGAAATAGTTAGAAACTACCACGAACATTCAAACCACAGAGGAATACAGGAGAGTCTCGCCCATTTAAAAAGAAAATTCTATTTCCCTAATATGAAACATATTATAACGCGGATTAATAATAACTGTAAGACCTGTCAAAAATATAAATATGAACGCTTAAGAGTTCCTCTAAAATTTGAGCTAACTGAAACACCATCAAAGCCTCTTCAAATTCTTCATTTAGATATCTACTCAATTCATAAAGAGCATTTCCTAACAATAGTAGACAAATTTAGTAAATTTGCCTGTGCTTACTTACTGGTATCTAGAAATAGCATAAATCTCATAAAATCCCTAAAACATTTTTTTTCCCACCACGGAGTTCCACAAAAAATCGTCACAGATAACGGTAGCGAGTTTTTGTCTACGCTTTTCAAGGGCTTTCTACATACTTATGAAATAGAACTACATTCAATATGCGCAAAAACCTCCACAGGAAACTCAACTGTTGAGCGGTTTCACTCCACTCTTACGGAATTGATACGAATTATCAAGTCTAAAAATCAAAACAAACCAATTTCTGAGATTGTGGACGAAGCTGTCTTAACATACAATAGTTCAATACACTCCGTCACAAAATTATCCCCATTTGAACTTCTTACTGGGCATATTAATAACTCCACATTTTTTCCAATTTCAAAAAATATAAACACGAAACAAGAGTACTTAAACGAACATGTAAAAAGATATGAATTTTTAAGTAATTTGGCTCACGAAAGAAGCTTAGCATATAAACAAAATATAATTAAGAACCGTAACAAAACCCGTTATAATCCTCCAGAGTTTTGTATAAATGATAAAATCTACGAACAGGACGATAGACGAAATAAACTGGCACCTCGATTTATAGAACATACAGTAGTCAATGATAACAAAATAACAGTCGATACAAACAAACGTAAGGTGCATAAGCAGAAGATCAGAAAGAGACGCAAGTTTGCTAATAATACTTGAAATTATTATAAACAAATGCAATTCTTTTTTTTTTGTTATGAATCTTAATATCTTTAAAACAGAATTAGTGGAAGAATTAGTTGTATCTAAGTTCGTTTATTTTGACTCAGCTTTAAGAGTTTTTTTAAGAGAGAGCAACACACCTTTTACATATTCCCAATCCCTTCCCAAACCGATAAAATGACCAACTCAAGGTATGATGAACCTGATTGATACTGTGGGATCTGTCAAGGAAAAGTCGATCAAATGGAATATGTTAATAACATCATCGAACATCTAACATGCAATGCCGACGACTTCTTTATATATTTTTGGGCTTCAGTACCTTCAGCCCAAACTAAAGGGGGAGGAGTTACGTACATATAACTCCCAACTAAGAGCACTGGGCAGCAACAGCAGACGGTCATCAACAAGCTGTACTACACAACAACAGGTCATCTTATCAGCCGCTGTTGTTGTTTACAACATACAGCTTCAGCGTCGTAAACAACATAACAATGGCAACAAACGGTCACCTACAAGCTGTACCCAAAAGGTTCATCAATATTGCTAACCGATAAATCTCTTCAAGTAAGCGGAAGAAGTGAATTGCAGTCAGTATTATGTTGAAAGTCGTCGAAGTCGTACCGATTAGAAAAATAAATTATAAAGATTTAGTTTTTTGTTTTCTTTCTTTGGGCGAGTGTATATATATAATACTAACTCCTGCACCCGTATAAAATTCAACTTGACCAGGCGCTGAAGGTCAAGGACCATAGATAACGACTTGTATTCTGTTGTGAGTCAAGGTCGGGCCACAGAGGCATCTTCAGTGGAGGTGAGGAGGGCATGGCACGCTTGTGGTTGCTCAGTTAAGCTCGTCGGACGGGGCAGTTCTTGCCCGCTCACCACACACCACCTGCTCGACAAACATTTTGTTCGTGCCAAAAATATCAAAAAAAGCAAAAAATCTGGGAAAACATCGCGTGTCTAAACGATACTTGTATTCGCGTGTACCCTATCCGCAACTCTCGTTCCCAGATTCGCTCTCTCACCAATGGAAGGTTCGCTATGACCTTCGAAACATGCCTGTTGTTGATGGCAAGAGATGGCCATCCAACGACACTACCGATTGCTATCACCCTGGCCGTATTGTGAGTGATAGCCCCTGAGTTTACTCCCCAGTCAAAACAATTAGGTACGAGTCGTCACGTCACGTTATGTCATTGTCGATCTGAAAAGGACGGCCTACCCAAGAACACACACACCGTTCGCGTTAAAAGATCCAACCCCTCATCTCAAAGTAGAATTTATCCAACAAGAAAATTAAAGGAAACCGTAAAACTCAAATCAAAATCATGGAATAAAAAATTACTTGCCCTGGATAAAAATGGAAAACCATTTTGGAATTTAGTGAAGATAGTAAAAAATAAAAAAAAGACAAGTACCTGTACTAAAGACTTCAGGACAAAATTTCTTCACTGACACTGAGAAGGCAAATGCATTTGCTTTGACTTTCGCAAATAATCATGTTGCTTCAGATAACTTAGGTGATAGTGAAACAACCACATTAGTCAATAATACGATTCAAACATTCTTCTTAGAATGTTCAAATCAAGCTCCTTCCGCTACGTACGTTAATGAAGAAGACATAAAATTCTTTGTCAATTCTTTACGTTTACAAAAAGCTGGGGGCATTGATCTCATAAAAAATCTTTACATAAAGTATTTGCCAAAAATTGGAATCAGACATCTAGCATTCTTAATCAACGCTTGTTTGAAAATGGAATATTTCCCCGTAGCATGGAAACTAGCAAAAGTTGTGCCTATCATAAAAGCTGGCAAGCCCAGTGAAAACCCTGAGAGCTATAGGCCAATAAGTTTGCTAAGTAACCTAAGCAAAATTTATGAAAAAGTGCTAAAGGAAAAAATAACAAAATTTATATCTGACAATGACATTTATCCATTAGAACAATTTGGATTTAGGCGTTACCACAGTACTTCCCACCAAGTGCTTAGAATTTGCAAATATATAAAGCAGAATCGTGCAGTTAAAAAATCGACTGGTATGATTTTACTTGACATTGAAAAGGCTTTTGATACTGTCTGGCATGCTGGCCTTATATATAAGATGATAATGTTTAATTTTCCTCCTTATATTTGTAAAATAGTCCAAAGTTTCTTATCTTGTCGATGTTTTAAAGTCCATGTTAATAGTGGTGTATCTAATCTAGTATCGTTCCATTCTGGTGTCCCGCAAGGTTCTGTTCTTGGTCCTGTACTGTACAATATTTTTACAGCAGATTTCCCAAAACTGCCTAATTGTAATGTTGCTATATTCGCAGATGATACTGCAATATTTTCATCACATGAGTTCGCTTTTACGATTGAAAGGAATTTAAATAATGCGATGAAAATACTTGAAAAATACTACAAAAAATGGAAAATAAAACTGAACGAGAATAAAATTCAAGCTATTTTTTTTACACGAATAAGAAAGTCTTGTTTCCTACCTAATAACCCAATTCAGGTAAATGGAATAGTCATTAGATGGGAGCATTGCGTAAGATATTTAGGTATTTACTTGGACACGAAATTGACCTTTAATGAACATACTACAAGAACACTAAAGAAAATATCAATCGCCACTAGAATGTTGTATCCATTCATCAATAGAAACTCATTGCTTTCTACAGAAAAC
Organism: Rhingia campestris; assembly: GCA_932526625.1. Classification (NCBI taxonomy): domain Eukaryota; kingdom Metazoa; phylum Arthropoda; class Insecta; order Diptera; family Syrphidae; genus Rhingia; species Rhingia campestris. The sequence continues at coordinate 147,921,925 of OW052183.1, forward strand.
AAAATAATAATCTTTAAGGTAATTTTTCAGGCAATTTTGCTTTATGGATGCCAAGTATGGGGAAACTGCGCTAAGTGTCACTTAAAAAAACTACAAATAGCTCAAAATAAAATTCTAAAATTAATGCTAAATTACCCTTGGCACCACTCAACCAAAGACTTACATAGAAAAGCGAATGTTGACTTGATATATAATAGAATCGCGAAACTCCAAAGAAATTTTTTAGAACGTTGCAGTTTTGCTGATAATCCCTTAATAAATGCTTTGAACTCAAAATAAAAAAAAAAAAAAACATATATATATATATATAAATATATATTTACATATCTATGTACATAAATAAATTCGTATATGTCTATAATGTAATTTAAAATTTTGTCTTTCTTTAAGCTACTTAATTTATGTAAATGTTATTTATTTAAATGTCATTTATTTTTATTGTTATTTATTTAATTTTGATTTATTTAATTGTTACTTATTAAATTGTTATTTATTTAATTGTTATTTATTTAATTGTTATTTATTTAATTGTTATTTATTTAAATTGTTATTTGTTTATTTATTCATTTATTTATTTATTTATTTACTTATTTATTTATTTATTTATTTATTTATTTTTATTTATCAACTTATTTATAAATTTATTTATACATATTTCTTCTTTTTTATTTAATTTTGCTCATATTACTAGTCATAACCTTTTTTTTTTTTTTTTTTATTCCTTTATTCATAATAAAATTTGGAGTTTTTGTTTGTAATTTTCTCCAAGCAACAATCTTATATCTAATAATCAAATATATATACAATGTTTCAGAAGAAAAGTACTTGTTATCAAATCTCTGTGTAAAATGTGCGGTATCAAACCTAATGTTAAATTATATACAAAATAAAATATCTATCTATCTATCTATATCAAACCGTGCCCTTTATTTAATAAAAAAAAATAATACCCTAACTTAATTATTACTTAAAACTTAAATGAAAAGAAATGAAAAAAAAAATGAATGAAAAGAAAAGAAAATTAAAGCTAAAGTAAAGAAAATCAAAGCAAAACTGCACTTAACACTATGAAAAAAAAGGAAAGGAAGAAAATGTTGTAAAAAAAACTTAAAATACTAAAACTTACGTGGATTTTATTGTCCCCCGAAGTCCTGCCGGCAGCACGTAAAGGAGTGACGCTGAAACAAAGCCAATCGGCGTATCCGCCAACAAAAAAATGCTTAGCTCAGTAAAAAAAAAGAATAATTCCTAACCTTACTTAAAACTATAATTCAAATTAAAAACACAAAGCTTAAATAATCTAAAATTTACTGGCACCCTATTTTTCACAAAATTGAATACAGGAACTGCTGCTTTTGATGTAGGCCGCTTTGGACTGCCTCGCTTGGACAAAGGCTTTTGTTTGTAGATGGTCCCAATGAGCACATTGTTGTGAGTCTAGGTAGGCCACGCAGGCATCCTTGATGTTCGAGAGAAGGGCAAAGCACGCTTGTGGTTGCACGGCTTAACTCGTCGGACGGGGGTAGTTCTTGCCCTCTCACCAAACATCCCAGCTCAACAAACATTTTTGTTCGTGCCAGAATCAAATATAAAAAAAAGAAGAAGAAAGTTACTCTATGGACTTAAAAAGACTTTAAAAGGAAAAGGATAGATTCAAGAAAAAGCTGAAAAGAAAATGATCAAAAACCTATGTCTATACCACTGAAAAACGATTAGGAAAACTTGTTTTCAATGTTCATCAGCAGTATAGATTCGCCTCGATCCCAAAACATGCCGGTTGTTATTGACAAAGGCTGGCCTTCCCACCCTTCAAGTCCTGAAAGACTTCCTATGGCTATCCCTCTGGCCACGTTTATGAGAGATAGCCCCTTAATCACCTCCCAGTCACAACGTCCTGAAAATTAGGAATCGTAAGTCAATGTCAAGTCCAGTCGTCGTTTGTAAATTGTCATATCAAGTCATTGTCAATTCACCTATGGACGGCCCGAAACACCGTCCACACACCATCAACGAATTGAAAATTATCGGTCCATTTTGTTAAGACAAAACTCACGAAATGAGCATTTGTAATGCAAACATTATGTATTTAAATAGAAAAACCAAAATTATACTAAATAAATTTCTGTCCTTAAAAAGACACAAACTAAATTCAAAAATCAAAAAAAAAATTAAAACTATTACTTACGCTTATCCTGCTTCCGTCCCCCGAAGTTCTGCCGGCAGCACTGAAGGAAGACTCCTGAGGATGATCCACAATTTGGGTTTACGCGCACAATACAAAACTTATTCAACACAGAAATTCAATTTTTCCTAACCTTATTTACAAAAATGATTTCAAAAGGGAAACTAAACTATCTTTACTAATAACTAAAAAAAATGTTAATTTAAACTAATCAAATTGATTCATCAATTGAATTCCACTTTTCTGCGGCTGTTTGTTTCCGTTGGTGTTAGTACTGGTGACGGTGCACCCACTTTATAATTGCACTTGTTTTTTTTTTTTTTTAAATAAGTGTCCTCTCACTGCATTATATATGTCTTGTGGAACATTCACCAACAGATCCTTTGTCATTAACGACAGCGTTCGACGGCCGTAACAACGGGTTGGAAAAATCCCCACCAAAATTGGTAGCAGAGGTCCGATTGCTTTCCCGAACCTCTGCACTATACCCACTTCACTCCACTTTCAAAATGCTCCAATAAAATGATCTGACTGCCACACCGTCTCCAAAACTCAAAAGAAATTTGTTGCAAATATTTTTGCACTTCACTGTAGCAAAATTGAATTCCTTTTCTTTTTTTTTGCTTGCGGTTAACAGCTGTTAAAAACGTCAGCCACTCGCGATCGTCGATTTTTTAAATTAGTCGTGTAAGGTAGTTAGAAGAATGGGATGTGGGTAGGTATTTGTTTTAAGTATTTTTCAATGATGAGAATTATATGACAAATAAAGATATTTCGGAGTAAACTTTTCGTGATCAATTTTTGGTTTTTATATTTTGTTTTGTCAAAAGTGGTGAAGGCTGCCGTAATAATTCGCAGAATGGGATCTGGAGCAGCTGGAAACTGACCCTAATTTTCATGGAAAGATCATCTTCAGCGATAGGGTCCATTTCTGGATGAATGGGTACCTCTACAAAAAACGAGTGGTGGGTGCACGACTGGGTCGTACGCAACTTTCTCTTTCACAGCGAGTTAGGCGTTAGATCAAATAGTACGCATTTTGATTAATGATATAAATAATGTCGAAATGAGTTTATACGAACGCTTAAGCTGGGTTTCCACATGCCCTTAAATTGACAAAGTTTGACAGTTCTCGTTTATGTCATTAATTGACAATATTGCCAGTTCATTTCCACCTATGTCAATAATTGGCACAAAATCGTTTGTCATTTCATTGACAATAAAATTTTGACAAATGCGTTTGTCAGTTCATGGACAGCTATTTCCATTTGCACCTTTAACTTCAGTTGACGAATGGACATTTTTTTCGCTTTGGTTTGTTTGCAGCCTGTCCGTTTTTAGTTTCATTCTTTATTTTTAAATATGTCTGTATGAGATAAAATAATTTGAATTTAATAAATGGAATCATTAAAAAGATTGTTTACTTACTTGATAATTGCTACGAAGAGCATTCCATCGTAACATAATTTCACATTTGGGAACGGAAAGCGGTTTTGAAATAGTTTCCCACGAGTTGTTATTTATTTCTCGATTTTTATAAAGCTTGCTGTTGGAGTCCCAAATGTTGTCGAATTTTTCAACGTTGTGAATGAGATCAAGCGAGGACTGCACACTCCATTCCATACTTGATTTTCTCACTCGTTTTTTTCCTTCTTCTACTGCATCATCCTAAATGTAATCGAATGTATATACTCCTTTTTAAAAGATTAGAAAATATAGTAAAGTAAAAATACATTACCATGTTTCCAGTTGTTTCTGCAGCTGACATGTCACTTAATACTTTTTTTTAATTTCCGCAGCAAAATATATTTTGTATTTTCTTTGCCATTCAATTGACAAAACATTCAGCACAATGCCAATAAATTTGTTTTGCCAGTTCATGACCAAGTGACGTTTTGCTCGTCAATTTTGCTATTTCCACTTTCGTTGCCAATTGTTGACAAGGCCTGACAGTCAATAAAATGACTGTCAATTTTCGGCTATTTCCACTTGTCATTTTTCTCAATGACATAAAAATACGCCATTCGTCAATTAAAAAATGGCAAGTGGAAACTTAGCTTTACTCCGATATTTGAAGAAATCGATGTCAATGTAAATAATAATGATTTTCCGTTATTGGCCAAAACTGAAAATTCCGTTAAGTGATAGTTGGGCTAAAACTAATTATGTGGAATTGCTTCAAGCTGTAATAGTAGTAAATATATTGAATTTCATTCAATTTGACATAATAGTTTGCGAGAAATTATCAATTTTCCTTATATGGCCTAAATGACAAAATCCGTTATATGGATTTTCTCGAAAAAACTGGGTATGCAGTTTTGTTGAAGCTAATATGGTTATAGTATATATAAAGTTTAATCAAAATCGTTAGAGCCGTTTTCGAGAAAATTGAGGTTATGTGTAATTTTTATATGGTAGGTACCTTTATTAACATGGCTAAAAGCAAACAAAAAAAATGGCCTAGAATTATGACAAAAACTAGCTTGTATACGAAGTTTGAAGAAAATCGGTCTAGCCGTTTAGGATGGGGAGACCATCACGGACAGACGGACCGACGGACGGAATTCCAAAAACCACTTTTTTAGGCTCCGCTATCATCGTAATGTTAGAATCAATTAAAATCTCGAGGTCGAAAATTTTCACGAAAACAATATCTTTCTCTTTGTAAGAGAAAGTTAAAAAATTGTCAGATTTGGAACAGTACCAACCCACTTAGATTCAAGAGCGTCCACTGCATCTCGAAAAAACAGTGGTTTTTGGCTGGTGGTGTCATCGGTTGATATTTCTCTGAGAACGACGTTTGCCAGCCCATCACCGTCAACGAAAGCGCTATAGGTCGATGATTATCAACTTATTTTGGCTTTAATTGGATGATATGCACACCAACGACATGTGGTTTTAACAGAACGGCTCTACCAGCCACACAGCTCACACCACATTGGAGATCCTGCACGAGCGATTCGAGGGCATGGTCATTCCACGTAGGAGTGACGTGAAGTGCCACCGAGATCTTACGATTTGACCCCGTTCGAATTTTTCTTGTGGGGTTTTCAAAAGTCTCAGAAATAAGCTAATAAGCCTCAAACTATAGTTGCCCTCAAAGCCAATATAACCCATGCCATCATAAAAATTTGGCTTGATTTATGCTTCAGGGTCATGAAAAATTTGACATTTCGGATGCGCGCCACCCAGAGAAGCCTCGGGGGATATTAAAAAGATGTTTTATTACATACTAGCTGACCCGGCAAACGAAATGAATAAAAATGAATAAAAAAATCGATAACTTTGTTTTATTTAAATTTAAAGTTAGGAAGTGCTTAATGAAAGACCCTTTAGTGGAATAAGACTTCGCATAAGTATAAACCGATCGCAACAAACTAGATGCTGACAAATTGAAGAGGTACTTTGTTTTCGATTCAAGTTCATCCCGGACTACGCTACTTTAGTAACCAAGTACTTCTGTAAGCATTCTTGTAGATACCTTATTTTTGAAATAACTAAAACCACCCCAAATGGTGTCCCACATAAAACCCACGCCAACATACCTACTATCCATGCAAACACATTAAATTTTGTAATTTACCATTTTAAGGAAACTGACGTCTCCTGGTGATATGTTTATTTTATTTTCGAATTTTTATGGTACCCCAGCTGGTAGAATTGCTTCCTGTTATTACTGTTCCCTCCTGGACAGCGTACATTCTTAATCGACCCCATACTTCAGCATTGAAGATGTGAGTCTTAATTTTTTTTTTATTTTTACGAGGATTTTATGTTCCGCGAAATGCATTTTCAATTAGGACAATGTCCCTCGAGTAATCGCTTTTATCGCTTCGATGTCCTGAATTTTGTTAATATTCTTTTGAATGTTTAAATGGGGAATAGATCCTTCCCATCCACACAAAGGTTAGTCGGAAATAATCCGACTTTCTGGAGCAAAAAAATTACTTTCAAAAATGTTTCCAAATGAAACCAGTTTAAGTTGAAAATTGCTCTCTCTCACTCTCACTTACAAAGGGATTCCTCATTAACTATATTCAAGCTGAAGAAACGATGCACATCCATATAAGAGGAGGTCCCCCCCGCATTATCCACGCACAAAGTAACTCACGTGTTACTTGAACCCGTGACATCTCTAGTAATAGGGATGAAAAAGAAAGATCCTTCCCAGGATGAACATGGTTTTAAAAAAAAATCATAACTCCCGTCAAACAAAAACTACAGATGATTACATTCCATCCATCTATTCGACGTTCTCGCTATCCTGGTATGCTGTCTTTGTTTGCACAATTTTGCAGAGGACCAAGCAAGATGCATTCCATGAAGGCACTCCTCTCTTCGTCTTTGTGATATTTTTCCGAATGTAATAACAAAATTCACTTAGAGATATACCCCCTTCATGGAAATGCTTATCCTAGTTCTCTGACGACGAAATCCCCAATAGAAAAGTGAACTAAAGCCTTTTAACTTGGCTCGTAGGGAGGAGCAAAAAGTCGCGCGCGGACAAAAAGCTAAGTGCCCTCTAACAGCATTGCACTGCGAAGGATTTAGAATAACGTAGAACTAGAATTCAAGGATTCCCCGAGCACCGGCCCCACCTGTATACCTTTTGACAATGGTAATCATCTTCACCTTATCGCTTTATCAGAGGGAGCGTTCTCTTGTCGCTGTCGAATCCTCCCAATGTCCTTTGGGTTGCAATGCAAACGCATTAGGTTGTTGCCATCGCTCTGAGAACCAGCGATATACTCGTACTTAAGAAAGTTTCTTGCAGATAGCTGGCGTCCTTCGATCCCGAAATGCAAAGATTACCAACAGATGCTGGCACAGATGAACCCAAAGTCAAGCTGACTACCGAAGACGATAGAATTTTATTTCCATTGCATGTACGAGTAGTTACGAGGTGGCACTTTGGGGGGTGGGGTAGAATGTGAACGTTTCCAAAGTACAGCGCACTTTGAGCGTCCACTTGGGTTGCGGCGGCGCTATGAATTATCAAAATATTTTAATTCAGAATCCCTTTGGTGAAATGAATTTCAGATTTCAAACGGAATGAAGTAACTTTGTGAATAAAGAGCGTGTTGCTCTGGGGGATGGGGAGGCCAAGGGCCGAAGAGGACTTGCGTTTTACAAATTCGAAAATGAATTTGCCAACGGGCCAGTATTTTGCAAACTATGTAGAAGTGCATCTGGAAATGGCCAGTAATAGGGGAACTTTTACAAGAGTTTTTGTTCTTGAGAATTATTAAGAAAAAAGAAATGCAAGCTTTAAGGTCATGTGTTTTCCCTTTGAAGGGGGTTGCTTTGAAGGTTTTTTTTTTTGATGAAATAAAGTGGGTTATGGGAGGATTCCAGGTAAAAATATGTTCTTTTGGTGGAGTAGTTGGTGGAATACTTTTAATTAGCCATAAGTTGCTTGTGGAAATGCCACATTCCGGAGAAGCAGCTCTGTTATCGGTTTTTTTTTGATGCGCTGGAAGGGTGAAATCCTCCATGCTAAAGCATATACGCGAAGCTAAGATACCCTCTTTTACCCCTTTTCTGTAACTTTCCGATGTCGACAAGAGCTCAAAGCTCTTGGGTTACTGTATAATATGATGGGTTTCTGCACACATATAGCCCAAAATTAGATCACCGAAGGACTGGCAAAAAATGGATCTGCGAGACATCATGATTAGGCACTTCAAACAGTATAAATCGACAGCTCTTCAATCCCAGTTAACAAGTGGATACAAAAGAAAGCCAATATCTGATGGGAGTCACTTACCACGTGTAAGTTATCACGCAAGCCTAGGCCAGAAAATGAAGAGTGTTGGCTCGTGGACCCTCTCTTCACCGATGCGTTTGAATAATCTAACCCAGCTCTTTACGGTGCTTCTGTTAATTTTTCTTTTCTTCTTAAGTAGCGCTTCAGTCCGGAATGAACCTGGGCCTCAACCAACATGCCTCACAAATTAGCCTGGTCCTGAGATAACTGCCTCCAGCTGAGCACTCCAAGTTAGTTGAGGTCGGTTTCTACTTATGAGCGCCACTTAAGCCGAGGTCTTGCTCTGCTGCGTACAACGTCTGGCTGGGAATCGAAGACTCTGCGAGCCGGAGTATTGGTGTCCATTCGTTCTACATGTCCTAGGCATCTTAAACTTCCAATGCGGAGTTTTTTGACTAGGGGCATCTCGCTATACAGCTCGTATAGTTCGTGGTTGAATTTTCGTCTCCATAGCCTGTCAACGCAATGTCCCATTATGGATATCGAAGTGAGGAAACCAGATGCCGGCTATAAGTAGTATTTCGTTCTGTAGCAAAGTCAATTAGCCTAAATCCGATGCCAGACGTGTTGTCGTGTAAGCTGTGTTTTCCGACAATACTGCTAGAGATATCTTCTCTTCCTACCTTTGCGTAGGAACGATTTACAGCGTATTCAGTAGTCGCTCATAGGTTTTGTCAAGGAGCTCGTAGAAGCAATTTTTAGCAATGTCATCTTTTTTCTCCGTCGGGTCATGAACGCATATAAGGCTTATGTTGACGAATTTGGCCTTGATGCGAATTCTTCTTGCCTAAGTCTGGCACTTAAAACAAATCCGCATCCGAATAGTCGCTTTTTCTGATCACTATAACACGGTCCGTAGTAGATGTCACAGTTTTTCATCCTCTTTTTGCCCAGCCCATCCCACTGTATTTCCTGGATATCACTAATGTCTGCTTTTGTAGCACCTTAGGGCTTCCGCTAGTTGTTCGCCTGCACCTATCCTGTTTAATGTTTTCACATTCCAGGTGCAGATACGAACGCCGTTGTCCTTTTTCGTTTAGCAGGGTCGTCAACATTGAAATCAGTCCTTTCCAAGGCTATTGGTTGCTTTGTAACATGTTTTTTTTCAATGGAAGGCCAGTTCCAATTTATTAGATACCCCTTGGACAAGGGGCCATCAGTATCCACTACGGGATTGAGCGCTGCCGTTGGCCTTTCCGTTCATCCGCCAACATCTCTGTTCAAGGGGCCTGGCTTACACTAGGACACGGGTATCCACTAAGGGATTGAGCGCTGCCGTTTGGCTTTCGATTCATCCGGCACCATCTCTGTTCAAGGGGCCTGACTTACCCTGGAAATTCCTAGCTAACCTGTTGTGCGAATATTTCGCAGCTCATCTAGGTTCGCCTGGGACAACAGGCCGGTTATTTCGTGCCAGTCTTTTCTATCTAGTGGGCACGACGAGGTTACATTGAAGCAATTTCGAAATGTGCGGTGGGTTGAAATCACAGACTAGTAGCTAGTAGCAAAGATTATGAATTCTATACAGATGACGCATTGAGAACATAAAACAGAAACTTTTGCGCAGCAGCTTCATGGTACGGGCGGGCAACAAAAACATATGGCGGGCTGTGCCAGCACGACCATAGAACCATTTTTCTTGTATAGGGTGCGTCATCTGTATAGAATTCATAATCTTTGCTAGTAGCTAACTCACGCTACTCTATATTCCAACGAATGATGGTGACTGATCGGAGTATAAAAAAACGCTAAACCAGCCTGCCAAATGAGACCACTTTCGTCCGCTACATTCTAAATGACACACGAAGTACAAAACAGACTCGTCAGTATCTGGGAACCACCTTTTTCTCATAACCATACATGTGTGCATAGGATATGCACTTCTTGCACAATTCCGGAACCTCCTGTTTTATGCCGAATTTGAGAGGCTGACTTAAGCTTTGGTTGACAATTGATACTAAACGAATGATTTGTCAGATTATCACGATAGGAGGGCCAGTGAAAAATCATTGAAGTGTTGCTACAGCTGGGAATCGAAGGCATGTTTTCTGCGAGACAGTTCGCCACACTAACGATCCTGCCATGATATCCTTAATTGCTCTTAAGAACGCTTTCTAAATGTTACACCCAGAGCTAGCATATCATAGAAACTAGCAAAGACTAAAACATGTCCTTAATTTAAGCCCGCAATAAAATTAAAACAATCACTTGGTCCTAAGCGGAGTCCGCTTTTGATTATGATGATATATTTCCAAGGCATTTGTTGGCTGGTTCTCCATCTCGTCAGCGCACTTAATTTAATCAACAAACATAGCAATCAGCCGAAAGATATACATTGGGTCTACACCCAGCCCGACACAACCACCACTGCTAGCAAAGCAATCATCCATCCATGCATGCGATATCTAGTGTGAAAGAGCACACCGAGCTCCGAGCTGTGGCTAATATTCGGCACAGCCTCCGCCTCCCCTGCTGAAATCATAGTCAAAGGCTCCCGTCATAACCCGCCGCCTAGATGTTAATTTCGGTGAACATGTCCTCTACACACAATCTGGGTTGCGGGAGGTGCTTGTGTGCCTGTATATTATAAACCCAACTCCAACATGCGTCAGGGAAGTTCTGCTTAATTTTCCTTCTATTATTCATAATTTTTCGCCTACATCAATACACACCCTCGTGCTAGGTGCTTTCCTGGTCTAGGACGAGGGTGTGTATGTGTATCCCCTTTGAGCGACAACTCTAAAGAGAAATAATTATGGCAATAGTGTGGAAATGCTCGCATGACTTGATTACGCTCTGCCAGACAAGAGTACACCGACATATCCAGGCCAGGTCGGGTGCATCCCCTCATGGGGCCGTGACGAGCTCTGTGCTAGTGTGTGAAGTTGTCAAAAATCCTAACTGGCTAATGTTATCATTGTAATAAATTCATTAGGCGAACTGAGGCAATGACTCCTCGCAATCCTGGGCGTGAATGTGGATGCAAGTTGGGGGCAGATCCACAATTGAATTGAAACCGGCAGTGGAACGGTGGCGGATAGATCATCATCACGGCACAGAATGCGAATGCCGATGGCTCTGCACAAGTCTTTTATGCGTTGCAGTACAGTGCATGAGGTTTAGTGCCTGCAGAAGTGATGGCATGGATACGGGATAGTGCCCAGCTTCCTTTCTATTTGAGTGGCCGCGCATATGAGCCTCCATCACCATTCCAAAGTCAAATATTTTCAGCGTCAGTTTAAATGGCATTAGTTCGGTAGGCCGCTCACTTGTGAGACTACTTCCTGGTGGGTATACATAGAATCCCGGCACAGGCTTTCACTCTGCCAATCTATCTGCGATGTGAAATGAGCATGGAAAGTTCCATCTATTAGCTGCTGCTGGCTCATCGACGAGATATATGTCGGTGGGTGTATCCCGGGCTGGTAGGCCTTGCACCTCAGTGGGTGGACATGAACCGATTCGCTGAAAGGAGCTGCGCACACATGCGGGTGGTTTGGAAGTGTTTACGTTATGCTCTTTGTTGTCGAAATGAATAAATTATCGGTTTGGAAATGGTTGTGTAGCTGTTGATGTCAATGCCGACAACGACAACGACGACGATGACGACGACAACTGTCGTAGGAATCATTCTCGTCCTTGTCGCATCGTAGTATAGTTGCTGCTGTTCTGTGTGCATGTCGACGACGTTCGCAGGGAGTGGCAGGATGAGTGCAAGTTGTCACAAAGCTCTACATCCAGGATATAGTATTATATTACAATCGAGCGTATTATCTACTGCAGCAGTGCACCAGTAAAGGGGTTATGAATTTTTCAATGGATTTCATTTGCATTTCTGTGTAAACACTGTGTAGCGTGTAACATGATAATAACATGGCGTACTTGTTGTTGAACCCGCAACATAGTAGTGTTTACTGGGGCGTTAAGGATTCTTAATCAATGGCTCATGAATGCGCAACAATATACAATGGAGCTCTTGATGAACATTCAATATTCCGTACATATTCGAGGAGAAAATGCTTCAGATAGAGATAGTTAGTCTTGCTTTGTATTGACGACAACAAGTTCAACAATTTGGACACGAGGTAACATAATATGCGAATAATTAAAATCTGATAAAACCGAAATAAGATTGATGGGAGTCAGGGTTTTTAAGTGCGATGATGTCATGTAGATTTAACAAACAAAATTCTGAAAATAGGGGCGACATGACTTGAACAGACTTCCACTAATGTTTTATTGGTTTGAACCACATATAGTGTGGTGTTACTTGTCTCCCATCGGACGCGTCCTCAGATGGAAGGATCCCGAATCTAAATGGGTGTCCTTTCATTAGCGCACATATTATTTTTCCCACACGGTAGCGGAAGAATGGAATCAATGGTGGCGTTTAATTTCTCCAGCTAGGACTCTCTTCTTTTTGAGCTGCTTATACATATATGACCAACTAGTGGAAGCCCTAAGTTTCTACAAAGAATACATTACTGCCAATCAGAAAATTCAATGGAATGGACCCGCAAAAGAAGGTTGAAAACTAGGATATTTACAACACTTCGGCCCGTGCTATAGTGACCTGAATATAATGGATGCGTTCTTGTAAAAGAAGCTCAATTAGGCAAAAAGTTCATGTGGTAAAATATAGCTACTAGCCAAGCCCGAAATAGCGACCGGCATTGTACTTCGACTTTATACGTAAGTTTGCATAAGGCAGCTTAAGATGCTTAAGGATAGGGATACGATTATATGAGGACACAAGCGTTCTCACTCTAACCTCTCACTATCAACTCCTACTCTCACCTCCACGCTGGTGACTGGTGGGCGCCTAGTACCTCGACTGGAGATGGGGTATTAAACCCCTGTGGAAGGTCGTTGGTGGCAGCAAACGAGAGAGGGGGGAGGAGTGTCCTCTCACTGAGGCACTCACTCTCAGGCGGCAGCGGATGAATTCCCTAGATGGAGTCAACGGTGGCGCCTATTGCTCCAGTTTGATCGAACTGGTAGTGAAATCCCTATATGAGCAGCTTCGACATATTTGAACACCAGGTCTATAGGGATTTCCAATACTGAGCCAGGGTATTGGAAAAGAGTTGGTGTCGGAGGAGCCCTCAATGGGTCAACGGCAGCGCTTATATCCCAAAATGGGCTACTGACATCGGTATTTTTTCCGGCCCGCTGTCCTAGGGTCAAAACAAGGGCCTGGCCCTCCAGGTTGGGAGTTGTGCTTTGGGTTAACTACCCATCCGCGAAAAAAAAAATAATGTTACTGCCATCCAGGAAATACGATTTGATGGGCCGGGCAAAAAGAGGATGAAAGGGTGTGACATCTTCTATGGACCGTGTTATAGTGAGCAAAAACAGCGACTATTTGGATGCGGATTTGTTATATGTGCCAGACTTAGGCAAGAAGTCTGATGTTTCCAAGACATTAGCGAACGCATTGTTACAATCCGCATCAAGGCCTAATTCGCCAACATAAGCCTTATATGCGCGCATGCTCCGACGGAGGAAAAGGATGATATAACTAAGGATTGCTTCTACGAGCTCCTCGACGAAACCTATGAGTGACTACCAAAGTACGATGTTAAAATCGTTCTGGGAGATTTTAACTCAAAGGTAGGAAGAGAAGACCTCTTTAGCAGTACTGTCGGAAAATATAGCCTACACGACAACACGTCTGGTAACGGACTTAGGCTAATTGACTTCGCTACGGAACGAAATGCCACCATAGACAGCACACAGTTTCCTAACCTCGATATCCCCAAGGGGACATGGCGGTCTCCAGATCAACGAACAGTCAACCAAATTGATCACATTGCGATAGACAAGAGGCACGCATCCAGTATTTTGGATGTCCGAACATTCCGACTCAGACCACTACCTTGTTGTAGCCAATGTAAGGATGCGGATAGCCACCACGCCACAAAAAACAGAAATACTGTGACCTAAGTGAAGTGAGGATAGCTATATCTAAACTCAAGCCGATCCACAAAAAAGGAGACCCTCTGAACTGCGCCAACTACAGGCGATGTGCTATCATGTGACTTCTTCAAATTGATTCTTGAGAGGATTGTGCAAAACTCCCGAGCCAACTCCAGAGGCACAATTTTCCAAAAATCGGTGCAACTACTAGCATACGCCGACCATATTGACATCATTATTAGGACTCAACGTGATGTCATAGCCACGTTTGCTAGTATAGAGAAGGACGCGGCAAAATGGGTTTAGCAGTAAATGAGGGTAAGACTAAGTATATGCTGTCAACACGAAAGGACACACAACATCGGCGAATTGGACAGAACGTCACCATTGACAAATATAACTTTTAGGTAGTACGGGACTTTGTCTACCTCGGCTCCGCTATTAATTCTGACAACAACATCTCGTCAGAAATTAAACGAAGAATTACTCTTGCCAACCGCTGTTTCTTCGGGCTAAGAAGGCAATTTAGAAGATAAGCCCTCACTCGAACTGCTATGGAGATCCTATACAAGACCTTGATCATCCCAGTCCCGGTATACGTCATTGAAGAGCGGACCATATTAAAAGGAGCAAAAAATTCTTCGAAAAATCTTCGCTCCCGTTTGCGTTGAAGGGCTTCGTAGACGAAGCTTCAACCAATAACTATACGAGCTGTACAGCGACATATCCCTAGTCAAAAAAAAACTCCGCATTGGACGTTTAAGATTTTATTTATTTATTTATTTCAGCTACAGATATTTACATCACAGCTGACAATTACAAATATTAAATAATATCAATAAGAACTTAAATTTCTAACAATACTTTTTTTAATGTGGCTTGATTCATATTGAAATCGATGAGGTTGTAGTTTTTATTAAAGTCCTTCAACATTTTATTAATAGGCTCGTTATTACCATAATTTACAGATGTACTTGACGTATAAAAAAAGACAGGATTTCTCGTGAATCTAAGTCGAGTATTAATACTCAGAGTACTTAAAAAATATTGGGAGTGAATTGGTCGGGACAACAATTTAAATAGGAACACAACATTATTAACTTCTCTTCTTTTTTGAAGCGTAGACATTTAATAGTTTTAAACGATTGGCATTTGGTGGAAGAAGGTAGGTACCATCCCATGGGAGTTGACGTAGGGCAAATAACAGGAAACGCTTTTGGACACTTTCAATTTTGTTGACAGCATACGTAGGACACCAGACGCAACAGCAATATTCCAGAATAGGTCGAACAAGAGTACAGTATAACATTTTTGTAACGTAAGGATCGTTAAATTCTCTTGAGAACCGCATTATAAGACCAAGGCGGCTCCTTGCTTTGGATGTTATAGTGTCGATATGATGATTAAATGACAGCTTGGAGTCAAATAATACGCCTAAGTCGTTAAAAGTATGAACTCTTTCTAGAATTTCATCCTCAATGAAATAAGTTGCAGTAATTTCAAATCTTTTACGAGAAAAACTCATAACTTTACATATTTTGGTGTTTAGCTGCATACCGTTAATAGAGTTGTTCAGGACAACGTCAGTGTCAATGACAAACTGACAGCATCTGTAGGAAAACAAACACATTTGACATTTGTATGATGGCAAATTCATTGGCAAGGGACAGGGGTTGTTTTTTGAACATTTTTAAAATTGCTTTAAAATTGTGTAAAAGTGCTAAATTAGAACAGAACAATTTATAAACTAAATAAAAATATTCAGAGGTGTTGTTGTTTGTGAAAACAAGAACATAATAATCTTTACTACACGAAAACTAACCAACTTCGTTTGCACTCGGATTTATGTTCACGCTTTGCAATGGCACTGGTTATCAATTTCACTCTTTTTATTTCTATTTTATTATTATACACACTCTCTTAGTATCGCTATGTATTTATAATTTGATATTCACTTTGAACAACTTATATTTTCATATTTCAAAGCAAATTATCCAAAAATTAGTACTCCCGCCATATAAAATATCACATTGTTTTCCTCCAATTGATTTTGACGTTTTAAAAAAAGAGACAAGGCACTTGGGAGGGAGATAGTCTCATGAACAACTCTATGGAGCACCAATTAAATACATTGTCAATATCTTCTTGTAAAAATAGATAACCATTTGTGTTGTTGTATCCATAGAAAATTTTAAAGTCGTCAGCAAACATTAAAATTTTTGAGTAACGGATACATTTACATAGATCATTTATAAATAGATTAAACAAGATCGGACCAATATGACTTCCTTGAGGAACACCAGAATATACGTTGACAACTTTAGACACACAATTATTAAAGAATACATTTTGAGTTCGCTCCGTTAAATAAGAAGATATCCATCATAATAACCAGGTTGGAAAACCAAACCCTTTGAATTTACTAAGCAGTGTACGGTGATTGACTCGGCCAAATGCTTTACTTAGGTCTGCGTAAAATACATCCGTTTGCAGGCCATTCACCATATTTTTATTAGTTTGGGAAGTGAACTCAAGAAGATTCGTTGTAGTCGATTTTTAACTTTCTCTTACAAAGAGAAAGATATTGTTTTCGTGAAAATTTTCGAACTCGAGATTTTGATTGATTCTAACATTACGATGATAGCGGAGCCTAAAAAAGTGGTTTTTGGAATTCCGTCCGTCGGTCCGTCGGTCCGTCTGTCCGTAATGGTCTCCCCAGCCTAAACGGCTCGATCGAATTTCTTCAAAATTCGTATCCAAGCTTATTTTGGTCATAATTCTTGGCCATTTTTTTTGTTTGCTTTTAGCCATGTTAATAACGGTACCCGCCATATAAAAATTACACATAACCTCAATTTTCTCGAAAACGGCTCCAACGATTTTGATTCAACTTTACATATACTATAAGCATATTAGTTTCAACAAAACTGCATACCTAGTTTTTTCGAGAAAATCCATATAACGGATATTTTCATTCAGGCCATATAAAGAAAATTGTTAATTTCTCGCAAACTACTATGCCAAATTGAATGAAATTTAATATATATACTACTATTATAGTTTTAAACAATTCCACATAATTTGTTTTAGCCCAACTATCACTTAACGGAATTTTCAGTTTTGGCCAATAACGAAAAATAATTATTTTTCACATTGACACCGATTACTTCAAATTTCGGAGTAAACGTTCGTGTAATCACATTTCACCTTTTTAATAATTTTTAGCATTAACAATCAAATGCGTACTATTTGATCTAACGCCCAACTCGCTGTGAAAGAGAAAGTTGCGTACGACCCAGTCGTGCACCCACCACTCGTTTTTACACAGAATCCATGTTGCTCTTGGGTAATGATGGGTTGACAATAAAATTGAATATATTTACAAACAATTAATTCAAACATTTTTGGAAGACAATTCAGCTTTGCAAAACCTCTATAATTTTCAATTAGATTTTTATTTCCACATTTATGTATTGGAATTAAATAAAATGTTTTCCAAATATCGGGGAAAACACCGGTAGACAAGGACAGATTAAATATAAATGTAATAGCTGAGCCGATATATTCTTTACAGGATTTTACAAATACAGATGGAATTTTATCAGGACCGGAAACATAATTATCTTTTAAACAAGTAATGTATTGCATAATTTCATCTTCAGTCAGTCTTAATAATGGGATATCACAGATGTTATCATTATCACTTAAGTTTCGATTATCACAGTATTCATTTTCCGAGGAACAGTACGTTGTTTGAAAGAATTCGGCAAACATATCACTTATTTTATTATCACAGCTAGAGTTTGTAACAAAGTATTGCATTGAAGATGGAAACGTTGTACTTTTTCGCTTTAAGTTACCAAATTTCCAGAATGACTTAGGATTTTTTTTTTAAATCACCTTTTACCTTGTGAAGGTAATCATTATATGATATTTTTAAATTTGTTAAGAAATGTCTTCTATACTCAGCAAAAATATGAAAATAATAGTAGTTTCCCGTTCGTTTCCACTTTAAAAAAAAAAAACCGTTTTTAAGGTTTTTTATACGACGTAAATTATTATTTATCCATGGCATTTGAGTTTTGGTGTAGCACATGTAGAGCGAATGTACACCAATAGTCCGGCTCGCAGAAACTTCGACTCCCAGCCAGACGTTGGACGTCAAAGGATGTCGTCAAAAGGCGTCGAGTTGATACAAGGTGGGCCAAAAGTAGTCATCCGATGTTGTTTGGCCCTTCAGAATATCGGTTGTGGCTCGCGCAGTGTGTGCCGTTGCTCCGTCATGTTGGAACTACAAGTCATCCAGTTCTAATTCGGCAATAAAAAAACTCGGTTAACATAGCGCGCACCGTCCACTGTTATCGTTTGACCAGCGGCGTTCTCGAAAACAAATGGCCCGATTACTCCTCCAGCGTAAACCCCGCACCATGCAGTAACTTTGAGCGGGTTTAATGGCTCTTCGTGCATTATTCGTGGATTTTCGGTGCCCAAGAAGCGATAGTTTTGCTTGTTCACGTACCCGCTGAGGTGGAAATGAGGCTCATCGCTTATTATGACTGCTAATTGCGAGGTACGTCGTCTGGTAGATGTTTCCGGCGACAGCTCGACATCCTCGGCAACAGCGGCGATATTCTCGGCACAACGGGCGCTCCGGGGCCGGCCACTCGTCTCGTGTGGTCCCATACTCTTCAAGGTTGGTGGCCAAACGGCGCAGTGTTTGCGCAGTCCGTGTCGGACGGCCGGGGAATCGGCGACGGAATTCGCGCTGCGCTAACACTACAGACGAATTGTTACGCAAAAAAATAGACACGATTATTCCGCGTTCTTAGGGAGTGTATTGCTCCATGGGTTGTTCACTTGTATTCTACATTCAATAGATTTGACATTGGCGTCCATTTGCAAAAAATAAGAGCATCTTCCAGTAGGGTGATCTCTTTTGGCCCACCTTGTAGAAATTCTCCAGCCAAGAGAATCCTTGAATGAGATGGATTATCTGATCGGGCATACCCTCGTGACTGAGACCATATATATTCCAAATTGAAAAGGACAGCAGGCTATTTTAGCTCTGGGAGAGCCTCAGTTTGTAGCGATAGCTCGTTAAGTAAGAAAAGTAAGTATATGCCCAAAATAATGCCGAACCATCTTGCTTCAGATCCAGTTAGCGATTTAATTTTTTTTACAAAGACAACTTGAGTCCACGTTCCGACTGTTAAGATGCTTCCAAGTGTAAACGTGTGAATTGTATCGTTTTTAAATAATACCTCCCCCCCACTTTCCGACATTTCCCCAGATACTGGCAATAACTCAAGCCTCCAAACGCTCCGATAAATTGACAACAATTTACTTGTCATCATTATTATCGCGTCCTTCTTCCTCCATCGCTATCTGTGAACTCAAAACCACCATCAATACTTACTTCGATTGTCAAGTGCGATGATTTATCGAACTTTGTTCATCGACTGTACACACGACCAAATACAACAACAACACCAACGCGAATCCTTGAAATCAATTTGAATGACTACTTCGTAGACGACAAGCCCCAACGAATTCTCATACTTAATTCAAGCGACACAATAACATCTGTCTGGTGGTGTCTCAGCCGCTACAACACAAAAGGACTCTAACACACGCGCCATTCACAATGATGTCGCAAGGAAACAAGCGCGCCCCCCCAGGATACATATGCGACCTGCCATCGTTTTTCCACTTTGAACGGTCATAAATCAACACGTGATGCGAAAATCTAATGAAAAACCGACGCGCGAATAAAAAAATAAGCGAACAACTCGCATAAACCTGACACATATTGAGATTTGTCCCGCACCCGCAGCTCCTCTCGGTCCTCACACATCGCTGAGAGTCAAAGGAGCGATGGTTAGGCATTATATTGCCCAACGCACTTAGTAATATATCATCTCCTTCGTGCACCCTAGAACATATGATGTGCTCTTCGAATTCGGTCTCGTTCGGAGTCAGCGGAAAAGGACATTTAATATGCAGACCCATAACCGTGTACAATGTCTCTTCTCTACGCAAGAAACTGCAATAAAAGGACATTGAGTTCCATCACCCCAGAATAGAGAAAAAGAAGACGAGAATAAAACTTAAAACAAGACGCCCAAGCCTAGAGAGCCCTTTTCGCGTTTAAAGGTGGAATTTATGCGCTTCTCAGTCGGGGAAAAGGAATAAATTCCTTTTTTGTCGATCCCGAATAAGGAATTTTATAATTGAATCACGTACGAGATTTTGTGTGTGTTTCCCTTAAGGGGAGAGCTCCAAGTTCGTTTGGTTGAGAGGTGCTTCACACGGGTCCCTACAAGGAAGTCGAGTCTAACCGCATACACTCAGCCCTCCTAAGGGCAGAAATGCAAAATTGGATCTGTTAAAATCACATCCATTCCACTGGGGGGCATCCTGGACGGGCCGACCTACCTATGGAATTATACGTTATATGGCATAACCCCCCCTTCCATTGAGTGCAAAAAGAAGAGGCACCGCAATAATATCCGAGATATTTTATCAGTATCACTCAGAGACGAGCTTAATAAATCAGGACTAACAATAATGGAGTGTCCTCGTTTAGTGGTGCGTTCTCTTTATGGGTTTTTGCGGTCTATGCGCAGTGCATATTCATTTTACTTTCGCTGTGTTGTATTGCATTTGAAAGTAATGCATCTTTTGAGGGGCGGGGGGCCAGGGCTAGGACGGCTGTAACTCCATGCAAAGGTGACATATAGATACTTATGTTTGAATCCATTTGCAATAAAAAATTCAGCTTGACATAAATGGTGAATGCAGATACATGTGGTTTAAGATTTATGCAAATTGTATTGCTTTTCGGAAGCCTTAATAGGGCGTGACGTTATCCTTTGCCTATTCCATTTGTATGGATTTGTAAATGCGTATTTGTGGTAGAAAGATAGATTGGGTTGTTATATGTTTTTTTTTTCTTGTTTAGCTATTAGATAAGAAGTTTTTGTTGTTGTCGGAAAGTTTAAGTTAAACAGTGTGGAGTTGATAGTCTCCCATCGGAAACGTCCTCGGGTGGTGGGAGGAGGAATCCTCTGTATATATTCGGGGTAGGTGGGAAATTAAATAGCAATCATGGACTAAAACTAGCTAGGGGTAAGGTCCTCTATTAGAAAACACCTCACCAGATGACAGCGGGAGAATTCCCAAGATAGATTCAACAGTGGCGTATACAGTTCCAGTTAGGATGGACAAAGTAAACAACCTATTTGAGCTGCTCCGACACATTCGGACAAGAGGTCATCTAGGAATCCCATAGGTTAGTCAGGTCATTTGAACAGAGATGGTGGCGGAAGATCTGAAAGGCCAACGGCAGCGCTCAATCCTATGTACAAGTGGTATCTGATAAATTGGATCTGGAACTCCAGGTTGGGGGTTGTGCTTTGGGTTTTTCCAATCATGAAAAATTTGTTTGTTACGAAGTAATCAAGAGCAAACTTGAAAGAGTAAAGCTGCAGCCGAATAACTAACGCCAGCCCTAAGCTGCTTAAATGTAGACATTTCTGCCATCCAGGAAATAAAATAAGAAGGGCCGGGCACAAGGAGGATGGAAAACTGTGACATCTACTACGGACTGTTGTAAATAGAAACAGCGACTCTTCGGATGTGAATTTGATATTAGTGGTAGATTTAGGCAAGAAGTTATATGCTTTCTAGGCAGTAGCGAACGTAATGTTACAACCCACATCATGGCCGAATTCGCAAAATAAGCCTTAAATGCGTATTGTTGAAAAATACAGCCTAGACGATAACACGTCTGCCAACGGACTTACACTAATTGACTTCGCTGCGAAACGAAATGCCACTATAGCCGGGACAACGTTTCCTCACCTTGACTTTCATAAGGGGACATGGCGGTCTAGAGATTACGAATGGCCAATCACGCATATTTTGGATGTCCGAACATTCCGAGGGGCTAAAATCGACTTGGACTACTACCTTGTTGTAGACAAGGTAAGAATGCGGATATCCACCATTTCACAACAAACCAGAAAAACTGTGAACAAATTTAATATCGAATGTCTGCAATCGCAAGAGACCGCCAGAGCCTTTGCGCAACGCGTATCCCTTAACCTCTCGATTAACACCATACCACCAGCATCGAATGTCGAAGAACAATGGCAGCGATGTCAACAAGCCATTAGATCAGCAGCAAGAAACCCCTGGTTTGATGAGGGTTGCCGACAGATTCTCGGAAATGAAGACGAGGGCTACCATTGAGCTTTATAGGCAGAGAAGAAGGGAAGAACACCGGATTTTCAGAAAAAAGAAAAAAGAGCAAGAAAAGCGCGCGATCGAGGATGTAGAGAGATGCCACTCTAGGAACGATGTTCGCAAATTTTACCAACAATCTGATCGGACGGTATCAGTGTGGTTTTAGGCCAGGAAAGTCTACATTTTGTCACATCGTTACATCGCCACAGTTAGGCAGATCCTGAAAAAAACCCCAAGAAGTCCAAATCTATACCCAAGAACTCTCGTTGCTCCATCAGGGTCAAGGGGACGCACTGTCATGTGACTTCGTAAATCTTATTTTTGAGATGATTGTGCAAAACTCCCGAGCCAACACCAGGGGCATTGATGTCATTAGCCACGTTTGCTGGTATAGAGAAGAAAGCGGCAAAAACGGCGGGTAAGACCAAGTATGTATATGCTGTCAACAGGAAAGGACACAAAGCATTGACGAATTTTAAAAAAACCTCAGTATTGACAGATATGCCTTTGAGATAGTGCGGGACTTTATCTACCTCGTCTCTGCTATTAGCTCTGATAACAACATCCCATCAGAAATTAAACGAAGAATTGCTCCTGCCAATCGCTGTTTCTTTGGGCTAAGAAGACAATTCAGTAGTTAAGCCCTATCCCGAGGGCTTATAGGAGATCCTATACAAGACCCTGATCATCCCAGTCTTGCTTTACGGCGCTGAAGCTGGACAGTGTCAAAAGTGGATGAGGAAATCCTCGGTCAATTTGAGAGAAAAATTCTTCGAAAAATCTTCGGTCCCGTTTGCGTTGACGGGCTATGGAGACGAAGATTCAACAACGAACTATACAAGCTGTAGAGCGACATACCACTAGTCAAAAAAACTCTGCATTGCACGTTTAAGATGGCTAGAACATGTAGAACGAATGGATACCAATACTACGGCTCGCAGAGTCTTCGCTTCCCAGCCAGACGTCGGACGCAGTAAAGGAAGACCTCGTCTTAAGTGGCGCACAAGTAGAAACCGACCTCAACCAACTTGGAGTGCGCAACTGGAGGCAGTTAGCTAAGGACCGGGCTAATTGGAGAGGCATGTTGGTTGAGGCCCACGTTCATTCCGGACTGTAACGCCACTTAAGTAAGTAAGTAAGTAAGTGAATGTAAGAATGCTGTGGTCTAGTAGTTAGTATGTGGAGGCACAGAGAGTGTGTCACTAGTTAGAACCCCGAAAATAGCAATGCTTACGTTTTGCACTGCCTCGTGGAAAATTCTGACATACAAGTGTATAAACTGTCATGTCGATCTTTAGCTTTAGCTCACAATTTGTCGCATAGACAAATGAATGAAGAAGCTGAGTTGTGACCTGGAATGCACGGTTTTCATTAATTTTTTCAACATTGAGCTTTAATATGTACCAAATGAAATAGAAACCCCCCGCCCTACAAAAAAAAACGCCAAACAACTATCCAAACCTTAAATTCTCGGCTGTCCTTTAAATGCTCCTCCATCTGTCTTCATGCGGACAGCTTTATTAAATTATCCCCGCCGCATTTGTAGTGGTCTTGGGATTATTTTGGGATCGTCCAACCCGGACCCTGCTACTGCCATGTAATTCGAAAAGCTCCAGAAATAATATCGAACCCATAAATTGCATCCTCGAAAATGTACAATCAAACAATGTAGAGTTTCACCCCCTGCCCCACCCTTGTTAGCCACATTCTGGATATGTGGAAATTAAAACGAATTGCCCAAGGAATGTATTTATTTTTATGTCCCAACAGAATCCTTCTTTATTCGTGATATTTTTCCAAAAGATAAGCATGCACTTTAGTCCACCGAGGAGCAAAACACACACACACACATATATATATATAGGAACAACCTCGATGACGCAATCTCACAAAGGGATTTCCTCTGTCGTATTGAAACAATATATATTGGCAAATGATTTCTGTGTCCTTTTTTTGCAGCTCTCCCTTCGGCCCAAAACCGTTTGTATAAATATCCTGGAATTAAACAAAAATCTGGCCATGAACGCTACTCTACTGGTGTGGTGCTTCGCTTCTGCTGTGCAAGACCAATGGCAGTTCTGTTTGTTAATCCAAACCTTCAATGGCGAGGATGTCTTCACAGGATTTATACCCGATATGGTATTCGTGTTGGCTTTTTGTGTTAGCGTTGAGATTCAGTGATTTTTTTTTTGGCCGAGGGTTTGGGAATTGCGATCATACTCTGCGTACCCTGGTATTTGCGATTGGAAAATATTCGGAGAATTTCCTTCCAAAGAATACAATGAATTGATATGTGTGGTAACAGATGTTATGGACTTTGGATGAAAGGAGAGAAATCTCAGTAATCCGCTTTTAGTAAGGCAACATATTTGGTCGACGCTGAGGCATCCACATTCACAAAGACGGGTATGCTAACCATGTCGACAGGGTTCTCTCAATTCAGCTGGATTACCCCAAAATATTCCCTCTGATTGCTGAAACTCTGAAGGATACATGTGAACTTATGCCTTTGGCAATACCAACTAATAGCGGTAAAAGGAACCCATTTATCACCTCAAACACATAAGCCAAAGAAGCCTGCAGCTGTCAGTCATACAGCTGACATTCATGCGCTAACCGCGAAAGCGAAACTTTCTCTCAAAAGGTTTGTTAGCGCGGCGCTTCAACTTAACCCCCCGGGGGTACTAAATTGAAGAACCTAATTCAGGCAATTGTCGGCAGTTCGTTTTAGGAAAATTGCCGCAAATTACGAAATGCCGTCTGCTGGAAAATGAATTATGAAAACGCCATCTATGTAAACCTGCCGGATGCACTTTCATCATCAAAATGCTTCCAAACGCGAAAATTACCTCCTGTGTGCATGTCATGTTGCCCTTGCACGAACTTGCCGAGACGACTGCGATGAGGGCTGAGGAGTTCGTCCTTTGGAGTTCTTTGAAAGAACTTGAGAATGGAATTGGATCTGCTGCACGATTGAGAATAGGTAAGGATGGGCGAAGGGAGGTTAGACGGAGAAAAGTTCCAACAACCACATCGGAAATAATTGTCATCACGATTTAAATTTGAATGCAAGAAAATTTCACGTTGCCCCGTTAAAAAGTTCAAAAGTTATCCTGAAAAGTTATTAGTTTTGTGCGCTATGTTTCCGTAACGTCGCTTCCACTTGAACTGCGTCCTTTCAGTCTGCGATGTGCGATGGCGCTTGGTATGACGATGGGTGGTGGCAATGTTATGTTTCCAACCCCATAGTTCTTAGAATGTATAAGCATATAGGCAATAGACTATGATGATGCTTTTTCGACAGATGTCAGGATAATGAGACGTAAAGGAGACCTGTCAGAGATAGTCTTTAGTAGTGAAGACGTCTCTGTATAAGTTAGGATAATTGAGTGGTAGACACATGTGTTAATGAATGATACCATGCTTTCTGTAGGTCAGGTATTTATTTCAGCCTTACTTCTGGCATGTTGCCGGTGCTTAAGGATAGTGATGCGATTATATGAGGACACAAGCGTTATCACTCTAACCTCTCACTATCAACTCCTACTCTCACCTCCACGCTGGTGACTGGTGGATGCCTAGTACCTCGACTGGAGATGGGGTATTAAACCCCTGTCCTCTCACTAAAGCACTCACTCTCAGGCGGCAGCGGAGGAATTCCCTCCAGCTCCAGTTTGATCGAACTGGTAGTGAAATCCCTATATGAGTATTTCCTGGATGGCAGTACTGTCTGATTTGTAGCAGTTTAGGGCTTCCGCTAGTTGTTCGCCTGCACCTCTCCTGTTTAATGTTCTCCCATTCCAGGTGCAGATACGAACGTCGTTGTCCTTTTGTTCGTTTAGCAGGGTCGTCAACAATAAAATCAGTCCTTTCCGGGGCTATTGGTTGCCTCGTAACCATGTTTTTTTCTGTGGGTGGGTAGTTAACACAAAGCACAACCCCCAACCTGGAGGGCCAGTTCCAATTTATTAGATACCCCTAGGACACGGGGCCATCAGTATCTTGCTGTTTTTCGTCGTGTTATCAACACTCGCACTTATCGTTTAGCAAGTCAAATCCGGTTGGATGAGACCAGTACCCAATGGTTACCACTTGGAGGTAAAGATAAGCACATATGATGTGTAGTCAGAGTTGCAAAACTGGGCGTTGCCAAGTTAACGCCAATCAGAGTCTACCCTCGTTCTACAACACCCAACCATCGTTCGCAAGTTTTACCAAAGTGTAAAACGTCAAAGCCAAGGATACAAGGCCCGAACAGAATCCTGTCGAGATGAACAAGGAAATATCGTAGTTGAGACACAGTCGATGCTGAGGATATGGAAGAACCACTTCTGCAGACTGTTAAACGGCGATGACCAACAACATTCCGCTGTCAGGCAGAACGAACCATTTAATATTGGCAACGACAGCGAAAACTGCCAACCACCCGACCTAAGTGAAGTGAGGATAGCTATATCTAAACTGAAGCTTAATAAGGCCGCCGGAAATGACGGCCTTCCCGCTGAGCTTTATAAAGCTGGCGGAGACGACTTGGTAAGAAACATCCACCAACTCATAAGCCAAATCTGGTCGGTTGAAAGCATGCCTGAAGAATGGAACCTCAGCATCGGTTGCCCGATCCACAAAAAAGGAGACCCTCTGAACTGCGCCAACTACAGAGGCATAAGTCTACTCAACATCGCCTACAAGATCCTATCTGCAATATTATGTGAACGCCTGAAACCGTTTACCAACAACCTGATCGGCCTTTATTTAGGCCTGGAAAGTCCACAATCGATCAAATTTTCACACTTCGGCAGATGGCTAGGACATGTAGAAAGAATGGACACCAATAGAGGAAGACCTCGCCTTAAGTGGCGCGCACAATTAGAAACCGACCTCAACCAAATTGGAGTGCGCAACTGGAGGCAGTTAGCTAAGGATCGGGCTAATTGAAGAGGAATGTTGGTTTAGGGCCAGGTTCATCCCGGACTGTAGCGCCACTTAAGTACTTCTGGTATGTTAGTTCAACCCCCGAGAAATCATCCTAAATCTTCCCGATGTTATCACAAGACGCTACAACGCAAAAAATTCCCGCATAGAAATCGTGCCCAAGAGAAGATAGGACAAGAAAATCCTGCTTAGGAAAAAGAGAGGCGCGCAGAATCTCGCGACAATAAGGACATCCGTCAATTCTACAAAAAGGCTAACAATTGGCAACTGACTTCAATTTAACAATGCAGGCTTTATCGAAATAACAATCTGCAAAGTCACTGACGCTCAGGGAATTGTAGGTGTATTCAGGCAGCATTTCCTGCAGCTGCTTATTGGCCATAATGTAGAGAGAGTGATAGGGTAAGAAACCGGTAAACCTCAAGTCAACGAACAGGAAACAGTATTGAAGAAGTAAGTGCAGCTATAAATAAAACTGAAGAACAACAAGGCAGCAAGTTCTGATGGATAATACGGAGGTGTTGCCATAGAAATGTATACATGCACCATCCCATCAACAGAGTCTATATGGACATGAGCATGCCTGATGAATGGAATATCAGCTCCATATGTCTCATCTAGAAAAAAAGCGATCCCATGTCTTGCACCAACTACTGAGGCATATCTCTGCTAAAAGTCGGAAATAAGATCCTACCCAACATATTGTTTCTTAAGCCTTTCTGCATCGCACTTATCGGCTGTTACCAGGGTGGCTTCCAGCCCATAAACCTAGGGTAGTAAACGTGATCTTGCGGCTTGTTAACATCGTTGCCAATTATAGTCGACACTAGGTGCTGGTGGAATGGTGTAAATCGAAAGTGTAAGGGAAACGCGATCTGCAAATGTCAGAAATCTTCGGACATCCAAAATACTGGATGCGTGCCGCTTATCTAACTGAATGTGCTGAATTCGAGTGACCATTTGTTAAAGTTCTGGAAGTTCTTTCCATTGCTTGCTTGTTCTGTGACAAAAATAATTTTGGTATGGCGTTGTTCGTGTCGTGTGTGAGATGAAAGTGCGTGTCATAGAAATGTAACGAGTCTTGGTATGCTTTCAATAAGCTGCTTCGAACATCTGCCATTCTATCAAGCTATCCACCACTACTTGCAATGTTCTGCGATTAAGAAAGTTTTCCATCAAGCCGCACAGTACTATTATATGAAATCCGTGTGCTGTCAATTTGGACAGAAAATCCCTGTGCCAGACCATATCGAAAGCCTTGAAAATATTCAGTGCAACAACTCTCGATTCTTTATCTTTAGCTAGTTGTATGGCTGCACCTTTTCTAATAAATATTCTAACGTTCTAAGTGCAGATACTGACCTCGTTATTGAGCGCTGCCTTTTGCTCATGCGACACCATCTCAATTCAAAAGGCTTAACAGCTTGTTTAGATTTGTCACTTCAGAGTTTACAGTTGATACCATCTTGTGAATTCTACCAATGCCGTCTTGCAAAAGGAAGAGGTGGTATAGGGAAAGGACATATTTTTCTCTCATCTAGTGCTATTCAAAGGATAACGCAATCTGCGGTGGAGGTATTAGGCACCCATCTGTCACATAATGAAAACTGAGTTGCAAACTAAAGTAGCTGAGTTGAGGTCATAGTGGCTAAGTTGAACCGATTTCGTAAGACGCGTTGTCTTGCGATCACAGAACATCCGGTCGAAAAGTAGAGCTCGACGGCTAACGCATGCACTGTTCGAACCCATTGTGGGGAATCAACGGGATTATGAAACAAAACATTAGAAATACTTCTGTCGATTAAGACCACTACCGCCTAAACGGCGTTAATGTCACAGAAAACAAAAATTGCCATCATCTAGCATATTTTCAAGAAGCTCCTCAAATGCATTCTTCTGAAAATTGAAGTCGCGTCCGAAGAGTTACGAATGGTAATGAAGGACATGGTGATGAGTGCACTTGTTCAGTGAAGATCACGCATGTGCGTGGAGAATGCAGTAAAGATTGCAAGACTTAAATTCTCACTCCCTCAATGTTCTTAGGTATTCTGATGGGACGAGGACCTCAGTTCTTCGTATTGTCAGGGTACCGGTTAGTCTGAAGGTTATAGCAATAGATTTCCGTTCCGGTACAAGGCCCAACAGGGCTAGATTGAAGCGATTTCAGAAGGCGCAGTGGATTGCGATCACAATACATTCTCGACGACGATTCGTGATGGAAATTGACCGGGATAGGGAAAAAAATATATTCAGCTGATCGGTGGCCCGAGAGACTCTAGTTCTTGGATCTGTCACGGTATCGAGTAGTCTGAATGTTGTACCAATAGATTTCCAGTCCGGGACAAGACAACGGGGCTAGATTGAAGCAATTTTGGAAGGCGCAGTGAATTGCGATCACGATACATCCTCGACGGCAACGCATAACAATAGATTTCAGTTCCGGGGCAAAGCGCAACAAGGCTAGATTGAAGCGATTTCAGAAGGCGCCGGACTGAATTGTGATCACAATACATCCATTTTGTTTCGATTCCGTATTTATTGAAGTGCTGTGGGATACACAATATTTCTTGTTTTTCCATCTAGTGCGTAAAGGAATAAATCAGAAGGTTTTCCGACTCGTGAGCAGGCCAAAAAGAGCTTTCCATGTGAGAAGCATGGATTTTCAAAATTTAATCCACACACTTGCAATGATTGTTCTTTTACTTTGTTGATAGTCA
Source organism: Rhingia campestris (assembly GCA_932526625.1). Classification (NCBI taxonomy): domain Eukaryota; kingdom Metazoa; phylum Arthropoda; class Insecta; order Diptera; family Syrphidae; genus Rhingia; species Rhingia campestris. The sequence continues at coordinate 147,951,689 of OW052183.1, forward strand.
TTGCCAAACCGAGCACCGGGAACTGCAAACGTTTGAATTGGGATATGTGGCAACAGTACGTCTTCACCTTTGAATTTTCCAGTCAAAATTGTTTCCTCGATAACATTGTTCATCATTTTCTTGACTGAGAGTCTGGTTCCGTTGCAAAGCCGTGATGGATTTATATTTCGAAGAAGAATGATGGGTACCTACGCCAATTTTAAATGTAAGATAGTGCGGTGGCATGCCTGGCAAATCAAGCGAATTCAAGAATTCAGTTGGATAGTTGACAACTTCGTCTTGATTCACCACAGTATCGATGGACTTATATGTTGTCGTTTCGCTGACATCGGTGTTTTTGGCCGCTAATATAGTACGCGTTTCAGTTTCTAACCTCACTTCTCGTTGTTCGTTGTGCAGATGATTCAGACAAACGGGTCTCAGCGGCATGTACTCGAACATTTTTCAGCCTTAATGCTCCTTGTTCATCTGATTCTGAGGCTCGTAATGCTCTTTTTTCCTATTGGCCAATTGCTTGTCGCTTTGGAGGCATAATAGTACGGGAACGACGTGAAAAATGCGTTTGAATTTATAACATGGCAATCAACAATCCTAATCTCACAATGTATCCAATACAATTGAACCGGCTGTTCACACACGGATGGAAATGTTAATATTGACGGTGATCAACAAGTCGCTGAGGAAAATTTGAACTAAAAAAAATCAGCATTCGAGAATTATTGAAATCGATTTTAAGTCCACTCACGATGATATCCGAAAAACTACACAGCAAATGCGTTCGGAAAGTCAATCAGCAGTCAGATCCTTCACATACACATTCGATGATCCTCGTGAGTTCATGAATAAAATCAGCTCTCGGAAACTACAAAAATTCAATTCGATTGAATTATTTATCTAAATTAATTTATCTCACAATGAAATGCACAAAACTATTCCAAAAACGACAATATTGTCTGTTCAATGTGAGCCGGATATGAATTTCACAATTTACACAAATTCTCATGTCACCTACAACTAGCAACGTCATTATTCGTTCGCTGTTTTCGTTTCAATTCAAATCAGCATGAACTGTCACAGCAATAAAGGGTCCGCCAAATAACTTTTTTAAATGCTATAACTTTTGAAAATGCTATAAAAAAAAAACTACTGAATATTTTCTCAAATTTCTTTTTTTATTTGAAAGTACAATCCTTCCGGTTAATAATGGAAAATAATTTCATTCAAATGGCTGCCTCGGCTGGCCATGCAGTAGCCTACACGATCGGTCCAATTTTTAAGCACATTATTGATTGTGTGCAGCTGTATTTCACCAATGGCTTCACGAATATTGTCCTTTAAAGCGTCAATTGTCTCTGGCTTGTCGGCGTAACACTTATCTTTTACGGCACCCCACAAATAATAGTCCAACGGTGTCAAATCGCAGCTCCGAGGTGGCCAAAAGACATCTGCTCTGCGGCTGATAATGCGATCTTCAAAAACAGGGCGCAAAACATCGAGTGTAGCTTCGGCTGTGTGGCACGTAGCACCGTCCTGTTGAAACCAAATGTTGCCAATATCCTCCTCTTCAATTTTTGTGAACAAAAATTCGTTCAACATGGACCGTTAACGATCGCCATTGTCTGTAACGGCCACTCCTTGCTCATTTTCGAAGAAAAATGGCACAATTATGCCTCTGGACCAAAATCCGAACCAAACAGTGACTCGTTTTCGGTGTATCAGCATTTCAATGTATGCGTGCGGGTTTTCTGTGCCCCAAATGCGACAATTTTGCTTGTTTACATACCTGCCAAGATCAAAATGAGCTTCATCTGAAAAGATGATTTTTTTTTTGGCAAAATCGGCATCTTCTCTAAGTCGATCGCAGGCCCACTTAGCGAAGCGAAAACGCATTGGATGGTCAGTTGGCTTCAACTCCTGAACCAATTGGACTTTGTATGGCATCATACCAAGGTCTTTATGCAAAATTCGTCTCAATGAAGTCTCCGAAATGTTCAATTGTTGAGAACGACGGTGAATTGATGTTGATGGCGCTTCACGCACACTTTCTGCCACAGCAGCAATATTCTTGGGTGTACGCAATGTTTTTGGCGTTTCACGCTTTGGTTTATCGAAGAGGATGCCAGTTTCTTTCACTTTTTTCACAAGATAACGAACATACGGAGCTGACGGTGCTTCTCTTCTTCCAAAATCCGTACGCAATTTTCGCACACATTCTGCAACATTACCATGATTTTCAAAGTAATGTCGCAATATTTCCCAGCGTTGTTCAAGCGTATACACAACAATATTCGTTCAGCGGAAGGATAAAACTAATTATCTGTCAAATCAGACATGAGCTAAGTGTTACCATTCACGAAATAAGCACTAGTTGAAAAAAACGTTAGGTGGCGGACCCGTTATATGAAATGCATTGGAATGGCAGTGGCGCCATCTGTGGAAAATTGGTCGTACCAACTCAGAAACCTTCGAGTGCTCATGCAGAACAGCTTTGCTTAAGATCATCACATGATCAAATGCTCAGTTTACGATTCTATAAAGGACATACAGGCAAACATTCATATTAATATATATAAAGGGTGATCCATTTCGAGGTTCCCTACTTTTTAAAGAAAAAAACACAGAAAATTCAAATTTAATGGAGAATGTTTATTATCATTTGAAAGAACATTCTTTGGCATTTATTTTTTGAAGATTATGTCTATCAAATGTTGGCCGTTGCTACGTCGCAGATGGTCCATCCGTTGTGTCCAATTTTCGATCACTCGTTCAAGCATTTCGACTGGTAACTGGCGAATGACACGCGTGGTGTTTTCCTCCAAGGCCTGAATCGAAGCGGGTTTGTCGGCATAAGCTTTTGACTTTACATATCCCCACAGGAAAAAGTCTAACGGTGTGATATCACACGATCTTGGTGGCCAATCGACCGGCCCAAAACGTGAAATTATGTGCTCACCGAAATGTTCTCTCAATAAGTCCATTGATTGATGCGATGTGTGGGAAGTGGCGCCGTCTTGCTGAAATCAAATGTCGCCGAGATCACGAGCTTCAATTTCAGGCATCAAATAGTCGGTTATCATGGCACGAGTTGCTGCGAACGGCGCCGAATCGACTCTCTACGGTCTTCGAATCGACTCAGCTACGGCCGCTATATTTTCTTCACAGCGTGCTGGACGTGGTCTATTCGGTCGAATATTATCCAATAATGAATGCTGGGTCTCACAATGGGTGAAGGTGTTGCGAATAGTACACTCAGTAGGCCGATTATGTTGACCATAAGTTGAGCGAAGTGCACGAAACACATTCCTCACAGAACGTGAATTTTCATAATAAAGTTGAACAATTTGTAAACGTTGTTCACGCGTAAGTCTTTCCATTATGAAATGCCAAACAATAATTAACAAAAATAACATGACAGCATGACACGACTCACACGTGATCTGTCAAAAAAGGCTATTGAAAAAAGTATCTCTACTTGGATCACCCGTTAGATTTATTGTCCAGTCTATTTCTTTCAAAAACGAGTTTTAAATTATTTTTAAACTCATATCCATAATCATCATCCTGAAATCGACAATAAATCACAAACTTTTGACTTTTAATTAAATTATTCAATCAATTCGACAACGCAGCAATAAGCATAAATTCAGCCAATCCTTTGTACGAAATTTAGCTTCCATAGATAATATTGACTTGTCAAAGGTCTGATTTAAAATGACCTCCCTTTCGAAAAAAAAAACTGTCATATGGTTAATTTTTAATCTTCCCAACCCATGGATAAAGCCCATGACCAACCAACTGAAAGTCTAAAATGCGATTTATCAAAATTTTAAAGGCCGTAAATTTTATCGGTATCGCCTGTCAAGTGTCCCGTTGACCAAATGTTAGGCTTGTACCATTACCGCTGGCCTTGTACCGCGACTGTCGCAGGTCGTAAAAAAACCACCCCCACCCCAGTGGGAAAAATATGTGCATTATCTGTTTAAGGCCCGATAATGATAATTTCTCACTTTGCGTCCATTTAGCACGACCGTACAACTATTTATTTATATTAAATTATTGAAACTCATGTCAACAGTAATTAATTTTCCCGACTTAATGTGTTTCCTGCTCTGAGGAGGAGCATTTTTTTCCAATCTCGTTTGCAATTTTTTTTTTTGTTAAATATAAAATTGATAATAACCCAAAAAAATAAAAAAAGGGCTTCGTCCTGTGCAAGGATGACAGACGGAAAGCGAGAAAATTGGTTATAAAAATGCAAATCGTCCCGAAGTCCAAGTTAATTAATTTCGATATTATCATAAAATGGACACAGGATTCGTGCCGCTGCGTAATGCCAATACAGAGGACGCGAGAACGCTCATGTGGTCATATTATATGCCAAAATGGATTCGATAAGTGCAGTCGGTCCATAAGGACCTGTAAATTGTGGGGAACTTTAAAAAAATTTAATAATTGTTGTATGCAAGGAACTCGCATTGTGCGTTTTCGGGTGGGTTGTTTTGCCCTCTTGCTGACACTGGAAGACGGGGAGTGAACGCGTACATCCCTTTGGGAGAAGGAAATGAAACGATTTTTTTAATAAATTAAATTGTGTCATCTGGAATGACACATTGTTTTTGGTTAATTTGCTTAAACACAGGCGTGCGTGTGAACCGTGTGTATATGGGGGATTCTCACAGGACCTCGAGCTCACGCAATGGAGTGGCTTTTTTTTTTTGCGACCATCATGACGTAAACACATTTATTTGTGACACTTTATTTATGTTTGCTTTGGTGAATAATAGTTCCATTGACAGATAGGTTCCGCTCAGAGTATTCCCGCATGTATTTGGGGATTTCCTTTGGGCACCAAATGGGGGCCGTTTTGTTTTGTTATATCCTTATAGCTTATGCAGATTATGCAGTTTGTGGGTGGTCTCGCACTTACAAAAAAAATATTTTCATAGGCTTGTTTGAATTTTTTTTAGCAGAAAAGAAATTGAACTGGAAGGCCAATATTCAAGATCGCGTAAAAAAGTCACCTTAGCACTATTCACATGTAAAAAAAAGCCTTTATGTTTCCATCATTAGACATATACATCCTTATGTGGAAAGTTCAAAGATCGGATACTTACCGTTAGCACCACCCCTCCACAGTCCGAGATGCTATTCTACATCGAGTGTCCCTAGATATTTTTGGCAAACAGACAATAGCTTGTGCAGCTTTTAGACTGAGAGCCTCGTTACAATGGACACCCTCTCAAGGTGAACACACAAAGATACTAAATCACCTTAAAATTACAGAAAACCAATCGCCTAGAATGGGTGTCGGATATGATTGGTGATAACAACTCGATTCACATCTACACGGACTACCTTCAGACTCTGAGGGTGCAACTTAAAACAGGTAATAGGTATAACGAGTGCAACAGAGGAGTCCACTGAGAAGAAGATTGTCAAAGCCTTGCTAAATCCTTTTTTGGTATCGAATGTGTCGGTGAGGTCGTTTCCGACCCTGATGGTGCAGCTAGTTTCTCCATCGTCATCCTACACAAACGGACGAGTTTGGGCGGTATACCAAAACTAGACATGGCTCTGTTTAGTTCATCTCTATAAATGCTGTCGTATGCGGCTTTGAAATCGATAAATAGGTGGTGGGTATCGATTTGGACTTCTTGGGTTTTTTTTCCAGGATCTGCCGAAGTGTGAAAATTTGATCGATTGTGGACTTTCCTGGCCCAAAACCACACTGATAAGGGCGAATCAGGTTGTTGGTAAACGGTTTGAAGCGTTCACATATTACGGCAGATAGGACCTTGTAGGCGATGTTGAGTAGACTTATGCCTCTGTAGTTGGCGCAGTTCAGAGGTTCTCCTTTTTTGTGGATCGGGCAAACGATGCTGAAGTTCCATTCTTCAGGTATGCTTTCAACCGACCAGATTTGGCTTATGAGTTGGTGGATGTTACTTACCAAGTCATATCCGCCAGCTTTATAAAGCTCAGTGGGAAGGCCGTCATTTCCGGCGGCCTTATTACGCTTGATTTTAGATATTGCTATCCTCACTTCATTTAGGTCGGGTGGTTGGCAGTTTTCGCTGTCGTTGCCAATATTAAATGGTTCGTTCTGAGTGACAGTGGAATATTGTTTGTCATCGCCGTTTAACAGTCTGCAGAAGAAGTTCTTCCATATCCTCAGCATCGACTATGTCTCAACTACGATATTTCCTTGTTCATCTCGACAGGATTCTGTTCGAGCCTTGTAGCCTTGGCTTTGACGTTCGATCGCGCGCTTTTCTTGCTCTTTTTTCTTCTTTCTGAAAAGCCGATGTTCTTCCCTTCTTCTTTGCCTATAGAGCTCAATGGCAGCTCTCGTCTTCACCTGCAGCTTAGCCTTTTAGGCCTCGTTCTTGGCTGCGAGCATCTGTCGGCATTCCTCATCAAACCAGGGGTTTCTTGCTGGTGGGTGCAGGAAACCTAGCACGTCAGTTGGGGCTGATATAATGGTTTGTTGTGATCGTTGCCATTGTTTTTCGACATTCGATGCTGCTGGTACAGTTTTAATCGACATGTTAAGAGATACGCGTGCGCGAAGGCCTTGGAGGTCTCTTGCGATTGCAGTATTTCTGGTTTATTGTGGAGTGGTGGATATCCGATTTTTTATCTTGGCTGCAACAAGGTGGTGGTCCGAGTCGATGTTAGTCTCTCGGAATGTTCGAACATCCAAAATACTTGATGCGAGCCTCTTGTCTATCGCAATGTGATCAATTTGAGTGACCGGGCGTAAGCGCATATAAGGCTGATGGAAGCAGCTCATCTAGGTTCGCCTGGGACTGCAGGTCGGGTACTCCGTGACTATCTGACTTATGGTTTAAAAAACCCTAACGTATTCCAAGCTGAGCTCCATGCCATAAAAGAATGCGCAAACCTAATACACAACTCAGGTATTAAAGGCGCAAACATCCATGTAATGGGTGATCGAGGTTCCCTACTTTTTTAAACAAAAAAACACAGAAAATTCAAATTTAATGGAGAATGTTTATTATCATTTGAAAGAACATTCTTTGGCATTTATGACAAAAAACATCACGCGAATGACACGCGTTTGTTTTCCTCCAAGGCCTAAATCGAAGCGGGTTTGTCGGCATAAGCTTTTGACTTTACATATCCCCACAGGAAAAAGTCTAACGGTGTGATATCACACGATCTTGGTGGCCAATCCAAACCGGCCCAAAACGTGAAGTTATGTGCTTACCGAAATGTTCTCTCAATAAGTCCATTGATTGATGCGATGTGTGGGAAGTGGCGCCGTCTTGCTGAAACCAAATGTCGCCGAGATCACGAGCTTCAATTTCAGGCATCAAATAGTCGGTTATCATGGCACGAGTTGCTGCGAACGGCGCCGAATCGACTCTCTACGGTCTTCGAATCGACTCTCTACGGTCTTCGAATCGACTCAGCTACGGCCGCTATATTTTCTTCACAGCGTGCTGGACGTAGTCTATTCGGTCGAATATTATCCAATAATGAATGCTGGGTCTCAAAATGGATGATGGTGTTGCGAATAGTACGCTCAGTAGGCCGATTATGTTGACCATAAGTTGAGCGAAGTGCACGAAACACATTCCTCACAGAACGTGAATTTTCATAATAAAGTTGAACAATTTGTAAACGTTGTTCACGCGTAAGTCTTTCCATTATGAAATGCCAAACAATACTAAAAAAAATAACATGACAGCATGACACGACTCACACGTGATCTGTCAAAAAAGGCTATTGAAAAAAGTATCTCTACTTGGATCATCCGTTATTCACGGACAGTCAAGCAGCTATAACAGCCCTTAGCTCACACATTATTGACATCATATCAGTACTACACTGCTTCAACTCCCTCCAAATGCTCAGTTCCAGGAACAAAACCAGACTATGGTGGGTCCCCGTAAATAAGAGAATTGAAGGTAACGAAAAAGCTGATGAACTAGCCAGAAAAGGTTAAGAAACCCCCTTCATGGACCTGAACCCTTCTGTGCAATCCCCAAATCAGCCATAAATCTGGTCATACAAAACTGGGAACAAAGCAAATGTTTTTCATACTGGGGAAACATCCCAGGCCTAAGAAAGGCCAAAAGAGCTATTCAGCCCTTCAATTCAGATGCCAATAAGATACTAAATCTTCGCAGGCACGATATAAAACACTTATTAGGCTACCTAACTGGTCAGCACGGTCTGCGATATCACCTTAATAAAATGCAGCTAGTCGACTCACCGGAGTGCAGACTATGTGTAGAAGAAGACGAAACAGCCAAGCATATCATATATGAATGCCCGGCCCTTAACGGTATGAGAAGGGAATCTTCCTTCAGGGAATTTTTAAGTCCCGAAGAACTGAGGAAATCTTCGGCTGAAAGTATTATCAGCTACATTAGGAAAGTAGAAGCGCTACTAACCTAAAAAAACATCTGACGGCAAGCACAATAGATGTTTTAGGTCGATGTGTATATTACTGCTTAGGCAAGTCAGAAATTAAAAAAAAAAATGGTTTAGCAAGTCAAATCCGGTTGGGTGAGATCGGTATCCTATGGTTACCACTTGGATGTAAAAATAAGCACAGTTGATGTGTAGTCAGAGTTACAACCACTGGGCATTGCCGGTAGACTCCGTACTGTCGTTCTGCAAAATCCAGCCATCTTTTATTGGCGGATGTTTTTTTTAAAATTGGTAATTGCCATGGGACTGAGCTTTCCGAAGAACGTTTGGTTTCCTGAAAATTATCTTGCTTATGTATGCTTATAGTCCTTTGTTTCAACTTTTTTAGTGCTAGTGCACTTAACGTTTATTACCCAAAAATTCCAACGAGAAGCAATACCAATTATTACGAGTGTTTTCAAAATTTGATGAAAAAAAAATCGATAAAGCAAAATAACAGTCAACTCCAGATTGTTATTTCGAAAATTATCCAAACATTTATTACCAACCCCCTGATGCACTTATGAAATCCTAACTTCATTTAGCCAAATGACGCACCTTCATCCTCTCCTTTTTCGGAAAGCTTAATGTACAAGAATAACAGTTATTTGCAGTTTTGAAACTTTCTATTAGTACGGATATAGATGAGTGTGTGTGTTTGAGTTTTGGCAAATGGGTGAAATACTTTTTATTGGAAAAGTTAGACCATTTTATGCACCGAGTGCAACATATTTATCTCCAGCGATGGCAAAGAGTAACAAATCAGAGAAATTTTCTCTAAGGCCATACCATCCCTAACAACAACATTCCTGCATGGGGTTGGTTGCTGGTGGTAGTGATGGTGATGGCTGTACAGTGCAGTTCCGTACAGTTCAGGAGTGCAATGCGATGCAGTGAGGTGGTTGTTTGAGAGAATGCCAGAATGCACTTAATAAGGATTAGCAGCGCCTCGTAAATCATTCTAACTTGCTTAACTAAAACAGCGGCACAAAGGGGGACCGGACTGCAGCATGACTGTAAAGTAAAGTTGATTTGTCAAGCTGAAAAGGCTTCGCGTTTTAATCACCACTTTTAGTTAAATCCAGCCTCGACTGACAATCTATCTAGCTGAGCATATGAATAAATTGGGTATCTAGTTTTTTTTTTCAAAACGGGTTTTTATTAATTTTCAGCCCAAAGGTTTATTTTTGTCGGCAATGGTGGGTGAATTTTACGCCATTAGGATAGAGTGTCCTTTTTTGCAAAAGAGTTCATGTGAGTGGGCTTTTTAAATTGGCTAAATTTGAATGGTGGGAGTGTGAGGGCTGGATATTCACTAAAGTGCATATCTAGTGCTACTGTAGTTAAGCTATCTATATTTAACCTTAATGCTGCCAACATGGGACATTTAAATTCATCACTCTATTCACTTTATGGGGGCTGCAGAGCAGGACGACGCTGAATGATGGTGTACTATGCTAGACCACAAAATTATTATTCCGATGTAGTTGGTCTGACATTAATTGATATCATGGCTCATGAGTCATGGTGATGTTGGTTGATTCAGGGACTGCATTTGATGCATATGGATGACACACGTAATGGGACAAATGAAGTGAAAAATACAGAGAAATACAAGCGGTTTTACAGTGAAGTGATATTTAATAATCAAGGTTAGAATCAAAGATTTCCCAGGCTGAATAATGGTATCTATTTCATCTACATGGCTGATCAAATGGTGGCCAATGCGAGTATATGAAACCATTTGAGCTTTCACCTAGCTGTGGGGCCTGCCAACTCCGACGCTCAGCCTTCTCATAAAAAAAAAACAAATACAAAATTTTTGGCGCAACAGGCTCGTTAGTATCCAGGGCCTAGCTTTCTCACAACCATTCATGTGTGCGTGTGTACTTCGTGCACGATGGCGGTACCTCCTGTTTTATGCCGACTCCGAACGGCTATGTTGAGATTATCTATTCTTGACAATTGATACTACTCGGATGATTTGTCAGATCATCACGAGAGGAGGGCCAGTGAAAAATCATTTAGGTGTTGCTTCGGCTGGGAATCGAACTCAGACCTTTTGCGCGGCTGGTTATCGCACTAACCATCGCGCCACTGAGCCCACTTCAGTGGCCTTCTCATAGCGACCGCAAAGTTCCAAGTACCTTGACCGTAGATAGGGTCTCAATCCATGTGTTAGATGAAAGCGGGGAGTAAGATGAATCCTCACACAAAGGCACATAGTCCTTATCCAATACGGCAGCGGATGAATTCCAAAGATAGATTCTGCGGTAACATATAAAGTCACAAAAATTAGGATGGTAAGAGTGAAATAAATAAATGAGCTAATTCGAAATATTGATTCGGAACATTCATTCGAACAGCCGATAGTCCAACGTCAGCGTTCTATCCCGTAGGGGATTTACGGTCCCGTGCCGAATAGGTATTAAGAAAATTGAAGCTCCGCTCCATGTTCGAGGTTATGCTTTGAGTTTACTATCCCCTCACGACAAAAAGTAGCAACCAAGATTTTATTATTGACGACCATACTTACTTACTTACATAAGTGGCCCGGAATGAACCTGGATCTCAACCAATATACCTATCCAACTTACCGGAATAGACGAATAAAGAACAACAACGTTCGTATCAACATGCCTCTCAAGCTAGCCCGGCGGCCATACTAAACGAACAACGATGATCGTATCTGCACCTGGAATTAAACAAAATAGATGCAGCCGAACAACTAGCGGAATCCCTAAGCTCCTAAAAAGCAGACATTACTGCCATTCAGGAAATGCGATTGGATAGGTCGGGCAAAAGGAGGAGGAATAACTGTGACAATCACTACGGTCAGTGTTAAAGTGTGCAAAACCAGCGACTATTCGGATGTGGATTCGTTGAAAGTGACAGACTTATCAATAATCAATTCAAAATTCGCCAACATAAGCCTTATATCCGATCATGCTTTGACGTGGGAAAAAGATGATCTGGTGAAAGACTGCTTCTACAAACACCTTGACAAAACTTATAAGCGACTACCAAAGTACGATGTTCTAAGCTGAGCTCCATGCCATAAAAGAATGCGCAAACCTAATACACAACTCAGGTATTAAAGGCGCAAACATCCATATATTCAAGGACAGTAAAGCAGCTAAAAAATCCCTTAGCTCACACATTATTGACTCCAAATCAGTACTACACTGCTTCAACTCCCTCCAAACACTCAGTTCCAGGAACAAAACCAGACTATGGTGGGTCCCCGGACACAAGGGGATTGAAGGTAACGAAAAAGCTGATGAACTAGCCAGAAAAGGTTCGGCAACCCCCTTCATTGGACCTGAACCCTTCTGTGCAATCCCCAAATCAGCCATAAATCTGGTTGTAAAGAACTGGGAACAAAACAAATGTTTTTCATACTGGGAAAACATCCCAGGCCTAAGACAGGCCAAAAGAGCTATTCAGCCCTTCAAATCAGATGCCAATAAGATACTACATCTTCGCAGGCACGATATCAAAAACTTAGTAGGCTTCCTAACTGGTCATCACCGGAGTGCAGACTATGTCTAGAAGAAGACGAAACAGCCGAACTTATCATATGTGCATGCCCGGCCCTTTACGGAATGAGAAGGGAATCTTTCTTCAGGGAATTTTTAAGTCCCGAAGAACTAAGAAAATCTTCGGCTGAAAGTATTATCAGCTACATTAGGAAAGTAGAAGCGCTACTAACCTAAAAAAACATCTGACGGCAAGCACAATAGATCTTTTAGGTCGACGTGCATCTTACTGCTTAGGCAAGTCAGAATTAAAAAAAAATCGTGTTAAAATATTTTAACGCAAAGGTAGGAATAGACGATATATTCAGCAGGATTGTCGAAAAACTGCAATCGTAGAAGAAAATCAAGGCTTTCGAGCAACGCTTTACACCTAACCTCTCGGTTAACACCATCACATTATGTCGAATAACAATTGCAGCTATATGTCAACGAGCCATTAAATCAGCCGGAACTAATCTGCTAGGTTTCTATTCTAGTAGCCGAGAAAGTATCCTTAAAGGCTAAGCTGCAGGTGATGATTAGGGCTGCCATTAATATTTCTAGGCAGGGGAAGAACACCGGCTTCTCAGAAAGAAAAAAAAATGCGAAAGAAAAACAGGCGGTCAAGGATATAGAGAGTTGCCCCTCCAGGAATGATGTTCGATAATCCTGTCAAGATGAACAAGGAATGATCGAATTTGAGACACGGTCGATGCTGAGGATATGGTGGAAATACTTCTGCAGACTGTAAAATAGCGACGACGAACATTATCCCGCTGGCATCACCATTCAATATTGACGATGACACCGACAAACTACCAATCACCCAAACAAAGTGAAGTGAGGATAGCAATATCTAAACTCAAGCTGATAAAGGTTGCAAGAAATAACGGCCTTTCCGCCAAGCCATATGAAGCCGGCTGAGTAAGTAGCATTCACCATTAAGCAAAATTTGGTCGGATGCGAAAAAAAGGAATAATTCTCCTCAACATAGCCTGCCAGATCCTATCTACTCTAACGCCTGAAACGGTTTACCAATAACCTGATCGGCCTTGATCAGTGTGGTTTTAGTACAGAAAAGAGCACAACACACACTTTGCCAGATCTTGGAAAAAACTCAAGAAGTGCAAATCGATACCCACCAGCTATTCATCGATATCAAAGCCGCATTCGACAGCATTTATAGAGAAGAACTATACAGAGCCATGTCTAGGTATAGGATCCAAACTCGTCCGTCTGTGCAGAATGACGATGGAGAATTCTCGCTGCATTATCAGGATCGGAAACGACCTCACCGACAATTTCGATACAAAAAAAAAATGATTCAGGCAAGGCAACGTAATGCGATGTGACTTTTTAATCTCATCCTCGAGAGGATTGTGCAAAACTCCCGAGCCAACACCAGAGGCAAAATCTTCCATAAATCGGTGCAACTACTAGCATACACCGATGATATTGAGATCATTGGTCGGACTCAACGTGATGTCATAGCCATGTTTGCTAGCATAGGAAGGAAGTGGCAAAAATTGGCTTAGCTGTTAATAAGGGTAAGAGCAAGGCTCTTTCTTCGGGTTAAGAAGGCAGTTTTGTAGTTAAGTCGAACTACTAAGGAGATCCTATACAAGGCCTGGTCTCCCCAGTCCTGCTCTACAGCGCTGAAGCATGGATCGTGTCAAAAGTGGATGAAGAAACCCTCGCTCGTTTTGAGAGAAACTTCTCGAAAAATCTTCGGTCCCGTTTGCTTGACGGAGAAAATGATTCAACCAAGAACTATACGAGCTATACAGCGACATACCCCTGGTCAAAAAACTCCGCATTGGAGTCTAAGATGGTTAGGTCTTTTAGAGCGATTTTCATCTCCTAGCCAGAGGTCGGATGTTGTATAGTAAAATGTCATCTTAAATAAAGCACACAATTAGAAACCGACCTTAACTAGGATTTGGGTAATTCCAGAGGAATGTTGATTGAGGTCCAGGTTTATACCGTACTCCAGAGCCACTTAAGTAAGTAATTGAAAAATGCTTGAATTCCTATTTCTGGCTTTTCCATTTGGCATAAACCTGCAGGTCCAGGAGCATGCACACATGTTAGTAGTTGTGAGAAAAAACTAGGGCCCACAGAGTTTAGCATGGATGTTAAAGCCCACTCAAAAGGGAGTTAGTAATAGGATTTAGCAAATATTTCAACTCGAATTACCATGTTGCTGTAGCAGAACCCCTTTAAAAAAACGTTATCGCTCCATTTTCCATACGCAAATTAATTGGAGCTATAAGAGGAAACTAAGGGTAAGCTGACTCAGTGTCACAACTGTCAGATGTTCGGTCATGGGGAAAGGAATTGTCATGTTAAAACGTATTGTGCCAACTGCGCTGGTCCACATAAGACTATTGACTGTTGAGTGCGACAACAACGCATCACCCAAATGTGCAAATTGCAAGGGTTCTCATAAAGCCACTGATCCTGTATGTAAATCTCAGCTGTGGTTCCAGCAACAACGTTAACAATAATCCAAGCAATATTCCAGCCAACACTTATTGCAACAACACTTCCAGTAAACTTTTCTCAGCTGAAGAGCTTAATTCTTTGGCTATGGAAATGATCACAAAATTATCAACATGTAAAACAAAAATTGAACAATTCAATGTTATCGCACATTTAGCTACTAAGTTTTTATATCCAAATGCTAAGTAATATGCCAGATAAACATAGAAATATAATAACTTGGAATGCGAGAGGTATTCGCGACAAAACTGTAGAATTCTTAAAATTTTTTAAATACTAATAATGTTCATATTGCATTAGTTACTGAGACTATGATAAAAAATGATTTGAATTTATCCTCTGCTTTCTGGGGAGGAGGTGTTGCAATTTTAATAAGAAGATCAATTCAGCATTCGGTTTTGTCTGTTGTTAGAATGCAATATGTTGGAAATATTGGTGTTGAGGTAATTTTAAGTAACCAAAAAAAAAATCAAAATATTCTGTGTTTATTTCCCGGACGGGAATGCATCAGATGAGAAACGAATTGCATTTAAAAATGACCTTAGAAATTTAATTTCTGTTCGTGATGACTTTTTAGTTGGAGGAGATTTAAACTGCAGATACAGGGATTGGGGTTGTCTAAAAGCAAATTCCTGGGGAAATATTCTCTCTAGTCTAATTGTCGTAATGCCAATTTCTGTATTATTTCCACCTAGTCCTACCATTGTCCCATGTAGTTCTCGTGGTAGTCCCTCTGTACTTGATCTGTTTGTGACTAATGTTTCTTGCCTTAGAACACAACCTATAGCTATAAACGATCTGAGCTCAGATCGCAATCCATTTTTTTGTCAATTTCTTTTGTCAGGGGAAAAAAGAGTGCAATATGTTAAGGATTGGAAAATGCCAATTGGTCGCGTTTTCGTTCGAAAATTAATTTAATTATACGCAATGAACCCTCAAACATTGAGATTGATACATGTAAAGATGACGTAGACTCTATTATAACGAGCTTTTCAGCACACATCTTAAATGCAGTGTGTCCCAAAAATTCGTAAAACTACATTTTTGACTAAACGTCGTTTTCATATCTTGGAAATGATTAAGATCAGAAATAAGTACAGAAGAGATTGGCAAAGATATCGGCAACCAATATACAAAGAAGAAGTCACATATTTTAACAAATTAATTTCTAAGCATATTGCAGACCATCGTAATGAGTTATGGAATAAAAAATTGCATGGACTTGACAAAAATGGTAAACCATTTTGGAACATTGTGAAAATAGTAAAATGTAAACAAAAACAAGTTCCGTACTCAAGACCCCGGGAAACACTTTTTTCACTGATTCTGAGAAGGCAAATGCATTTGCAATGAATTTTGCAAACAATCATATTGTTTCGGAGAACTTGGGTGATAATGAAACAACTAATTTAGTGAACACAACAATTCAAACATTTTTTTTAGAAAGTTCAAATCAACCAACTTCTGTTACTTACGTTACAGAAGAAGACATCGAATTCTATATCAATTCTTTATGACCACGAAAAGCTGGAGGTCTCGATCAAAAAATATATATCTTAAGTATTTACCAAAAGCTGGAATCAGGCATAAAGCATTCCTGATTAATGCTTGTCTGAAAATAGAATATTTCCCTGATGGATGGAAACTAGCAAAGGTTGTGCCAATTATAAAAGCTTGTAAGCCCAGCGATAATCCTGAGAGTTATAGGGCTATCAGTTTACTCAGTAACCTAAGTAAAATTTACGAAAAAATACTAAAGGAGAAATTAACAAAATTTATATGTGATTATAACATTTATCCAATAGAGAAATTTGGATTTAGGAGATATCACAATACTTCCCACCAAGTGCTTAGACTTTGTAACTATATTAAGGAATAATAATATAATGTAATAGTATTTTATAATATTTTTACATCCGACTTTCCAAAATTACCTAATTGTAATGTTGCAATATTCGCAGATGATACTGCCATATTTTCATCTCATGAGTTTTCTCTTTCAATTGAGAGTAATCTAAATAATGCGATGAAAATAATTGAAAAATATTACAAATAATGGAAAATAAAACTGAACGAGCGTAAAATTCAAGCCATTTTTTTCACGCGAAAAAGAAAAGCTTGTTTCCTATGAAAAGCTTGTTAAATGCGACAATTTTGCTTGTTTACATACCCGCCAAGATCAAAATGAGCTTCATCTGAAAAGATGATTTTTTTTGGCAAAATCGGCATCTTCTCTAAATCGATCGCAGGCCCACTTAGCGAAGCGAAAACGCATTGGATGGTCAGTTGGCTTCAACTCCAGTTGGACTTTTTATGGCGTCATACCAAGGTCTTTATGCAAAATTCGTCTCCGAAATGTTCAATTGTTGAGAACGACGGTGAATTGATGTTGATGGCGCTTCACGCACACTTTCTGCCACAGCAGCAATATTCTCGGGTGTACGCTATGTTTTTGGCTTTTCACGCGTTGGTTTATCGATAAGGATGCCAGTTTCTTTCACTTTTTTCACAAGATAACGGACATACGGAGCTGACGGTGCTTCTCTTCTTCCAAAATCCGTACGCAATTTTCGCACACATTCTGCAACATTACCATGATTTTCAAAGTAATGTCGCAAAATTTCCTAGCGTTGTTCAAGCGTATTCCACAACCATATTCATTCAGCGGAAGGATAAAACTAATTATCTGTCAAATCAGACATGAGCTAAGTGTTACCATTCACGAAATAAGCACTAGTTGAAAAAAACGTTAGATGGCGGACCCGTTATTTAAAAAAAAAAAAAAATTTACATGACCTTGATGTCATGATAAATTCTAACTTTTCATCAAACTATTGAAATTTTTGAAAATATAACACGACCCAGGATCACGAAAAATTTCCTTTTTCATCAACATTTTCAAGTTTTTGAAAAATTTACTCGACCGTAGGGCCACGATAAGTATTCATTTTTCATCAAACTATTGAAGTTTTTGAATTTTTTTTTTCTAAATTTGCATATTTCATAAAAATTTTGAAATTTTTTAAAATTGTACAAGCCCTAGCGTAACGATAAAGTTCATTTTTCATTCAAATATTCAGGTTTTTGAAAAATTAAGAAGATCCTGGGGTCACGATAAATTTACATTTTTGATCAAAATTTTTAATTTTTTCGGAAGTTTACAAGTCAGCTGCCATTGGCAGAAAGAAAAGAAGAATACCGGCTTTTCAGACAGAAGAAAAAAGAGCAAGAAGAACGCGTGATCGAGGATATAAAGAGGTACCACTCCAGGAACGATGTTCGCAAGTTTGACCAAAGTGTAAAACGTGAAAGCCAAGGATACAAAGGTTCGAACAGAATCCTGTCGAGATGAACAAGGAAATATCTTAGTTGAGACACAGTCAATGCTGAGGATATGGAAGAACCAATTCTGCAGACTTTTAAACGGCGATGACGAACGACATTCCGATGTCAGGCAGAAAGAACCATTGAATATTGGCAACGATAGCGAAAACTGCCAACCACCCGACCTAAGTGAAGTGATGATAGCAATATCTGAACTCAATCTTAATAAGGCCGCCGAAAATGACGGCCTTCCCCGCTGAGCTTTATAAAGCTGGCGGAGATGACTTGGTAAGTAACATCCACCAATTCATAAGCCAAATCTGGTCGGATGAAGTATGCTTGAAGAAGGGAACCTCAGCATCGTTTGCCCGATTCTCAAAAAAGGATCTGAACTGCGCCAACTACAGAGGGATAAGTCTCCTCAACATCGCCTAGAAGATCCTATCCGCCGTAATATGTGAACGCCTGAACCGTTTACCAACAACCTGATCGGCCCTTATCAGTGTGGTTTTAGAGGAAAGTCCACAACCAATCAAATTTTCACACTTCGGCAGATCCTGGAAAAAAAACCCAAGAAGTCCAAATCGATACCCACCACCTATTTATCGATTTCAAAGCCGCATACGACAGCATTTATAGAGACGAACTATACAGAGCCATGTCTAGTTTTGGTATACCGCCCAAACTCGTCCGTTTGTGTAGGATGACGATAGAGAATTCTCGCTGCTCCATCAGGGTCGGAAACGACCTCACCGACGCATTCGATACCAAAAAAGGATTTAGGCCTGAAACCCAAAGCACAACCCCCAACCTGGAGGGCCAGTTCCAATTTATTAGATACCCCTAGGACACGGGGCCATCACTATCCACTACGGGATTGAGCGCTGCCGTTGGCCTTTCGGTTCATCCGCCACCATCTCTGTTCAAGGGGCCTGACCTGACCTTTAATGATCATGTTACCAGAACTTTATAGAAAATATCAATCGCTACTAGAATTCTTTATCCATTCATCAATAAAAATTCATTGCTTTCAAATGAAAATAAAATAATAATTTTTAAGGTCATTTTTCAAGCGATTTTACTTAATGGGTGCCAAGTATGGGGAGACTGTGCAAAGTGTCATATAAAAAAACTGCAAATATCGCAAAATAAAATTTTGAAATTAAATTTAATTAAATTTACCTTGGCACCACTCAACCAGAGATCTACATAATAAAGCAAATGTTGATTTGATATTCAATAGAATTGCTAAACTCAAAAGCACTTTTTTTGAACTTTGAGCTTTTGCTGATAATCTATATATATAAAAATGGATCTTGGTTTGTTCGGATGCTTAAAACTCGAAAACGACTGGACCAAATTGGATACTTCCTTCTGCGGATTTGTTCGTAATTGCTCCGCGAAGGTTTAGGAAAAAAAAGGTGGCGCTGTAGGCGGTCATTCCATTTGATAATGGCAAAACAACGTTTGACGGGCCAGCTTGTCCTTTAATAAATGCTTTGTACACAAATTAAAAAAGAATTATATGTACATTTTTTTTAACTGTCCTTTATTTAATCTTCTATTTATTTTTTCTATTGTTGTTATTGTTTAACTTACATTTAATTGGCATTTGTTTTAATTGTTATTTATTAAATTGTTATTTATTTAATTGTCATTTATTTATTTGTTATTTATTTAATTGTTATTTATTTCATTTTTTGTTAATTGTTATTTACTAAATTGTTTTTTTTTTTTTTATTATTATTATGTATTAAATATTATTGAAGTTATTTATTTATTTATTCAGTTATGTAGGTATTTATTTGTTAATTTATTTGTTAATTTATTTATTTATTTAATTTTTTTTTTCAATTAATTTATTTAATATTGCTAGTCATACCATATTTATACCCTATCCCATAGGGGGGTATATTAGTTTTGACATTAAGTTTGTAACATAGAGAAATAATTTCGAAACATATACCTCAAAGTATATGGATCGATTCAGAATCGCTAGCTGAGTCGATTAAGCCATGTCTGTCTGTCCGTCCGTCCGTCCGTCTGTGTGTCACCGATTTTTGGGCCTTAAAATTTGAGGTAGAGTGTTGAAATTTGGACTCTCTGGCCGACGAAGCAGAACAAGTGTACAAATTTTTGAAATCCACCCACTGCCACGCCCCCTTTTAGAAAAACGTAGTTTTAGGCCAAACAGTAAGGAATTTAAAAAAAGTGTTTGAGCAGCATATTTAGACAATCCTGATATCTATATTTCGTCCATACAAAATTTTTTTGCCACGCCCACCTTTTGGGGGCGTTTTTAGTAAAAAACGCTTTTGGTCCAAATTTTAAAACTTTCGAAAAAAAATTTTATGCAAATACTTCCATAATAGATCATTTTCACCTACGCCCACATTTTGGTGGCGGTTTCTTACAAAAACCTTTTGTATACCCCATCCCAAGGCATTAGCAATAGAAATACGTTGTTTTTTGTCGAACCACAAATGATTTTGATAAACTGTCTGAGCAACATATTGTGACAATGTCATTTTCTGTATTTCATCGCCATAAGGCCTATATTTTGAGGATATTAATTTTAAGGATGGGATGGGATAGGGTATTCAACGATCCGCACAGCGGATTGTAGCCTCTCATATGTTTTTACTTGTTTTTAACCTTTTTTTTAACCTTTATATTTCTTTATAAATTTTTTTTTCTCTTAATATTTGGAGTTTTAGTTTGTATTTTTCTCCAAAAAAACAATCTTATATTTGTCTCTTATAGTTATCTAATAATCTAATATATAATATTTCAGAAGAAAAGTACTTGTTATTAAATCTCTGTGTAAAATGTGCGGTAGCAAACCTATTGTAAAATTATATACAAAATAAACTATCTATCTATCTATCTTCTTCTGTCTTCCAATTTCAGCCCTTTTTCAAAGACTCTTAATATTCTCTGATGTATTTTTTGTACCCTGTAAAAATGGATGAACAGGTTATTCTTGTCCGTAGTGTTTTTCTTAAAAAGCTTTACATAAACCACTAACTTATTCCATAATTGCTATCCTAGCTCGAAAAGCTACCACAAATCCATGCTCAAAATCTGATGCCGCCGCTAAGACCCTTAATTCTGCCCCTCAAAGTAAAACAAATGAAATTTGCCCCGCTAATTTTTAAGCAGGATTTACAATTTACTAGATTAGCGTCCAAAAATCCTCTTCGCAATAAGTTAGCAAATAAATTCGTCAAACGAAAAAAACCCATCTTAACTCGTCGGCTATCCTGCGCTACAAAAGCGGATCATATTCATAATTAATGGCAGAAAGCGCAACGCAAAACTATCCCATCGTGACGAACCTTATAAACGTAAACGAAGCGCACACTGTCAAGGATCCCCTTTAAACCGATGACAACGCTAAGCCTAAGTAAAGAAAATCACTTTGCCCTGTCCTTGAACAAAGCCAACCAAATATTGCAACCAGAAAACAGCATCCTGACGATGAGGCAGAGGAAATATGGAATCGTATCCCTGAACGCCAGAAATAATGCAGGAAGACAAACTGTAATCTGAATGGAATCCAATTTGTGAGTTGTTGTTGTTGTTTTTATTCCATTTGCGTACGTTGAAGCGCCTTCAATCTTCCCGACCATGAAATGATGATAATTCGAGGATAAATGTTGCCAGAAACTGCCTCGATACGATGAGGTTGGCTTTTAGATGTCAGATGGATTGGCTACCGCGTTGCGCCTCCACCGAGTAACGACAAATGAGACACAGCTCTGACGATGGGATGCGCCATCTCAGAAAGGACATTTCTTACTCAGCCGCCTGCCATCCGAAGTGCACGTAAACAGTACCACCATTAATCAACTTGACACAATAAAGTCAACGTAACTGATGCCTCTTCGGAGCAAGGATATCAGAATGGGACTGATTATTTTCGCAGCGTCCCTCTACACTCCACACCCGATTCGGGTGATGTCATTTGTCGTCGTTGACGTCGCTGCCAGGTGGCAGATAGAGCCATATCGATTGAGTGTGTCGAATCGGGGTCTATATTGGGACAAATGCTTTCATAAAACGACATCCCCATCCGTTTCGAAGACAATTGTGAACGCTTTCCAAGCCATTGTTGTCTGTCTTTTCTGTGATTGGAGTGTTGAGTGCTTTCCCTCTTACACTTGTATGCCAGTACCAGCTGTTGTACAGAGCAGCAGTCCTGCCAAGGGACACAGAAAAAAAAACACAATTCCTTAATTAACCTGTCAATTAGATAATCATGAAAGATGAATGAGTAATGAAGCCAATTACGGACGGACCGGGCTGTATTATAAGACTTAATTTACCTGTCAAAAGGATTTAATTAAATCATAGCGAGCCTGCGACGGCACTGCACTCTGCCAGAGCGGTGCACATTTAAATGGAGACCCT
Organism: Rhingia campestris; assembly: GCA_932526625.1. NCBI lineage: Eukaryota > Metazoa > Arthropoda > Insecta > Diptera > Syrphidae > Rhingia > Rhingia campestris. The sequence continues at coordinate 147,973,888 of OW052183.1, forward strand.
CGTTGCAAGCCGCACAATTATTATTAAATGCATACCACCACCTACAAGGAGTGTTTAGGTTTTTTTTTTTTTTGCGTTGCACGCCTGTGGTTCCCATCACGGCTTCGCAGCTTAATGTCGATACGTGTCCGACATGCCAATGAAGCCGGGGTAGATAAAATTAAAAATTAATTTTGTTCACTACTGGTGGGGTCGTATTAAATAAAATTTAAGATACTCCTTTGTGGCTGAAATCGCTGACGCAAGGAGGTGCAATAAGGACTCGAAAGTGTTTAAGTAAAATTGAGGTGAACAAATTTATAAGGAGCATTTTAGGATGCAATTTGTACAGAGAAAGTGCTTTTTGTAATGGTCCTGTGGTTGAGTACTCACATCAAGTGAGGTTAAGGAGGAGAACATTGCATTAAAGAAAAATATGGCGATAGTTACCAAAAGGAGTTTATTTTCAAAATTAACATGTTTACCTAACAACGTCGAAAGAGTCTTGATCTCAGTCACTGAAATTCTAGGTACTTTTGGAACATCTAACGTTAACGTCTGTTAGCGCAGGAGGAGGCACACAATATTCACCCGAAAAAGGACAACAGAGAGAGAAGGTGAGCACCGCAAATGTCGCGAATCCTGTCGCCCCATGGTTCCGACCTGTCATCCGTCTTGGTCTCTATGTTCTCAAATATATTAGTTGGGTGACCAAAGCAAATTATCATACGGGCATAACACCTATGACAAATTGTTATTGGAATCCAAACGCTACATTTTCACTTCACGGCTTTGCTTAGTTGGCGTCTAAACGGTTTCTTTAAGAATTTTAACTGGTCATTATGCTTCCTCGATAATGACGTGGATGCTACGGCTGATGCGATAACTAACACCATTCTCCTGGGTATGAAATCCTGTATCCCTCACCGTGTAAAGAGTATCAAACCGAAGGTAAACGGGTGGTATGACTCGAGCTGTAAAGAGGTTGTTAGAGCGAAAGAGTTATGTTTTCGGTCATATAAAGCCAACCCAACTGAGGAAAACCGTTTAAAATTCAAGTGACCAGAAATGACTTCCACGACCAAAAGTTGAGGCAAAAAATTCTACTATAGTAGTTAAAACTTTTGGTCGTTTTTAAAAAACATTAAGAATTCGACCTCATCTTCCATCCCAACGCTCATTTACAATGACATTCCAGCTGTCACCTCTCTAGACAAAGCCAATCTGCTCGCTGCTCATTTTGCAGCCAATTCAACGCTGCCATATTGTACCCAGTCTCCCCCTGTACTAGAGAACGTAGAACATTCTATGGGACCAATCCACTTTCGTACTCGTACAGTCGCAAGAGTATTAATCGATCTTGACATACACAAATCGTGTGGTCCAGATGGTATCTCCCCCATAATTCTGAAGAGGTGTTCTTCAACGCTGGCAAAACCACTGCGTAAGCTTTTCATCAGTCCTATTCATCAGGACTCTTTCCGAGTCGATGGAAAACTGCATTTGTACAGCCCGTCCCCAAAAAAGGCGAATCTTCTTCTCTCTCCAACTACCGACCAATTGCACTCACCTCCCTTCTTTCTAAGGTCATGGAAACGCTGATAAACCGTCAGCTTATGAAATATCTTGAATCACGAAAACTCCTCAATGACCGACAATATGGTTTTCGTAGCAATAGGTTGTTAGGAGTCAGGGTCGGGCCACAGAGGCTTCTTCAGTGTAGGTGAGGAGGGCATGGCACGCTTGTGGTTGCTCAGCTTCAGCTCGTCGGACGGGGTAGTTCTTGCCCGCTCACCACACACCACCAGCTCGACTAACATTTGTTCGTGCCGATATATATAAGAAAAGAAAAAGAGGAAGAGAGCTAATTTAAATCGACTGCGGACGGACTAAAAATGATAGGAAAGGAAGGAAAGAAACCACTACACAAGAACTAATTCCATTACCGGTGAGAAAACTGGGAACGTATCACGAAACAAAACCGCGATTCGAAAAGCTTGCATCATAACTAATTCAATGTATGACACAAGCTTCACTCAACTCCATGGAAACGCAATCAAACCCTAATCGCTATATTATTGTTCCCTATATCCCTCACCGATAAAAGGTTCGCTAAACCTTCGAGACATGCCTGATGTTGATGGCAAGAGATGGCCATCCCGCACACAACCGAATGCTATCACCCTGGCCGAATTTGAGAGTGATAGCCCCTGGGATTCTCCCCCCAGTCAAAGACAGTCACGTCAGTAGTCAAGTCAGTTGCGTTGGATTTTGTCACGTCATGTCGATATGAAAAAGGACGGCCTTCCCTTAAACACACACACCAATTGCGCTGACTTTTTTTAGTTACACATCTCTAGTAGGATCTAGCATAAAAAGAAACATTCATACTTCATAATGTGTATGTATGCCACTTTAATTATTCAATATAAATACCCTAACTTACTCTTTACTTAAAACTAAAAGAAAATAAAAATCAAAATGAATGGTATTCAAAGAAATAAAAAAAAACTATCACGGCACTTAACACTTAACTAATAAAATTTATATGTATGTTCAATAAAACTTAAAAATCTATAACTTACGTTTCTTTTTTCTCGTCTCCCGAAGTCCTGCCGGCAGCACGTAAAGAGAGACGCCCTTGATATCGGCCAATAGGCACATCCGCGCACAAAAAAAAAATGTTCAGCACAGTATATAGATAAATCCCTAACCTTACTTAAAACTAGCGTTATAATTAAAAAAAAAAATATAAAAAAAAAAAACAAAGCTAAAATAAACTAATTCTATTGGCACTATTTCACAAATTTTTTCTGGAACTCGGCTACTTGTAGTTGCCCCTCTTGGCGGCGGCTTCAATTTAGATGCGCAGCTACACTGCGTAGTTGCAGCAGGTCCCAAAGAGCACACTTTGGACTGCTCGTGATGCAATTTTGTCGCACTCAATTATTTAATAATTTTATTAAAAATTCGTTGGAGCACTATTGGCACTATTTGGGTGAAAATCAGGGGATATTAGTAAGCGGTCGGTGTAGCGCGTTGGTCCTTAATTTGCCGTTCCTCAATGTCCGTTAAACCGCTTCTTGGCAACGGTACGGTTGAACGGAACCAATTTTCGCTGCTACCACTCGACGCCCAGTAAAATCGTCAGTACGAACACCCAAGATGCGGTGGCTACCGGAGCAAAATGCTGGTTGGTGCTAGCCCGAAAGTCTAGATATCGTGAATTTACTGATGTTAGTAGAAATTGACAATAGAAACTCGAAAAGTGAAATTACCTTTGCAGCGGATGTCGTCTCAGCTACGTCTTGAATCCCTTTTTCTGTTTTCCAACTCTTGTTATTACCAATATACTCTAATAGAGTCAATAATTATTTTTTATTTATACAAAAATCTAATTTTTCTAACTTACCCACTAAACGTTCGTAGATCTCAACGAAATTTTAAATTTGAAAAAAAAACTGTCAACAGCACTGATAACCACTCACTTTGGTAGCTAGACAATTGTGGAGGCTTCTAGTGTATTTCTTTTGTGTTAGTTTCCCCTTTCTTTGTTTAGTTAAACCTTTCCAATAAACTCCTTCTTTCCTTCTTTTTTTCCTTTGTCTCACTTTAATTGATCCCCCATAATCCTATCATTTTCCTCCTCTACTTCTCTTGATTAATCATAAATTAATACGTCCGTCCTCTTGAGTCGTTTTTTTGTTGTCATTCTTACAATCCTAGTTTGAGTCAAGTCATTGTATTCAAATATCTTATCTAGCTAAAACTATACTATAAATAAACATACTTAATTAATTCCTAAACCTAATAAAGCTTTTACCTATCACACTAATAATTCTACTAAATCTACTTTATCACCTATTACCTACACTTTATCAAATCCACCAACCTCTAAATTTATAACCTCACCTAAACATAGACATACGGAAAACTTTTTAATGTCACTAATGACAGACGGACGAAGACGTCAAAACAACAATTTCATTTCAGGTGGACGACATTAAACTAGCGATCGAGGTAAGTAAATTTTATTATTTTGTCTGTTTTTATGTGTTATTATTAATTTTTCTTTGGTTTCAGGGAATGAGGGAATGGAAAAATGTTTTGGCCTGCTGGGGTTGGGGATTATGTTCTGGCTGTCGTCCCTGTCACATACCTCAGCAGGCATCATTTGTTTACATATAAACAAAGTACATACATATTTTCGTTGCTGATGTTAAACGTATATCTCTTTTTTTTCAGATATCCCGCGCCACAAATTAATTGAGCTGGGATTTTATTCAGCTAGGATTATGTGGAATACCTGGCCACGTAACAAGGTCCACTGGTGATTTGATGTCATATCTCACCGAAAAGTGGAACCAATCAATCCACCTTGGTGGTGAAAACAAGATCGTTGCACTTGATATTTCAAAGGCATCAAGCCCTTTTGTCGAAAATGCGTGCTTTTGGTATCGATGATACTCTTCTTCAATGGACTAGAAACTACCTCTCGAAACGTTCAATTCAAGTAGTTTTGCACGGTTTCAAGTCTGCTACTCACCAAATAAATGCTAGTGCTCCCCAAGGCTCAGCTTTGTCTCCGATATTCTTTCTCATTTTTATTAATGACCTATTGGCTGCAATTTCTAATCCAATCCATTCCTTCGCTGATGACAGTACCCTCAGCTTTTCATATTCGTTCTCGAATTCACGCCCCTCACCTTCGGATGTGGAAGAAAAACGACAATATATGTTAAGTTCATTAATATCCGACCTCGACAGCATAATTAAATGGGGTAAATCTAGTAGAGTGGAATTTAATGCTTCCAAAACGCAACGCAATGCAAAACGGATGGTTGGGTGTTGTAGAACGAGGGTAGACTCTGATTGGCGTTAACTTGGCAATGCCCAGTGTTGCAACTCTGACTACACATCAAATGTGCTTATCTTTACCTCCAAGTGGTAACCATCGGGTACTGGTCTCATCCAACCGGATTTGACTTGCTTAACGATAAGTGCGAGTGTTGATAACACGACGAAAAACAGCAACACTATAACACCCTGGTGAGAATGGCACGAATGAATACCCGGCCTGCTGTCCCAGGCGAACCTAGATGAGCTGCTCTGACATATTCGGACAACAGGTTGTCTAGGAATTTCAAGGGTTAGTCAGGCCCCTTGAACAGAGATGGTGGCGGATGAACCGAAAGGCCAACGGCAGCGCTCAATCCCGTAGTGGATACTGATGGCCCCGTGTCCTAGGGGTATCTAATAAATTGGAACTGGCCCTCCAGGTTGGAATTTTTGCTTTGGGTTAACTACCCACCCACAGAAAAAAAACTTGGTTACGAAGCAACCAATAGCCTCGGAAAGGACTGATTTTATTGTTGACGACCCTGCTAAACGAAAAAAGGACAACGACGTTCGTATCTGCACCTGGAATGTGAGAACATTAAACAGGAGAGGTGCAGGCGAACAACTAGCGGAAGCCCTAAACTGCTACAAAGCAGACATTACTGCCATCCAGGAAATACGATGGGATGGGCCGGGCAAAAAGAGGATGAAAAACTCTGACATATACTACGGACCGTGTTATAGTGAGCAGAAACAGCGACTATTCGGATGCGGATTTGTTACAAGTGTCAGACTTAGGCAAGAAGTCTTATGTTTCCAAGACATTAGCGAACGCATAGTAACAATCCGCATCAAGGCCAAATTCGCCAACATAAGCCTTATATGCGCTCACGCTCCGACGGAAGAAAAAGATGATATAGCTAAGGATTGCTTCTACGAGCTCCTCGACAAAACCTATGAGCGACTACCGAAGTACGATGTTAAAATCGTGCTGGGAGATTTTAACGCAAAGGTAGAAAGAGAAGACATCTCTAGAAGTATTGTCGGAAAACAAAGCCTACACGACAACACGTCGACAACACTTCGCTACGGAACGAAACGCCACTATAGCCAGCACACGGTTTCCATACCTCGATATCCATAAGGGGACATGGCGGTCTCCAGATCAACGAACGGTCAACCAAATTGATCACATTGCGATAGATAAGAGGCACGCATCCAGTATTTTGGATGTCCGAACATTCCGAGGAGCTAACATCGACTCGGATCACTACCTTGTAGCAGCCAAGGTAAGAATGCGGATATCCACCACGCCACAACAATCCAGAAATACTGTGAAAAAATTTAATGTCGGAAGACTGCAATCGCAAGAGACCGCCAAGACCTTCGCACAACGCGTATCCCTTAACCTCTCGATTAACACCATACCACCAGCATCGAATGTCGAAGAGCAATGGCAACGATGCCAACAGGCCATTAGATCAGCCGCAACTGATGTGCTAGGTTTCTCGCGCCCACCAGCAAGAAACCCCTGGTTTGATGAGGAATGCCGACAGATGCTCGCAGCCAAGAACGAGGCCTACAAGGCTAAGCTGCAGGTGAAGACGAGAGCTGCCATTGAGCTCTATAGGCAAAGAAGAAGGGAAGAACATCGGCTTTTCAGCAAGAAGAAAAAAGAGCAAGAAAAGCGCGCGAACGAGGATATAGAGAGGTGCCACTACAGGAACGATGTTCGCAAGTTTTACCAAAGTGTAACATTCCGAGGAGCTAACATCGACTCGGATCACTACCTTGTAGCAGCCAAGGTAAGAATGCGGATATCCACCACGCCACAACAATCCAGAAATACTGTGAAAAAATTTAATGTCGGAAGACTGCAATCGCAAGAGACCGCCAAGACCTTCGCACAACGCGTATCCCTTAACCTCTCGATTAACACCATACCACCAGCATCGAATGTCGAAGAGCAATGGCAACGATGCCAACAGGCCATTAGATCAGCCGCAACTGATGTGCTAGGTTTCTCGCGCCCACCAGCAAGAAACCCCTGGTTTGATGAGGAATGCCGACAGATGCTCGCAGCCAAGAACGAGGCCTACAAGGCTAAGCTGCAGGTGAAGACGAGAGCTGCCATTGAGCTCTATAGGCAAAGAAGAAGGGAAGAACATCGGCTTTTCAGCAAGAAGAAAAAAGAGCAAGAAAAGCGCGCGAACGAGGATATAGAGAGGTGCCACTACAGGAACGATGTTCGCAAGTTTTACCAAAGTGTAAAACGTCAAAGCCAAGGATACAAGGCTCGAACAGAATCCTGTCGAGATGAACGAGGAAATATTGTATTTGAGACACAGTCGATGCTGAGGATATGGAAGAACCACTTCTGCAGACTGTTAAACGGCGATGAGGAACAACATATCGCTGTCAGGCAGAACGAACCATTCAATTGGCAACGACAGCGAAAACTGCCAACCACCCGAACTGAGTGAAGTGAGGATAGTAATATTTAAACTCAAGCTTAATAAGGCTGCCGGAAATGACGGCCTTCCCGCTGAGCTTTATAAGGCCGGCGGAGATGACTTGGTAAGTAACATCCACCAACTCATAAGCCAAATGTGGTCGGATGAAAATATGCCTGAAGAATGGGACCTCAGCATCGTTGCCCGATCCACAAAAAAAGGAGACCCTCTGAACTGCGCCAACTACAGAGGCATAAGTCTCCTCAACATCGCCTACAAGATCCTATCTGCCGTAATATGTGAACGCCTGAAACCGTTTACGAACAACCTAATTGGCCCTTATCAGTGTGGTTTTAGGCCAGGTAAGTCCACAACCGATCAAATTTTCACACTTCGGCAGATCCTGGAAAAAACTTAAGAAGTCCAAATCGATTCCCACCACCTATTCATCGATTTCAAAGCCGCATATGACAGCATTTACAGAGACGAACTGTGCAGAGCCATGTCTAGTTTTGGTATACCGCCCAAACTCGTCCGTTTGGGTGTAATGACGATAGAGAATTCTCGCTGCACCATCAGGGTCGGAAACGACCTCACCGACACATTCGATACCAAAAAAGGATTTCGGCAAGGCGATGCGCTGTCATGTGACTTTTTCAATTTGATTCTTGAGAGGATTGTGCAAAACTCCCGAGCCAACAACTCCCAACTCCCGACCGCGCACAAGTAGAAACCGACCTCAACCAACTTGGAGTGCGCAACTGGAGGCAGTTAGCTAAGGACCGGGCTAATTGGAGAGGCATGTTGGTTGAGGCCCAGGTTCATTCCGGACTGTAGCGCCACTTAAGTAAGTAAGTAAAACGCAATGCTGTCTTCTGTCATTCGAGCGAAACCAAACTTTACAGCCACTATCCATGAGTGTTACTTGCATCGTCGAAACCGAAGAATTTTCCATGCTGGACCTTCTTTGAAACGACCACATATTCGAAATGCAGCGAAATGTCTAGGTTTCCTCAATCGATGTAAGGAATACTTCACCCCTTCTGATCTGGCCTCAATACATAAAGCGTACATACGCCCCAAACCTGAGTTCAATGCCCACATATGGTCAGGTGCAGCCAAAACATCATTGCACCTACTAGATAGGATACAAAAGCGTGCGATAAAATTGATAGGAGATCCAACCATAGCAAACTCCATAGTTTCGCTCGAACATCGTAGGAATGTCTCCTGTCTTACACTCTTTTACCGCTATTACAACAACAAATGCTCTAACGAAATAGCCAGCTGCATTCCGCTTCTTCAACAATTCAACCGTAATACTCGCCGTACCACGAATGCTAATCAGTTCACCCTAAAGCCCATATTTCCTCTCCATTACAATTTACAGAAATTGAAAACCAACGCACATCGGTATAGTCCGTACTAAATCAGTTGGCCAACGGTCGATTGCGCAGAGAGAGGATTTAAGAGAAATTTAAGATATTTTAAAATAAATTTTAAGAGACCTGCGCAGTAGATTGGCCAACTGATTTGGTACGGACTATATCTCCTCTTCTCTACTCCTCTATTTCCTTAATGCCCGCGCTGTGCTTAAACACAATAAGGGTATTTGACTGGTAGAACGTTTGTTGTCAAAAGTGGCAATGTAACTTTTACCACCGAATTTTTCATTTAAAATGGTCTGCAACAGGGATCGGTGAACTCGACGATTCTCTTCAGCATTTACACCAGCGATATGATAGGTAGTCTTACTCAGGCAATTGCGTATGCGGACGATCTTATCGCGTACAGAACAGCACCTACTGTCGAGGTCATCCGAACTCTTTTGCAGCGGGACTTCGATAAGATCCAGAGATATTGTGATGACTGGAAGTTGAAAATCAACTTTCAGAAATCGGAAACTATCCTGTTTAGGACACCGTTGTCTAAGGCCTCTAGGGATACGAGAAAGAAATGGCGCAAGCTGGTGATCGTTGGACCAAACGGACATCCACTGGCGAGTAAAAGTCGAGTAAAAGTGTAGTAAAGTACCTTGGCATCTGGCTGGATCAGTATCTATATTTCGGAAGACATGTAGATGCTGCTCTGGCGAGAGCTAGGGGAGCATTTGCTGACAAGACGATTGTTTTATAGCAGCCGTCTTGACAGCAGGGTGAAGGTGATTTGCTACATGTCTCTTATCAGACCGATGATTGCCTATGGGTGCCCGGTGTGGTTCAACGTTGCCCCATCTCAAATGGAAAAGATACGGGTGTTTGAGAGGCAGTGTCTGATAAGCTGCCTTGGTCTTCACAGAACACCAGTATCTGACTACACAAAATATTATTCCAACCAGGTCCTATACAACGGGACCAACATAAACAAGATAGACAATTTTCTGGTGCAACTCATTCGGTTTCACGCGGCAAGAGCGATGACCTCGAGCAATAGTCTCATCTTTGGGGCCTTCTACCCCAATGATGAATATTTTGAAAGTGCGCGTTTAAGCGGCTTTATTCCGCCTGAAGCTTTCCTATTTTTGGATAGTCGAGGGCTGATACAGGACAGATCGGCGGTTCCGCTAATCTACCACGTCTTCCGACGAACTGTGGATAGGCGGCTCCTGTACGACCGAGACGTAGTCGCTCAGGGCGGAGGAGAGCGCCTGCGGTTCAGCAGGAGTGTGTCCGATTGGGACCGTCGGAGTAGATGGCAACAGGAAAGCCTGTTGTGGTGGCTGCAAGTTTAGTTAAAGATAGTTGACTTTAATTTTCAAATATGGCCGTCTTGCATAGTTCTAACGTTAAAGTTAAGGCTAAGTTAGGGAAAACAGTAGTGGTGGCACAAAAAAAAATACAAAATACAAAAAAAAAAAAAATATAAAAAAATGCTTGCTGTGGCTGTTCTAGTTTTTAAGTTATTTTTAAGTACCTTTAATTAGTTCTCAGTAGTTTTAGTTAGTTCATAAGTAGTTTTAATTAGTAAGTAAGTTTAAATTAAAATAAAAAAAAAATATGAAACCAAGTTTTTTTAAATGTTTCTTGGTAAACAAATAGATAAATATATAATAAATAATTTAATTAGATTTTAGGCCGAAAGGCATTAGTTTTTAAGTTGTTATTATTTAATTTAGCGTATCCGCAGAGGACGAGTAAGTTAGTTAAGTTAGTAGATAAGTAGGCTAGTTTTTCAGTAATTTTTGTCTTGCATGTAAGTTAGTTCTAAGTTATAGAAAAATAAAAATGAATTAAAAAAAAAAACAATAAGGGTATTAATAATCACTTTAGCGCGCACCAATTATAAAAAAACCAAACTGCCGTTGGCGATCGTACTGTGTGTGGCGTGGTTCTTAATAAAGATGGTAGATAGGTTGGTAGTAGTGTCGGATCAGCATGAAACCAAGTAGCACTTATGTGCCTTTTCGTTACCACGACTCGTGTGACCTTTATTATGATGGTAGTTGTGGATGTGGCGATCTGTAGATACAGCCTGGGAGTTTTAGAAAACGGATAAGATCTTGTATCCTTTTACCCCAGATGTCGCTAGGGTTGTCGAAGAATAGTTGGTCTAACGCACACAATCTGGCTCTTGCTAATGCCGGACATTTTTCTCTCATTTGTGTTCCCGTCTGCGGCATTGGGGGTTGTATGGGATCCCTAGTTTGGCCGCATGGTCTCCAATTGGCCAGTGTCCCATGCCTATCGCCACAATTCTTGCGATGTCTGGGCGGGTTCTATTCAGTAGGTCGTTTGTTCTGTTCTTCACGTAGGAAGGCCATACCTTCCTCGACAAGACGCAATTTGTTAACCTTCTCCATTTGGAGCCGCGCTTATACAGGAAGTTTGTGTGGATTTGTCCCTTAATCGCACCTAGTGGGATATGGTATGGACCCTTGCCGCAAGTGAGCCGTGTAGAGCTAAGCCTTGCCTGGCCAGATCGTCTGCATGCTCGTTTCCTTCAATATCACTGTGCTCTGGGACCCAGAGAAGTGTGACCCTGAAGCGTTCGCTACCATTTTGCCGAGTTGATGGCCTTAATAGCCGCTTTGACTATCTATGGGGATAGCAATATTTTGCTTTTTCGTAGTGTCACGCCACAGTAGCGTGCAAGCCTCTCGAATAGCCAGTAGTTCCGCCTGGAATACGCTGGCAAAATCCGGTAGGCGGTGTGATAGGTACTGACATTTTCAGTGATTCCGAGTAGACTCCGGATCCACACCACAGTTCATCTTAGATCCGTCGGTGTAGACGACCGTGTCGAAATCTTTTACTTCTTCGTTCCCCTTCCACTGAACTCTGGTAGGAAAACCTACGTTGAAGCCTTTCTTGAAGCTTAGTGTTGGTGTGATGTAGTCTGTTGGAAACGTCACCATGCCATTTGGTAATGAGTCCAGGATATTAATGTGGCCATACGGCCTTGCAGTCCAGGATCCTGACTCTTTGGGATTTACTGAGCTTGTTAAAGATGAAGGTTATGTATTTTGGCCTCTGCTATGCCCACGCCGCAGCGCCTTTACAGACGCATAGATAAGGTCATACCTCATGAGTTGAGATAGCAAATATTTGTCTATTTGGACGATTTTAATCTTCCTTCTATAGTTGCGGAAAAGCTTAAAATAGCAGGTTTAACTACAAGCGTCGAGAAACAACATTTTGTTGTCCTTGGCATAACCTATAAGCGACTATCGAAGTACGATTTTAAAATCGGGCTGGGAGATTTTAACGCAACGGTAGGAAGAGAAGTAACCTCTTTATCAATTTCAAAGCCGCATAGGACAGCATTTATAGAGACGAACTATACAGATCCATGTATAGTTTTGGTATACCGCGGTGATGCGCTGTCATGTAACTTCTTCAATTTGATTCTTGAGAAGATTGTGCAAAACTCCCGAGCCAACACCAGAGGCACAATCTTCAACAAAGTGGTGCAACACTAGCAAACGCCGACGATATTGACATCATTGGTAGGACTCAACGTGATGTCATAGCCACGTTTGCTAGCATAGAGAAGGAAGCGGCAAAAATGGGGTTACCGGTAAATGAGGGTAAGACTAAATATATGCTGTCAACACGAAAGGACACACAACATCGACGAATTGGACAGAACGTCACCATTGACAGATATAATTTTGAGGTATTACGGGATTGTCTACCTCGGCTCCGCTATTAACTCTGACAACAACATCTTGTCAGAAATTAAACGAAGAATTACTCTTGGCAACCGCTGCTTCTATTGGCTAAGAAGACTGTTCGTTAATCTGGGGACCGCCATGTCCCCTTATGGATATCGAGGTGAGGCAACCGTGCGCTGGCTATAGTGGCATTTCGTTCCGTAGCGAAGGCAATTAGCCTAAACCGTTACCAGACGTGTTGTCGTGTAGGCTATATTTTCCAACAATACTGCTAAAGATGTCTTCTCTTCCATCCTTTACGTTAAAATCTCCCAGCCCGATTATAACATCGTACTTTGGTAGTCGCTCATAGGTTTTGTCAAGGAGCTCCTAGGAACAATCCTTAGTTATATCACCTTTTTCCTCCGTCGGAGCATGAGCGCATACAAGGCTTATGTCGGCGAATTTGGCCTTGATCCGGATTGTGACAATGCGTTCGCTAATGTCTTGGAAACATAAGACTTCTTGCCTAAGTCTAGCACTTATAACAAATCCGCATCCGAATAGTCGCTGTTTCTGCTCACTACAACACGGTCCATAGTAGGTGTCACAGTTTTTCATCCTCTTTTTGGACCCATCCCATAGTATTTCCTGGATGGCAGTAATGTCTGATTTGTAGCAGTTTAGGACTTCCGCTAGTTGTTCGCCTGCACCTCTCCTAATGTTCTCACATTCCAGGTGCAGATACGAACGTCGTTGTCCTTTTTTCGTTTAGCAGGGTTGTCAACAGCAATATCAGTCCTCTCCGAGGCTATTGGATGCTTCGTAACAATTGTTTTGAGCATGACAGTTTGTGGAATCGTAGATACTCATTATTGACATTTAAAAAAAAAAATATTTATATTCCAAAAAAACTGTAATTGTATGCTTACAAAGGAGAATCGTAGCTTGTAGTTATTTTTACTTTATGTCGATGTGTTTTATTGTGCAGCACACATCTACAACAATCATCCGCAGATAAAGGCTTGGAATTTATTTTTATTGGTAACTCGCTCATACTCATCCTTGTCGGCGCTACGGGTATACCGCTTCTCATCGGGCGATACATTTTTGCATATAAAATCGTTCAATGCGCAAACATTTTATTGGGAGCTTTCAATTTGTGCACAAAACAATTAATTATCCCTGAGACCGGGATAAGGATACGTTATGTATGTACGTAAGTGTGCCCGTGCATATATCTGAATGAATCCACATTGTGATTGGGATATTTCTGTTGATTTGGTATGCGGATTTCATTTTGCCTGAAACTCACAGGAAGATGGCGAAAAAAAAGAAATAATTACGAGGATAACATTTTGGGTATTTTTTTTTTGTTCAGTACGTTTATTCGTCCTTTTCGGCGTTGTCGGAATTTTTTGGTTTTTTGTTCATCGATGGATGGATAAAAATCCAATGGCAAACATTGCAAAAGGATTCGATTTATGGGACGATGAGCATGGATGTGGCGAGAGGAAAGGCCATGCATATTGAAATCCGGTGAAAATAAATTTCGAATTGCAGATGGCGTTGATGTGAGCAAATATTGGAATAGTGTTGCAGGAGGAGAATGCGAGAAATTCTTTAGGGATGAATGCAATTTTTTTTTATTTTTTGTTTGTGTCCACTGTATGTTTGTTTGTTTGTATGTTCGTTGCTTACCGCAGTTATTGTCATACGGATTTTTTTGTTGTTATTTCAAGTAAAACATCGTTTACGGTTGGTGCTGAAAATGAGCAGTGGTTTTTGTGGACACTGTTTGTGTGGATTGAGGAGAATAATGATGCCAATGTGGTTTTGAATAAATTTACGATAATGGGTATGATGGTGGGCTTGTAAGACCCTCACGGAGAGTAATCCGTAAAATGTTTTACAAAATCTATTCAAAATATTGAAAGTAGCACAACTCTCGAATTTGTGTCACTTTATTACTTTCTGGGCCCGAGGAGAAAATGTTGGAAATTAATCTGTTATAAGGACTCGCTTATGTAAGTTTTTTGAGATTTTTGGAGACCGGGCGGATCTTAAAAAATTGGAGTGTTCAAGATCAGGGGTGGAATCGGCTAAGGTGATAGTTGATTGTCGCTTTGTTGATTGTCGTTTTTGATTATCAACTCTTCTTTGCTCTGCGTAAAGCGATCACAAAAAAATGATTTGGAACGTCACTTCCTTGCCGACGCTGTCATTCCGAGCAGCTGATAGGTACAATTTTATTCGGTGTTTATATTGTGAAAAATGTAAGTCAACTCAGCATACTAAAATGTCAACAAAATACAATAAATTTGCATTTTTTTAATGACTGCAGCAGTATTTTCAGCCACCGTACTTTGACCCATTGGTGCAGTCCAATCAGCCCCAACTTGTTGAAGTTTCAAGACATTTGCTTTATTCCTCAGGTTTCTTCTTATCAGTTGGAAATCTTTGTAATTATTTTCTTCATTTTCCTCTATGTTTGAGTAGAAAAGTTCCAATGAAGTAAACATTGCACTTCACGAATTTTCACTTCCACTAAAAGTTTTTTATTTTAATTTATTCAATATTTTCTTTTATCACTAAATTATTTAATTTATTTGGTGTAGAAGATTTCCCTGCAGCTTCTACCTATGAAAATGAAACAAATGTATGAAAGCGACACCTAAATAGCTGTCGCATGAAATTGATAGCAAAAAAGCGATTGTCAATTTGATAATCACCTTACGTGGAGGTAAAGCGATGATTTTGATTGTCAACTATCAACTATCACCTTAGCCGATACCGCCCCTGGTCTTATTTGAGCCATATAATGAAGGAGAAGTTGGGCTCGTGTAAAATATTTGCAAAGGCAACTGAGTTCACGAGCTGCGGGCTCTGCAAAAGAGGTCACATATCATTGCCCCATTCTATACAAAGTTTGAAGTCTGCATGGATTTTCTATTTTTGGTTCATACCTGCGTATTCTTCCAGTTGACGTATAATATTTGCATACAAGCATTTTCATCTAGCTGAGCCTACCAATTCCGACTCGTAGTCAACGTGTATCGACCATTAAGTACCTAGAATCTTGAGCGCAGTTTAAAAAGACTTTGCTGCAGCTTACGGGGAGAAGACCTTTCTTTTTTTCCAAACATTATGGCAACGTGACCTTCTTAGTTGCAATTAGGCTGACATGAGTTAACATCCTAAATGAGCTACTATAACATGTAGTTGATATTTCAGGGTTTAGTCAAGCACTTTGAAAAGAGATAGTGGCGGATAAGTTGAAAAACCAATGGGAATGCCTAATTCCGTGGTGGATACTGACGGTCGGAGTTCAAATGAGTGCAAGTAGGAGATTGTTCTTCGGGTAAACTACCCGCAATTAAATTATAACAGAAAAAGTACAGTAAAACCACTAGCAGCATCTCTATACAAAGTAGAAGTTAATGCCATTCAGGAAATACGATTGGATATGGCTGAAAAGAGTTCTCTAAGGAACTGTGAGATTTAATATTTTCCGTGTTATACTGAGCGGTGGACAAATGGGAGGCAATGCGATTCTATGAAGCCTTGAGTTTTCATATAGCCTGTGCTTACCACCTCTGACTCTCGGCAATCCCATGGATACCACTGATGACCAAACCTGACCAAACCTGTGTAAATCTCAAACCCTGTGTAAAATCTTGGCGGCATCAAATGCGAGCGGGGTGAACATTTGTACTCACACTAATGCACATCCCAACTAACAATTTCGCTTCGATAAAGTACTATCGAAGTTATTTCCCCTCCAGCAATATTACTTGTAGGAAGTCTTATGAAAAACATTTGGCGCACTTTTAGGAAGCTATTTCTTCTTCTATAAGACTTCTTTAAATACTTCTAATAAGCCTTAAAGAAATAACTTTGTTTGCTTATAAAAGGCCATACAGAAGCAAATTATAGACTTCGCAAAAGGTCATTCCGAAAATATTTGCAAGCCTTATCGAAGTTGAAAACTAATATTATTTTTTATTATTTTCTTATATTATTTACTTTTATTAATTTCAATTTCAATCTCTTATAATTATTAAAACCCATTTTGTTATTATGAAAGTATGAAATTCAATGCAATTAATTATATTAAAAACTCTCATCTTACTGGGATTCGAACTCGCATTCTTTCGCACGGTAGTCCAACACGCTTTCCACTAGGCTGTACTCTCGAACATGAAAGACGAGTAAATGCAAAGCAGTACTTGAATCGTGTTGACTCATTCTTTGGTAGGTTATCGATCTTTTCACCTTTTTTCCAATCTTTACACCTTGTCCTTTAAGCCTTCATTTGTAAGCTCAATACATGCAATGCTTCGGATTAACATGTGCGAAGTTCTACGGAAACATCTTAACTTGAAGTACATGTACACACATCTCTGGAAGCTAAAAAACAACCTTAGAGAAGTTACGCCATCATAATTTGTAATAGCATAGCTAGGTGGGATTAATCGGAAAGGTGGTGGTTGACCTATGTCCCTTGGCAGCAGTAGGCACGCTTGCGATCGCACGGCTTTAGCTCGACGGTGGGGTGGGATCTTGCTGCCTCCCTATGCATACAAAAAAATCGTGCCTGGTGATGGGATATTCATAGTGAATAACAAAACAAAAGGTTTTGAGAGAAAGAGAGACGTTCACAGTTTGAAGAAAATTTATAAATGGTAGTTGAAAATGAAAGGAGTTGGATAACCGAACTGAACCCGCCCCTTTGCAAATGGAAGCATTACTTTCGCACCATTGTACCTTGACTACTCGCATCCATTTTGTATTGTGTGATGAGTAGTCATACCCCTATATCCTGTTAGTTTAGCAATACTTCATTTTAATTAAAATCTCACACGTGAAGTGATTTGGATGATACATTTTATTAAGGTTCAAAATGGCGTTTTATATGGTCTATTTTTGTTGTTAATTACACTGTCTTTTTACAGATTTTAATGGCTTATCTATCTAATGATGAAATCATCTGGGTAAGATGCCTTATGAAGCGTGGGTCGATCGCGTACAAGTGTTGCGGCGGCTTGTCACGTGTTATTCTCCCTCAGATCATATGGGCATAACAAAAGTATTGCGGACGTTCTCGTTAAGCTGTTAAGTCTTTTAATGCACATACGAATGTGGCAAATTGCGGACTAATATATAATGCTTTAACGGCTGCTATATCTGGGAATACTCGGGGTTATTAATTTATTTGGATCCTCATCGTTGATTACATACCTTCAATTGCTTTCCCAATGAAATGCTAATAAATGTTAAATGTGGTTGAAGGCCTAGATTGTATGGTATTCAGTCCTTTTCTTTCTGGTGGCTTAGTTAATAAAAACGCTCCTAGTATATTATAGGTGGTTTTACTTTTTTGTAGGCAAACTTTAATTGTACTAAATGCCTTACCTTGTAAAAATAAGGGTATGGTATATAACCAAAGGAAAATGTGGAGGTTTGTCGATAAGCTTCTTTGAGCACACTTTATCACAATCGCTGACCACCAGAAAAGAAATTGGCTTTCAATTGCGCTTTAGCAAAATGGTTACTTTTCCACAACTTCTTTTACTAAGCTTGTAGTTCAGTGGTACACTTACCGAAGCATGCGGCTGTGTTCCAGAGGTTATTGAGTTTAAACACCAGTTACACTTGCTACTAAGCGACAATACTCGAGTGAAAATATAATGGTGTTTCAGCTTTTTATTTTTACTTTATATTAGAGGTGTACGCTACAAATTTCGGTTATGCTTGTGAATTTTCCTGCATAATGTCTTAAACAAGCTTCTACCCAAACAATCGACTGCCAAAATGCTCAACCTCCGTGCACAAGTACTATAAAAGGCCTATAGAAATAATTACTTACTGGGAATTAAATATTTGTACCTTATAGAAGAATAATTGTTAGTTGGGATATTCCATTTCCAGATGGCAGCGGAATGTCTCCCATAATGGGTCAACGGTGGCGTCTACAGTCAAAGTCTATCCCCTGGAACAGAGATCGTGGTAGGTGAGGCGAAAGGCCAACGACAGCGCTCAATCCCGTAGTGGATTCTGATGGCCCCGTGTCCTAGGCGTATCTAATAAATTGGAACTGGACTTCCAGGTTAGGGTTGTGCTATTGTTTAACTTCTCTCTCAAGCAAAATAAAATTATTATTACGAATCGACCAAGAATATCGGATAGAACTGATTTTATTGTTGACGACATGCTGAACTTAAAACGACGTTTTGTATCTGCACCTAGTATATGAAATCATTAAAAAGGTGAGGTGAAGCCGAACAATTAGCGGAGCCCTAAGCTACTACAAAACAGACGTCACTGCCATCCAGGAAATTCAATGCAATGTGGCTTGCAAGTGAATGGAAATCTGTGACATCAACTGAGGACCGTGTTATAGTGAGCAGAAACAGAGGATGTGGATTTGTGTTTTCATGGTATTAGCGAATGCATTTTAACAATCCAAATCAAGGCAAAATTCGTCAACATACTCCTATATGGTCTCACGCTCCGAAGGCGCAAAAAGATAATAAAGCGAAAGACTGCTTCTACGAGCTCCTGCATAAAACTTATGAGTGACAACCGAATAACGATGTTTAACACAGAGGTAGAAAGGGAAAAAACCTTAGCACACGGTTTCCTCCCTTCATAAGGGGACATGGTGGTCTCCAGATCACGAACGGTCAATCAAATTGATCACATTCCGATAGAAAAACGGCTCACACCCAGTATGTTCTAACATTCTGAGGGGCTAACATAGACTAGGACCATACCCCAGTATGTTATGTCGAAGAACAATAAGTTGTCAACAATCATTAGAGGAGAAACTGGTTTGATGGGAATGCCTTGATATGCTCGCAGCCAAGAACATCGCCTACAAGTCTAAACTGCAGGTAAAGACGAGGACTGAGATCTACAGCCAAAGATCTAGGACGAACACAAGATTTTCAGAAAGAACAATATATATAGAGGTGCCACTCCAGGAATTATGTTCGCATGTTTTACCAAAGTGTAAAACGTCAAAGTCTGGGATACAACGATCGAACAGAATCCTGTCGAGATGAATAAGGAAATATCGTAGTTGAGACACAATCGATTCTAAGGATATGGAGGAACCACTTCTCCAGACTGTAAAAACGGTGACGACGAACAATCTCCCACTGTCAGGAAGAAAGGACGATTCAGTATTAGCGATGACAGCGAAAACAACCAACCACCGGACCTAAGTGAAGTGAGTATTGCAATATCTAAACTTAAGCTTAGAAAAGTTGCCGGAAATGTTGGCATTCCCTCCGAGTTGTATAAAGCCGGAGGAGATTCACCCACTCATAAATTCGGTCTGATAAAAGTATGACTGAAGAATGGAGCCTCAGCATCGTTTGCCCGATCCACAAAAAAAGGAGACCCTCTGAATTGCGCCAACTGTAGTGTTGTAAGTCTCCTTAATATAGTCTACAAGATCCTACCTGCAAAAAACCGTTTACCAACAACATGATAGGCCATTATCAGTGTGGTTTTAGACCAGAAAAGTCCAGAACTGATCAAATAATCACATTTCAGCAGATCATGTAAAACCCTAGGAAATCCCAATCGATTCCCATTACCTATTCATCGATTTCAAAGCCGCATACGACAGCATTTATAGAGACGAACTATACAGAGCCATGTTAAGTTTTGATATACCGCCAAAACTAGTTCGTCTGTGCAGGATGACGATGGTGAATTCTCGTAGCTTCAGCTGGTACGAAAACGATCTCACCTGGGGGAGATGCCCGATGACTGGACTATCCATATGCCCCATCTACAAAAAAGGCGATCCTATGTCCTGCAAGAACTTTCGAGGCATATCCCTGCTTAATGTCGCATACAAGATCCTATCAAACGTTTTGTGAAAACGCCTGAAACCGTTCTGCAACACACTAATTGACACGTACCAGTGTGGCTTCCGGCCCGGCAGATCGATTATAGACCAAATTTTCACACGGAGTCAAATCCTGGAAAAGACCAACGAATTTCAAGTCGAAACTCACCACCTAACCATCGACTTCAAAGCTGCGTAGGATAGCATACATCGTCAGGAGCTCTATATGGCGATAGCCGAATTCGGAATCCCGGAAAAAATGATTCAGCTGTGTCGCGTGACGCTGGAAAACACGTGCTGCAACGTGTAGTCTGTTAATAGTTCTTCCGAACTATTCCAAACATGCACCGGATTTTGGCAACGAGACGTGCTATCATGCGAATTCATCAATCCCGTACTGGAGCAGATAGTGCACAGGACAGGTGTCAACAAGCTGCTGGGCTATGCGGACGATATTGACATCATCGGTCGCTCCCAGCGTGCCGTGATAAAAGCGTTCACGGCGATTGAAGAATAGCGAAATCCGTTGGCCTTGAAGTAAATGATGACAAGACTAAGTACATGCTATCAACAAACAAACAAGCATCTGTTCACCGCCTAGGACAAAACGTCACTATTGACAGCAACAATTTCGATGTAGTTAAGAAGTTCACCTACCTCGGAGTAAACATAAACTCCACTAACGATACCCTAGTGGAGATCCGGCGAAGAA
Organism: Rhingia campestris; assembly: GCA_932526625.1. Lineage (NCBI taxonomy): Eukaryota > Metazoa > Arthropoda > Insecta > Diptera > Syrphidae > Rhingia > Rhingia campestris. Next base: position 147,994,827 of record OW052183.1, read on the forward strand.
TTACCCCTAGGAAACCGTTGCTACTTCGGTTTGGCGAAACAACTGGGTTCAAAACTCCTAACTCGAAGGGCGAAATGTGTGATCTACAAAACCCTTATCCTGCCAGTTCTGCTTCATGGCGCCTTAGTCTTAGTTCCATTAAGAGTACCAGGAGTACCGCTGCAACAAGTTTCACTGTGCTCGATGATAACATTTGGTGCACAATGATCTCGGGGGTTGGAGTTTTTTCTGATTTTCGACCCTAGTTCTGTTCGCTTAATATGAAAGCGTGGGCGCTACTGGCGCAATGAGAACCACGCCAACAGCGGGACTGGAAACCATCCTTAACCTGCTACCGCTAGACCTTTACATGCAAGAAACTGCAGCCAAAAGTGCTCTAAGAATCAGCCAGCTCAACTGCTGGAAATCGAACTCAGGAGGACATGCCCAAATTCTACACAGATATCTGGGCTCAGCTGTATCCTCTGACTACATGCTGCCTCACCATGACTTTCAAAGACTATTCTCCTGTTTCAAAAATTCTTCTATTCAAAAATGGATGTAGGCGTTGGAGCTGGAGTGTTTTCAGAATCACTTAAGCTAAACAGCACCTTTCGTCTCCCTGAGCACAGCAGTGTCTTCCAAGCCGAAATATTGGCAGTAGCAGAGGCAGCCAAAGCGACCTCAATGCTGACGATACCACCAGATGATATCACCATCTTTATTGACAGTCAGGCTGCAATAAAAGCTATCTCTGCTGTCGAAATAAAATCTCGGCTTGTGAAACGTTGTCGTGAAAAGCTAAAGGTTCTTGGCGTCCAACATAATGTTAAGCTCTGCTGGGTCCCCGGACACAGAGGCATACAGGGCAATGAAATTGCTGACGAACTGGCAAGAAAAGGATCTGCCTCCAACACTGACCAAGCAGACCAGTCTGTCAAACCACCACTATGCGACCTCAAATCTCAGGTGGGACAGAAAACACTGATCGCTGCCAAAAACAGGTGGAACTCCCTTCCCACATGTGAAACTTCCAAAAGGATGTGGCCTGAGTATGACAAAGCCAGAACCCATAAACTGCTTCGTAGAAACAGGAAATCTGTCTCTACTTTAGTTGGGATTCTTACTGGACACAACTTACTAAAAAGCCACAAACTGAAAATGCATCTCATAGATGATGACCTCTGTAGAGGCTGCGGTGATGAAGAAATACACGAGGACACCCTCCACTTTCTGTGCCACTGCCCAGGCCTCAGCCAATTAAGAATGAGAACCTTAGGAAAATACTTTTTCCATGACCTCACGGATCTATCCGAAATCCCTCTCCCTAATCTTTTCAGGTTTGCATCAACATCTGGATGGCTAGAAAGAGACTAACAACAATGGACAGTAACGGGACAATGAATGAACCAACCACATAAGTGGACCCCCAACGGGCATCATAATGGGTCTATATTGACCTGAGTGCGATGAGGGAGGACACACACCGCCTGCCTCATCAACCCACCAACCTAACCTATGGGCAGTGAAAAAATACATGTTTTACATCTTCTCGGACCTCGCCGCAGTTTAAGTAGTGAGGTGATTACTTGAGCCCATATTTGTGTAAACATCCTCGAAAGCTGCCATGCCTAGATAGAAATCTTTTTCTCCGTATTTTCGGTCCATTAATGCATATCCTGTAGAAATCTATATGTATGTCCATCTTCCCTTCGAAGATCGGTTCCATCTCTACTGCCATACACGTTTTTCTTCCAGCTTTGACATGTAACTTCAAGGTGTTCCTTGTATGTAAGCCTTGCATTCATCATCACACCTAGGTATCTTATAACTGGTCTACATGTTATAATATTTTCGCCAACCTTAACGGTGACTGTTTTTATTTCTTGTGGATGCTTACAAGTACTGCCTCTGTTTTGTGTTTGGCTAGCTGTAACCCGACTGTTGCCATCTAACTTCTTAATTTTCGAATACATTCGATTCCTTTACTCTCTAGTTCATCTAGGTGTTATGCAACCATAACGATTGCAAGCCAACACTATCACTTTCGTCTCCCCCGGAGCCTTGACTTATCTACTCAGATCTGTTAGCCAGGTGGGTGTGCTGGCGAAAATATTGAATTGCAATAGGGACGGTGTCACCACGCATATTTGGTCATGGTCCATGCCAAATTTTGCTTTTAGTAAGATCCTAATCAAGACTGGTCCACACGTTGGTTTTTGGTGACTGAACTTTAATTTTCGACACAGGAGATCTTTAGGCATGTCAACCTGGTCATTCATTGAAATAAACGCCTACATTTTCACCTCACACACAATTACACGAAGTGTTACTATGAAATCGGCATGTCAAAAACATTATTCCTACCATGTCTCGATTCCTCCTCTCTGGGAACACGGAGTCTTACTTACTTACTTACTTTAGTGGCGCTACAGTCCGGGATGAACCTGGGCCTCAACCAACATGCCTCTCCAATTAGCCCGGTCCTTAGCTAAATGCCTCCAGTTGCGCACTCCAAGCTGGTTGAGGTCGGTTTCTACTTGTGCGCGCCACTTAAGGCGAGGTCTTCCTCTACTGCGTCCGACGTCTGGCTGGGAATCGAAGACTCTGCTAGCCGGAGTATTGGTGTCCATTCTTTCTACATGTCCTAGTCATCTTTAACGTCCAATGCGGAGTTTTTTTTGACTAGGGGTATGTCGCTGTACAACTCGTATAGTCCGTGGTTGAATCTTCGTCTCCAAAGCCCGTCAACGCCAACGGGACCGAAGATTTTCCGAAGAATTTTTCTCTCGAATCGACCAAGGATTTCTGCAACCGCTTTTGATACGGTCCATGCTTCAGGGCCGTAGAGCAGGACTGGGATGATCAGGGTCTTATATTGGATCTCCTTAGTAGTTCGAGTGAGGGCTTTACTTCGAAATTGCCTTCTTAGTCCGAAGAAACAGCGATTAGCAAGAGTAATTCTTCGTTTGATTTCTGACGAGATGTTGTTGTCAGAGTTAATAGCGGAGCCGAGGTAGACAAAGTCCCGTACTACCTAAAAGTAATATCTGTCAATGGTGACGTTCTGTCCAATTCGTCAATGTTGTGTGTCCTTTCGTGTTGACAGCATATACTTAGTCTTACCCTCATTTACAGCTAAACCCATTTTCGCCGCTTCCTTCTCTATACTAGCAAACGTGGCTATGACATCACGTTGAGTCCTACCAATGATGTCAATATAGTCGGCGTATGCTAGTAGTTGCACCGATTTTTGAAAAATTGTGTTGGCTCGGGAATTTTGCACAATCCTCTCAAGAATGAAATTGAAAAAGTCACATGACAGTGCATCGCCTAGCCTAAATCCTTTTTTGGTATCGAATGTGTCGGTGAGGTCGTTTCCGACCCTGATGGTGCAGCGAGAATTCTCCATCGTCGTTCTACACAAACGGACGACATGGCTCTGTATAGTTCGTCTCTATAAATGCTGTCGTATGCGGCTTTGAAATTGATAAATAGGTGGTGGGTATCGATTTGGACTTCTTGGGTTTTTTCCAGGATCTGCCGAAGTGTGAAAATTTGATCGATTGTGGACTTTCCTGGCCTAAAACCACACTGATAAGGGCCGATCAGGTTGTTGGTACACGGTTTCAGGCGTTCACATATTACGGCAGATAGGATCTTGAAGGCGATGTTGAGCGGATTTGTGCCTCTGTAGTTGGCGCAGTTCAGAGTGTCTCCTTTTTTTGTGGATCGGGCAAACGATGCTGAGGTTCCATTCTTCAGGCATGCTTTCATCCGACCAGATTTGACTTATGAGTTGGTGGATGTTACTAAAAAAGTCATCTCCGCCAGCTTTCTAAAGCCCAGCGGGAAGGCCGTCATTTCCGGCGGCCTTATTAAGCTTCAGTTTAGATACTGCTCTCGTCACTTCATTTAGGTCGGGTGGTTGGCAGTTTTCGCTGTCGTTGCCAATATTAAATGGTTCGTTCTGCCTGACCGCGGAATGTTGTTCGTTATCGCCGTTTAACAGTCTGCAGAAGTGGTTCTTCCATATCCTCAGCATCGACTGTGTCTCAACTACGATATTTCCTTGTTCATCTCGACAGGATTCTGTCCGAGCCTTGTAGCCTTGGCTTTGACGTTTTACACTTTGTAAAATTTGCGAAAGTCGTTCCTGGAGTGGCACCTCTCTGTATCCTCGATCGCGCGCTCTTCTTGCTCTTTTTTCTTCTTTCTGAAAAGCTGATGTTCTTCCCTTCTTCTTTGCCTATAGAGCTCAATGGCAGCTCTCGTCTTCACCTGCAGCTTAGCCTTGTAGGTCTCGTTCTTGGCTGCGAGCATTTGTCGGCATTCCTCATCAAACCAGGGGTTTCTTGCTGGTGGCCGCGAGAAACCTAGCACATCAGTTGCTATTGTTCTTCGATATAAGATGCTGGTGGTGTGTTGTGAGTCGAGAGGTCAAGGGATACGCGTTGCGCGAAGGTCTTGGCGGTCTCTGGCGATTGCAGTCTTTCGACATTCAATTTTTTCACAGTATTTCTGTTTTTTTGTTGCGTGGTGGATACCGCATCCTTACCTTGGCTACAACAAGGTAGTGGTCCGAGTCGATGTTAGCCCCTCGGAATGTTCGGACATCCAAAATACTGGATGCGTGCCTCTTGTCTATCGCAATGTGATCAATTTGGTTGACTGTTCGTTGATCTGGAGACCGCCATAGCGAAGTCAATTAGCCTAAGTCCGTTACCAGACGCGTTGTCGTGTAGGCTATATGTTCCGACAATACTGCAAAAGATGTCTTCTCTTCCTGCCTATGCGTTAAAATCTCCCAGCACCATTTTAACATCGTACTTTGGCAGTCGCTCATAGGTTTTGTCGAGGAGCTCGTAGAAGCAGTCCTTAGTTATATCATCTTTTTCCTCCGTCGGAGCATGAGCGAATATAAGGCTAATGTTGGCGAATTTGACCTTGATGCGGATTGTTACAATGCGTTCGCTAATGTCTTGAAAACATAAGACTTCTTGCCTAGGTCTGGCACCTATAACAAATCCGCATCCAAATAGTCGCTGTTTCTGCTCACTATAACACGGTCCATAGTAGATGTCACAGTTTTTCATCCTCTTTTTGCCCAGCCCATCCCATCGTATTTCCTGGATGGCAGTAATGTCTGCTTTGTGGCAGTTTAGGGCTTCCGCTAGTTGTTCGCCTGCACCTCTCCTAATGTTCTCACATTCCAGGTGCAGATACGAACGTCGTTGTCCTTTTTTCGTTTAGCAGGGTCGTCAGCAATAATATCAGTCCTTTCCGAGGCTATTGGTTGCTTCGTAATATTTTTTCCGTGGATGAGTAGTTAACCCAAAGCACAACTCCCAACCTGGAGGGCCAGGCCCTTGTTTTGACCCTACGACAGCGGGCCGGAAAGAATACCGATGTCAGTAGCCCATTTTGGGGTATGAGCGCTGCCGTTAACCCATTGAGTGCTCCTCCGCCACCAACTCTTTTCCAATACCCTGGCTCAGTTTTGGAAATCCCTATAGACCTGGTGTTCAAATATGTCGAAGCAGCTCATATAGGGATATCACTACCAGTTCGATAAAACTGGAGCTGTAGGTGCCACCGTTGACTCCATCTAGGGAATTCCTCCGCTGTCGCCTGAAGATGTGCCTTAGTGAGAGGACACTCCTCCCCCCTCTCTCTTTGCTGCCTCCAACGACATTCCACAGGGGTTTAATACTCCATCTCCATTCGTGGTCCTAGGCACCCACCAGTCACCAGCGTGGAGGTGAGAGTGGGAGTTGATAGTGAGAGGCTAGAGTGAGAACGCTTGTGTCTCATATAATCGCATCACTATCCTTAAGCACCAGCACACGGATCAAGTCAACTGATCGAAATACATATCACAAAAGCCAATCTCATCCAACTGCCCACTTAACAAGTTCGATTAAATACCAACCAAAGTAGGCAACTGCGATGTCATTGTGGACATCCATCCATCCAACAAGACAGTATCTCATCCCAAAGAAGAAAAGAAAAACCAAATTGACGCGGTAATTTCAAAAGTCATCGATTGAATTGATATGCCTGCTCCTGCAATTTGCAATTCGCTGTCATGCCACTCCAATTAACTGATGTGTACTCGTTGGTTTTTTTTTTTGCTCGTTCTCTCCATTGCAGAGTGTTTGAGTTTGACAGCCACCCCGTCCCGCTCCAGGCAATACGTGGCGTATTCTTCATCCTTACACATATATAGGGACAGATGAAAAAAAAAATCTCCATTTTATTCCTATCGCCTTTTTGCGATCTGCAATTTCCGTCAATCAATGGTGAATGGTGGCGTCGAAAACGTGGCTTTTCTCGCACCCTAAATGGCTCGGCTCATAATACCAGCACTCTAGCAACAGCAAAGACTGCAACCACACTCAGTGCCAGGATTGGAATGTTAGCCTGTAATTTAAGTGAATACTGATTGGCTACAGATTGAGGGCGAATGACGTGAATTGGACGTTGTGGCATGTGCGGCTGATAATTGCCCTCATTTATCAAATAGGATTTATGTGTGCCTTGCAAAACCATTCACTGGCTATTTCTCATCAGAAAATAAAATTTAATAGTTACCTATACCCGTCAATGGTAATCCTGTGATGTCATTACATACGCGGATAGAAAATCCTAACAAAATGTGTTATCAGAATGAGATACATAATAACAATAATCACAACACTTGTAGGCAAATCGATTTAGTTGGCCTCGTTTATAGACGAATATGATGCAAGGCGGTTCGCAATCCGCCTACGGAGCAATGCACGTGGTGATATCGTGAATAGCTTTTACCATCAATTCAGCGGTAATAACCCGTAAAAATGTATTGAAGAAGGAAAGAACAAAAAAAAAACGCCACAGTACAGGATGTCCTTGTCCATGTGCGATGGTGGAAATAACCATGTATTAGAGCACTGGCAACAGAGGACCGACAACGCCTACTGCATTCAATAATATGGTGAATATCGTTCAAGGATTACACTGATAGCGATATTATCTTTGAATGGAATCCCAGCACAAGCCAAGGCTATGCGACGTGAACCCTATCATTATGGAATGTTTTGGCTTTGGATTCTATTCACTTGGTTGTTCCTAGATGAAATATAGATTTCTGGGATCGTTGTAGAAGTGGAAAGGGAGTTTTTCTGGCATCAGTAGCATAATCTTTACCAATACAATTCATCCCTTTTTTGTTTTGAAACCAGTCTTTCAGGTAAAGCGAACTTATAATGCAGAATAATTAACGCCCTGAGATTTTTTCAGATAATGGTTTACCCATCTTGAATTAGTGAAGCTGAATATTACAGGACATATGTCTCCATGAAACACTTTTTTACGTGGTTCATATTTAAATGGCCCCACTGCACCTTGTGGATCGCACGTATAGTCCGTACCAAATCATTTGGCCAACGGTCGATTGCGCAGAGAGAGGATTTAAGAGAAATTTAAGATATTTTGAAATAAATTTTAAGAGACCTGCGCAGTAGAATGGCCAACTGATTTGGTACGGCCTATAACGGATGAGTTCCTACATAATCTATGAATCTGCCTAAAAATGTGGTATCTGTTCTGTTCATGAAAAGGAGGAATGATCTTCTAAAGGGTCTTTCATCTTCCACGCTTTCTATCTTCAAATTTAAATGAAACAAAGTGTGTGTGCGATATCCTCGAATTTTTTTAATTCGTTTGAAAGGCCTATCAATTACTTACATACTTAAGTAGCGCTACAGTCCAGAATGAACCATCGGCCACAACCAACATGCCTCTACATTAGCCCGATCCTTAGCTAACTGCCTCCAGTTGCGCACTCCAAGTTGGTTGAAGTCGGTTTCTACTTGTGCGCGCCACTTAAGGCGAGGTCTTCTTCTACTGCGTCTGACGTCTGGCTGGGAATCAAAGGCTCTGCGAGCCGGAGTGTTGGTGTCAATTCGTTCTAAATGTCCTAGCCATCTTAACCGTCCAATGCGTAGTTTTTTTTTTACTAGAGTATGTCGCTGCACAGCTCGTATAGTTCGTGGTTGAATCTTCGTCTCCATGGCCCGTCAATGCAAACGGGACCGAAGATTTTTCAAAGAATTTTCCTTTCGAATAGACGAAGAATTTCTTAATCCATTTTTGATATGGTCCATGCTTCAGCGCCGCCGTAGAGGATCTCCATATTAGTTCGATTGACGGCTTTACCACTAAATTTTCTTCTTAGCCCAAAGAAACAGCGGTTGGCAGGAGTAATTTTTCGTTTAATTTCTGAAGAGATGTTTTTCTTCAGAGTTTAAAGCAAAGCCGAGGTAGACATAGTCCCGTACTACCTAAAAGTTATATATGTCATTGGTGACGTTCAGTCCAATTCGCCAATGTTGTGTGTCTTTTCGTGTTGACAGCATAAACATAGTCTTACCCTCACTTACTGCTAAACGCATTTTCGTCGCATCCTTCTCTATACTAGCAAATGTGGCTATGACATTACGTTGAGACCTACCAATGATGTCAATATCCTCGGCGTATGCTAGTAGTTGCACCGATTTTTGGAAAATTGTGCCTCTGGTGTTGGCTTTGGAGTTTTGCACAATCCTCTCAAGAATCAGATTAAAGAAGTCACATGACAGCGCATCGCCTTGCCTAAATCCTTTTTTGGTATCGAATGTGTCGGTGAGGTCTTTCCGACCCTAATGGTGCAACAAGAATTCTTCATCGTCATCCTACACAAACGGACTTGTTTGGGCGGTATACCAAAACTAGACATGGCTCTGTGTAGTTCGTCTTTATAAATGCTGTCGTATGCGTCTTTGAAATCGATGAATAGGTGGTGTGTATCGGTTTGGACTTCTTAGGATTTGTCCAGGATCTGCCGAAGTGTGATGATATGATCCGTTGTGGACTTTCCTGGCCTAAAACTACAATGTTAAGGGCCGATCAGGTTGTTGGTAAACGGTTTCAGGCGTTCACATATTAAGGCATATAGGATATTGTTTGCGATATTGAGGAGACTTATGCCTCTGTAGTTGAGGCAGTTCAGAGGGTCTCCTTTTTGTTCATGGAATAGAACATCATTCAAATGTCCGCCGTAGCTTTTCTGGGTAGCGTGCATCCGAAATGACCAAATTACCATTGCTCTGGCGCATAAATCAGTCTAAATTTGGCCGATTGCATGGGCTATTCTGGTTTTGAGAAAAAAACCTTACAAGAAAAGACTAACGGGTTAAAATCGCATGAGTTCACATCTCCTCCACGTGAGATGACCATGCCCTCGAATCGGTCGTGCACGTAGCGCCGTCCTATTGAAACCACATGTCGTTGGTGTCCATGGTCATAATTCAGGCCAAAAGAAGTTGGTTATCATCGAGTGATAGTTTTCGTCATATGGTCGTTTGCCTTCAGCTCCAGGGTCAGTTCAATTTTGTACGGCTGCAGGCTCAAGTCCCGACGCGAAATTTTCCAAGTTGTTGTCTGCGAAAGTGCGAGTTCTTGTGAGAGTCGCCAAATCGACTGTCTCAGATACTCCTGCACACTCTCGTACGGGTCTTTATTTATCGTTAACTCAACTAGTGGACTTAAATTTATCCACCACACTGCGAATAGTAGTCTTGGTAGAACAATGAGCGAAGCGCGCGGAACTTTACCCGAACAGATCATCCATTTGGATATAACAATTTTATCGTTTGCACGCGTTGTTGAACGCTGTCCATGGTAATTTGGCAAAACAGATTGAATAAATGACAGCCAATTTGACAGATGTAGCTTCAACAATATTACCGCTATCAACTTTCAAAGTTTGTAAGTCCCTATCGGAAGACCATTTTAAACGATTTACCTGGGCTTAATGTTGGGGATCAAAAGAAAAAGAAAATCTGATAATCTTTATTTTATGTGTAGGTTTGGTTCAACGCCAATTCAAAATGGAACATTTGAGACGCTTCTCAGGAAAGTTATGTACTCTTGGATGTTTGGCAAACATTTGCAAGAATAAGAGCTTTTGAAATTTTAAAATTCGTTGTTGAATCTTCGTCTTTTTAGCTCGTCAACGCAAATGGGATGGAACGAAGACTGAACCCAAGCTTTAAATCTGAAGAATTTGCCGCTGAAAACAGACAACAATTCAGCGTACTAGGTGTTGAGGGTTTTGGCAGTTTGATAGGAGGTTTATTACCAAATTGTCTTCTTACTACAGCTAGATGCAGTTGTCATTGCACGACTTTTATGGGATTACCGAAGAAGTTACTGGAATAATCTGCGTGACTTTCTTGGGAAGATTTTCGTTTCAGACAAAGTGATGTCAATACTTGCTGAGATGCAGTAACAGAGATCTTCTCTATTAAAAAAGTGGATCCTACAAACCATGGTTCAATAAGCAATGCGAGGAAGCTGTACCAGGAAAAAGAAAGCGCTTCGACAATGGCGGCCAGATCCAAATAATGCCTGCAACGAAGTAACTAACAAACTTCTGGCATGTCCTGGAGGCTCACGGGCGTTTTGGTCAATGGTGTAAACATTTTAGAAAGTCTTCATTTCCTCCTCATATGAATGAAGAAATTCACAATGAAGCATTAGTTATAGTTGAGGACGTGTGCTAGATGCTTACCAAGAATGGATTCATAAATATAATTAGGAATTAAAATGCCCCATCGCCCAATAAACGATGCAGTTAGAGTAGAGTAGAGCTGCGAAACCCAATTCAATTCCGAGGCATTGAGAGAAACCGTTAAAAGAAACGTTCTTTTTTTCTTAGATGCTCCCGTTGGAACTTGTAAAAACGTTTTTAATAACATTGATGTTGGCAACGATTCGATCACTTAATGGAATTGCACTTGCACTTGCTTTATTATGTATTGCGGCAACGTTGCTAGAAGGCTGGTCATTCAGAACTCATTCAGCACTCAATTTCCCGTTGAACATGCAAACTAATCAAACTCCAACAAGCAACTTTTCGAGGAATTCTGCGATCCATTGAAAAAAATAAAGTATTGCAGCTAAGCAAATTGATCGATTGGGATGAATGCAAGATGGCAGACAAAAAATCTTTGGAGGCGATGCAAAATTTAAAAAAAAAAAACCAAAACCGGACTGGTGATGCGATGATTCTCTTGGCAGAGGATTTTCGATTAACATGGCCAGTGATTCCACAGAATCCTGTCGAGATGAACAAGGAAATATCGTAGTTGAGACATAGTCGATGCTGAGCATATGGAAGAACTACTTCTGCAGAATGTTAAACGGCGATGACGAACAACATTCCGCTGTCAGGCAGAACGAACCATTTAATATTGGCAACGGCAGCGAAAACTGCCAACCACCCGACCAAAGTAAAGTGTGGATAGCAATATCTAAACTCAAGCTTAATAAGGCCGCCGGAAATGACGGCCTTCCCGCTGAGCTTTATAAAGCTGGCGGAGATGACTAGGAAAGTAACATCCACCAACTCATAAGTCAAATCTGGTCGGATGAAAGCATGCCTGAAGAATGGAACCGCAGCTTCGTTTGTCCAAATCTACAAAAAAATGAGACCCTCTGAACTGCGCCAACTACAGAGGCATAAGTCTGCTCAACATCGCCTACAAGATCCTATCTGCCGTAATATGTGAACGCCCGAAACCGTTTACCAACAACCTGATCGGCCCTGTTTCTTCGGGCTAAGAAGGCAATTTAGCCCTCACTCGAACTACTAAGGAGATCCTATATAAGACCCTGATTATCCCAGTCCTGCTCTACGGCGCTGAAGCATGAACCGTATCAAAAGCGGATGAAGAAATCCTTGGTCAATTCAAGAGAAAAATTCTTCGAAAATCTTCGGTCCCGTTTGCGTTGACGGGCTATGGAGACGAAGATTCAACCAAGAACTATACGAGCTGTACAGCGACATGCCCCTGGTCAAAAAACTCCGCATTGGACGTTTAAGATGGCTAGAACATGTAGAACGAATGGACACCAATACTCCGGCTAGCAGAGTCTTCGATTCCCAGCCAGACGTCGGACGCAGTAGAGGAAGACCTCGCCTTAAGTGGCGCACAAGGAGAAACCGACCTCAACCAACTTGGAGTGCGCAACTGGAGGCAGTTAGCTAAGGACCGGGCTAATTGGAGAGGGATGTTGGTTGAGGCCCAGGTTCATCCCGGACTGTATCGCCACTTAAGTAAGTAAGTAAGTAAGTAAGTGATTCCACGATCCTAAGCCCAATTTCAGAACGTCAAATCGGTAGTCATTATATTGCGGAACATAAACCATCCATGTTCACCGGAAGACATGGTTTTAAACGGTTACAATTTCAAGGGCTGCTTGCTTTTGTAATGTCAACAGATAAACAATAAAATAAAAAACTTTGTGGCATCAATCTTGAAAATCCATGTTCACGTGTCGGAAAACCATCAACATTATTTATTTACACGCAAGAAAAGAAAAAAGTAAAATGAAACTTAGCTAAAGACAGCTATGTATCAAAAAGCATTACAATAAACAATAATAAGGGAATTCATGCAACGTCGTTATTTTATTACGTGCGAAAGATTAGAATTTTACGACGACGTTTCATGAACGACCCCAAAACTGCCCACTAAATAATGCGGTAACCCACTGAATTCAATCTCATTTTAGTAATTTATTTATTGATAGAATTTTGTTCTTATTGTTCTCTTTCCGTTCTCGATAATTTGTTTTAATTTAGCGCATGTGTTTGATGTGTGAAAGTAACTGATTAAATGTCAAAATAGCATTTCATAAGTTTACAATGTTTACCACATCAGTTTACGCACCCAATTCCTGTGAGAAAATTCCGATATTGTTAGAAAAGATTTCTCATACAAATTTTGACAGTTCATTTATCACGTCGTAATTTTATCACGTTTACAATGTTTACGGCGACTTTCCGACGTTGCATGAATACCCCTAATATGTTTTAGAAATAATTTATTTCATACAGTTCGAATTTAGTGTTCTTAGCTAAGACAGCCATTTATATTTAAAAATGCGCACCCGATTTTCCCATGTCATATGATCAGCGGGTTTTCCCTAGTTGCTACAAAATTGTTCAGATCCAAATGATTCCCGAAAAAAGGAAAAAATACATGTGAACAAAAACTAAAACATTTTTTCTTAATTCCCAAGCCTTTTCTCATGATATATTCTACTTGACAGAAACGTGGCTTAACGCCAGTATACTTGACTCGGAACTCTTTAATCATACGTTCTCAGTATATAGGAGTGACCGCCATATAAATGACCTAAAAGCGCTTGGTGGAGGTGTTCTTACTGCAGTTCGCAGTCATCTTACCTCTGAGAAAATAGAATTTCCATTCCCTCTTAACATTGAAATAATCTGTGTTAAGATAACAATTGGAAATAAATATCTTTATGTTGCAAATGCGTACATTCCTTCATATCGTCTATGCATTCTGTATTCTGAGTTATCGAAGGCTTAAGAATACATTTTTGACTTATCTTGTTGTGACAGTACTATTTTGTTGCTGGGCGATTTCAACTTACCACACATTGAATGGGTGCCTTCAGAGGAAGAACCTCATTTTATACCATCAGCACAGCAAGAAATATTATTATTAGATAACATTTTATCATTTAACTTACAGCAAATAAGCTGTATAAAATATCATAATAATCGAATTCTCGATTTAGTTTTTTCTTCTGACTCTGTTAGTACTGCAGTATTAGAATCTAGTACCAGCATTACTAACATAGATAAAAATCATCCTCCACTAGATATTTTCATTGACATAGGCGGACATCTGTACGAAAACGCTGACTCGTACGATCGTTCGTACTCTTTTGACTTTCGGAAAGCAAAATTTCAAAGGCTATCCGAAGAATTTATTATTTCTAATATGAAGATTGACGGCTTTTCCAATTTAGAAGAAGCTGTTAAAAATTTCTATTGTATAATAAAAGATTGCATGGATAAGACTATCCCAGTCAGGCATTCTAAAAATGCCCAAGTCCAGCACCCGTGGTTCACGAAAGAGCTTAAATCTCTTCGAAACAGACGAAACCGGGCCTGGAATAATTTTGTTAAAAGCCAGAATCATTACGACTATGATAAGTACCTGAATTACTTTAATGAATTCTCTGCGATGTCTAGTAGTTTATATAATGGCTATATAGTCAATATGGAGAACGCTCTTAAAAGTGACCCAAAACGCTTTTGGGGATTTGTCAATTCTAAGAGAAAAACGGATGTATACCCAGCCAATTTCTTTTCCAATAATTCAAAAACATCGAGCTCTCTAATAGTGTCAAACTTGTTCGCAGAGAGCTTCAGTAAATCATTTATTGATACCCCTCCAGTCTTAGACGAGGATTATTTCAGTTATCTCAATGACTGTCCTCAAGTTAGTTTCAGCAATGTTACATTTGACGATGAGACACTACTTAAATATAAATCTTCATTAAATAATGATTATTCTGCAGGGCCCGATGGAATCCCACGAATAGTGGGATAAACTGAAGGCGTATGAATTCCCTCCAGGTTTCATAAATTGGGTTAAATCATATCTCTCATTGAGAACATAACAAGTAAAATTTAGAGGTTCCAAGTCCAACCCTTTTGTTGCTCAATCTGGAGTACCTCAAGGAAGTCATTTGGGACCAATTTTATTTATACTTGCAATTAACGATGTAAAAGCCTGTATTCGAGATAGCAAAATATTGATATATGCTGATGATATGAACATTTTCAAATGTGTAGGAGATTTAAACGATTCGCTTTCACTACAAACCGATTTTAATAGTTTTACCATATGGTTTAAGACACCACGGTTTGAGTCTGAACCCTACAAGGTGCCAGCATATGTCATTTTCACGAAAACGCGCTCCATGCAATTTTAAATATACTCTATCCGGGCACACTCTCTGTCGTGTAGACAGTTTTAAAGATCTTGGTGTATATTTTGATCCCAAAATGGAGTTTAATAAACACATTAACGTTATCGTCAATAAATCAAACTATATGTTAGGATTTATTAAAAGATGGTCAAAAGAGTTTAGTGGCCCTTATGTCACTCTTTCACTCTATAATTGTCTAGTTCGCCATCACTTGGAGTATGCCTCACAAGTTTGGACACCCTTCTATGTAGTTCATTCGAATAGAATTGAATCAGTCCAACGTAAATTCATAAGATTTGCTTTGAGAGGACTCCCATGGGATGATCTACACAATTTGCCTCCGTATAGGTGTCGAATTAAACTGCTGCAACTATTGCCTTTGTCTCCACGTAGACTTAACAATGGCATGGTTTTCATACACCAATTATTATCAGGACAAATTGATGCTCCGGATCTTTTAAGTGCCATTGGTTTTAATACCCGGGGAGGTTCCTACAAGCTGCCTAGATTAAATATATTACATATACCTAATCATAAACAGAACTATGGTATGCATGAGGCCATTTGTCGTATGAGTAGGGTATACAATAAAAATAACGATGTAGTTGAACAACGTGTTACTAAATGTAGTTTAAAAAATACTCTGCGAAATTGTATGCTAGAGTCGTAATAAGTGTATGTAAAATTGTTATATAGCTAAATTGTATTTTCATCGTTTACTGATTTTGTTAGTGTTGTCAAACTAAATAACTTCTATGTTCTGTTATGTCCCACTAACAAATGCACTAAATGATGAGCCTGTGGATGCATATTATATTTATGTTGTGACAAATCTCTGCTCGTAGATGCTGCTTGTAATAAGCTCGCAACGACACAGATCTGATAGTGTAAAAAAAAATGCCTTAAAACTGTAGGCATACAAATACATTCCCCAAATCGAAAGAATCTATTTATCTGCTAGGCATCATAATTGCAAAATCAGCAGCTGCCAAACTAAGTTACATTTTTAGTGCTAAGATGTATTTTACAGTAGCCCAGCTTATATTTATGGATAAAGCCTAATTTCGACCAGGTCTTAAATACTGATTTCAATTTTGTATATCGGCCCCAAAACTCTGTCCGCTCTTCAAAACCACAACCTTTGGCACAGCGGAGACTTGCAGGATCTGTTCCATTTTCTTTACAGATATTGAAACTGCAGAAATTCGGAGGAGCAAAGACAAATCACCCGCATACCTGTTAAATTTCAATGATCTACTTGTCATGCAGTTTCAGCATGACTCGTCTAACTCGTCTAACTCGTCGATGTTATGTGTTTCTTCCTGTTTATAGCATATTCGTGGTCCTTTTGCTGCTTCCTTTCTTTATACTAGCAAACTTGGCCGTGACATCATTTGACAATGCTTCAATTTGTCTAAGTCTCCAGAGAATTCTCCACCGTCATCCTCCACAGAGCGTCGAGTTTGGCTGGTATACCAAAACTAGACATGGATCTGAAATTTTTTGGAATTTTAAAACGTTTAAAACACTCAGATTGTTTGAAAGTGAAAAAAATAACCAAGCCAAAAAATTGAAACAACCGCACCAGCTCAAGTTTAACCTCGATCTCCACGTTTTATTTTAAATTGACTAGAAGGTCACAATGATAAATTACAAACTGCTAACAAGAAGGGAAGTACATTCGCAGTAACTTAAATTACAGGGTGATTAACAATAGTAATTAGATTATATGTAACAAATATGTAACAAACGAAACTATAATAATTCTAATCCAAAACATACTAATGCCGGCTGAAAGACCATTTGGTCTCTTAGAACAGGAAGTAGGACCACCTTTGTAATCGGGCGTAGAACTTCTCCATGAGCTGTTTTTACAGTGACAACTCTAGTACAGCGATCCCCTATCCCATGGATAGACCACCTCACGATTCCCATAATCCATTTAGATTGAGGCAGATGTTGTTCCTTGAGGATTACAATATCTCCGACTTCAATGTTGCGTTTATGTTGGTTCTATTTGGGTCGATTCCAAAATCCCTGCGCCAGATGTTGAATTTTCTGCCAATTAGAAAGCAAATTTGGATTTATTTCAGTCAAGGTGGATTCTGAAATAGAAGTAAAAGGTCGGCCAATTAAAAAGTGAGCAGGGGTAAGTGCGTTAATATCATCATCCGAACGAGCACATAAAGGCCGTAAGTTAAGTAAGGCTTCAATGCGGGTTAATAATGTATAGAACTCCTCGTAGGTAAGAATGTGGTCAACAATAACGCGTCTGAGGTGAAGTTTTACTGACATCACACCCGCTTCCCACAGCCCTCCAGTGTGGGGCGATGATGGTGGAATAAACTCCCACGATATTCCATCTTTGGGTAAATGATCAGCAATAACTCCTTCCTTGTATTTGGGGAGCAATAGTGAATGCATTTCGGTTAACTTACGATAGGCTCCTCTAAAACTTGTTCCGTTGTCCGAAGATATAATGGTAGGTTTTCCGTCGTACTTTTTGTACTTTTCGTACTTTTTGCAGCAACCAATGAAGTAATAAAGGATCCACTTATCATCTTACTTCTCCAATAAATAACTGCAGAAAGAGCTTTTAATTATGCGTTGCAAAACCCATGGTACTCTACAGAGTCACTTAGCCAGATTCGACGATGTTTTTCCAACCCTTGCAGCAATGGAAGCTCAGATCAAATACTTACCCAATCTTGTGAAACGTCAGTGGGAACAATATCATCATAATTCATTTTCAGTCGCCACAGTTGGTGGAAGATTATTTTTAACGCGATGATGCTTAGTGTCAAAAATCCAAGAGGGTCAAATACTTGAGCTGTATGTGACAAAATTTGTCGTCTAGTGCAGGTTATTCGATCAGGTAATGATACCTTAAATAAAGAGGAATCTCTGGAAGGACTCCAAAGCAACCCCAACAACCTGATTGATTCAAAAAATTCATATTCAAATGTGGAATATTCGCACATTTTGTCAGGAAGAGTTTCCAAGAATGTTCGACAGTTTGAACTCCATTTTCGCAAATTAAAGCCAGCACCACCTAGTAGATCGGTTAAATCCTGATGTAATTTAAAAAGTTTCTCAACTATGTCTGCCCCGGACAAAAGATAAAAATCAAAATCGTTTAAGATAATATTCGATGCGACTGGATATTTTTTCGATGAATTTATTGCGAGTTGGCGTAAAGTGCGAATTGATAAATATGGAACGCAAGATGTTCCGTACGTTACAGTAAGCAAATGATAATGCCGAATTGGTTCAGTCGACGTTGCTCTCCATAAAATTCTTTGGAAATCGACATGTTCATTGGCAACCCAGATTTGCCGAAATATTTTTTCAATATCTCCAGATATTGTATACTTATGCCGTCGAAAACGAAGAAGAACTGCAAATAAATGTCTTTGTATAGGAGGACCGATTTCAAGTGTTTCATTTAGAGAAGGCTCAACTCCAGACTTATGAGACCCATCATCTTGTGTTCAATTTTTCCCATGCTATTAAATAGGTACTATCAGAGATTAGTGTGGTTTTAAAAGTCCTGCAGCCTCTCCATCCAGAAATATGTTCAGGTAATGGAACTTTTGAGATGGTGTCAAATGGTGTCAACTACTTACAAATAGATCGTAAAATGTGATCCAATCACTTAGATCACCTGTAAATGTCTTGATGACGATACTTGGTAGCTTCTGATCTACACGTGCCTAGTTAAGTGACATCTTTCGAATGAGTTCTGTATGCTGATCAGCTAATCGCTTGAGACTCCTATTTAAGTCATTTGTTTCAATTAGTATAGTCGGTGTCCTCTATCATGCTTTCCGGGTCATCAGATTTCTCCAGCATTGCCTCGTGTATATCTTGATATTGGAGCCAAGCAGTCTCCAGTCTCTCCAACCTCAACTGGCAGTCGGCGCTTGATCCTAATACCGGAGAATCGGTCTTCCTTGTCGTCTCGAACCTGAAGGCTGGATATCGAATGTGTTCGTGGTCTACATGTATGGCGGTTCAACCATCTGTTGATCTACATGTTGGATTTTTGAAGCCGAGGAAACCTATTACGATTAATCATAGTATTACATGTCGAAGCAATTATGTGTTGTCGTTTCGTGGAGGGTTTGCCTTCCAACTTCACCGAACATGCTTTCCTTACCGATTTTCACACTGAAGTCCTCAAGTACGATTTTAACATCATATTCCAGACAGGTTCCTACCTCAGTCAAATCGGTAGACTGGCATAAAGTCGATTACTCTTAACCTGAATTGGCTACAAAGAATCCGCATCCTTATACGTGCAACTGGAAACTTTAAGAGATCTCTCATTTTTTTCTGATCCTGCCCAACGTATTTCCTGAATTGCTGTAATGTCTGCCCTAAATCACGCAATGACAGATTTCAGTTTTTGAGTACTCACAAGTCATTTATTAAGGGAATTTAAGGGAATCCGTTATCTAAAGTTCTTGTCACTATCATAAGTGCGTGTTTTTGACGTGTTAGGGAACCCCCGGTACTCGGTGGTCGGCACGAGGAGGCTGAGAGTAGGAGTCGCTGACCGCCGGAGGTTTTAGATAGAACACCTCTTGTATATATGCAAGATGATCTTTCCCCGAGAATGTTGTGGCTATTTTTGGATCCTTGGGTCATATAATAGTTTAGGAATAGCTGAATTCAAAGTCAATAAGTTGACAATGCAATTACATAAAAAAACTTAAGTTATAACTAAGTTGAGGCCCACCAACTTTTTTTAGGTTTTTAGGAGGACGACTCTGTAGATTAAATGACTGACCTCTGACAGGACCTCAAACGTAGCATCTCCCGTAATGTGTATATGCTATGTTATTATATTTTTCAAAAATAAAAAGAACCTTCTGCTTACTGCCGAATCCGAAGAGCATTTTAGAAGCTTTTGATGACAGTGTTACTCTGGGAAGTTTGTCAGACATTCGAAAGGTGCGGAGCAGTGAAAAAAAACGTACCTGTGGTCACTTTCGGGATTTGAACGAGGGACACAGCGCTTAAAAGTCCAATGCACTAACCACCACAATAATGCACTCAAGCAAAAACCTCAAGTCCACATATTTTTAAAAATTAACAAACTTTTGCCCAATTTTCTTTTAACATTTACATGTCCTTCCAAATTGGCCTTTCCATTCAATTTCTTGTTCAAGACCAGATTCAGGCTCACGACTGATTCTATAACCAAATAGGGGGTGGCATAATCAACATCTTAAGTCAACCTAACAAAGCCGATAACAAACCACAAC
This sequence comes from Rhingia campestris, assembly GCA_932526625.1. Taxonomy (NCBI): domain Eukaryota; kingdom Metazoa; phylum Arthropoda; class Insecta; order Diptera; family Syrphidae; genus Rhingia; species Rhingia campestris. The sequence continues at coordinate 148,014,914 of OW052183.1, forward strand.
GTAACTTTGACCCTGACTTCTGAAGACGTTGCCATAAATATGCCATGCTTTGCCAAATTCATTGGCATAGCACTCCCGCGTCTGAATACCGCACCAACAAAAACAATCATAATACAGTTACCACCTCGTATCACGCATCCCTAAGGAAGGATGTAATGAATATCCCCATCTGAAAGCCAAATTCATTTGCATAACCCTTACGAAAACAAAATGATGCTTCATCTTTTGCCATTGCATCTTATTCAACCACATAATTTGTGTCGAAATCATTCGTGGAAATTCCCAATGAGATTCTAACGACTGCGCGCACAAAGTGATTCCTTCAGCTCACCGAACCGCAAACACCCAGACCCCGCACAGGCTAAAGGGTTACACACGCAAAAAGGAAAATTATCCCTTTGCCAAATCATGCAATCCAATGTTACTAAACATTTTTGACATCGCAGCGCAGAGATGTCAACATACCATAAATTTCCTTTCGACTAGTAGTTAGTATACCCACCTTTCCGCCCATCGAACCAAGCGCATCCTTCTCCACTCCTCCGTCGTCGTCCTGACGCTTTTGTTCAACTCGAACAAATTGCATCTCCGATGAAAAACATATTTGCATTTGCATTCATCCGCAAAATTCCATTCCAAATGATAGGGCACCCCTACTATACATGATGCGCCGTTACCTTTCTTTTATGGCACTCCACTTGCAGTGCATTTGTGTGGGTTTCCATTCGGTTACAGTGCAAGTCCTTTTGATCGTAGAACGTGAATCTTCTCGAGAAAGTGTCCAGACACTTATATGGAATTCCCCGAATGCATATAAATTGGGATATTGGGCGCAACCACATAATACGTCCTTGGCCGGCCATTGATTGGGAGCAAATCAAGCGGGGTGGCAATTTCAAAAATTCCAAAAACGCAATTCATACACCGAAAATCGCTCGCAGAACCCTCACAAAAGGGAAACTTTAACACTTTCCGCATACTTTGCGAACGAAGGAAGTGCCTCTAACCGGGAGAGTAACTTCTCGTCGTCATCGTCCTTAAGCAATTTCCATATGAATGGCAGGCGCGACACACAAAAGGAGCAGCATGCGGCGATGGGGCATGGGGATGTATAAACTTTTCCAGTTCGTTTCGTTAGCTGGTTGTTTGGCAGTACCAGGGGAAATCTTCTTGGACGATCAACTGCGTTTCCTTGAACCAACAGAGCTGTCGAGGATATATACTTCAAAGAAAGAATAAAAGTATGAACAGGATAAGTTTTTGATGCCAACAGCAAAGCAGGGGGTAGGGAACCGGGCATTTGATATGGCAACAGCGAACAGTAGCAGTTAAGGAGTATCGCTCACGCTTATACGAAATGATAAAGGACGTGCTCCGAGCGATTGCTTTGTAAACGCGAATTATATGTCTGTTTGTGAGACGTTCCTGGACGTGCTCCCGCCTCGCCGTTTCGTTTGGCTTTATAGTTTTACGAGTTGTATGTGCTAGCTGTGGGATATGGTCGTCTTTTAGTGGTGTGGTTTTCGGCTTGAATAAGGATTGGATTGACGAGACAGGACATTTTGACAAGAGAGAAAAAATTGTTTCTCACATCGTTGCAAGATGTCACTCAAACTGGGCTACAATTCAAAGGATGTTTAAAGACATTCCAAGTCTTTCTGAAGAATTGAAAGATGCATGTCAAAAGGAAGTGGGTGATTTTTAGAAAAATCAAGTTAAACATGAAGTGAACAGTTCTGTAAGACAATGCTGAAAGGGTACTTTCTATTTCTCAAATTTTAAAAAGAATGCAACTCCAGGAAGGTAATTTAATGCTAACTCAAGGAAACAAAAAAAAAAAAAAAGAAACGGAAACCTCAGAGCTGAAAAATGTGAAGAGCAGTAGACTCATAGCGCGACATATTATAAAATCAAACATTTTGAAATCAATAATCCCTACACCTGACATATTATAAAATCAAACATTTTGAAATCAATAATCCCTACACCTGAAATCTTAAAACCCTAAAAGAGACTGATGTGCTTACTTACTTACTTACTTAAGTGGCGCTACAGTCCGGGATGAACCTGGGCCTCAACCAACATGCCTCTCCAATTAGCCCGGTCCTTAGCTAACTGCCTCCAGTTGCGCACTCCAAGTTGGTTGAAGTCGGTTTCTAATTGTGCGCGCCACTTAAGGCGAGGTCTTCCTCTACTGCGTCCGACGTCTGGCTGGGAATCGAAGACTCTGCGAGCCGGAGTATTGGTGTCCATTTTTCTACATGTCCTAGCCATCTTAAGCGTCCAATGCGGAGTTTTTTTTTTGACTAGGGGTATGTCGCTGTACAGCTCGTATAGTTCGTGGTAGAATCTTCGTCTCCATAGCCCGTCAACGCAAACGGGACCGAAGATTTTTCGAAAAATTTTTCTCTCGAATCGACCAAGGATTTCTTCATGCGCTTTTGATACGGTCCATGCTTCAGCGCCGTAGAGCAGGACTGGGACGATCAGGGTCTTATATAGGAGTTCGAGTGAGGGCTTAACTACTAAATTGCCTTCTTAGCCCGAAGAAACAGCGATTGGCAAGAGTAATTCTTCGTTTGATTTCTGACGAGATGTTGTTGTCAGAGTTAATAGCGGAGCCGAGGTAGACAAAGTCCCGTACAACCTTAAAGTTATATCTGTCAATGGTGAGGTTCTGTCCAATTCGTCGATGTTGTGAGTCCTTTCGTGATGACAGCATATACTAAGTCTTACCCTCATTTACTGCTAAACCCATTTTCGCCGCTTCCTTCTCTATACTAGCAAACGTGGCTATGACATCACGTTGAGTCCTACCAATGATGTCAATATCGTCAGCGTATGCTAGTAGTTGCACCGACTTTTGGAATATTGTGCCTCTGGTGTTGGCTTTGGAGTTTTGCACAATCCTCTCAAGAATCAGATTAAAGAAGTCACATGACAGCGCATCGCCTCGCCTAAATCCATTTTTGGTATCGAATGTGTCGGTGAGGTCTTTCCGACCCTAATGGTGCAACGAGAATTCTTCATCGTCATCCTACACAAACGGACGAGTTTGGACGGTATACCAAAACTAGACATGGCTCTGTATAGTTCGTCTCTATAAATGCTGTCGTATGCGGCTTTGAAATTGATAAATAGGTGGTTTCTTCCAGGATCTGCCGAAGAGTGAAAAATTGATCGATTGTGGACTTTCCTGGCCTAAAACCACACTGATAAGGGCCGATTAGGTTGTTGGTAAACGGTTTCAGGCGTTCACATATTACGGCAGATAGGATCTTGTAGGCGATGTTGAGTAGACTTATGCCTCTGTAGTTCGTTCTTGGCTGCGAGCATCTGTCGGCATTCCTCATCAAACCAGGGGTGTCTTGCTGGTGGCCGCGAGAAACCTAGCACATCAGTTGCGGGTGATCTAATGGCTTGTTGAAATCGTTGCCATTGTTCTTCGACATTAGATGCTGGTGGTGTGTTGTGAGTCGAGAGGTTAATGGATACGCGTTGCGCGAAGGTCTTGGCGGTCTCTGGCGATTGCAGTTTTTCGACATTCAATTTTTTCACAGTAATTCTGTTTTTTGTGGCGTGGTGGATATCCGCATCCTTACCTTGGCTACAACAAGGTATCTAGTGTTCCGAGTCGATGTTAGCCCCTCGGAATGTTCGGACATCCAAAATACTGGATGCGTGCCTCTTGTCTATCGCAATGTGATCAATTTTGTTGACTGTTCGTGGATCTGGAGACCGCCATGTCCCCTTATGGATATCGAGGTGAGGATGTGCTTAAGGATGTTTATTTGGAAGGATCGTATGCCTACTCTTTGGGGCCTATAAGACAAAGCGACAAGTTTTCTTAAGATAAGCTAAATTCGCCAAGTCTTATCGATTTTGAAAAAAATCATCTGTCTTACAGTAATTTTTCGTAAAGTATAGACACCTGGTGGCCACAAACTATCACCCTCCTTGAACTGCTTTGAAATATACGGACAAGAGTTTAGTGAGTTGGACAAATGGTAAGTAATGCGATTTTATGGAAATACTAGCGTTTTCCCTCAGCTGATGCCGACCAACTTCGACTCGAAGTACCCACAAGGCAAAATGTGGTCCATGATCATCGATTGGATTGAAAGTATCTTATATAAAATCTTGACAGCAGTGGATTAGAGTGAAAGAACACATTTCTTTAAAGAAGGCACCTCTTGCTTTTTTCAGACAGCAGTGGTAGAACTCCCAAGATCAAGTCAACGATGCGGTCTGCAAATCCAATAAGGGTAGATGAAGTCAACAACCTATATAAGCTGCTTTGCCATATCCGAATAATAAGTCACCTCGTAGTTTCAAGAATTAGTCAGTTCTGTTAAAGTTTTGTGGACAATGGTTAGTCACCCATTGGACGCATCCTCAGCTTCCGCGAAGAGACATTCACGAAAGGTGGGAAATAAAATACCAAAACGAGGTTGTAGTAAAGTCCCTAGTAAAAAAACTCTTCAGATGGCTGAACGATGTGAAGAACCTGCATCTTCTATACGGTCCCTGCTGAAGTGAACAAAAAGACTATCAGATGTGGATTTGTAAAAAGCAACAGACTTGTTCAAAAAAAATGCTTCTAAGACATAACCAGCTTCTGCATAAAACGTATGTGCCAGGTGTCTGCAACCTATCAGAAAGAAATACCTGGCTGGACGAATAATGCCGAAAAAGGCAAAAAGAAAGCCTACATGGCAAAGCTGCTTATGAAGATAACCCATTGAGCCTTATAAGCACAGAAAAACACCGGCTATTCAGAAAGAAGAAATCTGAACAAGGAAATCGCGCGATCGTAAATATAAAGAGTGGTCACTCCAGGAATGATGCTGGTAAGCATTACCAAAGAATAAAATGTCAAAGCCACGGATACTAGGCTTGAACAGAATGCTGTCCAGACGAAAAAGGAAATATCGTAGTTGAGACACGGTCGATGCTGTTGATATAGAAGAACTTGTAGACTGTTAGACGGCGATAATGAACAATCTTCCGCTGTCGGGCAGAACGAACCATTACATATTGGCGAAGATAGAAAAAACTGCCACCCACTTAAAGTAAAGATGAGGATACCAAAGATTAAGCTCAACGAGGCAGCTAAAAATGACTACCTTTCTGCAGAGCTACATAGAGCCGGTGGTGATGAGTTGTTAAGCAACATACACCAACTCATTAGCAAAACATCCCTGAATAATTGAACCTTATGATCGTTTGCCCGATCAACCAATAAGTGAGACCTTCTGAACTACGCCTACAAGATAACATCTTCCGAAATATGTAGGCGCCTGAATACTACTGTATGGACTTAACGTGATGTCATGGACATGTTTGTTTGTTTGTTTGTTTTATTTATCGGCCTCCCGACCCGTGAAGGGTGTTTGGCTGAGACACTGCAGCCTTCCATCCTCTACGATCCCCGCCTCGCTGCTTCCAGTTGTCTAGACCAAGCGCTCTGGCTTCCGCGATGGTTTGGTCTTTGAAACAGAGGTTCGGTCTTCCTTGCCTTCTCGATCCTGGAGGCTGGGATTCGAAGATCCCCTTAGCTGGAGTAATATTGTCCATTCGCTCGATGTGGCCGAGCCAATGTAGTCGACGTGTTTTGGCTTTTTGGATTAAATTCACATCTTGGTACAGCTCATAGAGTGGGCGGTTGTATATTCTCCTCCATTCGCCATCCTCGTGCACAGGACCAAAAACCAAAAGTATTTTTCTTTCGAAGGAGCCCAGTATCAGCTCTCCCTTTTTGCTTATCGTCCAACACTCGGCACCATAAAGCAGAACTGGAAGGATAAGGGTTTTGTAGAGTACACATTTCGTCCTTCGAGTTAGGAGTTTTGAACCCAGTTGTTCGCCAAACCAAAGTAGCAACGGTTTCTAGGGTAATTCTTCGCCGGATCTCCACCAGTTTGTCATTCGTGATGTCTATGTTCACTCCGAGGTAGGTGAACTCCTTAACTACCTCGAAATTGCTGCTATCAATAGTGACGTTTTGTCCTTATCGGTGGACAGATGCTTGTTTGTTTGTTGATAGCATGTACTTAGTCTTGCCCTCATATACTTCAAGGCCAATGAATTTCGCCTGTTCTTCAATCGCCATGAACGCTTTTATCACGTTGGGAGCGACCGATGATGTCAATATCGTCCACATAGCCCAGCAGCTGGACGGACCTGTTGAAAACAGTGTCTTCCGTGTTCACACCTGCCCTGCGCATTATCTGCTCCAGTACGAAATTGAAGAAGTCACATTATAGCGCGTCTCCTTGCCGAAATCTGGTACATGTTTGGATTAGTTCGGAGGAGCTACTCCCAAACTGCACTTTGCTGCGCGTGTTTTCCAAAGTCACGCGACACAGCTAAATCAGTTATGCCGGGATTCCGAATTCAGCCATCGCCATATAGAGCTCCTGATGATGTATGCTATCATACGCGGCTTTAAAGTCGATGAATAGGAGGTGAGTTTAGACTTGAAATTCGTTGGTATTTTCTAGGATTTGACTCAGTGTGAAAATTAGGTCTATAGTCGATCTGCCGGGCCGGAAGCCACACTGGTACGTGCCGATTAGTGTGTTGCAGAACGGTTTTAGACGATCACACAGTACGTTGGATAGGATCTTGTATGCGACATTAAGCAGGGATATGCCTCGATAGTTCTTGCAAGACATAGGATCGCCTTTTTTGTAGATGGGGCATATGGAGCTGATAGTCCAGTCATCGGGCATGTTTTCTTCCACCCATACGGTGCATGCTCCCTACCAAAACATCACCACCATATTTAGAAAGCTCCGCTGTTAAGCCATCAGAACCTGTGGCCTTGTTGTTCTTTAGCTTTTTTATAGCTAGGCTAACTTCTTTTATACTAGGTGGTGGAACAAGTTCTTAATTGACTGGACGTGGTCTTCTTACCCTTTCACTCTGTCTACATGATGCCCATTTAGCAGCTGTTGGAAATGCTGCTTAAACACATCTACTATTCCCTGTGCTTCGGTGACTAGGTTTCCTTCGCCATCTCGAAGAACTGGCCAGCAGCGATTTGCTTGCCTTTTTTATAAAACCTCCGGATCACGCGGAGCCCTTTTCTTTCTACGCAGGATCTTCTTTTCCTGCCTTCTCCTGGCTCGATACTCTTCTCTCACTGCCCTTGTTTTACACTGCAGCGCTTTCTTGTGTGCATCTTCTGTCACGTTTTTCCTGTACTCGCATTCATCATCATACCACGGGCTCTTGCTCTGGGGAGGTAAGTGGTACCAGTGGCTTCGGCTACTTCCTTGATGATGTCGCGATATTGGTACTACTGATTGTTGGCGTCTGTGGTAGATGAGTGCACAGAGGAGAGTTTCATACTCAGGCGCTCACTGTAGGCTCTGGCTACTCCAGGTGTGCTAAGGCGTCCAACGTCGGATATCTTCTTCTGGGCAGTTCGCAGCTTCTTCTCGTTGGACAGTCGAGCTCTGAATTTAGCCGCGACAAGAAAATGGTCAGAGTCGACGTTTGCCACTCGGAAGGTGTGCACGTCGGGGATGTTGGATGCTTGCCTCGCATCGATTAGCACGTGGTCGATTTGGTTGGAGGTTCCACCGTCTGGAGAGCGCCCTGTGTGGATCCTTAGCCTTGGGAACCTAGTGCTACTTATCTCCGTATTACGTGATGCTTCAAAATCGATTAGTTGGTAGCCGTGCCCATGTTTGCTAGTATAGAAAATAAAGCGGAAAAAATTGGCTTAGCTGTAAATGAAGGTAAGATCAAGTATATTTTGTCAACATGAAATGACGAAAAAAACATCAAAGGATTGACCTCCATTGACAGTTATAACTTTGAAGTAGTACGTCACTTTGTCTACCTCGGCTCTGCTATTAACTCTGACAACAACATCTCGTCAGAAATCAATCGAAGAATGACTCTTTCCAACCGCTGTTTCTTCGGACTTAGAAGGTAATTTAATAGTAAAGCCCTCACTCGAACTACTAAGTAGGCCCAACTATAGAAGATCATGATCAGTCAAGTCCTGGTTTGACCATAAAAATGTGATAAAAACTTTCTGTCCCTCTTGCGTTGATGGATTTAGGCTGTAATGAAGTTCACATTAAGAATGGAACTGTATGGGGTTTTGACGATTCGTACAGACAGCCCCTTTTAATGTTTTGTTTGACCGTCATTTTACTATAAAGCCGTGATATCTTGTTGTTTACATCTGTTCGCTGGGCTTACCTGAATTTCTAAACCTGCCAAGATATCATTTTCCACCTTTGCCATATTTTTTGCCAGGTTCTCACTCCCCCAGTTATAATTATAGCACGTCCCTAATGTGAAGAAAGTTCTATATTTCTTGACATAATGGACATAACGGCCCTTTACTAGTTGATGTATAGTAGCGTGTTGAAAAGGTTCACCTGCCAATTAAATGAATTTATGTTCCTTAAATAATTTTTTAAACTTCAATTGGTTTCTCAGAATATGAACTCTCTGCATCTGCATCGTTTGCCCCAACTGCGCCTGTCACAAAACACCCTAAAACGCAGATATTCATAATTAAAAAAAAAAATAAAAATTCGATGGCTCCCCCATTTATGTTGCAAAAAATAAAAACCACAACCCACTCTCTTGAAAATAATTATAGAAATATACAAAATGCATAAGCCAACATCTAATTCATCTTCCGACCCAGTGACTCAAGAGTCGGGCCCAGGCAAATCGGTCAACCGGCAAAATCCACTCAATGTCAAAGATAGAGTCCTACTCGATTTTGCTTGACATAGTTTTCTTTTCCCGTTCAGTTGCAAATAATTAAGTAGGCATCTCTGTAAAAAAAAGGATTAAACTCTCTACTACAACAAGGAAAAAAATTTTCATGAAAGGTGGAAGCCAACTCGTAATGACGAGCAAATATGTGTGTGTCTTCGTTCATCCTCTGAAATAAACCAACCCCCACCAGAAGTCACTTCGAGAGCAAACGGGGCCAGAAAAATTATCTATAATTCATAAAGACCGGTACACTCATATAAAGTCATCAACACCAGTGGATGGAGCAGTATACTCCTACTCCAGCTTCGGGCGCTGCCGCTGCGTTGTGGTGCTGCTTCCACGACCATAAAATCAGTCAGCCAACAAACCACTATTAGTTCCAAAACACAGATTCAACAAGGCGTCTCTCCTCATGGCCCTGTTTTCTATATTGTCCTTGGGAGCATCCCACTCCTAACTGCTACCCAACAGACGGACCGAGAACAGGGTAAGTTTTGATTAGCAATGCAGTTTCAGTGCATATGACTGGAATGTCAAATAGCATTAGTTGGCATGTAGGTTGTATAAACCTCATACACTCGGCATTCATGGGAAAAGGCAACACAAGCACAGGCACTCATCCAGTCTCCAGTGCGCAGAGACGCAGTGCATCCATAGGCACAGCACGAAGAGTACCGTTTACAAATATTCTAAAATTTTCATTATGACCAAATCATGGCATCAGATTTTAATTAATATTTGATATGCCAGCTTAAATGTGTGCATTTGTCGAGACTGTCAGTGGCTACCCTCCGCTGGGCTTATTTGCCAGAATCGGGTGAAAAATTCATCTCATTCCCAATTTGCTTCGTTCGGGATGTAGTTTTATCGGTGATTGGGGTATCATATGGCTTTGGTTTTACCATACAAGACAGTGGCCCAGATAGATGGTTTGAGTGAACAAATCTTTTGATTTTTTTGGAGCCATTTTTTTATTTGGAACTTATACCATACTTTATCCCATTTCTTCCCTATCAATGATGTTAGATGTGGATCATAACGTTGATAGCAAAAAGTAACAGTCGGTCTTCTAAATTCGGATTTATTCACCGGTGATTGACCTTACAAGTAATCAGCAAGACTATCGATTTTGATCATTTCTAAATTAAGGACCATCATACTATGTATTTGCTTTAATGTGATTTAATGAGATTTAAGACCTTTCCGAACGGAATGACGCATCCAAATTACGCTTATATTTGGATAAGGATTCCATTCCTAAAGATTACATTGCCAATGGAGCCCGTTGCTGACTATTTTTTCTTATGATGGATTCCTAATCCTTAATGTGAGACTTTTTTGACCATCATGCACATTTTTCTTAGCTGCCGTTAATTTGCTTCCAAAGTTTTTATTCCCTGTGCAACATATTTAACTACGATTCCTTCCAACGTTATATGAACCCAGCCCCATGTATTGGCACTTGGAAAGTGGTACTTAGGAAGGACCTTTTCATTCAAAAATAAAGATTGGATTGGATCGACAACATCATTCGCTTCGTGCACGTACATTCGATTCTGGTATTAATTTGCTTACTATCAACAAAGAATAACTGTGTACTTTGGAGTCCTACAATTTTTTTTCTAAGCTGAGATGATGGTTGGGTGTTGTAGAACGAGGGTAGACTCTGATTGGCGTTAACTTGGCAATGCCCAGTGTTGCAACTTTGACTACACATCAAATGTGCTTATCTTTACCTCCAAGTGGTAACCATCGGATACTGGTCTCATCCAACCGGATTTGACTTGCTAAACGATAAGTGCGAGTGTTGATAACACGACGAAAAACAGCAACACTATAAACACCCTGGTGAGAATGGCGCGGATGAATACCCGGCCTGCTGTCCCAGGCGAACCTAGATGAGCTGCTCTGACATATTCGGACAACAGGTTGTCTAGGAATTTCAAGGGTTAGTCAGGCCCCTTGAACAGAGATGGTGGCGGATGAACCGAAAGGCCAACGGCAGCGCTCAATCCCGTAGTGGATACTGATGGCCCCGTGTCCTAGGGGTATCTAATAAATTGGAACTGGCCCTCCAGGTTGGGGGTTGTGCTTTGGGTTAACTACCCATCCACGGAAAAAACTATTGTTACGAAGCAACCAATAGCCTCGGAAAGGACTGATTTTATTGTTGACGACCCTGCTAAACGAAAAAAGGACAACGACGTTCGTATCTGCACCTGGAATGTGAGAACATTAAACAGGAGAGGTGCAGGCGAACAACTAGCGGAAGCCCTAAACTGCTACAAAGCAGACATTACTGCCATCCAGGAAATACGATGGGATGGGCCGGGCAAAAAGAGGATGAAAAACTGTGACATATACTACGGACCGTGTTATTGTGAGCAGAAACAGCGACTATTCGGATGCGGATTTGTTATAAGTGCCAGACTTAGGCAAGAAGTCTTATGTTTCCAAGACATTAGCGAACGCATAGTAACAATCCGCATCAAGGCCAAATTCGCCAACATAAGCCTTATATGCGCTCACGCTCCGACGGAAGAAAAAGATGATATAGCTAAGGATTGCTTCTACGAGCTCCTCGACAAAACCTATGAGCGACTACCGAAGTACGATGTTAAAATCGTGCTGGGAGATTTTAACGCAAAGGTAGGAAGAGAAGACATCTTTAGAAGTATTGTCGGAAAACAAAGCCTACACGACAACACGTCTGGTAACGGACTTAGGCTAATTGATTTCGCTACGGAACGAAATGCCACTATAGCCAGTACACGGTTTCCTCACCTCGATATCCATAAGGGGACATGGCGGTCTCCAGATCAACGAACGGTCAACCAAATTGATCACATTGCGATAGATAAGAGGCACGCATCCAGTATTTTGGATGTCCGAACATTCCGAGGAACTAACATCGACTCGGATCACTACCTTGTAGCAGCCAAGGTAAGAATGCGGATATCCACCACGCCACAACAATCCAGAAATACTGTGAAAAAATTTAATGTCGGAAGACTGCAATCGCAAGAGACCGCCAAGACCTTCGCACAACGCGTATCCCTTAACCTCTCGATTAACACCATACCACCAGAATCGAATGTCGAAGAGCGATGGCAACGATGCCAACAGGCCATTAGATCAGCCGCAACTGATGTGCTAGGTTTCTCGCGGCCACCAGCAAGAAACCCCTGGTTTGATGAGGAATGCCGACAGATGCTCGCAGCCAAGAACGAGGCCTACAAGGCTAAGCTGCAGGTGAAGACGAGAGCTGCCATTGAGCTCTATAGGCAAAGAAGAAGGGAAGAACATCGGCTTTTCAGAAAGAAGAAAAAAGAGCAAGAAAAGCGCGCGATCGAGGATATAGAGAGGTGCCACTCCAGGAACGATGTTCGCAAGTTTTACCAAAGTGTAAAACGTCAAAGCCAAGGATACAAGGCTCGAACAGAATCCTGTCGAGATGAACAAGGAAATATTGTAGTTGAGACACAGTCGATGCTGAGGATATGGAAGAACCACTTCTGCAGACTGTTAAACGGCGATGACGAACAACATTCCGCTGTCAGGCAGAACGAACCATTCAATATTGGCAACGACAGCGAAAACTGCCAACCACCCGACCTGAGTGAAGTGAGGATAGCAATATCTAAACTCAAGCTTAATAAGGCTGCCGGAAATGACGGCCTTCCCGCTGAGCTCTATAAGGCCGGCGGAGATGACTTGGTAAGTAACATCCACCAACTCATAAGCCAAATCTGGTCGGATGAAAATATGCCTGAAGAATGGAACCTCAGCATCGTTTGCCCGATCCACAAAAAAGGAGACCCTCTGAACTGCGCCAACTACAGAGGCATAAGTCTCCTCAACATCGCCTACAAGATCCTATCTGCCGTAATATGTGAACGCCTGAAACCGTTTACCAACAACCTGATTGGCCCTTATCAGTGTGGTTTTAGGCCAGGAAAGTCCACAACCGATCAAATTTTCACACTTCGGCAGATCCTGGAAAAAACTCAAGAAGTCCAAATCGATACCCACCACCTATTCATCGATTTCAAAGCCGCATATGACAGCATTTATAGAGACGAACTGTATAGAGCCATGTCTAGTTTTGGTATACCGCCCAAACTCGTCCGTTTGTGTAGGATGACGATGGAGAATTCTCGCTGCTCCATCAGGGTCGGAAACGACCTCACCGACACATTCGATACCAAAAAAGGATTTAGGCAAGGCGATGCGCTGTCATGTGACTTCTTTAATCTGATTCTTGAGAGAATTGTGCAAAACTCCAAAGCCAACACCAGAGGCACAATTTTCCAAAAGTCGGTGCAACTACTAGCATACGCTGACGATATTGACATCATTGGCAGGACTCAACGTGATGTCATAGCCACGTTTGCTAGTATAGAGAAGGAAGCGGCGAAAATGGGTTTAGCAGTAAATGAGGGTAAGACTAAGTATATGCTGTCATCACGAAAGGACTCACAACATCGACGAATTGGACAGAACGTCACCATTGACAGATATAACTTTGAGGTAGTACGGGACTTTGTCTACCTCGGCTCCGCTATTAACTCTGACAACAACATCTCGTCAGAAATTAAACGAAGAATTACTCTTGCCAACCGCTGTTTCTTCGGGCTAAGAAGGCAATTTAGTAGTAAAGCCCTCACTCGAACTACTAAGGAAACCCTATATAAGACCCTGATCATCCCAGTCCTGCTCTACGGCGCTGAAGCATGGACCGTATCAAAAGCGGATGAAGAAATCCTTGGTAGATTCGAGAGGAAAATTCTTCGAAAAATCTTCGGTCCCGTTTGCGTTGACGGGCTATGGAGACGAAGATTCAACCAAGAACTATACGAGCTGTACAGCGACATGCCCCTGGTCAAAAAACTCCGCATTGGACGTTTAAGATGGCTAGGACATGTAGAACGAATGGACACCAATACTCCGGCTCGCAGAGTCTTCGATTCCCAGCCAGACGTCGGACGCAGTAGAGGAAGACCTCGCCTTAAGTGGCGCGCACAAGTGGAAACCGACCTCAACCAACTTGGAGTGCGCAACTGGAGGCAGTTAGCTAAGGACCGGGCTAATTGGAGAGGCATGTTGGTTGAGGCCCAGGTTCATTCCGGACTGTAGCGCCACTTAAGTAAGTAAGTAAGTAAGTAAGAGATTCAAGAACTATGGGAAAGCTGCAATTCGCTTGGCAAATCTTTTTCGAATACTCAAACCCCCAATTAAATATTAATCTTAAGCTTCCCAACTTCGAGGACAAAGTTTCCAAAATGTCAACTTCACGAATGACGCCTTAGTGGATATATGACAAATACTGACCCTAGAAAACCTATGCGACGTTAGTCAGTTAAAGCGCCAAATACTCAAATGGTTCGAAAATTTACGCATTAACCATCCAAAATCATTTTCTTTTCACGTCCCACGTTTAATTTTGAGTCTTGGTTAAACAACCCATAACCTTGCATATATGATTATGAAAAAAATTCCTTCATATTATTAGAGCCCCGCACACAACAGACTTTCTATCGGCCGATAGCTTAGTCGGGTTGGGCTGTTAGCGTGCACACTGGGCCGATTAAACAGTTGGGTTGGTGGTGAGTGCGCACACTATACAACAGTCCGCCGACTTGTCTCAAACGATTTGCTAGTTTGCTAAAGCCGGCTACACACACGAAGTTTTAACGTGTTGAACGTGTGTATGATAAAATTTAAGGTCTTCATAGCTTCTTCCTGTAGCCAGATATCTTAAGGTTGCAGTAAGTCTTTAGTGCCATGGAATGGCCATTCTCACTACAGTATCTTTATACCATATCCCATAGGGGTATATTAGTTTTGACATCAAGTTTGTAACACAAAGAAATAACCTCAAAGTATCTATATGGATCGATTCAGAATCGATAGCTGAGTCGATTTAGACATGCTGTCTGTCCGTCTGTGTATCACCGATTTTTGGGCCTTAAATTTTGAGCTAGAGTGTTGAAATTTGGTATATACTGCCACGCGCCCCTTTTTAGAAAAACGTAGTTTAAAGCAAAACCATAAAAAACTATACAAAATTTTTGCCATGCCCACTTTTTGGGGGCGTTTTCATTAAAAAAAACATATGAGAAGGCTACAATCCACTGTGTGGATCGTTGAATACCCTATCCCATCCTATCTGTAAAACTAAAATCCCCAAAAAGTGGACATGGCTAAAAACACGATGTGGATTAAATAAAGAAAATGACATGGTGACAACAAATTCTTCAGACTGCTTATAAAAAACTTTTACGGTTCTACAAAAGACAAGGTTTTCTCCTGCATATGTTATGGGGTAGTGTATAAAAATGGTTTTTATATAAAAACGCCCCCAAAAAGTGGGCGTGGGTTAAAATGGTCTATTGACGAAATGTTCATATTTATATTACTAATGATTCTGCATCAAAATTTTTTTAGAAAATTTTAAAATTTGACCGAAAAACGTTTTTTATTAAAAACGCCCCCAAAAAGTGGGCGTGGCAAAAAACTTTATATGAACGAAATACAGATATTCAGATTGTCTAAATATGTTGTTCAGAAAGTTTTTCAAAATTCCTTATGGTTTGGCCAAAAAATACGTTTTTCTAAAAAGGGGGCGTGGCAGTAGGCGGATTTCAAAAATTTTTACACTTGTTCTGCTGGGAGCAACAAAGAGCACGTGTACCAAATTTCATCCTTCTAGCTCAAAATTTAAGGCCCAAAAACTGGTGACGTACGGACGGACGGACGGACGGACGGACGGACGGACTGACATGGCTAAATCGACTCAGCTATCGATTCTGAGTCGATCCATATACCTTGAGGTATATATAGCTAAATTATTTCTCTATGTTACAAACTATGTATCAAAACTAATATACCCCTATGGGATAGGGTATAAACAAATGAGAAAGGTACCTGTTGTATTCTTGTTGTTATCGTGGTTATCTTTTGCTCTGGGTTATGTGCACTTGTTTTGCTATTATGTATTGATGTGTCTTGTTCTGCACGTGACTTTCAATTTTCCTTTTTGGTGTGCATTCTAGAGTTATTGTTTTCTTGTGTTCTGTTTGCCTGGGGGTGGTGGGGAAGTGTGGGTAGCTGCTGATATTGGCTGCTTTTGTTGTTTAATTGTTTTTCGATCATTGGTGGTAGACTGATGAAATGAATGTGTTAAGCATATGCATCTACAAAGTATAGCAGATTTGCACGGGTAATACCAATCCACTAGTGTCAGGCAAATTATGAATCTAGATCACCAACACGTGAATTCAAACTAAAATATAGTATGTTTTTTTTTTGCAAAAGTAGTGTGTAAGGCAAATTAAAACAAAACAAAAATGCAATTTACCACGTGTGCACTTCGAATTGATGTTCACATGGATTTATAATTTTGTTCTCCCTATGCACGGGAAGACATTTGACTGATGCCACTTTCACAATCAGTTTTGTATATTATTTTGACCAAGCTAAAACATTGGGCAATTAAACCTAAGAAAAATAATTATTTTATAGAACAACGAATAAGACTTTGTCACAATCGTACCTTTAAGCGATTATTACCACACTTCCACGCTGTTAGGAGGCCAGAGATAAAAGACCGAGAAATGGATGGAAACTTTCTATACCGAATGCAACGCAAATCAACGCCAGTAATCGTGAGTCTAATATCACGTCAAACATTTGACGAAAGGCATTGCAAAAATTTGACAGGGTGTAGCGTACAAAACCAAGATTTAAACATGCTTCATGTAGCGGACCCTTACTTGTGCAATTTCGTTATTCTAGCTGCGTGCTACAGGATCGACTCAGAATCGCTAGCTGAGTCGAATAAGCCATGTCTGTCTGTCCGTCCGTCCGTCTGTCTGTTCGTCACCGATTTTTGGGCCTTGAATTTTGAGCTATAATGTTGAAATTTGGTATATAGACTCTCTGGCCGACGAAGCAGAACAAGTGAAAACATTTTTGAAATCCGCCCACTGCCACGCGCCCTTTTAGAAAAACGTAATTTTAAGCCAAACCGTAGGGAATTTCAAAAATTTTTTGAGCAGCTTATTTATTTATTTACAACCCTAATATCTATATTTCGTCCATACAAAGTTTTTTGCCACGCCCACTTTTTGGGGGCGACTTTATTAAAAAACGCTTTTGTCCAAATTTTAAAACTTTTGAAAAATTTTTTGATGCAAATACTTCCGCAATGGTAATATAAACATTTTGTCTATATATCATTTTCACCTACACCCACTTTTTGGAAGCGTTTTCTTACAAAAACCATTTGTATGCCTTACCCCAAGGCATATGCAATAGAAAAACGTTGTTTTTTGTCGAACCACAAGAGATTTTGATAATCTGTCTGAGCAATATATTGTGACAATGTCATTTTCTGTATTTCATCGCCATAAAGCCTATGTTTTGAGGATATTAATTTTAAGGATAGGATGGGATAGGGTATTCAACTATCCGCACAGCGGATTGTAGCTTCTCATATATTTTTCTTTTTATACCCTATCCCATAGGGGGGTATATTAGTTTTGATACTTAGTTTGTAACATAGAGAAATAATTTTGCTACATATACCTCAAAGTATATGGATCGACTCAGAATCGCTAGCTGAGTCGATTAAGCCATGTCTGTCTGTCCGTCCGTCCGTCCGTCCGTCCGTCTGTACGTCACCGATTTTTAGGCCTTAAATTTTGAGCTAGGATAATGAAATTTGGTATATAGGATCCTCGTCTCTGCCTACAGAACAAGTGTAAAAATTTTTGAAATCCGCCCACTGCCACGCCCCCTTTTAAGAAAAACTCAGTTTTTGACCAAACCGTAAGGAATTTTAAAAAAGTTTCTGAACAACATATTTAGACATTATTAATATCTATATTTCGTCCATATAAAGTTTTTTGCCACGCCCACTTTTTGGGGGCGTTTTCAATAAAAAACTGTTTTCGGTCAAATTTTAAATTTTTCGAAAAAAATTTTGATGCAGAATCATTAACATTATTAATATGAACATTTCGTCTATATACCATTTTAACCCACGCCCACTTTTTGGGGGTGTTTTTATATAAAAACCATTTTTATACACTACCCCATAACATATGCAAGAGAAAACCTTGTCTTATGTAGAACCGTTAAAGTGTTTTGTAAGCAGTCTGTAGATTTTGTTGTCACTATATCATTTTTTCTATTTATCAACATCGTGTTTTAAGCCATGTCCCCTTTTTTGGGGATTTTAGTTTTATGGATAGGATGGGATAGGGTATTCAACGATCCGCACAGCGGATTGTAGCCTTCTCATATGTTTTTTTATAAACTTGTCTCAGATGTGTCAAACCTATATAATTCTCCAGGAGTGCCAGGAGATGATATTTCCAGATTTTTGTTGGATTTAAGCTTAAATTTAGATTGTGCTGTCGTAACTTCATTTCGTTCGGGTGCATGGTAGTGTTCGCTATTCCCGAAAGTAGCAGTAGTGAGTGGTTCGCTCTGCCTGGCAGCGAGAGATTGTTCGTTGTCGACGTTTTACAGTCTGCAAAAGTGGTTCTTCAATATCCTCAGCAAACGACTGTGTCTCAACGACTATCTTTGCTTGTTCATTTCGACGGGATTCTGTTCGAGCCTTGTATCCTTGGCTTTGACGTTCTACACTTTGGTAAAACTATCATCGATGGTGTGGTGTTCATACTCTTTTTTCCTCTTTCTGAATTGCCGGTTTTGATAGTACTCCTTGCTTTGCCTATGAAGTTCAATGGCGGCTATCGTCTTCCACTGCAGTTTTGCCTTGTTAGCCTCATTTTTGGCTGCGAGCATTTGTCGACATTCTTTGTCAAACTTGCTCGTAAGCGCGATTAGGATAGCATATCAGTCGAGGCTGATCTTATTGACACCATTGTTCTTCGACATTATTTGCTGGTGGTTTAGCGTTAACCGAAACTCTAAAAGATACGCCTTTTGCAAAAGCTATAGTTGCTCTCATGTGCTTGAAGTCTTTCGACATTTACTTTTTTCACAGTATTTCGCGTTTGTTGTGGCGGTGTGCATTCTTACCTTGGCTGGAATAAGGTAGTGGTCAGAGTCGATGTCAGCTCCCTTGAAACGTTCGATGATTCTTTCGTTGATCTGGAGACCGCTATTTCCTCTTACGGATACCAAGGTGAGGAAACCATTGTGCTGGTTGTAGGTTCATTTCAATGCGCAGCGAAGTTGTGTTATGTGAATTTGGCCTTTATGTGGACTGTTGCAATACGTTCGCTAATATCTTTAAAGCTATAAACTTCTTGCCTATGTCTGCCACTTATAACAATTCGACATCCCAATGTTCGTTGTTTCTGCTCACTATAACACGGACCGTAAGTAGATATCACAAATTTTCATCCTCTGTTTGCCCGGTTCATTCCATTGTATTTATTGGATGGCAGTTATGTCTGCATTGTAGAAACATTTTGGCTTCGCTTTATCGAGTGAACGATTTCTTTTAACATGACTAGCGTGGTCTTCGACAACAAAATCATTCCATGCCAAGACAGGCTTCGGGCGCGGGGTGCGTATCAATTGGGTTTTTTCGTGATTGAGCACAATCTGTATGATCATTTTCAATTTATTTGATACCCTAGTATACTATGCCATGTGTATTCACTACAGAATTGAACGCTGCCTTCGGCCTTTCGGCTTATCCGACACTATCTCAGTTCAAGGGTCGGACTAACCCTTAATATTGTTACATGACCACTTGACCGAATATGTCGAAGCAGTTCATACGAATTTTTCACTTTGTCCATCCCAACTCGGACTGTAGACGACACTGATAGTTTCGTTATTGGAATTTTTTCGCTGCCACCTGGAAAAAGGGAGGGGTGCCTTTGTTAAAGAACTCTTTCATCCCGCTTCAGAAATGTGATGAAAACGCAATCTTCGGACAAAATGCACATTCAAGAGCTGCAGTTAGGAGGCAAAAGGTTAGTGAAACTGCTTGTTTCTCGTGAAACCGCTTTTCATGTGGCTCACTCTGCGATTTTTATGTGCAAAGCTAATTTTGTAGACCATTTTGCCCCACCGAATATACAAGGTAATTGGTGACTTAAAATTCAAAACCAAGTACTTGCACAGACTCAATAATCGGTTTAAATAATATTTGCTGTTGTGATTAAATAGACTCCCTTGGCCTCCATGTTATTTTTTTGGAAAAAGCGGTGGTGATTTGGAAATAACTATAAACCGGTAAGGCACGTTTGCTTCCATATATTTTGGAGCACATAGAAAGTTCTTATTAAATAAGGGATTATATCAAATTTTAAATCAAACCCCAAAATCCTTAGCTACACATAAGACCTCCTGTTGTTTATCCTCGTAGTTTTTAATTAATTTCTCTAGTGCCCTCATCCGATCCGCTCTAATTCATTTCAATGACCTTACCTATATTATATTGATCAATATTCCATTGAGATTTACTCTTCCTGTTGCAGGCCAAAAAAAATTAAATTTATCACAAACTCCTTGCAAAGCTTAAAACTTCGAAGCAGTGTCCCCAATCGAATCATTCGTCAGATAAAGCCCCCGGCAATTTACTGCATATTATCGGAGAACAGAGAACGAATTCGTCGGCTCCCTTTGGCAAATACACAGGCCGAATATATACTTGCCCCATCTGTGCCTATGCATGTTATCCTATCCAAAATGCATACTGAGCTATCGTCTTCCGCACACACTCACGCATCCATTGCCTACTGAAAACACAATTTATTTGAATATGTAATATTTTAAGGATGCAAGTTGGGGGCACAGGGTTATCCTCAACTAACGATCGTTTATACGAAAGAAACACACAAACACACATACCCCATAGCCGTAGGTATACGACTTTAGATGGATGCCGGACAATGGCAATGTTTGCACATCAATACGGTCCCTTCCCGCATGCCGGACATTAGACCCGGTTAAGAAACGAAGCCGAATCCAACGTTGAATGGGAGGAGCCTCCCTCCACTCATGTCATTGCCTGGTGTATTTATGTGCGGCTTTTGCCGAGCCAAGGAACATGATGATATTTCTTGGACAATCCAACGCATTGTTTAGCAATCCTTTGGCTTATTATCTCCATAACCATAGATGCACTTACGTCGTCCCTTAAATCTATCCATCCATCCATCTATCTATCAGCCATCCATTGCTGGTTGGTCATCAGTCTCCCAGGACTGTTATGCATATGCTTTACATTAATTGCTCTTGTCTAGCTGGACCGAGGAGAGACCACCGAGCCGAGCGTCCTTATCTTGGCTGTCTGTGTGGCCCCGTTTTCGTTTTTATTGGTTTAGTGGGACATACATATGCGTGCAGGATGCATACTTGTAGAGCTGTTTCACATTTGCAAACAGTCGTGTCTGTGTGCGAGCACCTAGTTGTCGGCCATTAAATTATTGTGAAAGCCAATAAAAGCCCATAAATAACCGAACTATTCCAGATGACACCCGGTACGGCCGACTACGATCCTTCCCCCAATGAGTTATGACTTTATTCCACTGGGCGGCGTGGTGTCGGTGTGTGATTCGAGTTCAGTGTTGTTGTTGTTGCCGTCGTCATCGTGCATCCCTGGCAGAAGCATCATCATCAGGAAAAACAGGATATACCTTCCTTTCGATTGTGTTCCTTGGGTTTTGTCAATATCACAAAATCAATAGATCTCTCGAGCTGGGGCACGTTATTAAAACCCGAAGATGGATTTCAAACACAAACACGCGTTTGTGTGTGTTTGGTGAAATAAATCCTGAAAATCTAGAGCATTTGCATAATGAATTCGGACATCAATCAGAGGCATTCAATTAATACGTATATCCTGTTCAAAACTTGCCGATATTAAATAGGTAATAAATGATGTCGATACTGAACTGGCAAGGATTGATGGTGTTCGGAATTGGGCTTATATGCACTCTGGTATAAGTCGGGCCGGTAGAAGTAGGCACTGTTTTTGAGATCAAACTAACAAGTATTAGAACAAGTATTGACAGGAGCTGGGAGTGGGTTTGGTCAAGGAATATTCCTATCAACTGGATAATGGGAAAATTTTAATCTCAGTGATGACCAACTCAAAGGAAATAGTAATTTCATTGGAACTACAAGAATGGTGTTTGCAGAGCTTGAATGCATTAGTTTCCGGAATATGCATTCTTCGAGAAAACGTTAACCACAGTGCTGTACGTAATAAATGTTTGCAAGAAATAGATCCTGGGGGTACCCTTGACATGGCTGATATTTGCTTGACGAACAGTTAAAATATTACCGGGGGTGGTGGAAAGGCCATTATCACTTTTGAAAATAAACATAACTGCAGGCGTAGACCTTTATTGATCTTAATTTGCAATCAACTCAAGAGCTCCAAGTTTTGATTACTCTGAACACCTACTACTGTCCACTGAAGCAAGTAATTATGGTGACTTGCCACCAGAAATGTTTCCTTAAAATGTATGTCAACTTCGAGAGCTCGATTGATGTTATTGCTTTTGGGGGATAATGCTTTTTGCAAGTCCACATTCAGGAAGTGGCCAGCTCTCCGGAATTTTCAACCAATGGAAACGGATAAAATCGGTGATATATGTATTCGACATTACCCAATGGTTGGGACGTCACACGATTTCAACATATATAATGCAGTGACCTCTTAGTGCTTAAGGATAGTGATGCGATTATATGAGGACACAAGCGTTCTCACTCTAGCCTCTCACTATCAACTCCTACTCTCACCTCCACGCTGGTGACTGGTGGGTGCCTAGTACCTCGACTGGAGATGGGGTATTAAACCCCTGTGGAAGGTGGTTGGAGGCAGCAAACGAGAGAGGGGGGAGGTATTTTTTCCGGCACGCTGTCCTAGGGTCAAAACAAGGGCCTGGCCCTCCAGGTTGGAGGTTGTGCTTTGGGCTAACTACCCACCCATGGAAAAAACCATTGTTACGAAGCAACCAATAGCCTCGGAAAGGACTGATATTATTGTTGACGACCATGCTAAACGAAAAAAGGACAACGACGTTCGTATCTGCACCTGGAATGTGGGAACATTAAACAGGAGAGGTGCAGGCGAACAACTAGCGGAAGCACTAAACTGCTACAAAGCAGACATTACTGCCATCCAGGAAATACTACGGGATGGGCCAGGCAAAAAGAGGATGAAAAACTGTGACATCTACTATGGACCGTGTTATAGTGAGCAGAAACAGCGACTATTATGATGCCGATTTGTTATAAGTGCCAGACTTAGGCAAGAAGTCTTATGTTTTCAAAACATAAGCGAACGCATTGTAACAATCCGCATCAAGGCCAAATTCACCAACATACGCCTTATATGCGCTCATTCTCCGACGGAGGAAAAAGATGATATAACTAAGGATTGCTTCTACGAGCTCCTCGACAAAACCTATGAGCGACTACCAAAGTACGATGTTAAAATCGTGCTGGGAGATTTTAACGCAAAGGTAGGAAGAGAAGACATCTTTAGCAGTACTGTCGGAAAATATAGCCTACACGACAACACGTCTGGTAACGGACTTAGGCTAATTGACTTCGCTACGGAACGAAATGCCACTATAGCCACCACACTGTTTCCTGACCTCGATATCCATAAGGGGGCATGGCGGTCTCCAGGTCAACGAACAGTCAACAAAATTGATCACATTGCGATAGACAAGAGACACGCATCCAGTATTTTGGATGTCCGAACATTCCGAGGGGCTAGCATCGACTCGGAACACTACCTTGTTGTAGCCAAGGTAAGGTGCGGATATCCACCACGCCACAAAAAAAACAGAAATACTGTGAAAAAATGTAATGTCGAAAGACTGCAATCGCCAGAGACCGCCAAGACCTTCGCCCAACGCGTATCCCTTAACCTCTCGACTCACAACACACCACCAGCATCTAATGTCGAAGAACAATGGCAACGATGGCAACAAGCCATTAGATCAGCCGCAACTGAAGTGCTAGGTTTCTGGCGGCCACCAGAAAGGAACCACTGGTTTGATGAGGAAAGCCGACAGATGCTCGCAGCCAAGAACGAGGCCTACAAGGCTAAGCTGCAGGTGAAGACGAGAGCTGCCATTGAGCTCTATAGGCAAAGAAGAAGGGAAGAACATCGGCTTTTCAGCAAGAAGAAAAAAGAGCAAGAAAAGCGCGCGATCGAGGATATAGAGAGGTGCCACTCCAGGAACGATGTTCGCAAGTTTTACCAAAGTGTAAAACGTCAAAGCCAAGGATACAAGGCTCGTACAGAATCCTGTCGAGATGAACAAGAAAATATCGTAGTTGAGACACAGTCCATGCTGAGGATATGGAAGAACCACTTCTGCAGACTGTTAAACGGCGATGACGAACAACATTCCGCTGTCAGGCAGAACGAACCATTCAATATTGGCAACGACAGCGAAAACTGCCAACCACCCGACCTGAGTGAAGTGAGGATAGCAATATCTAAACTCAAGCTTAATAACGCTGCCGGAAATGACGGCCTTCCCGCTGAGCTTTATAAGGCCGGCGGAGATGACTTGGTAAGTAACATCCACAAACTCATAAGCCAAATCTGGTCGGATGAAAATATGCCTGAAGAATGGAACCTGAGGTTCTTCATCGTTTGCCCGATCCACAAAAAAGGAGACCCTCTGAACTGCGCCAACTACAGAGGCATAAGTCTCCTCAACATCGCCCACAAGATCCTATCTGCCGTAATATGTGAACCCCTGAAACCGTTTACCAACAACCTGATCGGCCCTTATCAGTGTGCGGTTTTAGGCCAGTAAAGTCCACAATCGATCAAATCTTTACACTTCGGCAGATCCTGAAAAAAAAACCCAAGAAATCCAAATCGATACCCACCACCTATTTATCAATTTCAGAGCCGCATACGACAGCATTTATAGAGACGAACTATTCAGAGCCATGTCTAGTTTTGGTATACCGCCCAAACTCTTCTGTTTGTGTAGGATGACGATGAAGAATTCTCGTTGCACCATTAGGGTCGGAAAGACCTCACCGACACATTCGATACCAAAAAAGGATTTAGGCAAGGCGATGCGCTGTCATGTGACTTTTTCAATTTGATTCTCGAGAGGATTGTGCAAAACTCCCGAGCCAACACCAGAGGCACAATCTTCCAAAAAGTGGTGAAACTACTAGCACACGCCGACGATATTGACATCATTGGGCGGACTTAACGTGATGTCATAGCCAAGTTTGTTAGTATAGAGAAGGAAGCGGCAAAAATGGGTTTAGCAGTAAATGAGGGTAAGACTAAGTATATGCTGTCAACATGAAAGGACACACAACATCGACGAATTGGACAGAACGTCACCATTGACGTTCTAACTTTGAGGTAGTACAGGACTTTGTCTACCTCGGCTCCGCTATTTACTCTGACAACAACATCTCATCAGAAATCAAACGAAGAATTACTCTTGCCAATCGCTGTTTCTTCGGGCTAAGAAGGCAATCCTATATAAGACCCTGTTTATCCCAGTCCTGCTCTACGGCGCTGAAGCATGGACCATATCAAAAGCGGATGAAGAAATCCTTGGTCGATTCGAGAGAAAAATTCTTCGAAAAATCTTCGGTCCCGTTTGCGTTGACGGACTATGGAGACGAAGATTCAACCACGAACTATACGAGCTGTACAGCGACATACCCCTAGTCAAAAAACTCCGCATTGGACGTTTAAGATGGCTAGGACTTGTAGAAAGAATGGACACCAATACTGCGGCTCGCAGAGTCTTCGATTCCCAGCCAGACGTCGGACGCAGTAGAGGAAGGCCTCGCCTTAAGTGGCGCGCACAAGTAGAAACCGACCTCAACCAACTTGGAGTGCGCAACTGGAGGCAGTTAGCTAAGGACCGGGCTAATTTGAGAGGCATGTTGGTTGAGGCCCAGGTTCATCCCGGACTGTAGCGCCACTTAAGTAAGTAAGTATCTCCTCTATGGGTCTGTGCCTTAGAATAACTAGTTGTGTGCTTTGGCCCGTTGTCATTATTTTTGTCTTATTTGGGTTCATCCCTAAGCCAGTCACTTCACCATGTAGTTGCATAGAATGACATACTTGATTTTTTTTATAATTTTTGCACACTCAAGCGGTTGTAAGTTTCACTCTCCCTGACATCCAAGCGGAAATTAAATCCATGGGATCCATCTCATTTACATAGAAATCAGCCCACCAATGCCGACTATCCCTTAATGAGATGGCCAAGCTCTTTACCATTCACCTCTTCTCGGTACCGAGTTTCAGAGATATACCAGGGAATTGTAAGGCGGTACTTGGCTGATTCTGCGAACATGAGACTAACGCCATTAAGTTTAGGAGGGTCGATGTGCCTGGCATTGTATTTCCTGCTAAAAAGGACCAATTCGGTTTTTTGAGGGATCACGCCAAGAATACATCTAGCGGCCCATTTAGCGACTACAGAGAGACTATGTTCTTTAAGGGTATTAAGACACTTCCCTAATACAGCAATTGTCACGTAATCTGCGCATGGAATCACATCCTTTTCTTTCTAGATTTACTAGAACTCATAGTATACTTTTTTTCTCTGAGTGAGTTTTCGAAGATGCTTACGAGTGAGTGAAACGCTGTCTCAACCGACTTCCCCTTGCAGTATGCATGTTAAGAGATGGAGATCACTGTCGCTTCTATACTAGCACGGATGTGTAGATCAATTTACCTTCCCAAAGTTTTTAAAAGAAAAGAAGATAGACTGATCGGACGGAGATCCTTCGGATAATTTCTTTCAATGCCTTTGGGATGTAAGTAAGTGGTAGTGATCTACTTACTTACCGGGCTTCCGCACCCTTGAGTGTCTGCCTGAGACAAGGCAGCATTACATCTTTTTAGATCCTTGGCACGTTGATGCCAGTTATTCATCCAAGCGCTTTGGAATCCGTGATCGCTTGATCCTTAAACCGAAAGATGGGTTTTCGTTTTTGATCCGAGTCTGAAGTCTGGAATTTGAAGATTCTCTTGGCTAGAGCATTCATTTTCATTCGCTCGATGTGGCCGAGCCAATGTTTATTGATAACATAAACTTTGTCTTGCTTTCGTTAGCTACAAGGTTAATGCGTTTGGCCTCTTCCTTAATCGCCGTAAATGCTTCTTCAACGGCACGGTGGGAGCGACCAATGATGCCTGCATACCCCAGTAGCCAGGATTTGTCAAACATCTTGCCATCCATATTTACTCCTGCCCTACGCACTATCTGTTCCAGCATGGTAGCGAGTCTCCTTCTCGGAATACGGTACATGTTTGGAAAAGTTCCAAAAAGCTGTTTCCAAACTTAAAGTTGCATCGTATGTCCTTCATTGCTAGGAGCTGCTTCCGTTTCGATTGTATCCTGAATTCTGGCATATCTTTATAAAGCTTAAGGCGATTGATGCTATCATACGCGGCCTTGCGGTCGATGAAAAGATGTTGATCTTGACATGAAATTCCTTGGTCTTTTCCAGGACTTGCCTTAGTGTGAAAATTTGGTCTACGGAAGCCGCACTGGTTCGTAATGACACGTGTGTTGCAGACAAACCTAAGACGTTTACACAGCATATTGTTAAGGATCTTAGCAGGGATTTGCCTCGGTTGTAGGAGCAAGACATGGGATTACATTTTTTGTAGATGGGACACATGGAACTGTTATTGCAATCATCTGGCATGCTCTCATCCATTCAGACTTGGTTGATGAATTGATGGATGCCCACTTTTATAGCATACCTCCGTATTTGATTAGTTATGCTATTGATCTATCTGAACCGTCTACATTTGTGTTTATTTTTATGGTGCGGCTGCACTTGCTTCTTCCATACTGCGAGGGACGATTACATCTTCGTTCACTGAATGTGGGTAGGTTTCTTGCCCTATCACTCTCTCAACATTACGCCCATTAAGCAGCTGCTGGAAATGCTGCCTTAACACATCTTTAACTCCCTGCGCGTTAGTGTTTAGGTGCCATTTTTATTTCGTAGAGCCTGCGTGTCATTTTGAAGGCAACTGCCAGTTGTTGTTTTCTTTTGAAAGTTTGACGGATATTCTATTTGTAGCGAGACTCTTCGATTACTCTGAGCTGGGAGGTTACGTGTTCCCTTCTTCTAGTTCAATATTCTTCCCGCGCGGTGCATGTCTTGCGTTGTAGCGTGATATCTATCTCTTCTGTCAAATCGTTTATATCGATGATATTGCAGTCGTATAGCTTTCAGTTTTAAATAAGCAAAAGCGATGGATTACACCCAGAAATTAGGAAAATCTTAGTCCGAATTGTGAAGATCTTGGCCTACACCATTACAATCATAAGAACTGAACCCTCTTGAGGTGACTGGCATCTGACAAATTTTGAACCAAATCATGAATTTTATCAAAAAGTCATCTCCAGTGATAAAGATGATTTTTTTTGGGTTAACGGCAGTGTCAGTATACTGGATACCAACGGGCCATACATATGTACTTCAAGAGACTCCATTGCATTAATTGACCGTGTGCTGTGAATTTAATGCTGGAGACGTGATTGGATCGTATTTTTCCGGCGATAAAAGTGATCTACCACTACCACTACCACTTTTATGCATTATAAGGCAGTTGGATTGGTCTCTATAGTTTATGCCAAAAAGCCAACAATTTCAGAGCAGATTTAGATAAATATCGGATGCAAAATTGGCAACGTTCCGCCCGATATGACTAGATGAGTCGTGGGAAATTGACTTTACCGATTCGGTCGTTGCAAACACTATCGTGGTGATAATATTACCGTAATCGAATTCCATACTTAAATTTTACGCACGAACAACCCTTGGAGTAAAGTTCAGCCCAATATCTAAAGAAGTAAAAAAGAACCAGAAAAGGGCAAGCATGAGCTTGAATTTCAATATCTAAAGCATTCTGTGCTTTTACTTAAATACAAAATAGATGTCCCCCTGTGCTTGTTTAAAACCATTTATCAACCCCGTCTACTATTGCCCTGATTCAAATAGAACTTGTCTTGCCATCACCTTCAAATCTAACGACCTTTTCTGTCTCTTGGCCCCTTTGCAATAAAAAATGATTCCATCTACCATTATGCGCCAAGTGGAGTATGAATCCAAGGACTTCGTCTGACTGTCAGTACCATGCCGCCCTCAAATGGCTGAGATAACACTCTAACTTATCGATTCATGATTTTAATTGTGAGACAATTTCTTGCGGTGAACAATTTCATTGCGGGGTTATTTAGATAAATTACACATTATTATCGCACTCGAATTACCTGCGGAATAAATGATTTCCTTTTGTAGCCACGCACACACCGTACTCTGTACCGTCGCGCTCCCTCTCCGGCTCGTGTTCCTTGGGATTCCTGGGGGTGCAATGAATTTGAGAAATTATTGCCACAGATCGAGCCAAGGGTGGGGAAACGTTCTGCAATAGTGCTGGGCCGTTCACAACTCATACGAAAGCGCTACACATGTGTGCAATCTACTAATTAGAACTATGCAATAACTCACAATCTGGAGCAACATAAATCTACAGGACAACAATTTGTGCAATAATTGTTTTTTTTTCATGAATATGGTAGTGGAGAGTGTTTTCTCGTACACATGAAAAATTAGTTTAGGACAGTGCATGGGTACTTACTGTGGAGCTATCGTTGGTCTCTGGTCGGAGGACCAAATTGTGGGAATGATTTTTTTTTCAAGCCATTTCCCATGGGGAGTATTAATTGTGATCTATCGTTGGGGGAATATGAAACATATGAACAGAAAATAATGTAGGTGTGGTCACACTAATAAATGTCCTGAAATGTATCGTTGCGGAGGACACTCAGAGATAAATGGGTCACAGCTTCTAGGTTCGAATGGTTTCGTGTGATTTAGTTTCAAGGGATTTCGTGTTAAATGTATTTTTAGAGATATATCAACCGAGGCTGCAAAGGAAAGGTTCAACCCGACTTGTGCGACTGCCCTCCAAACAAAGGAAGATACTTTTGTCCTATGGCGGAGAATACCTTCTAAGGAAAATCATAGTTTCTACAGGCGGGCTAGAAATGACTGTTAAACTATACTAAGCCGTGCCGTGTTTCTGAGGTTCAAGATGCAAACTCAGCGAAAGGAAGATTACTATACAAAGCCTGTACGAAGCATGGGGTGGACATTTTCTCGAGGGGAAAGCAACCAACAATAAAATCTCTGACCTTGTTACGGGAAAAATTACTGCAACTAGACTCACATTTTTATCCCTGGTCATCAGCCACTGGTCCACGACCTTCAGATCCGCTAAGGCGACCAAAATAGGTATAACGAGTGCGACAGAGGAGTCCACTCAAGGCGGAGTCAACTGTAAAACGCCGTCGTCAAAGCCCAAAGGACGTCCTCCCTCACACATCGAAAATTTGGATGGGTGAGGGAGGACGATCCCTCGTCGACCCCAACACGATGATGACGGGTGGGGACGATCCCTGGAGCCTACACTCCATCGAATCGTTTGCGCCACCGCATTATTGGCGCAAACGCAGAAAAGTAACGGGTGATCCGAGTAGAGATACTTTTTTCAATAGCCTTTTTTGACAGATCACGTGTGAGTCATGTCATGCTGTCGTTTTTTTTTGTTAAGTATTGTTTGGCATTTCATAATGGAAAGACTTACGCGTGAACAACGTTTACAAATTGTTCAACTTTATTATGAAAATTCACGTTCTGTGAGGAATGTGTTTCGTGCACTTCGCTCAACTTATGGTCAACATAATCGGCCTACTGAGCGTACTATTCGCAACACCATCACCCATTTTGAGACCCAGCATTCATTATTGGATAATATTCGACCGAATAGACCACGTCCAGCACGCTGTGAAGAAAATATAGCGGCCGTAGCTGAGAGGGTACACGAAGACCGTGGAGAGTCGATTCGGCGCCGTTCGCAGCAACTCGGACCATGATAACCGACTATTTGATGCCTGAAATTGAAGCTCGTGATCTCGGCGACATTTGGTTTCAGCAAGATGGCGCCACTTCCTACACATCGCATCAATCAATGGACTTATTGAGAGAACATTTCGGTGAGCACATAATTTCACGTTTTGGGCCGGTCGATTGGCCACCAAGATCGTGTGATATCACACCGTTAGACTTTTTCCTGTGGGGATATGTAAAGTCAAAAGCTTAGGCCGACAAACCCGCTTCGATTCAGGCCTTAGAGGAAAACATCACGCGTGTCATTCGCCAGTTACCAGTCGAAATGCTCGAACGAGTGATCGAAAATTGGACTCAACGGATGGACCATCTGCGACGTAGCAACGGCCAACATTTGATATACATAATCTTCAAAAAATAAATGCCAAAGAATGTTCTTTCAAATGATAATAAACATTCTCCATTAAATTTGAATTTTCTGTGTTTTTTTCTTTAAAAAAGTAGGGAACCTCGAAATGGATCACCCTTTACGATGGCATGGAGTAGACGTTCTCTTATTTCACCCAACGAGGGAGCAACGGAAGAGCAGCAGAGGCGTGGGGCGAAGGGCCCAAAAGACACCCCTCCAACAAAGTCGCAACACGAAAAGTTGAGTTCGATGGCTAAGAGAAGACGATCTCTTTCCCCCAACACTGGAGCAATGGAGGAGCAACAGAGGTGATTAGGCGGACGGCCATGTAAAAACACCTCCACGAAAACACAAAACGACACCATGGACACCAAAGACATGGGACAGGATGTCTAAAGACAGTCAGAAGACAACTGTCAAAGTATCCAAGGGCAGCTGTCACATTATCCGACAGCTGTCAAAATGGCAAACGCCTGTCGAAGGTGACAGAGAAAGGTGAGCCAAACAAAAAAAAATAATGTGAAGATGGCACCCGAAGGGAAATCCCTGACCCTAAAATCTGCACGTGAAACCACCAACATAGCTCGCGAAAATGTTGTTTTTTTGACAGTTCATCTTTTCCTCCTTCCACAAAGCTCACTGCTTCTGAGAAAGTGCGGTGCCCTTCTTCCTTCCTTCTAGTATTCAATCTTCTCCACCATAGTTCTGGTAGTTCGAGTTTCGTATTGATTTCGCGGTCAATCAAACATAGGCATCCGGGGCAATTGGTGTATCTTCGTGTTCCGCTCTTTTAATATTCAATCAAAAAAAAATCGTCCCAATAAAATTTAATTGGGCGCACCACCCCCATTTCACAACGTGGGTAAAATATATTTTTTTTTGGTTCATACCATCGGGGTTAATTTTCATTTCGTTTGCTTTGCTTCAATTTTCGTCTTATTTAGTTTTCTGAAAATTACGTGGCGTCCAAAACCCATCGTTCACTTGGGAGCCAAAGCGCTCCAAGTTTGAACCCACGAGAAGTTGCAAATCTTCGAGTGACTGATCTTTGTTTGACAGATCGCTCACATAGGAATTTTCGCAGCAACCCCCCTTAACTAAAAATCGGACGGAAGTCAACGAATGCTATGGTCTATGCTCAGACCACTCAGCAGTCACTCTGATAATGGATGGAAGTCTAGCAAAAAAAAAAGAGGAACCGCCTAGGTTACCTAGTAAAAAAACAAAATGGGACGTTTTCAGAAAAGAATGCAAAGAAAATGTTCCTTTAAATATGCCAATAAACCGCTCGAAATAGAAGACGAAATTGACAATCCCGTTGAAGCCATTCATAGCGCATCGTAGAAAAACACTTCCTCCCGGAAGATAGCCACACGCAACAATAAATTCAAATTCCAGCCTGAAATCGAGAAAAGACTAGAGCGCGCACCCCCTGATAAAACTTATCTGAACGATCTTTGCAGCAAACTCAAGAATGAGCTGCTGGATTTAAAAAATCGCGAGAAATACCTCGAGGGCTTGACTGCTGATAAGAGTTCATAAGGAATCCCAAAATGTACTCGCCACCAATAAAAAAAGCTTATAGCGAATGGGCAAAAGGAAGAAACGTTCTAGCCGTTCAATGGACAACCTTTAAACGAAGAACCGAGTGGTAATACGGCACCCGACAACTATAAAGTAAAAGCCGTATCCCTTTCCTAGCTTCGAATGACAATAAGAAAGTTGAAAAAGAACAAAAATCCAGGATACGATTTAATCACTATAGCTAAATTCTGATGGAGCTACCGAAAACAGCATTACTTAAGTCGCTCTACATTATAAATGCTTCTCTGAGACTTTTATATGTTCCAAGACAATGGAAAATCGCCGAAGCCATTATGGTTCCGAAACCGGGAAAAAGTGCAAACGCAAAGAAATCATATAGCCCCATTTCACTCCTGCCGATAATATCTAAGGTTTTCGAGAAAATTGTGGCAAAGCGTCAAGCATCTCACTTCAATTACTGGTTGTAAAGTAATTGAAGAAAGACGCTTGTTCCAGATCATCAATTCGGCTTGCTAGTCAAACATTCCACAATAGATCAGGTGTATCGAATAACAAATGAAATGGAAAAAGCCTTTGAATGGAAAACGATTTTCTGTTGCGCTTTTCTCGACGATTCACAAGTGTGGCACGAAGTTCTAAGGTATAAGCTAAGGACAATTCTACCGGAAAAATTATACGAAATAGTGGAATCCTACTTTGAAAACAGACTCTTTCGTGTTAAATATGAGACGGAATACTCAGAATTCAAAGAAATCC
This sequence comes from Rhingia campestris, assembly GCA_932526625.1. Classification (NCBI taxonomy): domain Eukaryota; kingdom Metazoa; phylum Arthropoda; class Insecta; order Diptera; family Syrphidae; genus Rhingia; species Rhingia campestris. The sequence goes on from OW052183.1 coordinate 148,048,269, forward strand.
ACGCCAGTGTTTCGCAAGGAAGCGTTCTTGGCCCAATATTATTCCTGCTCCTTATACAAGAGGTATTCCACAAGATGAAGGAATCATCGTTGCAACGTTCGCAGCAATACGGCTATCCTCGCAATGGATGAGTCAGTCAAATGATCAACAGCAAAATTCCAAAGGGCTCTTAAGAAAGTATGTGAGTTAAAAAAACATACCCCCGTGACCGTCAGTATGATTTTCGACAGCAACATTCCAGCGGTAATCGTATGGTAAAGTTCCTTCCAATCCCTAATTGATGAATTAACAAGGTTGCAGATGTTAAGGGAGATTCCAGAAACTGTTTGAAAATTGCAAACGAGGAATCCCTACCTCGGTTTGCTGCTGCTGCCAATATAGTCATAAGCTATGGGTTCAGCTCAAGCCTGCTAACCTTTTATGGATGTGACGAAACGCATCCTCAGCCCTACCTTAGATCTGCACCACATTAACCAAAATTCGTGGACATATTGACAGACATTGAGATGGAATGTACACATCCCCTACCTCACAGTCTTCCGTCATCTCTACCGAACAGGTTAAACATCAGTACTATCATCGGTGTCCTTACAAGCCCCATGGGTCTATAACCAAAAAGACTAAGTACTTTTAGTAATGACTTATGTAGAAGCTGCCTAAAAGCACCTTCTCTGCCCTTCTCCAGCACTCATCAAAGATTACTCCATCTAGCAGACTACTTCTTTGATAATATGGGCTACCTAGCTGATATAAATGCCAGAAAACTCCTCCGTTTCATAGTTAGCTTGGAATGGTTCGCTTAGGCAAACGAATCTATAAAATAAATCTACAGATCCACGTGGTACCACAATGGACCAGAATCCTCGATCGCCCTCGTATTTGTGTGAGAATTCTGGTTAAGCTCTCCGACCCAAAGGACATTCTGGACATAATCAGGTTCAGCAATCCGCTTGTTATAATTTATAATAATTGGCGAATTGGCAAGGTTGAAGAAGCTAATAAAATAGTCGACGACAAGTTGCAAGACATTGAGAAAGAAAGTGAACGTCCCCCACAACACAATGTCCCGTCATCTTTCTCGTTGGTCGACTTCAAGTCGACGAACACGGAGATGGTGGAAACTACATCAACCCTGGAACACCACAATGCTATCTTCTTTGGGGTTGACACTAAGTTAGCAGACCTGGAGTTGTAAAGTGCTACCGATAGCCTGGCAGAAGAGGACCTCCTTTACCTCCTATGGTTATCAACAACCCAAAACCCTATCCCAACTTGGAGGGCCAGTTCCAATTTATTCGATACTGATTCTGATGATTCCAACAACACAAAAGTAATGGCCTTTGTAAAAAGTTCCAATGGCGGAACTCTTACAGATTAAACTTTCCCACTCCAAAGCCTTGATCTAGAGAGCGTCATGTCTACTAATGAATATCGAGGTGAGCAAGTCGTGTGCTGGCTAAAAAGTGGCATATCGTTCCGCAGCGAAGTCAATAAGCCTAAGGAGGTTGTTGCAAGCGAGGGGTCGTGCAAGCTGTTTTTTTGATAATACTGCTAAAGATATCCTGTCTTCCTATCTTTGCGTTAAAAATCTCCGAGCACAATTTTAACTTCGTACTTCGGTAGCTGGCCCTTGTCTAGGGCCTTTCGCAATATGACATTGAGCAACTATGTGTATGTGTGAAATTGTATGATAATGAAATGTTCTTTGTAGTAAGTTATATACCTCCATATAATCCTATTAGTATTAATGAATCCCACGTTTTTTAATGTCGAAAATGTTACATAAAATTTGTCAGATAAACAATAACCATTTATAGTTGGTGATTTTAACTTAGGTAACATTAAATGCATTTATTCCAATGATGAAAAATGCATAATTCCATATAATATGAAGAAAGAAATAGAATTTAGTTTTATTGATAAAATCTATTCATTAGATGTTGTTTAAATTAACCACATTGAAAACTCTTTAAATAGAATTCATGATTTAATTGTTATAAATAATCACGTAATTTATAAAGTATCTGAAGTAATTTATCCATTGTTAAGAAATTCTATCCATCACATTGCAATATGTTCTATGTTAAAATTTGAAAATAGTTTAAAAGCATCATTTAAATACTCAAATAGTCCAACATATAATTTTTCTAAAGATGATTTCGTGGCACTCAATTATTACATTGACTCTGTTGATTTGAATCAAATCCTTTTCGAGCTCTCATTAGAAGATACATACATTAAGTTCCAGAATGTGTTACATTGTGGATTTTCACAATTTATTCCAAAAAAAAAGAAATCAACGTAATTTCAAATTACCGTGGCATAACAAACGACTTGTAAATTTAAAAAATATCAAAAACAAAGTTTATAAAATATATAAAAAATCAAATTGGGATGTTGATTGGCAGCGTTTTTGTCAATTGAGAAGAGAATGTGATTTTTTAAACAAATATTTATACAAACAATATATTTTGAACATACAGTCTCGCATAACAAATGATCCGAAATCATTTTGGGTATTTCTAAATGGCAAAAAGAAATCGGTTTCTCTTCAGGAATGCATGGAGTATAATGGGCAATCATTAATTGATCTTGAAAACACAACATTTTTCGAGTCTGTGTATATCAATCATTCTGTCGTTAGTCCCTCGTACGTTGCACATTCAAATATTTTAATATCTGAAGTCGAGATCATAAAAGGTATAACAAAATTGAATTGTTCTATGAATCCTGGCCCCGATGGAATTCCATCATTTTTCTTAAAACAATGTAAATTTGCTTTAGCCGTTCCCCTTCAAATAATTTTTAATTAATCATTGTCTTCAGGGATTTTTTGGATGAATGGAAGCTTTCGTTTATAACACCAATACACAAGGCTGGTCCAAAGAGTAATATTGAAAATTATCGTCGAATATCAAAGTTATCTGCAATCCCAAAACTCTTTGAGTTGATCGTCTCTGATAATCTTACCTTTTTTTTTAAAGAGCATATTTGTATTGAACAGCATGGGTTTGTATCTGGTAAATCCACTACAACCAACCTTATACTGCTTTCGAAATATGTCATAGAAGCATTTGAATCTGGTTATCAAGTCGATGTATTATACACAGATTTTATAAAAGCTTTTGATACTGTCTGTCAGAACACATTGATTGCCAAAATTGAATCATTTGGTATACATGGGATGCTTTTAAATTGGATCCAAAGTTACCTCAAATGTAAGAAACAATGTTTAAATTAGTAATATTTTATCAAGGTACATAAATGTATTGTCGGGTGTTCCACAGGGTAACCATCTTGGCCCTCTTTTATTTAATAAATTCATAAATGAAATCCCGTCTTTGTTGAAATATACTAAATGTTTAATGTATGCAGATGATATAAAGCTATTTTGTAGAGTGAAAAACGTTTCTGACTGTACTAAAATTCAAAATGATCTTAATGTAGTCGTCAATTGGTGTAAAAATAATGGTTTGAAATTGAAAACATATAAGTGTTATGTCTTTACTGCAAACCGTCTTTTAACTCCAACAATTTTTATCTATAATATTGCAGATATAATGTTAGAACGAAAAAATGTTGTTAAGGACCTTGGAATAATTTTTGACACCAAATTTACATTTTCCATTCATATGGACTATATTATAGCAAAAGCTAATTCTATGTTTGGTTTTGTTAAACGTAATTGTTCTGAGTTCACCAATATTATGCCCTTAAATATGTTTATATGTCTCTGGTACGTTCTTTACTTGAATATTGTTCTATTATATGGTACCCCTCCCATTATAATTCTATAACTCGAATAAAAGAAGTTCAAAAATCATTTACTAGTTTTGTTACAAGAAAACTAAGCCCTAATATTCAAAATATGCCTTCATATTTAGAAAGATGCGCCATTATAGGGCTTGAAACTTTAGAAATGAGACGGTGTGTTAAATGTATAATGTTTGTACATGATGTATTCTCGAGTCGTGTGAAATGTCCAGATAACCTTGAGTTATTTGATATATATGTACCCGAAATGAATTTGCGTCAGCGTCATTTTTTGAAAGCTCAGAGGCATAAATATAATTATGGATGCAACGAACCCATATCAAGATGTATTAAACTTTTTAATGATTTACCTTTGCTGATTCCAAATGAAATAGATTTAACACTAAAAAGAATGAATTTTAAATATTTAATACTGAAATTATTATACATACCTTAAGTTATTACAATATTGTTAGTAATCTGTTAGAGTTAAGCTCAGTAGATGAAAAAAAAAATCATCCTTTTATTCCGTCTTTAAGTGAGCGTGGATTTGTTGCAGGTTGTTACAATGCGTTCGCTTATATCTTCAAAGCATACGACTTCTTGCTTTAGTATGGGACTAATATCAAATCCACATGCGAATAGGCACTGTTTCTGCTCACTTTAGATCGGAACATAGTAGATGTCATAGTTTTCATCCTGCTTATCCATATCATCATATTTCCTGCAGGGCAGAAATGTCTGCTTTGTAGCAGTTTAGGGCTTCCGCTGCTTCTGCAACTGTTCTATTTACATTCGCATTTGTCCATTTTTTCGTTTAGCATGGTCGTCAAAAATAAAATTAATCACTTTCAAGGCCATGAATTGCTTTTTAACAACTGGATGCCAGGATCATGTATTAACCTAAGAAACAAACCTGTTGACGAGACCAGTATCTGATAGTTACCACAAAATAAGAAAGTTGATGTGTAAACAATGGTTAAGCGACTGGGTGTTGCCAAGACGGGGATCGTCCTTGTTCTCCAATATCCACCATCTAACTCATGTAAACTACCTACATGTTAAGCCAAAACATAGGCTGCAACGTAAAGGGATACCCCTTGAAAGTTGATCCGCATTTTTCCATTACATGGTTGAGAGCGTTCGCTTAACTTTTGGGAATTCCGTCACTTTATAAGCGGTTTTTCGAATACTACGGACCATTTCACGTAGGTTTCTTTATTTGTCAAACCAAACTGGAATTGTAGATACAACCAACGACTATTCTGCATTCTGTATTTGCTTTATAAAACCCTACACATGACCTTCATTATCCCTGGTTTAGCCTTCGTCGTGGAAGCATGTACTAAAATTGGAAGAAACCGTAAAAAAGGCGTTTCGAACGAAAAAGTCTTGAGCACTGGAAGTGGAGATTCAACGACGAACTCTACTAGCTGTTTTGGAAATATAGAAAAATAAAAAAAATCTGATATTACAGCCCATTCAGGTCCTAAAACCAAGCTTCTTAAATCATTTGTGTCAGCAAAGTTCTATTTTTCGACGTAAAGCATGGGAACTCTAGTTTAATGCCTATACCGAGCGTCTAATTTTAGAAGCTTCTCACGACAAGAGTATAGACTCAGACTTTCACATAAGGTGGGACAGGATGGGTTAGGATTTTGAACAAGGGAACCCGTGTATTGTAAATGCACACAGATACCTGAAATGACGGTACAGTCTGACTTAACAACATGTCCCTACATTCAGTTTTGCACTCCAAGTAATGGCATACCTTTATGCATTCAAAACCTATTAACAAATTATTTTTGTTTTCAGACATTTGAATCCCCACCTCTCTTTCGAAAGATACCAACAAGCACATAAATATTGCACAACTGTTTAACCAATAAGTGGATATCTCTAGCCCCAGCCGTTCTGCCCCTTGCTATCAGTAAATGACTATCTCTGTGTACTCGCATAAAAATACTCGTTATCCTTCGAAATTTATGAATATGAATAAAAGTGTTATGATACACCAAGCCACATTGACAGCCACAGCATCCACATCAACGACGAGGCCAAGTAATCGATAAGACCAGTGACAAGGACATCGAAAGCATCCTCACGCATATACATACCACATGTCAATAGATGACGGGGTAACTCACAGACACGACGGAAAACGTCAAATCGATACAACCGAGTAAAACGGTGAGCGGGGAATAAGGACACTTTGTACTCATAAAATAACATCACCTAGGATCTATCTCTTGGGAATAGCGCTATACCAGCAAGTATATCCTTGCTAGAATGCGCCAGATAACATTCACTTGCGACTCTACCACATTTGGAAGAAAGATGACGCTGCTCCCGTACGCAAAGGAAAATTATTCAAGTTTCTTAACTCTCTTTCTGAAGATTCCAGATGACATTTTTGGGACGAGAACAAGGGTGACGCTACGCCCCTTCACTTGATTGCACATAGATCTCCTACGCTTCGTGAAACTTATTTCCATTTTGTGGGAACACCTTAATTTCCAATTATTTGAGTAGGCAATTTGGATAAGACATCTTCAGCCCTAGCAGCCAGGACACACACGATCCCGGGTACTCCACCACCACTACTACCACGACGAGGACGACGAAGAATAACACACTATTGGAACTCGTAGCTGATGGGGAAGACAGCAGTAGGTAAGGCTCAGCTCGGTTGGTTGGTTGGTTAGTAATTGGTTGGTGGCTGTGCCAGTTCCAGTGCCAATGCCAACCGGGGGAATATAATAATTCACCAGAGAAGTTCACATAAATTGTATCCTGGTGTAAATTCAGCAAACGACAACGGTACACGTTATATAATTTTTGCTAAGCATGTCGAGCAGATACCCAATTACCCAGCTACGCCGCCTTTGCCGCACCGTTCGAGGCCGTAATAGGGGATGGGATGTGATTTTATTGTTTGTACTGCTGGGGTTCTGGGGCACCCAAGGTGAGGCGTAGTTAAGTGCGTAGCACAACAAACTGCACACAAAATTTCTTAAACTTTAATCTGAACATGGATTTATCTTGGACTTACACTCTATGCTCGTAAATAATGGCTGGATGTATGTGTGTGTGTTTGGTGCAAGTTGTTTCGGATTTTGTTTGTATATCTAGAGGATAGTCGAGGTATAGAACTATACCTGTTTACGGTGTGGAGTCTTTGTGGAATGGCATTGAATTGGGACCCCTACACCACTTGAATGAGTAGGCCATTTATTTATAGGAAACGTACGAGTATAGTCGTCGGAGGATAATATTTATGTCCTGCCACAAAGATGGGTGCGCTTCGGGATGTAGATACAAGGCAACGTTTCTGAGCACTTGTGTAGTATTTGAGATATGAACATGTATGTTGTTTATATAAATTAGTTTTTTTTTTTCAACCAACCTTGGAAGGATGTTGTAGATGATTGATATTGAAAACTTAAATTTGGTGACTATTGTTAACAATTTTTGCCCTGTAACTCGGCTGATTAATGAGCCCGAGTGAGTGGTAATAAATTGCTAATTAGCTCGGAGATAACCTGTGAAAACCTCAAAATTCGGAAATAAACGGGGAGCCAAATAAGACCTTAACCACCAATGATGGTTGGATGTTGTAAGGCAAACTTTGATTGGCGTTAACTTGGTGATACCCAGTCGTTATAACTTTGACTACAAGTCAATTGTACTTATTTTATATCCAATCGGTAACCAACGGATATTCGTCTCATCCAAGCGGATTTTACTTGCTAAACTTATAAGTGAGACGAAAAACAACAACACTTGAAGCAGCCTGGTCAGAAGGAATATCAGGTCTGCTTTCCTCAAGTGAACACATGGGCCTAGCCCTCCAGCTTGCGGGTTGTGCTTTTGGTAAACTACGTATTTGCGTAATAAAATCACTGTTACGAAGCAACTTAGAGCCTTGGAAAGGACTGATTATATCATTGACAACGATGACAAAAGAAAGAGGTCAACGACATTCGTATCGGCACCACCTGGAATGTGACAACAATTAAACTCGCGGAAGCCCCAAGCTGCTACAAAACTGACATTGGAATGGCCGGGCAAAAAGAAGATGAAAAACGATGATATTTACCATGTGCCGTGTTATAGTGAACAGAAACACCTATTAGGACGTGGATTTGGAATAAGTGCCAGACTTAGCCAAGAAGCCTTTTATTTTCAAGCCATTGGCGAAAGTATTATAACAATCCGCATGCATGCAAACTCGCCAACATAATCCTTATATGAGCTCACGCCCCGACGCACAGTGGGGAATTGCCTAAGCAGAAGCGGCGAGAAGTCATTTTTTATATATGTAACAAATTTCATTAAAAATAACTGTTTCGATTAACCGACATTATGTAGGAAAATCGAGTAGTAATACACATACACTTTAATAAATAACTCAATTTTTGTTGAGTCATTGTTCTTTTATAGTTGGAGAAGCGCTTATCGAAGCATAGACTTTCTAAATATCGTTTATAAGGTTTGTGTATTCGATTAGTGTAAATATCCAAACCATATTCTCACCAAAGCTCGGTGCACATAGAGGTTTGAATAGGTATGAGGTTTGAATAGGTCAGGCGGGAATGGCAGGTTTCTATTGCCCCTCTTTTTCATGTACCTACCATATATTTTTTTTATGCATTACACAAAGTGAGAATTGGATATGGACAAACTGTGAGCGGTTAGGTTCTTATGTACACGAAAAAACGGTCCTCGGTCGTTCGATTTTACACCGTACATCCCAGCCGGTATAAAAGGCAAAAACGGGGTGATAGTGCCTCTTCTTGGTCAGACAGTTTTTTTGGTGATTTGGTGCGAGTAAGACCGAGAGTGGTCGTTCGGGTTTTTGTGCGTACCTTGGGTAGTCTAAGCCCCAAACAATTTAATTCGGAAATTAATGAGACTATGTTAGGTTTTCATGTGCGAGACCACTTAATGATCGACAAAACAAAAGGGGTAGAAAATAAAAAAAAAACTATTAAAAAAGAAATCAAGACCGAAAATTGTGTAAAACTATACAAAAAAACGTGCGGCATATTAATCTTTAAAAGAAGTGCAAAACCTAAGCTTAATAAAACGATAGACATTCATAGACGCCTGTTGGCTTCACCGAAAGAAAGAAATAAAAATTAAACCACCCACCCAACACCATTCATGCACGGTTGAACATTTTCCCGTAGCTTACGCATGCACTCGTAACATCAAAGAGAAAGAAAACACCATCATCCAGGTTCCACTAAGATCGGATGAAAGAAAAAAAAATAGCTCCACCGACAAACCGACAGAGGAGAAAACATCTTTAAAACCAAATCAGAAATCTACGTCATCGTGAAACTCCCCAAATCCAAGCACCACTGTGGCAGTGCAATATCTAACACCGAAGGCTGAAAGCGTGAGAGCAGAATTGTCTTAGAGCTCAGCGGAAGGCTGGAAATAGATCATATTCAATCAAGTAGTGAAGTGAAGATCCCCCTCCCAGCATATAAAATACTTTATGAGATCCGACGGCATCGTGGGACAACACATCTTTCGTAGACTTAGAACCGTGAAGTAAGACTAGTGTATCGGCTAAGTATTAGTAGTGCGTGTAGATTTATTTGTTGTAAATAAGGTACCGCAGCAGGAAATACAAATTTCTTCTTTTGTTTTGCAATCAGATTCGTCGAACAAATTTAAATAGATCATCCATCATATATCGGGCGGAGAACCTGTGCACATGTAACCCTCACCCCTGGACATCGCGAAGGTTACACAAATCCAGGTATCATAATTATACCAAGTTATTAAAGGGCCAAACCCACCGAGCAACCGAAACCGAAACTTCGTTTTATTTTTTCATTTTTCTGTTCAGTTTTGACATTTCATTCCCACCGAAAATAGGACAGAAACAGAAAAAAATCACTTTGACATAAAAAACGTGAATCAAGTGACTTCTACAAACTTCCACAAACAGAAATTACAACGAAAGAAAAAAACGTTGCCAGTTTCGGTACGAAGAAATGCAAAACTGCAAAATGAAAAAGTAAAATGTCGGTACGGAAAACAAATAAAATCATTTTATATTAAAATAAAAAGATTTTAAGAACTAATAATAAATGAGATTAGTGTGGTTTATTGATATCTTTTATTTAAGAAGTATTTTTGACTGAAGAACACAGAAAATTGAAAGTAATTAGCAGTTTTTAAAAATAAGAAACACAAAGTTTCGGTTTCGGTTGCTCAGTGGGTTTGGCCCTTAAGGTATACGACCGGTAAGTCGATTTTTTTCTTTTTTTCAATATTTGTATTTTACGTGCGAGCTGTACTATTTAGTATTAAGATTTTTTTTGATTTTGTTTATTGAAATTATATTGTTTATCTGTTCTATTAACCGACAAAGAACCTTAAGTTTGATGAAGGAAATTTATTAGAAAGGAAATAGTGTGGAACGCTACCTTGATATTCATTTAAAGGATTTAATGTTGTATGACAGTTTACCATTTCTTTTATCGAAAGCTTATATACAAATTAAAATACATTAAACATAGAAGCTTATCAAAATATCAAGCTATGGATAATATGTACACGTAAAAAACTATTTCATTTTAAAGAAAAAAAAAACAAATTGAATATTCTATATAAAGCGTAGTGATGGAATAGCATTGCATTCATCGATATTAAATATATATTGGATATATAATTTGCGTTTGATCATGTTTTAAACGTATTAATCTTTTCTTATTTGCTTTAATAAAAATTAAGTTGAATTTATTGTAAACCTTAACTTAATATTTTCATGGTATTATCTCTATTTGTGGATATGGAAACAAACGTTTTCGGCTTCGAAGGGAAGACATTTCGTTGTTGGAGTATGAGATCCTGTTAAGTAGGTAGAACAAAAGGTGGATGTGACCAGTGAATGAGGGTAACGATGATAACCGTGGAGGATTAAGATGGGATATATAAGATGGTTAGGGGCTATTTCAAATATCGAGCGGAGAAATAGCCAATGTAGTCGCGTAGTTTCGGGTCATCAAAAACATAGCGATGGGGGTGGGCACGCTCAGAGCAAAATAACATCAGGTGCTCTGTTTTCTTATGATTGAGTTAAATTATCGCAAAACGTGTATGCGGATAGAAATTTTCGCGCCTCTTTTTTTTAATATTATCCAGAACCTTACACCATATCTGTGGCATGAAATGCGTAACACCGTTCAGTGCAGAAGCAGCAAGAACCACCCCATCCGACGAGCTAGGACGGGCATATACTAGCATGCCTCAGCTGTGGAAGCCTGGACACCCTTCCGATTCGGCGGCCCTGACTGGCTTCAGGAGTCCTGTTGCCTGGAGTCACAGGGGTAGCCCGGGAAGCGGAAGGTTTTGTTTTTATTATTTTTTTTGAAATAATTCGTCCTTTTGTCATCATCATATAAAATTATATGAACCCAGGATGATAGATGGATGACATGCTTCAACTTGTGCACGTAGTGCAGAAAAGATTCTTTACAATTATGCCTCACATGATTCAAGTAATTTTTTTTTTAGTCAGTGGTACCATCACTGTACCATTCGGCATCAAAGTTGACAGTTTAGTTAACATTTTGTTCTGTGTTAAACTAACCGAAATAAGTGGCCTATATTATGATACAAAAATTAAATTAAAAATATTTTGTTAATAACAAAATTTTACATAGAGTTTGTTCTATCAGGTATGTTCTTTTAAATAGCTTTGGTTTTAATTCGATTATGTAGTAAAATTGTTAAAAAAAAATTAAAAAATGTCAGCAACATATTAAAACACTAAAACGTTTTTTAAATAACGGTACTTTTTGATTAGGCAAACATTATTTTATTTAGATTTAAAGTGTTTTTCTTGGTAAAATATATTCTTATTCGAAACTGTAAGTTAAAAGTAAAAAATGTTTGCCTAAACTATTTCTTTTTTAATTTTTGGTGCTCATAAGTAGGTAGAATATTAAACCATTTTCATTATGTTTAAGGATCAACATGCAATTTTTTCTCTTGCAAAAGGCAGGAACTCTGCGAAATTTTTTTTAACAGTAAATTTAGAACTGTTGACTATAAAATTGAAGATATTGAGACGTTTTTATTGACAAGAAAAAACTGTACTGGAAATCATGTGTCAGAGCTAAGAAATTAATTTATACAGTTTTAATTTGAACTTAAATCTAAGTGGGAGAAAAGCCACCGTACAAGATCAGTGTTTGATAAAAATGAATCAAATTGGCTACAAGAAAAAATTAAATTTAAAATGTATTTACTACCCTCTGGACGCCCTCAGACTAGTTTTGATCTTTTAAGTAAGCGAAGAAAACGCGAAAGAGTAGCTGATCTTCGAGATACATCTACAGAAGAGCTTCTTTTCGCTGCTCAAATGAATTTTAGAGCTTGTGGAGTTAAAAAAACTGCAGTTTTATTAAAAAAAATTGTCTATTCCACCTCCTGATACATCAAAAAGTTCGACATTTATGCTAGCTCCTGGTCAAACTTTGTCAATGATTATACAAGGTGGCGCAAAAGTAATCCTCCTATCAGAAAATGCTATAAATTTTGCGATTGGCCCCTAATGTCAGTTCTGTTTTGACATTTGTGTAGTAAACACATGCGAAATACACGTTAATAAACAATGTTACGCTACACTGCTCCAGAACGCGGAATATTGGTGACTATTTATTTGAGCAATAATCGGTCGGTGACTTTGGCACAACGTGAATTTCGTCGCAGATTTCCTAGCCGTCCAACGCCTACTGGTGAAACACTGCTACGTTTAGCCGCTCGCCTAGAAGAGACTGGCACAACACGAGACGCTGCCAGGCGTGTCAGACCCCGGAGTAGCCGTTATGCAGAGAATATTGCTGCTGTAGCCGAAGATGTCATGGAAGCGCCGTCGACATCGACCAGACGACGTGCCACGCAAATGGGTATCAGTCGACGGTCTTTACAGCGAATTTTGGTACAAGATTTGAAGATGTTTCCGTACAAAGTCCAGACGGTGCATCAGCTGTTAGCTGCTGACCGCCAATCGCGTCTAACATACGCTCAAGACATCCTTAACCACCACCAAGAGGAAGATGATTTTTCATCAAAAATAATCATGAGTGATGAGGCCCATTTCCATCTTAGCGGGTACGTAAATAAGCAAAATTTACGCTTCTGGGGCACTGAAAATCCGCTTGTAACCCACGAAGAGCCATTACACCCGCTCAAAGTCACTGTATGGTGTGCTGTTTTCGCTGGAGGAGTCATCGGACCTTTTTTCTTCGAAGACGTCGCGGGCCAAACGGTTACTGTGAATGGTGAGCGCTACAGAGCAATGATCAACGAGTTCTTTTTGCCGCAACTTGATGAATTGGGATTGGAAAACATGTGGTTCCAACAGGACGGTGCAACGGCACACACTGCACGTGCCACAACCGATATGCTGAAGGATGCATTTTGATGGCCAGCAAGATCGCCTGATTTGACCGCTCCAGACTTCTTTTTGTGGGGCTTTTTGAAGTCGCGGGTTTATGTGAACAAGCCTCAGACTCTTGCAGCTCTTAAAGACAATATCCGTCAAGAATGTGAGGACCTATCGCCGGAAGTTGTGGCCAAAGTGATGGAAAATGCCATAAAAAGGGCTTAAATGACAATCAACTGTGGCGGCGGCCATTTACATGACATCATATTCTCGACTTGATGTAAAAAAAAATTAAAAGATTAAATAAAAATAATCCACAAGAAGAATCAAAGTTTTTCATTTTTTTTTTTAAATTACAGCCAAAAAACATCGGAAGGTTATTTTTGCGCTACCTTGTAGAAGCAAAACTGTCGCAGGATCAAAACGAGATAATAAGAAAATATATCACCGATGTTTTGCCTTCTTACAAAATTGTGCAAAAAGGAAAAACCAAATGCTATGTGAGTGAACAAACAGCTGAAGTTCCGATGCAGAAGTGCTCGATCACACTGTTGAAAGAATATCAGCATCACAGAATTGAGCAGCAATGAGCTTACGCTTTATTCTAAAGTGTGGTTTGATGGTAGCTCTGGGCACAGCGAATATCATCAAAGATTTGTTAATACAACTGATGCAGATGACAAATTTGTATTTATAACTTGTCTAGTACCATTAAAGCTATCCAACAATTGAAATTTTTTATAGAAGAATCCTTGTCCTTCATCTCCTAGGTACTGTAGACCTATAAAGATAACTTTCGAGAAGGAAACGGATTTATTGGTCAACAGAGAAAAGGAATCCATTCAATCCCAGATAAATGAACTGGAACCAACAAAAATAATTGTTGAGGATAGAGAGTACTTAGTCAAATACCAGTTGATAGTTGGTTGATGGCAAGTTATGCAATAGCCTGAGTGGTGTTCGTTCTGCTCAGAGATGTTATCTTTGCCAGGCAACATCTAAAGACTTTAATTATATTAAATATATGGTATCACTTCCAATTTCTCAATAGTTTTTATCATTTGGAATATCTGTTCTTCATACTTGGATACGAATGTTTGAATGCCTGCTTCACGTTGCTTACAAATTGCCTGTAAAAGAAGGTCGTAAATCAAAAACGACTGAAGATTGTGTTTCTCAAAATAAGTCACGCATTCAAGAGGCATTTGAAAAGGAATTGGGATTAAAAGTTGACCGATCCAAACCAGGATATGGCAATACAAATAAGGGGAAATATAGCCAGGCGTTTTTTCAAAAACTATAAAAAATCGAGCGAAATAACCGGTATTGATGAGAATCTGATACAAAAATTTCATATATTTTTGCAGTGCGCCATGTCTAGTTTTGGTATACCGCCCAAACTCGTCCGTTTGTGTAGGATGACGATGGGGATTTCTCGCTGCACCATCAGGGTCGGAAACGACCTCACCGACACATTCGATACCAAAAAAGGATTTAGGCAAGGCGATGCGCTGTCATGTGACTTCTTCAATTTGATTCTTGAGAGGATTGTGCAAAACTCCAGAGCCAACACCAGAGGCACAATTTTCCAAAAATCGGTGCAACTACTAGCATACGCCGACGATATTGACATCATTGGTAGGACTCAACGTGATGTCATAGCCACGTTTGCTAGTATAGAGAAGGAAGCGGCAAAAATGGGTTGAGCAGTAAATGAGGGTAAGACGAAGTATATGCTGTCAACACGAAAGGACACACAACATCGACGAATTGGACAAAACGTCACCATTGACAGATATAACTTTGAGGTAGTACGGGACTTTGTCTACCTCGGCTCCGCTATTTACTCTGACACCAACATCTCGTCAGAAATCAAACGAAGAATTACTTTACCAATTGTTGTTTCTTTGGGCTAAGAAGGCAATTTAGTAGTAAAGCCCTCTATCGAACTACTAAGGAGATCTGATTATACAGTCCTGCTCTACGGCGCTAAAGCATTGACCATATCAAAAATGGATTAAGAAATCCTTCGTCTATTCGAAATTAAAATTCTTCGAAAAATCTTCGGTCCCGTTTGCATTGACGGGCTAGGCATGTTGGTTGAGGCCCAGGTTCATCCCGGACTGTAGCGCCACTTAACAAACAAACAAGCGTATTTAAGATTTTATAACGGGATTATCTCAAAAACCTGAAGTGGTGGAGTTTTTTTGACTTCGGATTCAAATTCAACATACAAAAAACCTTTCGAAAAGTATCTTTTGGTCTAGGCAACAAAAAGCTTTATAATTATCGCCATTAATCAGGCATTTCTGCCCCACTGTGCGACGGAGGCAGGAGATATTCCTACGATGTTCAAGCCAGATTATAAAGTACGCTACAGTTGAATCTGTTCAGTTTTATCGCACGCTTTTCCATATTTTTTTAATTAAAACTACATTTTCCACCGCAACAGGTTGCAATCTACTCCGACGGTCCCAATCGGTCACATTCCTGCTGAACCGCAGGCGCTCTCCTCCGTCCTGAGCGATGATATCGATCTATCCTGCATCAGCCTTCGACTATATAAAAATAGAAAAGCTTCAGGCGGAATAAAGCCGCTTAAACGCGCACTTTCAAAATATTCATCGTTGTGGTGGAAGGCCCCAAAGATGGGACTATTTCTCGATGTCATCGCTCTTCCGGCGTGAAACCGAATGAGTTCCACCAGAAAATTGTGTTTTCTGTTTATGTTTGCCCCGTTGTACTGATAAATAATATTTTGTGTGGTCAGATACTGGTGTTCTGTGAAGTCCGAGGCAGGTTCTCAAACACTGCCTCTCAAACCACCGTATATTTTTCATTTGAGATGGGGCAACGGTGATCCATAGACAATCATTGACCTGATGAGGGCTATGTAGCAAATCACCTTCACCCTGCTGTTAAGACCACAGCTATAAAACAATCGTCTTGTCACGGCTAACGCTCCTCTAGCTCTCGCCAGAGCAGCATCTACATGTCTTCCGAAATATAGATATTGATCCAGCCAGAAGCCAAGGTACTTTACTACACTTTTACTCGCCAGTGGCTGTCCGCTTGATCCAACGATCACCAGCTTGCGCCAGTTCTTTCTTGTATCCCTAGAGGCCCTAGAGAATCGTGTCCTAAACAAGATAGTTTTCGATATCATCACAATATCTCTGCATTTTGTGGAAGTCGCGCTGCAAAAGAGTTCGAATGATCTCGACAGTAGGGCTGTTCTTTAAGCTATAAGATCGTCCTCAAACGCAATTGCCTGAGTAAGACTACCTATCATATCACTGGTGTCAATGCTGAAGAAAATCGCCGAGTTAACCGTTCCCTGTTGCAGACCATTTTTAATGAAAATTCGGTGGTAGAAGTTACGTTGCCACTTTTGACAACAAACGTTCTATAAGTCAACATATTCTGAAGAATATATAGTAATGGTTTACGTATGCCAAGTCTAGTCAGCTTTAGAGGTGTCGAAATCCAAGTGAACTAGACATCCACCCGTGCACTGTATTTTGGCTTTGTCTCATAGTATATCAGAGACGAGTTTGGAGGCGGCATGAATACAGTCATGTCCCGCCTGAAACCAAACTGGTTCTCTAGTATAATATTACTATCCTCAGACCACTTGAACAGAGCCCGATAGAGAATTTTTCGAAAAACTTGCTGATACTCGGAAGGAGACTTATTGACCGGAAATTCGCCGGATTGGAGTTGTCCCTTCCCTTTTTCGGGAGAGGATGAACCACCGCCGCCTTCCAACGCACTGGATAATATGCATTATTCAGCTCGTTGTGGAACAGCGTGGCATAAATTTAAACAGCTTCAGGTGGTAAGTGTCGCAGTACAATGTTGGAAATACCATCGACTCTCGCTGACTTCTTTTTCTTTTAGAATCGAAGATGATCTGGAGTTTCACCCTCGAGATTATCAGGGGACTAGACCCACATAGCTCGACGATGATGGCATTTGCCAAGTTTTCGTCATTGAACCGGTTGAAACCGCAGTTCTCAGATCGCCATTGCATTATGTCATTTCGGAGATAGAAATTAGAAGCAGGGCATTGTTCTCCAGGACGCGGTTCGGGCGAATGCTATAATCAAAGACGTATAGAACAACATAAAGTACGCAGCACACCTAAAAATGTTGAAACCGTTTCAGGCGAGGGCGGTAAGTTCGAAATGGAATTTCGTCGTTTACTCGTATACTCTTTGCTATCATTTACCTTAGACACTTCCTGAAAAACAGCCCCCATTACCTCTACTTTCTCATGAGGATCTTCAATTACAAAGAAATCGTCGCTCGCTTTATTGTATCCTATCCAGTAGGTGCATGTTTTTGTTTTTGCTGCACCTGCCAAATGTGTGCGATAAATTCAAGTTTGGGGCGTTAATACGCTTTATATACTGAGGCCAGATTAGAAGGGGGGAAATATTTCTCACATCGATTGAGGAAACCTAGAAATTTCGGCGTGTTTTTAACCATTTCGAATATATGGTCGTTCCAACAAAGGTCGTTACTAACACTCACACCGAGGATGGGAAGTTTTTCGGTTTCGACGATGTAAGTGCCATTCACGGATAACGGCTGCACATTTTGGTTTCGATTAGATGGATGTCCTGACATTACGTGGGGCTACCTTGTTGCCAAGTTAAGAATGCAGATATCCAAGTTACGAATGCGGAAATCAGAAGACTGCAATCGCAAGAGACCGCAAACACCATACTATTAGTATCTTATGTCGACAAACAATGGCAAAGATATCAACAAGCCATTACGTCAGCCGCAACTGATGTGCTAGGTTTCTTGCGCCCACCCGCCAGAAACCCTTGATTTGATGAAGAATGCCGATAGATGCCTGCACCCAAGAACCAGACTCACAAGGACATTGAATTCTATAAGCTAAGAAAATTCAAGAAGTTACATGACAGTGCTTCTTACTTACTTACTTACCTACATAATTACTAAAGTGGCGCTACAGTCCGAAATGAACCTGAGCCTTATCCTGGGCCTACAGTTGCGCATTCCAAGTTGGTTGAGGTCGGTTTCTACTTGTGCGCGCCACTTAAGGCGAGGTCTTCCTCTACTGCGTCAGGCGTCTGGCTGGGAATCGAAGACCCAACGAGCCGGAGTGTTGGTGGTAATTCGTTCTACATGTCCTAGCCATCTTAAACGTCAAATGCGGAGTTTTTTGACCAGGGGTATATAGCTTATATAGTTCTTGTTTGAATCCTCGTCTACATTTCCCGTGAAGGCAAGCGGGACCGACGATTTTTCTAAGAATTTTCCTCTCAAATCGACCAAGATTCCTTCATCCACTTTTGACACGATCGATGTGTCGGTGAGGTCGTTTCCGACCCTGATGGAGCGGCGAGAATTCTCCATCGTCATTCTACACAGACGGACGAGTTTGGGCTGTATACAAAAACTAGACATAGCTCTGTATAGTGCGTGTCTATAAATACTGTCATATGCGGTTTTGAAATCGAAGAATAGGTGGAGGGTATCGATTTGGACTTATTGGATTTTTTCCAGGATCCGCCGTAGTGTGAAGATTTGATCAGTTGTATACTTTTGTGGCCTAAAACCACTCTGATAGGGCCGATCAGGTTTTTCGTAAATGGTTTTAGGCGTACAATATTATGGCAGATAAGATCTTGTAGGCGGTGTTGAGGAGATTTTTTTGTGGGTCAGGCAAACCATGATGATGTTTCATTCTTCAGGCATACTTTCATCCCGATCAGATTTGGCTTATGAAATTTATAAAACTCGACAGGAAGGCCGTCATATCCGGCAGCTTGGTAAGCTTTAGTTTAAGTATTGCTCTTTCTACTTTACTTAGGGAGGCTGGTAGTTTTCGATGCCGTCGAGAAAATTGAGTATTTCGTTCTGCCGGACAGAGGGAGATTGTTCGTCATCGCCGTTTAAGAGTCTGCAAATGTGGTTCTTTCCTATCCCCAGCATCGACAATCTCTCAACTATACGATCTTTTTTTATGTTAATTTCGACAGAATTCTGGTGGTGCCTTCTTTTGACGTTTTACAATTCAAAATTTGCGAATATAATTCCTGGAGAGGCACCTTTCTATATCCTCGATCGCGCGCTTTTCTTGATCGTTTTTTTTCTTTCTGAAGAGTTGGTGTTTCTCCCTTCATCAGTGAATGATTGCTCTGCAGCTTAGCCCTGTAGGCCTCGTTCTTGGCTGCGAGCATCAGTCGGCACTCTTCGTCAAACCAAGGGTTTCTTGCTGGTGGGCTCGAGAAACCTAGCGCGTCAGTTCTAGCTGATCTAAAGGTTTGTTGACATCGTTACCATTGTTCTTAGACATTAGATACTTGTGGTATGGTGTTAAACGAGAGGTTAAGAGATACGAATTTTACGAAGTGCTTGGTTTAGGTTTACTTACGGATTTCTTCATTCCAGCATGTGACATCATGATTTTTGGCTATCACCATTGTTGTATCGCATCACCTGCCAAAGATAGGCGAAGAACTCGTTATTACGGACCATCTTGTGGTGGTATCCCACCTCCAATAAGTGGTTGGGTCCTGGTCTACCGCCTGTACAATTTTGGATCCAACGCCTGAAAATTGTTAGTCGAATTCATTTACTATCGTTTTTAGTTCCTCAATATTGCCCAAGACATTGCTGAGTGGGGTTAGCACTAAAAAAAGCAAATGTGATAAAACGCGTTCTATTTTTATTAATACTCACTTCCGATAGAACAGAAAGTTTAAACAAAATTTATGAAATAAAAATAGAGCCTATGCGTAAGGATTCCAAACTAGTTCCCCAGTGCAAGCGCTGCCAAGGATACAATCATACACAAAGCTATTGTCAAAAAGAACCGCGGTGTGTAAAATGTGCCGGAAATCATCTGACGGTAGATTGTATGTCAGAAAAGAAAACTCCTGCTATCTGCATTAACTGTAAAGGCAATCATCCGGCAAATTATCGCGGCTGCAAAGTAGCTAAAGAGTTGCAAAAAGACCGACGCAAATCAATAGTATTCATTCGCAGAAATTAAATTTAAACAAGCAAAAGCCTAAAATTCCGATTTAAGATATTTCGAAGACAAAGCAGGCCATAATTGAAAAACCTAAATGTTCACAAACTACGCGGCCATTAGATATCCGTTCGGATCTTGTACATCCAATACCAAATGTACAAACGTATGCTCAATCTACAGTACCCGATAACGCCCAAAAAATATCTCTCCTGACCAAGTTTCAAATGTATTTTCGATTATTCTTTCAAAACTAGAGGAACAAAGCAAAACGAATAAACTTATTTTTGACAGGCTCGTTAAGCTCGAAAATAGTATTCGCAATAGAAGTACCCCACCTTTAACTTGAATAGATTGCTTAAAATTCTTACGTGGAATGCCAATGGCCTTTGGCAAAAACTTGGAGAACTTGAATTATTTATGCAGGAAAAAGATATAGACATCTGTTTAATATCCGAAACTCACGCAAAGAGTAATTCGAACTTAAAGATGAAAGATTACCTCGACTATTATCCATCGAATAAGGCTAGATGTGGAGCCTCACTATATATAAGAGAGTGTATCGAACATTCGATTGATCTTAAATTAGAAATCGAAAAATGCAAGTTAGCTCCATACAAGTCAAAAGCAGACAATCCTTTCTGAAGATATCGTCTATTTACTACCCACCACGATGCAAGGTTGTGAAAATTGACTTTGAAAACTTGCTTAATTCCCTTGGACAACGTGTTGTCATCGGAGGGGACTTAAATGCAAAACATACATTCTGGGGATCTAGATGCATATCACAGAAAGGTAGAAAGTACTGGCCAACTGATGTTAGAAAAATACCGGATTTGATCGATTTTTTCATTGTAAAAGGTCTGCCGTTCAATCGAATCAAAGTTGAAGAATGCTTTGATCTTTCCTCTGATCATTCTCCAGTCATTTTTACAACGAGCGAGTCACTGATTATAAATGAAAAACCACCCGGATTAACAAACGGGAAAACCAACTGGGAAGGTTTCAAAAACGATTGAAAATAATATCCGACTGGGTGTATCGCTTAGAACCCCATTGGAACTCGAAGTCACGGTTGACTCCTCTATCGACACCATCCAAAAAGCAGCATGGAATAATACTCCTCAACAGAACAAAATTGTGAGCTATATTAAAATTAAGTACCCCCGAGAATTAAAAGACTTAGTAAGACAAAAAAGAAAAGCTCGTAAAACTCGTGCCCCGCAAGATAAAACTTTTAAAAACCATGCAGTAGAAACTTATCTGCAAAGCCTAACCGCTGGAAAGGAATCGAATTATTCGCTCTGGAAAGCAATTAGAGTCATTAAACGGCCAAAAATTGCTGTGCCGCCAATTAGGGTAACTCAAGACGTTTGGGCAAAAAGCGATAAGGAAAGCTGACGTTTTTGCCTCACATCTCTCACTGCCTCACTTAGTTGCAATAGAAATACAAAATGGGTGGTGGTTTTAGTGAGTACAAATCTCACACTACTTTGGGCACGTGCTGATCGTGTCTATGAAGATTTCCACCAGCCCACGGGAAAAATAAAAAAAAAACTAAAAATCTGATTTCTTTGCTGATATTTTATCCAATATTGAACGTTATTTCCACCCTAGAACTTCATTCATGTGACTGCACATTTTTCTGAGGAAATTGTTAGCATTGAAAAATGGAGTCTTGTAAAAGTTTTATGAATTTGAACGTTTTGTTTACAATATCTACGCCATAAGACTTGTTTTAAAATTAATGTGTTTTTTTGCGAACATTGTTCCTAGGGTGTCACATTTGTTTCTAAACGCTCGACTTAATATGCACTTCGAACCTGGCTGTTTTTCTATTCAGCAACTAGGACATATTTGCATTCCAACAATACGTCTCAAAAACCACAATATTTACGCAAAAATTCAACTCTATTAGAACAACAACGGGAGAAGTAAGGAATTTCTCAACATCCTTTGGTCGACCGTACCAGATGTTAGTTTCTACAACTTTTGTCCTTTCTTCCACTCGAATTAGTATATCAATTTCTGCATCGAAGAAAAATCGTCCTTAACCAACAACAGTTCCACCATCGAACAAAGTTTTCTTTTAATTGTTGTTTTCCTTAAATAAAAACAAAATCATACCAAGGAACGGAAAAAAAGCAAGAAAGTGCAACCAACTGTAATTGCTCGCATTGTTAACCTTTCGATTGCAAAACTTTCCCAAAAGAAATGCTCACTCACTCATTCTTACGAAAGGATAATACAATCCAACGAAACAAAAAAAAAACCTAGTTTCCAATTCGTCATCACCACCCAAGACCCAAACCATCATCCTTTCTATTTTGATTCTCATTTCGTTTTTCACTTAAATTCCATTTCATTAGAAACGGTAAATAAACGGAAAAAAAATGCAAAAAAGGACATGGTTGTGTAAAAAATAAAAACAACAAAAATCATTACAGAAAAAAAAAGCCATTGTACACAAATCCAATCAGCACGCATACATGCGAATTTGCAAAATGCCCCCAAGGATGTTTTAATAAAGTTCACCCGATCCAGCTCTGACTCGCTCGCCGCCCATACTCGGATCGACTCCCGGTGCAACTCCCGCTTGTTCAATGGCAAGTTGTGAATATTAAATGGAATAACTTTGTCTGTTTCAACTTTTGTTGTTCTTTGAGAGAGCGTTCTGTACTCCACAACTCCTGGGTCGTGCCCCATCGGCAGGAGTACAAAAATTGAACTAGAATTGCAGGAAATTATTTTTGCAAAACAACAGAGCGAACGAATGAAAAACTTTGCAAACGAATTGAAAATATCGGGCCAGACGCAAGGAGCGTGCAATCATCATTCTCTAGGACCAACTCGAGCGTATCTCGAATAACTTTACTCCTCACTCTTGTTGCACAATAACCCTCCCCACGGAATGTATCTAACTGTGAGAAGAAAGAAAAAAATAAAAACTCCAAACAAAATATTGATTTGAGTAAATGTTTGTTTTTTACGAGTTATTATTTTCGGTTTTGTGGAGCATTATGTTTCAATTTTAAGCGTTTCCTTGGATCCTTTTTTTTGTGTGTTGTTGTTGTTGGGAACCTTTGATGGTTCACCCCTTTTTTTTTGGTAGGCTGAAGAAGCACGTGCTCTCTTAAGTTTTGGGGCGGGAAAGTGGATACCCAAGTGAAATTTATTCGTCAAATTTGACGAGTGGCATGTTATCCTGGATGTAAAAGAAGCGAACATATTTGCTTTGGCTGGATATACATATGCAAATTCCCGGTGTTGGTGTGGGTTATACGAGTATCAAAGGTATTTCAATAGCTAGGTCGTATATGATGAACAAACAGGTGTTATCCGAGGCGATATTGTGAATCCTTCAAGGGTTTTTTTTTTTGGTTGTTGCTGTCGTCCTTTTTTTTCGTTTCCTCTCGTATGGATATTGGATACCTGCTTACATTATATTTGCTTTTGTAACTGGAACTGATTTACATTTATACAAATTGTGAAATTTTTAGGCTTTGATTTAAGGAGGTGTGGAAGATAATATCAAAGTGAGTGTGCGGTGAATTTTTGGTGTTTGAATGATGGGTGTAATGTTACAGAAACATGATGTAGGTGTATATTTGGGGTTACTTAATGGTTGGGGATTATTTGCGATGCACGAAATGTTTGATTAACTCTTTATTTCGAAAGCCGGGTACTTTTACAGATTGGATGTGGATGGTAGAAGTAAGCGGCGTTTTTAACAACGGTTGGTGTCCATGCAGAAATCGGCATGTGGAATGTTTTTGACTTCTTTAGATGTTATGAACAATTTCAATGAAACTTGTTTACTACCAGTCGGGACTGCCATGATATCAAAAATTCCGTATTCGCATTTCTGGTATGGGGATATACCGAGATGAGCCACATGCCAAAGATAATAATAAAGTACAAGCCTGTGAAGCGTTGTCGTTAAGAGCGGTTCTAGGCTTCCAACATTGTGTTAACATTGTGTAGGCCTCCGGACACAGAGGCCTACACTCTACAGGGCAATGAAATTGAAATTGAATTGGCGAATAAAAGTTCTGACACCAGAATAGTTCAGGCAAACCGGTCTGCCAAACCGCTCTAATCACGAATGGGACGGAAAACTCTGGATATCACCAAAGACAGATGAGTTATCCCTTTCCGTCTGTGAAACATCCAATAGGATGTGGCCCGATTATGATAAAGCCACACATAAAGAAACAGGAACTCAGTTTCAGCACACTGGATAAAAGCCACCAACTGAAAATCGATCTTATAGATGATGACCTTTGTAGAGGCTGCGGTGATGAAAAAATACACGAGGATACCCTCTGCTTTCTATGCCACTGTCTATGCCTCTTTTAATAAAGAAAAAGTGCCTTAGCAAAATATTTTTTTCCAGAACCAAGGACCAAGGATTTCTTCATCCGCTTTTGATACGGTCCATGCTTCAGCGCCGTAGAGCAGGACTGGGATGCTCAGGGTCTTATATAGGATCTCCTTAGTAGTTCGAGTGAGGTCTTTACTACTAAATTTCCTTCTTAGCCCGAAGAAACAGCGATTGGCCAGAGTAATTCTTCGTTTGATTTCTGACGAGATGTTGTTGTCAGAGTTAATAGCGGAGCCGAGGTAGACAAAGTCCCGTACTACCTCAAAGTTATATCTGTCAATGGTGAGGTTCTGTCCAATTCGTCGATGTTGTGTGTCCTTTAGTGTTGACAGCATATACTTAGTCTTACCCTCATTTACTGCTAAGCCCATTTTTGCCGCTTCCTTCTCTATACTAGCATACGTGGCTATGACATCACGTTGAGTCCTACAAATGATGTCAATATCGTCGGCGTATGCTAGTAGTTGCACCGATTTTTGGAAGATTGTGCCTCTGGTGTTGGCTCGGGAGTTTTGCACAGTCCTCTCAAGAATCAAATTGAAAAAGTGACAGCGCATCGCCTTGCCTTAAACCTTGTTTGGTATCGAATGTGTCGCTGAGGTCGTTTCCGACCCTGATCCTACACAAACGGACGAGTTTGGACGGTATACCATGAATAGACATGGCTCTGTATAGTTCGTCTCTATAAATGCTGTCGTATGCAGCTTTGAAATCGATAAATAGGTGGTGGGTATCGATTTGGACTTCTTGGTTTTTTTTCCAGGATCTGCTGAAGTGTGAAAATTTGATCGATTGTGGACTTTCCTGGCCTAAAACCACACTGATAAGGGCCGATCAGGTTGTTGGTAAACGGTTTCAAGCGTTCACATATTACGGCAGATAGGATCTTGTAAGCGATGTTGAGTAGACTTATGCCTCTGTAGTTGGCGCAGTTCAGAGGGTCTCCTTTTTTGTGGATCGGGCAAACGATGGTAAAACTTGCGAACATCGTTCCTGGAATGGCACCTCTCTATATCCTCGATCGTGCCGTTTTCTTGCCATTTTTTCTTCTTTCTGAAAAGCCGATGTTCTTCCCTTCTTCTTTGCCTATAGAGGTCAATGGCAGCTCTCGTCTTCACCTGCAGCTTAGCCTTGTAGGCCTCGTTCTTGGCTGCGAGCATCTGTCGGCATTCCTCATCAAACCAGGGGTTTCTTGGCGCACCCTTACTTTGGCTACAACAAGGTAGTGGTCCGAGTCGATGTTGGCCCCTCGGAATGTTCGGACATCCAAAATACTGGATACGTGCCTCTTGTCTATCGCAATGTGATCAATTTATCAATTTGGTTGACTGTTCGTTGATCTGGAGACCGCCATGTCCCCTTGTGGATATCGAGGTGAAAAAACCGTGGCATTTCGTTCCGTAGCGAAGTCAATTAGCCTAAGTCCGTTACCAGACGTGTTGTCGTGTAGGCTATATTTTCCGACAGTACTGCTTAAGATGTCTTCTCTTCCTACCTTTGCGTTGAAATCTCCCAGCACGATTTTAACATCTTACTTTGGTAGTCGCTCATAGGTTTTGTTGAGGAGCTCGTAGAAGCAATCCTTAGTTATATCATCTTTTTCCTCCGTCGGAGCATGAGCGCATATAAGGCTTATGTTGGCGAATTCGGCCTTGATGCGGATTGTTACAATGCATCCAAATAGTCGCTGTTTCTGCTCACTATAACACGGTCCATAGTAGATGTCACAGTTTTTCATCCTCTTTTTGCCCTGCCCATCCCATCGTATTTCCTGGATGGTAGTAATGTTTGCTTTGTAGCAGTTTAGTGCTTCCGCTAGTTGTTCGCTTGCACCTCTCCTGTTTAATGTTCTCACATTCCAGGTGCAGATACGAAAGTCGTTGTCCTCTTTTCGATTAGCATGGTCGTCAACAGTAATATCAGTCCTTTCCGAGGCTATTGGTTGCTTCGTAAATTAATCTTTTTTCCGTGGATGGGTAGTTGACCCAAAGCACAACCCCCAACCTTGAAGGCCAGGCCCTTGTTTTGACCATAGGACAGCGGGCCGGAAAAAATACCGATGTCAGTAGCCCATTTTGGGATATGAGCGCTGCCGTTGACCCATTGAGGGCTCCTCCGCCACCAACTCTTTTCCAATACCCTGGCAATTTGTTGATTACCTTGAAACAAATAATATATTGTGTGAACAACAATCTGGCTTTAGATCTGGTAGATCCTGTGAAACTGCGCTCATGTGGATGATACACGAGTGGATTTCAGAGAGCATTTGAGACAGTTGATCATGACATTCTATCAGACAACTTAAAAAGTTATGGTGTAAAAGACAATGAGCTTAAATGGTTTACGACATATCTTTCAAATAGACAACAATTTACGAAAATTGACAATGAAATATCAAGTGCGAAGTTTGTGGAGATAGGTGTTCCTCAGGGCTCAATCCTTGGAGTTGTGCTGTTCCTGTTATATGTAAATGATATGTCTAGCGTCCTAAAATTTTGTAAGGTAATGCTTTTTGCAGATGACACACTTGTTTATGTCTGTGGTAATAATGTTCATGAAATAAAAAAAAAAACTTGAAGAAGACCTTCGTAATTTAAATGTATGGTTAAATAGTAAAAAGCTAAAATTAAATGTAAATAAATCTAAACGTATGTTCCTAAATAGTACTGAAGATATCGAAATTAAAATTGACAATGAGAAACTAGAAATAGTTAAACAAATAAAATATCTTGGTGCAATAATAGATCATAAGTTAGATTTTAAATGTCATGCCGATTTCATTTGTTCGAATATAAGTAAAAAGATTAATTTTTTGTTTTGAATAAGAAAAAAACTCAATAAAAAATGTGCAATAACAGTATATAATACAATTATTCTACCACACTTTGATTACTGCGCGTCCATTCTATTTATGTTTAGTGACACTGACAAAAGGAGATTAAAAAAATTACAAAATCGTGCAATGAGAGCAATCTTAAAAGTTAATGTTTATACGCCAATAAATAACATGTTAAATTCATTAAATTTTTTAAGTGTGAAACAAAGATTAGTCGTAAGAAATTTGATATTTGTATATAAAATTAAAAACGATATGATACCAGAATACCTAAAAAGAAACCTGAACTACGTTTCGGACAGACACAGCTACATACTGAGGAACAGAAGAAATTTTGATATACAAAGAGTCAATCTGTTGAGAACTAACAACCAAATATTCTACAAGGGACTTCATATAGTTAATCAGCTATCACTATTTATAAGAGATCAAACAAATATAAAAATATTTAAAAAGGACTTAAACATATATGTAAGACAAAATCACATGTATATAAATTAGTATTCTAAGAGATGTTAAAAAGTTTTTCAAAAAACTAATAAATATATAAAATAAAAAAAAAATAAAAAAAATAAATAGACCTGGTGTTCAAATATGTCGAAGCAGCTCATATAGGGATTTTTTTTGTATCACCACTAATGCTAGTTAATTTTGGTCAGTCAGGCTTACAGATCATAGCTTTTGAATCCCTTCCTTGCTGTTTTGGGATAGGGCCCAACAAAATTCGGACAGATCTTCAATCCCGTTCCAAACTGGATTCGTTGAATAGGTGCTACATCACTTTTGTCTTTCCTATTGAAATGAGTTGTATATTTACCCGAAATTTCCGCTAAAGCTTTCCTCGTCGAATTCCGTTGCTCAAGTCTCTTGTCCTCGTAATAATTCCGAAATTTTTCATCGATTATTTTGGGTTCGTTACCTGTTTTCATCTGATGAAATGTTTTTATACCATTTCTCAGGACATTATGAGGATATTTTGGTCAATGCTGCAAATACTGTAGTAGTTGTTCATTACCAAGAGGGACGCCAACTGCTACAGCATGAGATTTACAATACTCTTAAAAGTTGTTAGAAAAAAAGACCCTAGGCGTATCTACGCTTCTCGCCTGCCAAAATAGACTTTCCACAGCTGGATACATATCGTGCAATATGTCGGTCAATTTTGGGAATGAAGAACTTTTCTGCAGAATCACCTTGATTTCCTTAGCTCGGTAATGGCCGCGTTCATGAGCTCCTCGAACGATGGAACATATCATATATTCTGGAACGACATATATAATAGAATTATTGACAATTTTATATAACAAACCATGATGGACCGCATAGTCTTTATTAGGACCACCCTTGAGATTTTTGCTGACCATCAGCTAATTTTTTCAAAACTCCAATGTCATTCCAAATCCTAAAAATCGAACTGCTCAAGAAAAAGCTGCCACCTGCCTATACGTGTCGTTAAAACTTTTTTATTCATGGTACATTCAAAAGCCTAGCAGTCTGTTACCAACTTAAACTTTTACCCAAGTAAATGTAAATGTTGTCCGCAGCTCCGTTTCAAATGGTCCATTCGGAAGATCCAATTTTGCGTCATTTTTTCGAGTATTTCGGCCTGTATTCCACGAATTATGCGTGTTATGATATCCTGTAAGGCTTCAATCGTATTCGGCTTGTCCACATAGACTAACGACTTTACATAACTCCACAAGATTTTATCAAGAGGCGTTAAATCGCATGATCTTGGCTTCCAACCCACAGGGCCATTTCAAGGGATAAGCTGCTCACAAATTTCATCCTTCAACTTTTCCATTATTTCACGAGCTGTGTGGCATGTGGCACCGTCTTGATGAAACTACATGTAAACCAACTAAGCCAACTGGGACAAAAAAAAGTCGCGTATCATGGCTCGATATCGTCCCACGGTCGTCTTTGAAGAAAATTGGACCGATGATGCCACCAGCCCATAAACCACACCAAACTGTCGTTTTTTCAGGATGCATCGGTGATTCTTGTATGGCATGTGGTTGTTCATCACTCCAGATGCGACAATTTTGCTTATTTACGTATCCGTTGAGCCAGAAATGCGCCTCATCGCTGAACATAATTTTTCGCTAAAACAGCGGATTTTCATCGAGCTGTTCTAAGGCCCATTCACCAAAAATTAGACGTTGTGGTAGGTCATTCGGCTTCAATTCTTGCACAAGTTGAATTTTATAGGCTTTCAAACCCAAATCGACACGTAAAATGTTCCATGTGGTTGGGTAACACATGCCAAATTGCTGAGAACGGCGAAGAATTGACATTTCACGACCTTCATTAACATTGGACGCTACGACTGCAATATTCTCTTTGGTGCGCACTGTACGCATGCGAGTCGATGGTTTAATGGCCAACAAAGTAAGTAACAGCACGAATTGTGGATTCACCAAGTCGACTATGGCGACCATAATGTGGTCGTAACAAACGGTGCACATGTTTCACAAAGCACGAATTTTGATAATAAATTTCAATAATTTGCAATTGGTGCTCGTTTGTAAGTCTTTCCATGATTTAATGGCAAAGTATACTAAAACTTTTCACTTTGACAGATGACGTTTGGACGCCATTACTAACCAGTGCTGCCAATCTGAAAAACTTAACTCGTAAAAAATCACCCGTGCTGATGATCAGACTATGAAAATTGACCAACATTAGAATCAAAGACATCTGGTTTTCAGGCGCCTCCTATTTTTCATGGTCAATAATAGATTTGTAGGGTTTCAATCTTCAGAGCTTTATATAAAATAACTCGATTATTTTCTAAAGTTGGGTTAAAAAAATTCTCTCCAACAAGGGCGCACATTTGTAATTATTTGCATGCTTTTCCCAAAACCCTGCTTCAAAACATCTTAATTGTTTTTCATACATTTCCAGACTAAAACGCACATACGCAAAGGAATAAGTAATCACGAGGAAGAACAAAAAAAAAAGAGCTCAACACAAATAAAAAAAAAAATTCCCAAACAGGATCTTACGACGAAACTAAACTACTACCCCCAGCTGGAGATACTTTTGTTTTATATGTTACAGTGTGTTTACATTATTACTTCCCAGCGTCGAATGTAACGAAATTTTCCTCAAAATATCTCCCGTGGGACTAATAAAATCCTGATATAATGAGATACCGAGAATGGGTACCAATTCCACGACCGCTCTCTTCCTTCTTCGCCGATGTGTGTGCTCGAATACAAGAATACAAACAACTTTTTAACCCAACTCCGGGGTGGGCGCTTCTGCTGCTGCAACGCATCTTGTTTGAGTTTTTTAACCCATCACACCCCCAGAAGGTACATCAATTTCTAATTTCTTCAAAAAGTGGAGAACTACATACACACACGTATACCCACAACTGAGAAAAAAGGGGTCCTTCGCTCAGGGATGTAAAAACATCTGCGGCTAGCGAATTGAACTTTTTTTTTTCGTTGTTCCCGTATCCGTTTTGTCAAATTACTTGCACCCCCTGTAGATCGTCTACCATCTAGCACATCCCCACAACCAAGCGTGTGTGCGGAGATCAGGTGTTTTCTCCGTTTTAAGCCATCCCGCTTAGTCAGAGTTCCGTAATTCTTCAAATACGTGTTATTAGCTTTTACGGTTTAGTGGTGATTCCGTACGCAAGGCGGACTACAATATTCATATACGCAATCCGCCGCATTATGTGTTCATTATTTGCCAAAGTGTTGGCTTTATGCGCGCACCTATACCCTGTGCTGGTTGTCGCCTGGTATTAGGACTGGATGATGGCATATAAAAACGAAAATGCTCGCATGTATCCAATCGCCTGGGCCCATCAACGGCTTATATTATGTGAGCTGAATGTGGAACTGGAGCTCGTAAGCCCGGGACAGGTGGGATATGTACGGAACAAATAATCTTTCGCAACGGGTAAGCAAATATTGCCGGGTCGGATGCCCTTCATCACCTCGCTCCTTTAATTGTGCGGCTCCTTGCAAATATTTACTAGTACAATGGCGACGAAGGAGGGAGGTTATTACAGTTGCGATTTGCAATTTGGCTTTGTGCTTGGCGTGCTTTCTGCAACCCCTGCGGAGTAATAACTACGGCAATAATTGACATTCGCTATGTGGAAGTGAATGTGGATGATGGTAGCATCCCTGGAGTGTACACTTGTGCGGGTTCACTAGGGGTTGGTGGTATTTGGTTTGGTGGATGACTGCCGAAATGTCTTGAAACATTGTTAACATTGACACTGCATTATTTGGCTAACAGTAGGATATATGAACTATCTTGGCGTGTACATATTTGCTGTGATTTCAATTACATTCTTTTGTTCATTCACCCTTGGGTGATGGGGTGGATTTTAGCTTTTGTTTGCTCGTTGTTATGAATTACGTAGACACAGAGGCTTCTGATGTCAAACAAGGGTCCATTTATCCAGGTAATGGGAAACTAAGTAGATGTATGACAGGTTGTAGCGCCTTGATGTGGAGGGGGAGCTTGTTAGACTTGGGGGAGGATCAACATTCCACTGAGTATCCATTCACTACCTAACAAACTAATCGTGAACGTATTTTTTTTAAACTTTTCTCAGCTGAGGATGGCGTCTACAGTCCCAGTTGGGACGGACAAAGTGAACAATCTATTTGAGCTGCTTCGACATATTCGGACAACATCTTGGAATACGATGGGTTAGTCAGGCCTCTTGAACAGAGATTGTGGGGGATGAACCGAGAATCAAGCGGCAGGGTTTAATTCCGTACTGGATACTAATAGCCGCGTGTCCTAAGAATATCTAATTAATTGGAACTGGCCTTCTAAGTAGGAGGTTTATTACCTATGAATTTTTTTGTTACGAAGCAACCCAGAGAATCGGAAAGGATTGATATTATCGGCGACGACCAAGCTAAACGAAAAAAAGGCCACCTGGAATGTAAGAACATTAGACAGGAGAAGCCCTTACCTGCTTGAAAGCAGACATAGCTGACATCCAGGAAATACGACCGGATGGGCTGGGCAAAGAGTACGAAAACCTGTGACATCTACTACGGACCGTGTTATAGTGAGCAGAAACAATGACTATTAGGATGCTGATTTGTTATAAGTGAAATACTTAGGCAAGAAGTCTTATGTTTCCAAGAAATTAGCGTTCGCTAATAACAATCCGCATCAAGGCCAAATACGACAACATAAGCCCTTAATGCCCTAACGCTTTTATGGAGGAAAAAGATGTTATAACTACGGATTTCTTTCTATGAGCTCCTTGACAAAACCTATAAGCGACTAGCAAAGTACGATGTTAAGATTTTAACGCAAAGGTAGGAAGAGAAGACAACTTTAGTAGTATTGTCGGAAATACAGCTTACACGAAAAAACGTCTGGCAACACACTAAGGCTTATTTCTTCGTAACGGAACGAAATGCAACTATGGCCAGCACACGGCTTCTTCACCTCGATGTCCATGAGGGGACATGGCGATCTGCAGATCAACAAACAGTCAACCAAATTGATCACATTGCGATAGACAAGAGGCACGCATCAAGCATTTTGGATGTCTGAACATTCCGAGGTTAGAATACGGATATCCACTATACCACAACAAAACAGAATTACTGAAAATCGCAATCGCAAGAGACCGCCAAGGCCTTCGTGCAACGCGTATCCCTTAACCTCTCGATTAACACCATACCACCAGCATCGAATGTCGAAGAGCAATGGCAACGATGCCAACAGGCCATTAGATCAGCCGCAACTGATGTGCTAGGTTTCTCGCGCCAACCAGAATGAAACCCTTGATTTGATTAGGAATGCCGACATATGCTCGCAGCGAGCCTACGAGGCCTATAAGGCTAAGCTCTAGGTGAAGACGAGAGCTGCCATTGAGCTAGGCAAAGAAGAAGTGAAGAACACCGGCTTTTCAGAAAAAAAAGAGCAAGAAAAGCGCGCATCGAGTATATATAGAGGTGCCACTTGAGGAACGATGTTCTCAAGTTTTACCAAAGTGTAAAACGTCAAAGCCAAGATTTCAGGCTCAAAGAGAATCCCGTCAAGATGAACAAGGAAATATTGTCGTTGGGACACAGTCGATGCTGAAGATATGGATGAACTACTTCTGCAGACTGTTAAACGGCGATGACCAACAAAATTTCACTGTCAGGTAGAACGAACCATCGTTTCGCCCAATCCACAAAAAGGAGGCTCTTGGAAATGCGACAAGTACAGAGGCATACGTCTTCTCAATAAAGCCTACAAAATCATATCTGCCATAATATGTGAAAGCCTGAAACCAACAGCAAAACAATCATTCCTAATCAGTGTGGTTTTAGGCCAGGAAAGTCCACACCTGATCAAATCCTGGAAAAAAACCCAGTCCAAATCAATACCCACCTTCATCGATTTAAATGCCGCATACGACATACGACAGATAAATTATACAGAGCCATGTCTAATATTGGTATACGGCCCAAACTCGTCGATTTGTGTAGGATGACGATGGAGAATTCTCATTGTCACCACGCTCTGGATATTCAATTGACGAAAATGCTAACAAAATCGTGGAAATTATCGTGCCTGACCATGGCGTATGTACTGTTTCTATTGGCCAGGAGCTAAAAATAGCTCAACAACCCGTTTGGGACCATTTGAATAGGTTAGGTTAAGTTGGTGGGTTGAAGTGGCAGACGGTGTGTGTCTTCCCTCATCGCATTCAGCTCAATTTAGACCAATTGTGATGCCCGTTGGGGGTCCACTTGTGTGGTTGGTTCATTCATTGCCCCGTTACTGTCCATTGTTGTTAGCCTCTTTCCAGCCATCCAGATGTTGTTGCAAACCTGAAAAGATTAGGGAGAGGGATTTCGGATAGATCCGTGAGGTCATGAAAAAAGTATTTTCCTAAGGTTCTCATTCTTAATTGGCTGAGGCCTGGGCAGTGGCACAGAAAGTGGAGGGTATCCTCGTGTATTTCTTCATCACCGCAGCCTCTACAGAGGTCATCATCTATGAGATGCATTTTCAGTTTGTGGCTTTTTAGTAAGTTGTGTCCAGTAAGAATCCCAACTAAAGTAGAGACCGATGTCCTGTTTTTACGAAGAAGAAGTTTATGGGTTCTGGCTTTGTCATAGTCAGGCCACATCCTTTAGGAAGTTTCACAGGTGGGAAGGGAGTTCCACCTGCTTTTGGCAGTGATCAGTGTTTTCTGTCCCACCCGAGATTTGAGGTCACATTGTGGTGTTTTGACAGACTGGTCTGCTTGGTCAATGCTGGAGGCAGATCCTTTTCTCGGCAGTTCGTCAGCAATTTCATTGCCCTGTGTGCCTCTGTGTCCGGGGACCCAGCAGAGCTTAACATTTTGTTGGACGCCAAGAACCTTTAGCTCTTCACGACAACGTTTCACAAGCCGAGATTTTATTTCGACAGCAGAGATAGCTTTTATTGCAGCCTGACTGTCAATAAAGTTGGTGATATCATCTGGTGGTCGCTTTGGCTGCCTCTGCTACTGCCAATATTTCGGCTTGGAAGACACTGCTGTGCTCAGGGAGACGAAAGGTGCTGTTTAGCTTTAGTGTTTCTGAAAACACTCCAGCTCCAACGCCTACATCCATTTTTGAACCATCAGTGTAGATGGATATGGTTTCGGTGCCCAATTCGTTCCTCTCCCACTTCTCTCTGCTTGGAATTATGCAGGAGAGTGGTCTTTGAAAGTCATGGTGAGGCAGCATATAGTCAGGGGATACCATTTGAATAAGGCTAGGGTTAAATAAAAAAACCGCACACACTGAATTTCCATCTCCAAATCGGTTCTTGATAGCAACAAAATCGACTTATTTCTGAAGCGGATGGTGGATGGTGATGAAAAACCTCAAACGGAAATGGTCGTGGTCGAATAGCGGTGATCCGACTCAAACGGTGGCTAAGCCAGGATTGACGTCTCAAGAGAGGTTATCTAACTCGGGTTACAATTTGGGTTGCTCAGATTCCAACTCGGTTTAACTCGAGTTGAAGAATTGTCGGCTTGGCACATCACTAATATTGACATCATTGGTCGGACTCCACCTGATGTCATAGCCACGTTTGCTAGTATAGAGAAGGAAACGGAAAAAATTATGTTTAGCTGTAAATAAGGGACAGGAAAGGACACACAATATCGACGAATTGGGGTAGTACGGGACTTTGTCTACCTCGGCCTCGCTATTAACTCTGACAACAACATCTCGTCAGAAATTAAACGAAGAATTACTCTTGCCAACCGCTGTTTCTTCGGGCTAAGAAGGCAATTCAGTAGTAGAGCACTCACTCGAACTATATAGAAGATAAGGAGATCCTATATAGAACCCTGACCATCCTAGTCCTGAATCATGGACCGTATCAAAAATGGATGAAGAAATCCTTGGTCGATTCGAGAGGAAAATTCTTCGAAAAATCTTCGTTCCCGTTTGGGTTGACGGGCTACAAATACAAATACAAATTTTTGGCGCAACAGGCTCGTTAGTTCCCAGAGCCTAGCTTTCTCACAACCATTCATGTGTGCGTGTTCTTCTTACACGATGGCGGGACCTCCTGTTTTATGCCGACTACGAACGGCTTAGTTGAGATAAGCTATTCTTGACAATTGGTACTACTCGGTCGATTTGTCAGATCATCACTAGAGGAGGGGGCTGTGAAAAATCATTTAGGTGTTGCTGCGGCTTGGAATTGAACCAAGACCTTCTGTGCGGCAATTCATCGCACTAACCATCGCGCCACTGTTAGTTGACGGGCTATGGAGAAGAATATTCAACCATACGAGTTGTACAGAGACTTTTAAGATGGCTAGGACATGTAGAGAGTAGTTAGCAAGACAGCTTTAATAACTTTTTTCGTAGAGATGACTTTAATGTTGTGTTCGTTTGAATAGGCAAATTTGTTCGTATTTTTAGCAAATGCCATCATTATTTGTAAAAATCCATTTAATGTGTGTATTATATCTCTTATCCTCAATCAAATGTCAGATGTAGATACAAGCTTATTGCAAAAAAATTCTCTGATAAGTCTCTATGAAGTCCAAACGGGGGGGTGAAAAAAGAATGCTACACCTTACGGGTATAAGGACTAACTAGGCTAACAAAAAAGCAACAAAACATTAAATGTAACAGTCGTATGTACACACACTTAATGAAGACAACTGTACCCTAGCTGGCGCCCGCGGGAAATCCTTCACGTGCGAGCATATTGAAAGAAAATCGCGACAGACTTGCAACGAAACAGGGATGTTTTTTTTTCCATTTGTTTTAAACATTATCCTGCGTCTGATTTTTGTTTTCTTTGGAAAAAATGTTTCTCCATTTGTTATGAAGGCGCACCGCATAGGGGCAGTCCTGGTGGTAGTCGTGGTCCTGACTTTGGCCAAATTGTTATTTCAGTTGGTCGTTTTCCCGTAGGGTGCTACGATGTTCTCTTGCTTTTCGTTATTTCAATTCCTTGTTTGAAGAAATTATTTGTGTAACTGTTTTTCCGCTGTTCGACCATTTTTATTTTTTTTTTTTTTGGTTTTTGTGATGCCGACGCCGTCCTTCCTTTGGTTGTCTTGTTTCCGAGTTCAGATTTTTCTTAGAATCATGAGTATTTATTTCCGTTATTCATTTTTGTAAGAGAAAACAACATTTATGTTTCTGACAGAAAAGATTTTTTTTACGAAAACATTTTTTGGTGTTTTTTTTACAATAAAATAAATACTGCTGGAGAAAATGGTTTATGGTTCACCTTTTAGGAAATGATTACATTAAGTCTCAGTCATGTGAAAGACATAAACCTTACCTGGGGTAAGATCATGAATTTATCAAAACGATGGTAAGCTTTTGATGGGCTGCTGGAGTGATGTGGGTCCGAACAGTTGCTTTTGTTGTATGTGGTTCTTCTTCTTTATTAACACAGACACAATCTCCATACGAGAGGTTGGGTTATGGTATCTGCGAAAGTAACATTCGTTTTGATACCAAATTTTATATATTTCCTCAATGCCTTAGGGTTACCAAGGTTACCGGGGAATAAGTAATCTAGGTGAAGTCTTATTTTAATGCAGAGTGCTGCTGCTGGGCATTAAAGCGTCGAATGATCCTCATTCCTAATCCACATAAGATTTCAACAGTCAATGCTGGCGGCGCGAAATAGCCGTAGCAACATCTACATGTTTTTTCACTGGCTCTCATCTGGTGATTATCTGACCATTCAGTTTTACTTTCATACATACTTAAGTGGGCCTCAACATGCCCAATTAGCCCGGTCCTGCCTCCAGCTGCGTATCTCAAGTTGGTTGGGGCGGTTTCTATTAGTACGCGCCACTTAAGGCGAGTTCATCTTCTACTGCGTCCGACGTCTGGCTGGGAGTAGGTGTCCATTCGTTCCACATGTCTTAGCCATTATAAACGACTAGGAGTTTTTCGACTAGGAGTATGTCGCTGTACAGCTCGTATAGGTCTTGTTTGAATCATGTTCTCCATAGCCCGCTAAAGCAACCGGTACCATAGATTTTTCGAAAATGTTTCCTCTCAAATCGACCAAGGATTTCTTAATCCGCTTTTGCTACGGTCGATGCTTCAGTGCCGTAGACCACAACTGCGATGATCAGGATCTTATATAGGATCTCCTTAGTAGTTCGATTGAGGGTTAGCCCTAGGAAACAGCGGTTAGAAAGTGTAATTGGTCGTTTACGAAGAATTGTAGAGATGTTGTTGTCAGAGATAATAGCGGATCTGTACCGTAGTAGCTCTATGATATATCTGCCAAGGGTGACGATTTGTCGAATTCGTTGATCTTTGGTCTTACCGAAATTGGTCAAACCAGTTTTTTCCGCTTCCCTCTCTATGGCATCAAGTTGAGTCCGACCAATGGTGTCAATATCAGCGGCGTATGCTAGTACTTACACCGATTAATGGAAGATTGTGTCTCTGGTGTTTCTTCGGGAGTTTTGCACAAACCTCTCAAGAATAATTTTAAAGAAGTTACATGTCAGGGCATCTCTTCGCCTAAATTATTTTTGGTATCGGTGAGGTCGTTTCCGACACTGACGGAACAGCGAGAATTCTCCGTCTTTATCCTGCACAAACATACGGTTTTGGGTGGTATACCAAAACAATTTGTCTCTAGAAATGCTATCGTATGCGGCTTTGAAATCTATAAATAGGTGGTGGGTATCGATTTGAACTTATTGGGTTTATTCCAGGATCTGCCAAAGTGTGAAAATTGGATCAGTTTTGGACTTTCCTGGCCACACTGATAAGGACCGATCAGGTTGCTTGTAAACGGTTTCAGGCGTTTACATATTATGGCAGATAGGATCTTGTAGGCGATGTTGAGGATACTTTTACGGTGCCGTGATATAAAGCCGAGTGAACTCGCTTTCATAAAGTGCATTTCCATGTTCTGTCTTATATCACTTTGCTAAAGCAAAATCAAGCCGAGTCAGCCTTATATCACTATAAATACATTCAATTTCGTACCCATCCCAAATCCAAGTACGCCCAAGCAGGGGGGTTTATACATGCATAGTTCCCAGGGCCTAGCTTTCTCACAACCATTCATGTGTGCGTGTGTACTTCTTGCACGATGGCGGGACCTCCTGTTTTATGTCGAATCCGAACGGCTAAATTGAGATAAGCTATTCTTGATAATCGATACTACTCGGTTGATTCGTCAGATCATCACGAGAGGAAGGCCAGTGAAAAGTTATTTTGGTGTTGCTACGACTGGGAATCGAACCTTGACCTTCTTCGCGGCATTTAAATCGATTAATAGGTGGTGGGTATTGATTTGAACTTCTTGGGTTTTTTCTAGGATCTGCCAAAGTGAGAAGAATTGATCAGTTTTAGACTTTTCTGGTGTAAAACCACACTGATTAGTGCCGATCGGGTTGTTGCTAAACGGTTGCAGGCGTTCACTTATTACGGCAGATAGGATCTTGTAGGTGATGTTGAGGAGACTTATGCCTCTGTAGTTGGCACAGTTCAGGGGGGTCTCCTTTGTGATGGATGGTGCAAACGATGATGAGGTTCCACTCTTCAGGCATGCTTTCATCCGACCAGATTTGGCTTATGAGTTGGTGGATGTTACTTTCTAAGTCACCTCCGCCGGCTTTATAAAGCTCTTCTCTCCCTTACAGCTCAATGGTAGCTCTCTTCTTCACCTGAAGCTTAGCCTTGTAAGCATCGTTCTTGGCTGCGAGCATCTGTCGGCATTCCTCATCATACCAGGGGTTACTTGCTGGTGGGCTGTTCAAATAATGTTTATTTGCGTTTTAAATTTGAGTCACCCTGCTTAATAGGAGACCATATCTATTTTCTTTCATTACACTTGTTTTATTGTTTCCTCTTTAAACCAAGTATCAATTATTGTTACGTTAGTTACCACATAAGAACCAATGAAATAAACAGTCTCTCTTGTGAAGTCAAAGTGTGCGGTCTTTTCATTAAATGCAACAGGTTATGGGCCCAGTTGCGAGTATGTATGTAATTTTTTTTTAATGAGAAAGAATCGCGACAATAATTGTGTTCCATCAAACAACGAGCATTGAACATCGAAGTGAATTCGGAAACTGATAAAAAGGAACGGGTAATTCTTTTGTAAGAATTTTGTTTATACTGAGAAGCAGAGTACAGTTTGCTGACGATTAGTATATGGCCTTTTTTTGGAGCTTGGGACGACCGTTTTTTTTTAACAGTAAGTAAAGTACTTACACTTACAACTACTTAAAACTGGTTTGGGTACAGCTAGTTGTTCCTCTATGTCTACGGTCTACAATATTTAATTTGAATTTCTCATCATGTCAGCCGACAGTGAATTTAAAATTGAGAAATTAATAAATGGGGATCAATGGAACATATGGAAGTTCCAAATTAAAATCATTTTGAGCGCTTCAGACCTTTTCAAGTATGTGATTGGAGTGGAATTAAAGCCTACTGATACTGAGAAATTGTTGTTGTGGGCACGTTTTGATAGCAGGGCACAAAAGATAATTGCTACTTCAATAGGTGCACAACCACTTTTGCACATAATGAACTGTAAATCGTCAAAGGAAATGTGGGATAAACTACATTGCGTATATGAGGTCAAGTCAAAAGCGAGCATTCACATGCTTCAACAGCAGTTTTACAGTTTCGACAAAGACCCGCAAGATGATATTGCATTGTATATATCTAAACTGCAAACGATTGTGCAACAGCTAGCAGATGTAGGGGAAAATGTGTCGGACTCGATGGTCATAACAAAAATTCTTATGACTTTGCCAGCATCTTTTGGGCACTTTCATAGCGCGTGGGAGTCGACGGCGGTAGATAAGCAGAATTTAGACACACTTACTAGTAGGTTAGTGCTAGAAGAGGCGCGGCTGAATTCCCAAGCGAACCATACTGAGCAAAGTGGAAGTAGTGCGTTGATTGCAAACAGACAATATTCGTCGAAAAAGGTATTCCACAAAAATTGTAAGCAGACTTCGAAGCCAGGAAAATGTTTCTATTGTAAGGGCATTGGTCATTGGAAAAATGAATGTCCTAAGAGGAAGGAGAAGCAGGTGGAGTGGTCTAGTTCAAATGGAAGGCGTGGTAATGCGTTTGTTTGTGAGGCACTGTTGACTGAGGGAGATGATAGAGCTGATGAATGGTTTCTGGATTCTGGAGCGAGTGATCATATGACGAGTAGGAGAGAGTGGTTCATAAATTACAAAAAGTTTGCACAGCCGATTGTTGTCAGATTAGGGGATGGAAATACTATAAATGCCTATGGAAGGGGGGACATAAATATTTTGTCTTTTAACAATGTAAGCTGGGAGGAGAATCATTTGGCTGATGTGTTATATGTTCCCGAAATTCGTCTTAATTTATTTTCCCTAAACTGTGCGCTGGACAAAGGTCTCAAATTGTCTTCGGATAAATCCAAATGTGAGCTTTACAAAGGAGAATCTATTTTGGTAGTGGGAGTACGCGAATCAAAATTATTCAAACTGCTTTTGAAAGTAACAAGAGATTCGAAGGATGGTGAGGCATGTGCAAATTTGGCAGAGGAAAAGAAAGCTTCACTTCGTAAATGGCATGAAAAACTTGGGCACCAAAATATTACACAAGTGAAGAGTGTTTTGAAGACTAGAGGCATTCCATTTGAGGATGAAGGTAATTTTTTTTGTGAGCCATGTTTATACGGAAAACAACATCGAGGAGTTTTTCACTCGAGTGAGAGTAAAGCGAGTTGTGTTGGAGAACTTGTGCACTCGGATGTTTGTGGACCAATGCACCGTATTTCTGTTGGAGGATCTAAGTATTTCATACTTTTTAAAGATGACTATTCGCACTACAGGAAGGTTTTCTTTTTGAAAGAAAAAACAGAGGTTCATGCATTAATTGAAAGATATTTACAATTAATTCAAGCTGAAACAGGTGCAAGGGTAAAAGTTCTTCGTTCAGACAATGGTTCGGAGTATACAAATCAAAACGTTCAAAGCATTCTGCAGAAAAACTGTGTTCTACACCAACGGACGGTCCCTTATACGCCGGAACAAAATGGACGTGCAGAGCGCGAAATGCGTACAATTGTAGAAGCAGCAAGGACTATGATTCATGGGAGAAATTTGGACATTAAGCTTTGGGCAGAGGCTGTGAACACTGCCGTTTATGTTTTTAACCGAACCGGTACCAGCCCGATAAATAGAAAATCGCCGTATGATTTGTGGTATGGTAAACCAGCTGATATATCCAATTTGCATGTTTTTGGAACAGAAACATTCATTCATATACCACAACAGAAGCGTCGAAAATGGGATAGAAAATCGAAGAAGGGTATTTTTGTAGGCTATGGCGAAGGAGTAAAAGGTTATCGGATATTTTTCGCGGAAAGTAACAAAGTTGAAGTCTGTAG
Source organism: Rhingia campestris (assembly GCA_932526625.1). NCBI lineage: Eukaryota > Metazoa > Arthropoda > Insecta > Diptera > Syrphidae > Rhingia > Rhingia campestris. Next base: position 148,090,534 of record OW052183.1, read on the forward strand.
GGATGTTCAATTTAACGATTCTAAGGAGTTAGTGACAGAGAATAATCAAAATCATGAACGTTTGTTTACGCTTTTTGGAGATGAAGATATCCGAAGTCAATCGCCACTGAACAAAAATTGTTTAACCGAAAAGGGCCAAACCCACCGAGCAACCGAAACCGAAACTTTGTTTTTCATTTTTTTTTAAACTGCTAATTACTTAAAATTTGATGTGTTTTTCAGTTAAAAATACTTCTTAAATAAAAGATATTAATAAACCACACTAATCTCATCTATTTTTATTTCTTTAAGTCTTTTTATTTTGATATAAAACGATTTTATTTTTTTTCCGTACCGACATTTTACTTTTTCATTTTGCAGTTTTGCAATTCATCGTACCGAAACTTGCAACTTTTTTTTTCATCGTTGTAATTTCTGTTTGCCGAAGTTCGCAGACGTCACTTTTTTTTTATAGATCCGCATTCTGAATTCTTTTTTCAGTTTCTGTGCTATGTTCGGTGGGAATGAAATGTCATAATTGAACAGAAAAATGAAAAAATAAAACGAAGTTTCGGTTTCGGTTGCTCGGTGGGTTTGGCCCTAAAGAGTTACTAAGTTGGATAATGATGTTGATGTTGTTGATGATGCAGATGTTGTTGTTAATGCGGATGCTGATAAAGATGGGGATTTTGATGACGTATTTGAAGAAACTGTTGGTGTTCCAGATGACGTTGGTTCAAAAGATCAAGAAGAAAGAAATACAATCAGAAACAGATTGAGGAGCAGAAACAAAACAACCCAACATGAAGTACATTGCTGCATTCAAGAAAGCTTTGCTTTCTTAGCGGAATCATATACACCTGAGTGTTTTGAAAAAGCCATCAATTGTGAAAATGCGGTTAAGTGGAAAGAAGCAATGGATGAGGAAATTTCTTCACTGAATAAAAACGCTACTTGGATTTTAACTAATTTGCCGACAGATCGTAAATTAGTCGACACTAAATGGATATACCAAATAAAAAACTCCACAGAGAATGAAAGTGAACGCTACAAAGCCAGACTAGTAGCAAGAGGTTTTAGTCAGCAGTTCGGGATAGATTACTTCGAGACTTTCAGTCCAGTGGCAAAGTTTACGTCTATTCGCACTGTTTTGAGTATAGCAGCATCTGAAAAACTTCATATCAAACAATTTGATGTTAAAACTGCGTTTTTGAATGGAGACATCAACGAGGAAGTTTATGTTCGGCAGCCACGGGGGTACGAGGATGGCAGCAATCGAGTATGCAAACTACAGAAAAGTTTGTATGGTCTTAAACAGGCTTCCAGATGTTGGAACCAAACTTTTACAAGACTTTTAAAGGAATTTCATTTTACACCATGTGGTGCTGATCCTTGCGTGTTCGTAAGTAATAGGAATGAAGGAAAGGTGATTTTGGCAATTTACATTGACGATGGTCTGGTGGCATCAACACACAAGGGTGACATTTTGAAGCTATGTGAGTATCTCAAACGAAATTTTGAGATACAAGTTTTTCCCGCAAGACATTTTTTGGGATTAGAGATAAGACGATTTCAGGATGGGTCTCTGCACATTAATCAGTCTCAGTATGTGCGTAGATTGATTTCGAAATTTAATATGTTGCATGCTGTACCTGTAACAATACCCGCTGACACATCGGCAAATATAAGCGATTTTGAAGAAGCGCCTGAGGATATAAAATTTCCTTTTCGACAAGCAGTAGGTAGCCTCATGTATCTGATGGTGGCTACGCGTCCCGATATAGCGTTTGCAGTGGGATGTGTGAGTCGCTTCTTGGATAAACCTAGTCAACATCACGTCAATATGGTGAAGAGGATCATTCGCTATATAAAGGGGACATCTGATTATGGTATACTTTTTAAATGTACTAAATTTAAATTTTGCTGTTTCAGTGATGCAGATTATGCTGGAGACGTAGTAACAAGGCGCTCTACCAGTGGCTTTGTTTTCATTATGGGGTCAAGCTGCATCACTTGGGCTTCGCAACGCCAAAAATGCGTGGCGTTATCGACAACGGAGGCGGAATTCGTAGCTGCATGTCAAGCTGTCAAGGAGCTTGTGTGGGTCCAACAGCTTTTAAACGATTTGCTAAGCCGAAGTATGAAACCAACTTTATATGTGGATAATCAAGGAGCCATTCGACTTATTAAAAATCCAGAGTTTCATAAGAGGACGAAACACATAGATGTTCGTTTCAACTTTATTCGTGAGAAGTTCGAAGACAACTTATTTGAGCTGGAGTATGTCCCGACACAAAACCAAGTTGGCGACATTTTAACAAAGCCGTTACCAAAAGATAAATTTCAACGCTTTCGCTCCATGATGGGAGTTGTTAACTTAAATTAATTATTAGTTTTTTTTATTTTGATGTACTGAATTCATTTAAAACATATATAAAAGTGGGAGTGTTCAAATAATGTTTATTTGCGTTTTAAATTTGAGTCACCCTGCTTAATAGGAGACCATATCTATTTTCTTTCATTACACTTGTTTTATTGTTTCCTCTTTAAACCAAGTATCAAATATTGTTACGTTAGTTACCACATAAGAACCAATGAAATAAACAGTCTCTCTTGTGAAGTCAAAGTGTGCGGTCTTTTCATTAAATGCAACATGGGCGCTAGAAACTTAACACATCAGTTGCAATCTTTAGCTTTATCGTCCTTTTCCTCTGTCGGGGTGTAAGCGTATATAAGGCTTGTGTTGGCGAATTTGGCCTTGTTGCGAATTGTTACAATGCGTTTGCTAATGTCTTGGAAACATAAGACTTCTTGCCTAGGTCTGGCACTTGTCACAAATCAGCATAGTCACTGTTTCTGCTCACTATACAACGGTCACAGATTTTCATCCTCTTTTTGCCCGCCCCATCCCATCGTATTTCCTTACTGGCAGTAATGTCTTCTTTGATACAGTTTAGGGCTTCCGTTAGTTGTTCGCCAGCACCTCTCCTACTTAATGTTCTCACATTCCAGGTGCAGATACGAACGTCGTTTTCCTTTTTTGGTTTAGCAAACAGTAAAATCTGTCCTTTCCGAGGATATTGGTTGCTTCGTAATAATAGGTTTTTTCTATGGTTGGGTAGTAGACTTTCGGTTCACCCGCCATCATCTGTTCAAGGGGCCTGACTCACCCTTGAGATACCTAGATAACCTGTTGTCCGAATATGTCGAAGCAGCTCATTTAGGTCTGCCTGGGACAGCAGGCCGGTATTCGATACCAGTCTAGCCAATCAGAGTATACTCTCGTTCTACAACATCCAACCGTCTTTTCAAGAAAGCACAACACAAAAACAGCAGCAAAACATTAAAGCTTTGACATCTAAGTAGGGAATTGATTTTACTACCAGTACTACTACTTTTTTGACAAGCATTTTAGGTCAATGAGATCGAAAAGCACACATTATTTGTGCTGGTCCTTCAAATCGAAGAGGCAATCTCACATAAGCCCTGCGACAAACAATAGCAAAGGAAAAAAAAAATTCTTGGCACACCGTACTTTGCCAGTCTACAGGATCTGGCTGCTATTCCTATAGTCCAGATTAGCCGATCTCTGGCTGGAACAACTATCTTTCTAAGGGGGTAACACTCCATAAGATCATACCACCACATAAGTATCACTTGGCAATCGTATCCTTCTTTTTATCTAAAAAAAATTACATTGAAAGGATTAGGCTTAAGTCCCACGTAGGCATTTGCGAGGTTGACTCCTCACCTGAGCGTCGACAATCCGACAAACCTAACCTAATTTATCCTGTTCCTGCTTCGCAATAGTGATTTATCAGCATCTGTCTAACATTTTATTTCCGCTTGTAATACCCCTAGATACATTCAGTGACTCGATAAAGTCGATGATTTGAAATTTCCTTCAAACAATCGTGTGCTTAAAAACGACCACACTTTCAATCAATCACTGCCCGACATCCAATTCCATCTGCACAACGTTCAAGCGCGCTACTTCGCTACCTCATTCAATTGGCCCAATTGAATTTTAATGCCCTCGACTCGTCCTAATAAACATCCAATGGACACCACTCAAGTGAGGCATTAATTTGTCTGTCCTCTTCTTCCTTGTGTCGTCGTCTTGCGTTGGTTTACGCCATCCAGCGACGTTGCACTCCATAAATTTAAATTACATTATTGATCCAAGCGCCAGTCAACCGCCTTTTCTTTCTATTGCCCTCCCATTTGTCGTCGGAATCATCATCGTCCTTGTCATTTCAACGGCACGGTGTTCAAAAATAAAAAAAGGACGAACAAATAAATAAAATAAATTAAAAATTATTATCCAACGCCAGCGTAAAGACAGGCAGAGATTCTTGTGTGGTATGTCTTCCAGAGCAGAGCCAGACCAAGCTAGAAAGAGGAAAGTCCAAGGCCCGATCCCTCCGCATCTGCAGCCATATTGCGGAGAGGATATACGAACAATCATTCCCTGCAACGACACCATTTACGGCCAGCAATATTATTTTAATTTGCATTTTATTAAATGGAGTGCTCTTGTGCTATGTTTTGAATGATAGTTGAAGCCGAGCAAAAAGCTGCAATGAGTACAAGACCTAAGTGTCCTGGATCGGGTCGGAGGAAGGTGGTAGTCAATGTTTTGTAATTTGATTTCGAATATACTTTTCGGGTGCAGTCAGTTGGGAGAGTACTCTTCAGTAGCACTCTGTAAAGTCAATGATGGAGAATTGTTCCTATTTGTGCAAAAGGACGAAGCCTTCTTTCCAACGACATTTTTGTTGTTTCCTGTATTGAGGAAGTCTACTTGAAATCGATTTTTAAAAAGTGTTCCATTGATGTTCGCGAAATATAAAGAAAATCATGTTCATAAGCGGAGATGATGAAACTCGTAAAAAAGGACCCCCGTTTAATGGCGCATTGTGTGATGTTTTTTTTAAGCATCAGCTTAGGTTATAATGAAGGATGGTAGGACATATGATATGTTGATATATTTTATGCGATTATTTTTTCATACGAAGACGGTTCCAGCGAAGTTTGAAGAACAAGTGCGAGGTGCTTCACTGCTGAAGGCTGCATATACACCTGTTGTCTTTGAGGTTTTATATTGACTTGTGAAAGTTTCGAAAAATTAGTATCTTAAGCCCTATTAGCCATATTCCATGTATTTTTGTGGTGCGATTCGTCTACGAAAACTATCAAGTGCGAAAAACAGAAAGCTAGCCTGCTGTACACAAAAACTTAAATCTTCCTCTTCACAATTTCTGAACATTCAAGTCCATTAAAAAATAAAAGAATAAAAAGTGTATCTAGCAGGCCGAAGTACTGCTCTACATGTCCTACTTATTCGTCAGTTGCAGAGCCATGTAACCTCTAGCAAAGCGATCTTCCCTGAAAAGAAAAGAAATTTTTATTTACACAGTGGGAGCTTAAATTTGACCAAAGCACAAACACTTGTCCACAGAGAGCCTTATTTTTGCGTCGAAAATCTGAAACGAAAAAACGGGATCCATGAAGTCCAATTGTTTTTCCAATTTTAACGCTTGGTATGGTAAGTCAGGCAGAGAAATAGTATTGGCAGTATCTGCAAGAAAACGAACACGATGATGGCTTCAGTTATTTTTTTTTTAATGTACCTCATTGGGATGGTTTTTGTTAGCCATTGTTGAATTCCGAGAGGTGCCCTATTCTACACTAGTCGGCATAAGTATTTTGACGAAACCTTTTTGTGACTATTGAGACTAACTTTGCTTGGTATCGTTACAACAACGGTGCAAAAATGATGCGCGAAACAAAGAATCTATTTTTAACTCTCTATGCATGCCAAGTTTTGTATTGTTTACCTTTTGCATTCTCTTTCTGCTGATAAGAACGCATGCAGAAAAAGAATTTTTACGTGGCATAAGTATTTTGACGGAAACTTTGTGTAAATATTTTAACAGTTTTGAGCACGTGATAACCAAAAAACTTGTGTAGTTAACTTTAATTTACATTAAACGTTGATAACAAAATAAAATTTTATTAAAATTTATTAAAAACCATGGGTAAAACGGCTGAGTTGAGTTTGGTTGTCAGATCTTCAATGGTAGCGAAGTTTAACGCTGGAACGGCAGTAAAAGACATAGCAAGTGAGTTTAATGTGTCGCGTCAAACTGTGCACTATCAAATCAATAAGTTTAAAAAGCATAATGACATCACAAACCTAATGAGATCAGGTGCTAAGCGCAAAACAACGCCCACTGAAGACCGAACCCTTCTACGGGAATTTAAAAGAAATATATTCCTGAAGCCTCAAACTGCTGCAAATCAATGGAATTTGACGGCAACGAATCCAATCAGTGAGCGCACTGTCCGACGACGTTTAATGGAAGGAGATTTTAAAACATTTAAAGCTAAGGACGTGCCGTACATATCAAAGGTAAACAAGCTTAAAAGACTGTCTTTCGCAAAGGAACATCTGCACAAGCCAAAGGAGTACTGGAGAAGCGTTCTATGGACAGATGAAAGCTCCTTTGAGTATAACTCATCAAAAAACAAATTTTACGTTAGATTGCCAAAGGTAGAAAGGCAAAAAAGACGCCCCGTTTGTCAAAAAGTGAGCCATGGTGGAGGCTCTGTCATGTTCTGGGGATGTGTTGCGTATAATGGCCTGGGTGAATTGGTTCCTATCACCGGCTCGATGAACCAAGGTCAATATTTAAGAACCCTAAATGATAATGCCTTTCCTTCCGGAGGTAGGCTTATTGGTGAATCATTTATCCTGCAACAGGACAATGCCCCATGCCACAAAGCCCGGATGATAACTAAATTTTTGAAGGATGTTGGTGTTGCCACTTTGGACTGGCCACCTCAAAGTCCTGATTTAAATATAATAGAAAACGTCTGGTCTCTTTTGAAACGCAAAAGAACAGTTTCTTTAAATTAAACCAGAGAGGAGACGATTTCTGAGGTCACTTCCCTTTGGGAAGAGATATCTCCAGAGATTCTTCAAAATTTAGTAGATTCAGTACCGAGACGCCTTCAAAAAGTTATTGAAGCCAAAGGAGGTTATATATTTTACATCTTACGACACAACATTAACGATTCGCTAGTATACGTCATGTACCATTAAGAGTATCCAATAATTAAGACAAGAATGTCGAAGACACGGGACTAAACATTTAAACGTTAAACGACGAAATCGACACATAAACAGAAATCATGACTAAAGAAGCACCACAAAATGATTCAGACGACGAAGAAGGAAGATTGCTCCTCTTCAACAGGGTAGAACGAACCGAAATGTCTGCTCAAGGAATGACAACACCTTCCGGAACGACCAATACCACATAAGACATATCGACGTATCACAAAAATTAATATCAACTCCAGTGACGTTTCCCTCCAACTTTCATACCCTGACCTGCTTTTGTTGCGGTCTCGGTAACTTCACCTTTAATTGTCCCAAATGCCAGGAAAACCTGAATATCGGCAATACTTCCAAGAGCAAACCGCAGGTGAATTCAACTGTTCCGAAAAATCAGGACCTTTCCAGATCCTGAAAAAAAGGGAGTCTTAAACCAAAAAAGACTCATATAGACCGTTGAATGCAAAAAGGGCAGAAAACGAGTATTTGGAGAGGAAGTGACATTTTCAATGAAGAGATACAAAAAGACGGCTTAAGGAAATTTGTGCTATAAATCGACAGCGAATGAGAATCAAAATAGCCTACGATAAATCCAGTTTAAAAGGTGAAGAATTCTTGGGCAAATTTAACATTGGAGCTTCGATAAGCTGCATAGGGAGAGCAGGAATAGACTTTTTAAACAGACACAACAGAACACAATAACAGACAACGATACGTTTATACACAAAAACAACTAACAATGTCATGAAATATCAACGAACAAGAACGATGAGCTTAGCTGAGCAAACGCAAGTGTGCCACGCCTACTTTACCTTTATCGAAAACGCCCCTGTGACCCTACCAAAGCTCACAACACTTCCAATAGCGTGACATGACGGAATGACTTTTTGCGAAGCCTTTAATTTGGCCTTTTATAAGGAAACAAAGTTATTTCTTTAAGGCTTATTAGGAGTATTTTAAGAAGTCTTATAGAAGTAAATAGCTTCCTAAAAGTGCGCCAAATGTTTTTCCATAAGACTTCCTAGTAATATTGCTGGAGGGGAAATAGCTTCGATAGTGCTTTATCGAAGCGAAATTGTTAGTTGGGTTCACTTAACAGCGCCTGCGGGGATCCTTTGAGGAAGCTAGTCCTTTTAAGACAACCGTCTGCCACTTTTCCAAGAAGAAAGAACTCCGCTGTGGTGTCTACTAGCAATTGCTTAACTATTTTGTAATGCTCCACTGTTAAGCGGTGGTGCTTAATATTGAAAAAGAGTGGCCGGATTAGCACATATTTCTTAAAGTGTTAAAATAAGTAACCCAGATTGGTGTTGATTGTAAGAAAAGCGTGAATGATATAAATGTTTCATGTGGAATAAGCCTCGCCACAGCTCATGCAAAATGTTTGGGGCTAAAAGGAAAAGATGTGGATAAAATTGTATCAATTCGTGGTTTACACTTTAATTGTGACAACCATCGAGGTATTTCACCAGACGTCCCACATTGGAAGAAAATTAAGCTACAGAAAGCGTTTAACTGTTTATCAAAGTAAGTTACTGAAATGTAAGAGGTCTTTAGCTTCGATACTTCGAAGCACTGGTTGAAGGCTTCTCAATTATAAATCAGTTCTTCCAACAAAAAAATCTGCATGAAATTCAGTAATCAGGTTCGCTAAGTCCTTAAATCATTAAGGAAAAACCGAATCCTTTTAATAAGGAACTTCAACCACCGAAATTAATGAGCATTCTAGTGTTCCAACTTCAAGTGAAATAGTTCTGCTGGCAGAACAACCTAATTTTTATACGGGCGCTAATCAGACCATATTGGAAGGATTAAACTGTTCTAGCCTTAATCAAAATGTTCAACAAGGAGTAAATCATCAAGAAGTACCATTGGCTGGCGCACCTACTTGTTCCCAGCCTTTCGTAGTATTTTTGTCACGTCTGGAATATGGCACTTAGATTAGTGATATAATGGACTAAGTACATTGCATCGAAAGGACATTTGATGTCATAGTCTTACTGCAGATGACCTAGCTACACGATTGTATTCATCAATCAAAATTTGATGTCCTCTTCAAATTGGAAAGTTATTGGTAAATCCTGACTTTTGGCCTAATGATATGCTTGTATTCGCATTCTCAGACAAAAAACCGTTCAAAAAACTAAATGATAAAACATCCTCGACCTTCACCCTCACCTTATTTTATAATTTATTTATTATAACCGTCAAAATGGCAGTCGATATGTTTACACCTAAAGCAATAAACCCATTTGGTTTAATTAAGTAACCATTCACCTAAATAATAAAAAAAAAAAAAATTCTAAGCAATTACTTAGAAAACAATTCGATGTCTTAAATAAGTTCCTTTGCGACAATTTGTCCAGTCTGTCGAAGCTAAGTTAAAGTCTAATAGGAAATGTTTTTGGAGCTTTATCAATTGCAAAAGGCAATCCAATGGTATTCCTAATGCTATAGGTCTTGAAAATACATCTTCCTCCATATTCTTTTAAATATTTGTAACATGTTCTCCAGTCATTTCAACCTGTCTATACTTGAAGTAACCCCTATTCAGAAGTTACATCTGACACCTCGTCATCTAATTATAAAATTAATTATATAAATTTTATAATTATATAAAATTATATAAAAGTCCCGGTGCCGATGGCATCCCGTTAATTATATTACAAAAGTGTTCTATTGCGCTTTCTGTTTAGTATTTAACTGATCTCTTCAAAGCGGACATTATCTGAAAGCGTAGAAATATTCCTTTTTAACACCAGTTTATAAGTCCGAGTCCCGACATGATGTGGCCAACTATCGTCTTATATGTAAAATTTCGGCAATTCCGAAGGTTTTTGAAAAAAAAAAATAGTCTGTGAAAAACTAACACTTTCTTAAAAAGATCTATCTCTCCCTTCCAACATGGTTTTATCGCTGATAGGTCTACTACAAATCTGTCAATTTTTTGTCACCATATTCTGAACGGCTTTGAGCGAGGCTTACAATACGATGTTATCTAAACAGACTTCTCTAAAGCATTCGACTGCGTCAATGACGATATTTTGATCTCCAAACTGGCTAAAGTTGGATATAATAGTCACCTTCTTAAATGGATAAGCTCCTACCTAAAGAAGCGTAATCAGTATGTCCGCATTAATGACATATTATCGGTACTTATTTATGTAACATCTTGAGTACCACAGGGTAGTCATCTTGGTCCTTTACTTTTCCTTTATTTATAACTGACATTCCTGAATTATTTTGAAACTGTCAATGTGTAATGTTTGTCGAGGGTTTAGAAGTATTTCGACCTATCACCCAAAACAAGACTGTACTCTTTTGCAAGAAGACCTTTCGAATTGGTGTCATAGTAATGACCATCATCAGAATGTTTCTAAATATCAAAGCCTCATTTTTTGTCGTTACCTTTCTCCAATTCCTTTTACACACCTGATCTGTACTGTCCCACTGTCCATTGTCTCCTCTAAAAAAAGATTTTGTAGTTATTTTCGACAACAAACTTAGATTTGTTAAACATATGACATCCGTTGTATACCGACTTTCCCTTTCGTCCTTTAATGGTAAAGGAATGTTGTTATTGTAATTTGTCTAGCGCTGATGTTCGTAGGCAACTCCGACGTCACCCTTACTTCCCCAGGCTGTAGTTTTGTTTGTCAATATCCCCGTGAACTTTTTACTCCTCCATTCGCATATTTTTCCACTCAATGTAATTTGTCATATTTTCTTGCTTGGGTGGGTATTGAACCCGTCACCCTTTGCATGCTCGTCCGTCAGTGCTACTTGCTCGGCCACAGACTTCTTAACTAATGCATTTGCTAACTTCTTTCATCACTCACTGCGGAGGTCGACTACGCGACGCCTGCAGTCTTTCACATATGAAGATCAACGCAACTAAATTGACCGTTCATTGCTCTGGAGACTGTTTTAAAACGTCTGTAGGCTTTAGTGGCAATTAGTTAAAGGTCACTCAAAGGTAAATAGCCTACGTCAGTTCCCAGACATGGTGTTGCGTGTGGTTGCTTTACTTTCATAAAGGCGATCCTTAGCGGCTACCTATTTGCTCACCGTCAGAGCATGAGCCGGCTTAAAGGCTATGGTGGTCGTTTGTTTGCTGATATCTTCGAAGCATTAGACTTCTTGAGTAAGACTGTCGCTTATGACGAATCCACATCCGAATAAGCGCTGATTCTGCTCACTTTAACACGGCCCGTAGTATATATCAGAAGAATTTGTCATCAAACTAATGCCCGCCGCATGCCAACGTATTTTCTGAATGACAGTAATGTCTGTTTTATATCAGTTAAGGCCTTCTGCTAGCTGTTGGGGTGTATTATTTCTGCTTAGCGTTCTTGTTATCAGCAATATTGCATGCCATTTAACAGCCAGGTAATCCCTTTTAAATAACGCCAAATCGCATTTTATTTCCCCCCATAGCTTACCCCCATCTAAAATAAAATTTTGAAAAGTCCTCTTCAATAGCAGTTATCTACGTCACTATTGGAATATTGTGTCAATATGATGGTCTTTTAGGTCCATCAGTTTAGTCTGTTCATTGTCTATAACTCAGTTACGGAACCCTTCTCCTTGAATACCCTTCAAAACTCCTTGGCAAACGACTTGCCTTCATTACAATTGAGAGCGCTGGCAGCTTTAAAAAATAACCCTATTACGCCAGGTATATCAAACAATAACGGTCAGTATCTGCTAATTAATTAACTTTAAAAAAGTTAAACGATTTTTTTTGCAACTTTATCCGTTCTCGCAAAGACAGGCGACAATCCACTCTAATACCACCGTACCCAAGTGAAACGGACGGATGAAAAACTTTCTAAGAGTTTTGACGAAACAGAATTGTGCAAAAAAATAAAACATAATTCCATCCTTTTAAATGGGTAATTCCTTCGTCAGCTAGTAAAGGAGCCGTAAAAAAAAACCATTAAAACTTTAAGTTGATAGAAAGTTCATCCTTCGGTATACACCATTTGTGCGGGCGTGTCGACTGATCATAGTCCTTGACGGCGGATGAGAGGAGATGAAAATTCAATTTACTTTGTCAATTAAACCAACAAGCGCACATGTGTGAATGGAATTACCGTTAAAACGAAATTAATTGCCATGCAGATGACTTGTTCGTGTTATTGGTCGGGGCGTTATTCTCCATTCAAGGATACCGCAGAGTTGATTGAGAATAGAGGAAATTCAGCTGACCCACCCCCGGCCATTTCGTTGTGCAGCGGTTAATGTATGCAGCAAGGAGACCAAAAGCCCGTAAATTATCTCCATTTCAAAAAGTGTGAACAAATAAAAAAAAGAACACATCGTCCTTGCGCTTCCTTGACCATTTTTCGGACCAAACTCGCATAACTTTCCTGGACATTAACTCTATTTTCCAATTGCAGCTAAAATTAGATTTATAGGACAAGGAAGCAGCACATTAGACTGCCAGCAACGGCACCGTCATCAGCAAGGATGCTAATATGATATGTAAATGGGTTTGAATCCTTATGTTGATATGACGGGGTCAGTTGCATATTTCATTCTATTTTCTTCTTCCATTTACCACCGCACACATCCGCTGATGGCGATGTTTGTTGACAAATTATACCACACACACACTATGTGCATGAAGGGAATCATCATCGTGATCCGGTGATCCTTGCGCGCAAAGATTTCCATGACTCGATACATTATTCATTTTTAAACGTGCATAACAACGAACCGCGGCGGTGAGAAATGATGCGATGATTTGTGAGAAAGGATATTTGGTTTGCTCTGTGTGAGTGTTCCTTTTTTTTTTGTAGGTTATATCCTTGCATGATGTATGTCTTGTTTCGCTTGGTGAGTGATTTGAAAATTTGATTTTTCTCCTAATGGCGTTATGGCGATGTGGGAGAGGGTATCTCGGTATAAAAGTGACATCCTTGATTTGTGTGAAAAGGAAATGTTTGCCTTCGGTATATTGTGTTGAAATTTGGTTTGTCATTGAATTTTATATTTGCTAATGGAATGACATATGGTTTTCTATTATGATATGATATTCGTCTTTTTTGTCGTTTTTTGTGGACAGTGTTAATGACTGGCAGCTTTTTTGACAGGAAAGTATTTAATGAATGAGTGTACTCATATATGCTTTCATTTGCTTATGTATACAATGCAGATACTGAAATGTTTTTTTAGTAAGTGTAACCGATTTAGGACCACTTTTCATGTCACGAACCACACCATCCAAAAGTCCTCCGACATCAATTCGCTGAGAATTGTTAGCCCTAAAATCAGTGAAAGATTGCCATATTTGGTGTTGGATGCGAACATATTCCTTCGCTTTTTTTTCGGTTTCAATTTAACCCAAAATAAGTTCGATGAGGAATCACAATTCTGAATTAAGCTAGAGTTGAATCTAAAAACACATTTAATCAATTTGAATCCTGAAAACATGAGGTCACTTAATTATGGTGCTCCCGACCCATGAAGAGTCTCTCACTGAGACACTGCAGCCTTCCATCCTCCAAGATTCCTGGCTCGCTGCTTCCAGTTGTCTAGACCAAGCGCTCTGGCATTCGCGATGGGTTGGTCTTTGAAACGGAGGTTCGGTCTTCCTTGCCTTCTCGAACCTGGGGGCTGGGATTCGAAGATCCTCTTAGCTCATTGTCCATTTGCTTGATATAGCCGAGCCAATGCAGTGGACGTGTTTTGGCTTTTGGACTACATCTACATCTTGGTACAGCTTATAGAGTTCGCGGTTGTATCCTCTACTCCATTCGCCCTCCTCGTGCACAGGACCAAAAATCCGCCGAAGTATTTTCTTTCGAAGGAGCCCAGTATCAGCTCTCCTTTCTTGCTTATCTGCCAGCACTCGGCACCATACAGTAGAACTGGCAGGATAAGGGTTTTGTAGAGCACACATTTCGTCCTTCGGGTTAGGAGTTTTGAGCCCAGTTGTTTCGCCAAACCAAAGTAACAACGGTTTCCTAGGGTAATTCTTCGACGGATCTCCACTAGGGTGTCATTCGTGGAGTTTATGTTAACTCCGAGGCAGGTGAACTCCTTAACTTCCTCGAAATTGCTGCTTTCAAAAGTAACTTTTTGTACTAGGCGGTGGACAGATGCTTGTTTGTTTGTTGATAGCATGTACTTAGTCTTGTCCTCATTTACTTTAAGGCCAACGAATTTCGCCTGTTCTTCAATAGCCGTGAACGCTTTTATCACGGCATGTTGGGAGCGACCGATGATATCAATATCGTCCGCATATCCCAGCAGCTGGATGGACCTGTTGAAAATAGTGCATTCCGTGTTAACACCTGCCCTGCGCACTATCTGCTCCAGTACGAGATTGAAGAAGTCACTTGATAGCGCGTTTCCTTGCCGAAATCCGGTGCATGTTTGGAATAGTTCGGAGGATCTACTACCAAACTGCATGTTGCATCGCGTATTTTCCAGCGCCATCCGACACAGCTGAATCAATTTTGCCGGGATTCTGAATTCGGCCATCGCCATATAGAGCTCCTGACGATCTATGCTATCATACGCGGCTTTGAAGTCGATGAATAGGTGTTGAGTTTCGACTTGAAATTCGTTGGTCTTTTTGCCTCAGTGTGAAAGTTAGGTCTATAGTCGATCTGCCGGGCCGGAAGCCACACTGGTATGTTCCGATTAGTGTGTTGCAGAACGGTTTTAGACGTTCACACAGTACGTTGGATAGGATATTGTATGCGACATTAAGCAGGGATATGCCTCGATAGTTCTTGCAAGACATATGATCGCCTTTTTTGTAGATGGGGCATATGGAGCTGATAGTCCAGTCATCGGGCATGTTTTCTTCCCCCATACTTGGTTGATGATTCGGTGCATGCTCCCTACCAAAACATCAACACCGTATTTAAAAAGCTTCGCTGGTAAGCCATCAGAACCTGCGGCCTTGTTGTTCTTAAACTTTTTTATAGCTAGGCCAACTTCTTCTATACTAGGTGGTGGAACTAGTTCATTGACTAGTTCTTCATTGACTCTTCTTGCAATATCACTCTCTCTACATGATTCCCATAAAGCAGCTGTTGGAAATGCTGCTTAACACCTCTACTATTCCGTGCGCTTCGGTGACTAGGTTTCCTTCGCTGTCTCGAAGAGCCTGGGTTCAGGTTTTATAGCCAGCAGCCAGTTGCTTGGCCTTTTTATAAAACCTCCGGATGTAGGCTCTCTTCTTTCTACGCAGGGTCTTCTTTTCCTCCCTTCTCCTGGCTCGATACTCTTCTCTCGCTACCCTTGTTTTGCACTGCAGCGCTTTCTTGTGTGCATCTTCTGTCAAATTTTTCTTGCACACGCATTCGTGATCATAGCACGAGCTCTTTCTCGGAGATGGCTGGTACCGTACAGTGGTTTCGGCTACCTCCTTGATGATTGCTATACTGGCACCACTGATTGTTGGCGTCTGTGGTAGGTGAGTGCACAGAGGAGAGTTTCATACTCAGGCGCTCACTGTAGGCTCTGGCTACTCCAGGTGTACTAAGACGTCCAATGTCGAATTCCTTTTTCTGGGCACTTCGCAGCTTCTTCTCGTTGGACAGTCGAGCTCTGAATTTAGCCGCGAAAAGAAAATGGTCAGAGTCGACGTTCGCCCCTCGGAATGTATGCACGTCGAGGATGTTGGGTGCATGCCTCGCATCGATTAGCACATGGTCGATTTGGTTGGCGGTTCGACCGTCTGTAGAGCGCAAGGTTGCTGTGTGGATCCTTATCCTTGTCGTTTTGTGGATTCTGTGCTTACCAACTAAACCGCCAAAGATGTTTTCCTTTCCGACTTTAGCATTGAAATCCCCGAGTACAACTTTTACATCATACTCCGGACATTCTCCGTAGGCTCCATATAGGAGGTCATAAAACTCCTCTTTGATGGGATTTTCAGCCTCGTCGTTAGAGGCGTGTGCACATATTGTTATGTTTTGGAACGTAGCTTTGATGCGGATCACAGAAAGGCGATCACTTATCGGCTTGAAGTCAATGACTTTTGTCCTTAGACGATTTTCCACGACGAATCCGCATCTTAATACACGCAATCTTTTGTTGCAGCTGTCGCAATTCTTTTTCTTTATTATACCTGATCCTATCCATCGTATCCATCCATCATTGCGGTTATATCTGCCTTGTACCGCGTGAAGACAGATTCAAGTTTTTGAGTAGTATCCGGGGTGTAGAGTGTTCGTAACCAGGTGCATACTCTCATATCATAGTCCATTGTCATTCCAGGTCTTATTGCCATATGAGGAGTTTCATTATCCGAGGATGGTTGTGATTTTTTCCATGGTCGGGAAGTTTCCCCGACGGCACAACCCCCAACCTGGAGGGCCAGGCCCTTGTTTTTGATCCTAGAATAATGGGCCGGAGATACCGATGTCAGTAGCCCATTTTGGTATATGAGCGCTGCCGTTGACCCATTGAGGGCTCCTCCGCCACCAAACTCTTTTGCAACACCCTGGCTCAGTATTGGAAATCCCTATAGACCTGGTGTTCAAATATGTCGAAGCAGCTCATATGGGGATTACACTACCAGTTCGATCTAACTGGATCTGTCGGCGCCACCGTTGACTCCATCTAGGGAATTCCTCTGGTGCCGCCTGAGAGTGAGCGCCTTAGTGAGATGACATGATGGGAACATATGTACGTGTATATAAAAAGTTTTGATTTGTAAGTAATCCTGTAATCCTGTTTTTTTGAACATATAAAGACCGCTATTGCATACTTCGCTGTGGTCTGGGCAAATGTGCCTTTGGCAAGTACTGCACGACGTTTTTGTCTTTTTATATCGAGCCCTAGGATATAAGAACCACCTTCCCTGCTTTTTAAAAATATCCTCGCAATGCTGTAAAACGCCCTCAACGGAATATAGCTCTGTAAAAGTTGTAACTCGTAAAGGATCTAAAAATTAATAAAAATGCATTCACTCATCTTTCAACAAAAACAGTTCACAAACACATATGGGGTGCAAGTTCACCCCATTAGCACCGATATCGTCAGTCCAAAAAGAGGGAATACACTAAATATATTTCAAATGTAAACAATTAACGAAATAAATAAAAGTCAGGACACTTATAAAACAACGGACGTTTAATTCCAAACCCCATATTAATTTTAGAGTTTTACTGCTTTGATATTTATCTGGAACATAGCTCGTTTTGAATCGTATCAGTTATAGTTAATAGTTAATTTTTACCACTTTAGCACATAAATATCTTTGCAACACTTTTTTGTTGGATAAAGATTTAAACACTTTTTTGTTGGATACAGATACAGTGCGGTTCACATGGTTAGCCGCACCATTTTTCTCTCAATAAATTGCAGTTTTTCTGTTTTTTTAACTTTCTCTTACAAAGAGAAAGATATTGTTTTCGTGAAAATTTTCGACCTCGAGATTTTGATTGATTCTAACATTACGATGATAGCGGAGCCTAAAAAAGTGGTTTTTGGAATTCCGTCCGTCGCGTCGTTCCGTCGGTCCGTCTGTCCGTAATGGTCTTCCCAGCCTAAGCGGCTTGGCCGATTTTCTTCAAACTTCGTATCAAAGCTTGTTTTGGTCATAATTCTAGGCAATTTTTTTTGTTTGCTTTTAGCCATGTTATTAATGGTACCTGCAATAGAAAAATTACACATAACCTCAATTTCCTCGAAAACGGCTCTAACGATTTTGATTAAACTTTATACATACTATAAGAATATTAGTTCCAACAAAACTGCATACCCATTTTTTTGAGAAAATCCATATAACGGATTTTGTCATTTAGGCCATATAAAGAAAATTGTTAATTTCTCGCAAACTACTGTCAAATTGAATGAAATTTAATATATCTACTACTATAATAGTTTTAAACAATTCCACATAATTAGTTTTAGCCTAACTATCACTTAACGGAATTTTCAGTTTTGGCCAATAACGAAAATTAATTATTTTTCATATAGTCACCGATTCCTTCAAATTTCGGAGTAAACGTTCGTATAATCACATTTCGACATTTTATATAATTTTTAGCATTAATAATCAAAATGCGCACTATTTGATCTAACACCCAACTCGCTGTGAAAGAGAAAGTTGCGTACGACCCAGTCGTGCACCCACCACTCGTTTTTCATGAACTACCAAACAATGCATTTATTGGAAAGGTTATTAAATTCTCTTCGAAAAAAACTAAATTCAAAATTAGTGAGTGACACTTAACGGTTTTTTTGATCTCTTTCTTCCCACTAGTGCAAAAAAGCTCAAATAAATCGGTTCACTTAGTTAGACGCTCCTGTTAAAAGTTTGAAAAAGAAGAAGTTGATCGATTGCCATCATTTTTTTTTTGCTGTTTTTATTATTATTAATTATTTTAATTATTTTGCACAATCTGAATACTTTGTACAACCTCCACGACTTGAAATTACATCAAAAATTCTACTTTTAAGAGATTCATACAATATTTTTAAATAGTCTAATGAAATCTTAGACCAGGCTTCTTTAATTGCGGCAATAAGCTCCTCACAGCTTTCATACTGCTTACTTACTTACTGAAGTGGCGCTACAGTCCGGAATGAACCTGGGCCTCAACCAACATGCCTCTCCAATTAGCCCGGTCCTTAGCTAACTGCCTC
The DNA here is from genome assembly GCA_932526625.1 of Rhingia campestris. NCBI lineage: Eukaryota > Metazoa > Arthropoda > Insecta > Diptera > Syrphidae > Rhingia > Rhingia campestris. The sequence goes on from OW052183.1 coordinate 148,109,252, forward strand.
CAGTTGCGCACTCCAAGTTGGTTGAGGTCGGTTTCCACTTGTGCGCGCCACTTAAGGCGAGGTCTTCCTCTACTGTGTCCGACGTCTGGCTGGGAATCGAAGACTCTGCGAGCCGGAGTATTGGTGTCCATTCGTTCTACATGTCCTAGTCATCATAAACGTCCAATGCGAAGTTTTTTGACTAGGGGTATGTCGCTGTACAGCTCGTATAGTTCGTGGTCGAATCTGCGTCTCCATAGCCCGTCAACGCAAACTGGATCGAAGATTTTCCGAAGAATTTTTCTCTCGAATCGACCAAGGATTTCTTCATCCGCTCTTGATACGGTCCATGCTTCAGCGCCGTAGAGCAGGACTGGGATGATCAGGGTCTTATAAAGGATCTCCTTAGTGTGAGGGCTTTACTACTAAATTGCCTTCTTAGCCCGAAGAAACAGCGGTTGGCAAGAGTAATTCTTCGTTTAATTTCTGACGAGATGTTGTTGTCAGAGTTAATAGCGGAGCCGAGGTAGACAAAGTCCCGTACTACCTCAAAGTTATATCTGTCAATGGTGACGTTCTGTCCAATTCGTCGATGTTGTGAGTCCTTTCGTGATGACAGCATATACTTAGTCTTACCCTCATTTACTGCTAAACCCATTTTCGCCGCTTCCTTCTCTGTACTAGCAAACGTGGCTATGACATCACGTTGAGTCCTAACAATTATGTCAATATCGTCAGCGTATGCTAGTAGTTGCACCGACTTTTGGAAAATTGTGCCTCTGGTGTTGGCTTTGGAGTTTTGCACAATCCTCTCAAGAACCAGATTAAAGAAGTCACATGACAGCGCATCGCCTTGCCTAAATCCTTTTTTGGTATCGAATGTGCCGGTGAGGTCGTTTCCGACCCTGATGGAGCAGCGAGAATTCTCTATCGTCATCCTACACAAACGGACGAGTTTGGGCGGTATACCAAAACTAGACATGGCTCTGTACAGTTCGTCTCTATAGATGCTGTCATATGCGGCTTTGAAATCGATGAATAGGTGGTGGGTATCGATTTGGACTTCTTGAGTTTTTTTCCATGATCTGCCGAAGTTTGAAAACTTGATCGGTTGTGGACTTACCTGGCCAATAACCACACTGATAAGGGCCAATCAGGTTGTTGGTAAACGGTTTCAGGCGTTCACATATTGCGGCAGATAAGATCTTGTAGGCGATGTTGAGGAGACTTATGCCTCTGTAGCTGGCGCAGTTCAGAGGGTCTCCTTTTTTGTGGATCGGGCAAACGATGCTGAGGTTCCATTCTTCAGGCATATTTTCATCCGACCAGATTTGGCTTATGAGTTGGTGGATGTTACTTACCAAGTCATCTCCGCCGGCCTTATAAAGCTCAGCGGGAAGGCCGTCATTTCCGGCAGCCTTATTTAGCTTGAGTTTAGATATTGCTATCCTCACTCAGGTCGGGTGGTTGGCAGTTTTCGCTGTCGTTGCCAATATTGAATGGTTCGCTCTGCCTGACAGCGGAATGTTGTTCGTCATCGCCGTTTAACAGTCTGCAGAAGTGGTTCTTCCATATCCTCAGCATCGACTGTGTCTCAACTACAATATTTCCTTGTTCATCTCGACAGGGTTCTGTTCGAGCCTTGTATCCTTAATCGAGAGGTTAAGGGATACGCGTTGTGCGAAGATCTTGGCGGTCTCTTGCGATTGCAGTCTTCCGACATTAAATTTTTTCACAGTATTTCTGGATTGTTGTGGCGTGGTGGATATCCGCATTCTTACCTTGGCTGCTACAAGGTAGTGATCCGAGTCGATGTTAGCTCCTCGGAATGTTCGGACATCCAAAATACTGGATGCGTGCCTCTTATCTATCGCAATGTGATCAATTTGGTTGACCGTTCGTTGATCTGGAGACCGCCATGTCACCTTATGGATATCGAGGTGAGGAAACCGTGTGCTGGCTATAGTGGCATTTCGTTCCGTAGCGAAATCAATTAGCCTAAGTGCGTTACCAGACGTGTTGTCGTGTAGGCTATATTTTCCGACAATACTTCTAAAGATGTCTTCTCTTCCTACCTTTGCGTTTAAATCTCCCAGCACGATTTTAACATCGTACTTCGGTAGTCGCTCATAGGTTTTGTCGAGGAGCTCGTAGAAGCAGTTCTTAGCTATATCATCTTTTTCTTCCGTCAGAGCGTGAGCGCATATAAGGCTTATGTTGGCGAATTTGGCCTTGATGCGGATTGTTACTATGCAATCGCTAATGTCTTGGAAACATAAGACTTCTTGCCTAAGTCTGGCACTTATCACAAATCCGGGATTGAGCGCTGCCGTTGGGCTTTCGGTTCATCCGGTTCATCTAGGTTCGCCTGGGACAGCAGGCCGGGTATTCATCCGTGCCATTCTCACCAGGGTGTTTATAGTGTTGCTGTTTTTCGTCGTGTTATCAACACTCGCACTTATCGTTTAGCAAGTCAGATCCGGTTGGATGAGACCAGTACCCGATGGTTACCACTTGGAGGTAAAGATAAGCACATTTGATGTGTAGTCAGAGTTGCAAAACTGGGCATTGCCAAGTTAACGCCAATCAGAGTCTACCCTCGTTCTACAACACCCAACCATCTTTCATACTGCTTGCCTCCTTCATAAATTTGACGGGTCAGCCATCCGCAAAGGTTAGGTTAATGTTTAGATCAGGTGAGTATGGTGGCCACGGCAACAATTCCACATTTTCACTAGCGAGAAATGCTTTTACAACGTGCGCGTTGTGGATCGGAGCATTATCTTGTTGTAAGATCCACTGGATTGGTCCGAAAAGCTCTCTTATGGCTGGAACAGCTGTTTGTAAAAGAGCTTTATAAGACATTCCTGTCATTTTGTGAGACACAAAAACCAACTCAAAGGCACCATAGTATGAAATGGCCCCCATACCATTACTCCTCCTTTCTTGGAATGGTTGCGATTCAAAAAGCATTCGTCTTTGCGGATATCATGAAAATAAAAATTATACCCATCAGGACTATCTAGGTTGAACGTTTTCTCATCAGAAAACACCATAGTTCTCCAATTTGAAACACTCCCAACCTGAGTATACCATGCAATATGAAGACGCGCGAAGTTCCTTTCTTGCAGCGTTTAGTGGTGTTTTTTTTTTCAACGTTTTGAATTTCAAGTGTGGAGCACCTAAAATAGCTCGACGAACCGTTGATTTGCTGGCACTTACCCCCGTTAATTATGTGATTTTCATCGTGGAGTGTTATTATTTTTCGTTTCTCGTGCGGTGTTAAGGCTGTTTTTGTCCTTCCTTTGTTATTTTTTCCATAGGTAGCAGGGTTTGATAAAAAATTTCGAACTGCTTTATCACTTCTTCCTATTTTGCTTGCAATTTTCCGCATAGAAAAACCTTCTGAGTGGTAGGCCTCAATTTTTGCCTTTTCCGCCACCGTCAACATTTTTTTTACCCAGTTTCACTTTAAACACTCGAAAAAACTTGAATAACGTTTACTCATTAACAAAATTTAATTTGCATTACCCAGCATTAAGAAACTAACTGAATAAATTCGTGCGTCTAACCAAGTGAACCGATTTATTTGAGCTTTTTTTGCACTAGTGGGAAGAAAGAGATCAAAACAACCGTTAAGTGACTCTCACTAATTTTGAAGAGAATTTAATAACCTTTCCAATAAATGCATTGTTTGGTAGTTCATGAAAAAAAAAACAGAAAAACTGCAATTTATTGAGAGAAAAATGGTGCGGCTAACCATGTGAACCGCACTGTATAAACACTTTTTTGTTGGATGTAGATGTTCTACAGTTTTGAATCACTAAATTGAATTTCTAAATTTAATATATCAAATTATAACCATCAAATTCAAAGCTCAAAACACACTAAACTAACGTCCCCCTTCGAGTATCCCACAATTAAGAAAATAAAGGAATTAAGTGATATAAATATTTAAAAACAATATTACATAACAAGGTTCCTTAAATGGTGAATTGGCATATAATAGGTAATGAAGTAATTAGACTCAATCATAATTTGCACCGCTATAGGTAGGTTGATTCTTAAAAGGCTTTAACGTGAGTTTAATAGGGGACTTCGCATGTTTTAGAAGTTGTTATTCAACCTGTATATTAAACGCGGTGCGATGAATCCTAGGAATACATTACTGGTCAGTGCCTAAATGGTTAGGGCTAAACTGCTAAATAATTTAGTGGTATACTCAAGTTATAGGGTAGGCCAGAGTGTCGGGGAGCGAAAGAACCATAACCGAGAATACTTAAGGAGTGTTCATAATTTGTGATTTTATGGGGGTAGGTGTACAGTACATTCTACTCAATAATCTGACATATACATAATTTGTATATTTGTATAGAGGATGGCGATATGGCAGGGAATCGAAGACTCTACGAGCTATAGTTTTGGTGTCCATTCGTTCCACATGTCCTAGCTCTCTTAAACGTCCAATGCGGATTTTTTGACTAGGGGTATGTCGCTGTACAGCTCGTATAGTTCGTGGTTGAATCTTCGTCTCATCAACGCAAACGGGACCGAAGATTTTCGAAGAATATTTCTCTCGAATCGACCAAGGTTTTCTTCATCCGCATTTGCTACGGTCCATTCTTCAGCGCCGTGGAGCAGGACTGGGATGATCAGGGTCTTATATAGGATCTCCTTAGTAGTTCGAGTGAGGGCTTTACTACTAAATTGCCTTCTTAGCCCGAAGAAACAGCGGTTGGCAAGAGTAATACTTCGTTTAATTTCTGACGAGATGTTGTTGTCAGTTGCACCGATTTTTGAAAATTGTGCCTCTGGTGTTGGCTCGGGAGTTTTGCACAATCCTCTCAAGAATCAAATTGAAGAAGTCACATGACAGCGCATCGCCTTGCCTAAATTCTTTTTTGAAATGGAATGTGTCGGTGAGGTCGTTTCCGACCCTGATGGTGCAGCGAGAATTCTCCATCGTCATCCTACACAAACGGACGAGTTTGGGCGGTATACAAAAACTAGACATGGCTCTGTATAGGTCGTTTCTATAAATGCTGTCGTATGCGGCTTGAAATCGATAAAAAGGTGGTGGGTATCGATTTGAACTTCTTGGGTTTTTTTCCAGGATCTGCCGAAGTGTGAAAATTTGATCGATTGTGGACTTTCCTGGCCTAAAACCAAACTGATAAGGGCCGATCAGGTTGTTGGTAAACGGTTTCAGGCGTTCACATATTACGGCAGATAGGATCTTGTAGGCGATGTTGGGCAGACTTATGCCTCTGTAGTTGGCGCAGCTCAGAGGGTCTCCTTTTTTGTGGATCGGGCAAACGATGCTGAGGTTCCACTCTTCAGGCATGCTTTCATCCGACCAGATTTGGCTTATGAGTTGGTGGATGTTACTAGCCAAGTCATCTCCGCCAGCTTTATAAAGCTCAGCGGGAAGGCCGTCATTTCCGGCAGCCTTATTAAGCTTGAGTTTATATATTGCTATCCTCACTTTTTTTAGGTCGGGTGGTTGGCAGTTTTTGCTGTCGTTGCCAACATTAAATGGTTCATTCTGCCTGACAGCGGAATGTTGTTCGTCATCGCCGTTTAACAGTCTGCAGAAGTGGTTCTTCCATATCCTCAGTATCGACTGTGTCTCAACTACGATATTTCCTTGTTCATCTCGACAGGATTCTGTTCGAGCCTTGTATCCTTGGCTTTTACGTTTTACACTTTGGCAAAACTTACGAACATCGTTCCTGGAGCAGCACCTCTCTATATCCTCGATCGCGCGCTTTTCTTGCTCTTTTTTCTTCTTTCTGAAAAGCCGATGTTCTTCCCTTCTTCTTTGCCTATAGAGCTCAATGGCAGCTCTCGCCTTCACATGCAGCTTAGCCATGTAGGCCTCGTTCTTGGCTGCGAGCATCTATCGGCATTCCTCATCAAACCAGGGGTTTCTTGATGGTGGCCGCCAGAAATCTAGCACATCAATTGCGGCTGATCTAATGGCTTGTTGGCATCGTTGCCATTGTTCTTCGACATTAGATGCTGGTGGTGTGGTGTGAATCTAGAGGTTAAGGGATACGCGTTGCGCGAAGGTCTTGATGGTCTCTGGCGATCGACATTACATTTTTTCACAGTATTTCTGGTTTGTTGTGGCGTGGTGGATATCCGCATCCTTACCTTGGCTACAACAAGGTAGTGGTCCGAGTCGATGTTAGAGCCCCTCGGAATGTTGGATGCGTGCCTCTTGTCTATCGCAATGTGATAAATTTGGTAGTAGTCCGAGTCGATTTTAGCTCCTCGGATTTTTCGGACATCTAAAATACTGGATGCGTGTCTCTTGTCTATCGCAATGTCATCAATTTGGTTGACCGTTCGTTGATTTGTCCCCATATGGATATCGAGGTGAGGAAACCGTGTGCTTGCTATAATGAGATTTCGTTCCTTAGCGAAGTCAATTATCCTAAGTCCGTTGCCAGAAGAGTTGTCGTGTAGGCTGTGTTTTCCGACAAAACTGGTAAGGATGTCTTCACAATTTTTAACATCGTACTTTTGTAGTCGCTCATAAGTTTTGTCAAGGAGCTCGTAAAAGCAGTATTTCACTTTTTCATATTTTTCGTCATTCAGTCATTTCTTTCTATTGGTTGCTTCGTTACAAATACGTTTTTCCATGGGTGTGTACTTGACCAAAAGCAGAACCCCCAACCTCTAGGGCAACTTCCAATTTAATAGATTTCCCTAGGACACGGGGCCACAAGTATAAACTGCATTGAGAGCTATCGTTGGTTTCAGATTCATTTCTTGATTGCTGCAGGTAGACCTTTTCGTATCTGTAAGGATTCAGGATTTTGTTTTCATTGGAACACAAAACATGACGTAGACACAACGTCTAGTGCTGACCAGTAAAAGCAATTGAAACCCAGATTCTGCATCAGCGTACAACCTTTGTGTATGCTGGATATTGCAGGGAAACTGTGTGAAAAAAGCTGAGACCGCAATTCATTGTTGCAGTGCAGAAATAAGGACTCTTGTCAAAAAGACAATTCGGCTTCAGAACAGACCGCTCTATGATCGGTGGGATTAAAGAAGAAGTAAAGGCTACAGGTCGTAACGTTGGCAACTCTAGACATCAGAAACGCCTTTAACTCAGCCTGGTGGAGTCACAAACTGAACGAGGATGGTGAAGAACCAACTCAAGTACCGGCATCTGATTTTTTAAGACTACAAAGGGCCAACGAAGAATGCAAGTCACGTCCGAAGCTGCGAAATGTTCGATATTGGGACCTGAATTTTGGAACATCTCCTATGATGGGGTGCGTCAAAAACCTAAGGGAGAAGTTTTTAGTTGAAGCACAGGGAATTTCAACCCCAAAAATACCTGCTTTTGCTGCATAAAGCATTTCTTATCTGCCCAACAGGAAAAAAATAAGTGTTAAGGTAGTTATGGAGTTTATGTATCCTAGGTCAATATCAACTCCAAGAATTACATACTGGAGGAAGATTAACGCTTGAAAACCGATGCTGTTTGGTTAAGCAAAACAAATGTGATACTTACTCAAAGGTCCAATTGCTTCATACACCAGAATCTAATTCTACCAGTCCTACTTTATGACACCAATTACTCGACAATAACTAGACGCAATATAATGCACCTCGCAGACCAACCCCATTTTACAGACGTGGGGTGTAATGGTAAAGCTAGGACTTGTGAGAGAGATCTTCATAAGTAGGATAGAGATTTGTATGGTATTACAAGTCGATTTAATACTTTCCAATAATTGTGATTAAAAAGAACTGAATTCTTTAAATCTCAGCTTGAATTTGGTTTAACGATTTGCTTTTGACACTTTCAATCAGTGTCCAAGGATTCTATATTTATTTTCATTCAAACAATTTGCAGAAACTTTCCATTCAACACACAAAGTCCCGCAATAATACCGCATTTAATAATAAAAAAAACGTATCCAACTTCAAGTTCTTCACGATATTGCTTCAATTTCAATACCAATCATACCCCATACCAAGTCATAATCGACCAACCAATGCGCAAAGCTCCCACTTACCTATTCATTCACCAACTATAGAGCCTCCTTATTGGAGTCCTTTTGTGTGCAAAGCACTTTGACGTACGTTTAACTTCCGCAACATATATTTCACTGCCTTGAGTTCAAAGCAAATCGATCGAGTGATTTCTCTAACAATAATTAACGCTCGAGCTCATGTCAAGAGAAGCTAGAAACTTCTATTTCCAACGGCGCGCATATTTTCCAATCGGAAAATTGCACAAACAAAAGAAACGATTTTCCAACTATGAGCAGAGAAGTACCAGCAAACCAGCCCTGGCAGGCATTCATTTGTCCGCAATCGGAATAAACTTTCACCGTACTGTGGAAGCCACTCCATCGCCATCCGCCATCATGCCATCGAGTCCGCGACGGATAGATAAACATCGACGTCGTGAGGGCGCGTAAAAAATCGCACCTCCTGATCTATTCAAAATGCACATTATGGCCTCCACGTGGCAATATTATAACAACAGATCCCCAGATAGCTGCCAATTCCAAATCATCGACTAGAACGATGGAAATGGTATGGCATGCCAGAATGAAGGCGGCAATTCCCAGGAGTGCGAAACCCATAGAATAGAAAATTTAATTTAAAATTCCAGTTATTTGCCTGCCTCCACCGTCGCGTTGCGTCGGTCGAACGTCCTCATTCTGAAATTCCCAAAAGGACTCAAAGCATAGGCCGCCGTCGTCGTGTCGTACGTACTTATTGACTATTTCGCTTTGTGTGTATGTTTATGTGCTGTGTGAACGAAAGGAGTGCGAGAATTTATTTCTCACAACACCAACAATAGACAGGAAATATGACAGGCGGATGAATTTATTAGCTAATGTGCCATGTTTGGCCAGGACGATTATTTATCGAGCGAGAAAGGAGTGAAATTAAAAGTAAATTAAATTATTGATTGGTCTCCGGAAGTCGCAAGGCATCATAGGTCTATGGGTCTATGGGTCTATGGGTCCACGGGTCCATGGCGCTATGAATTCGTCCACAGATCATGGAGATTGCACCATAGCCATAAATCTACCAAGTTGATGTTTTAAAATGTAATTTATCCGATATAAATGCGGATGGACCGGCAAGGCAAGGCACGGTCGGCACTGAACTTACATCTGGTCCACTTATTGGGCCATATATCAAAATCCAGCAACATGCCTCATGTCTGCAAGACAGACAAATTAATTTGTCTTGATTGTTCCCAAATGTATTGAAAAACAATGTTTCGCTCTTGGGAGAGAGTACCAGCAGATACAAAAAAAAAAGAAAAAGATACAAAAATTGAAGAACCAAATTTTCCGAAATAAACTATCAACGTTGCTCCTGGCGATGAAGATGGATGATTGTTTTAGCCACAAGGAGAATTCCCAAGAAGTGAATGGAACTATGTGCAATATAGGGTGACAATAAATGAGTGGAGCGTTTTTATTTTTTTTGTTGAACGCTTTCGAGGACGTTCTTTGGGGACTTTTTGTGTTGTCAATGGTTGATATATTACAACACCTGTGACAGAATGTGTCGACCAAATTGGCTGGAGTTTGTAGATACTTTCTTTGATGTGTAAAAGTTTTCACCTAGTAGTTGCCGTGCACACACAAAACATGAACCATTTTTACAGATTTTTAGATACTTTTGGGAAGCGGTTCATTTTGAAAATAAGATTTAAGTCTGTACTTCTAAAAACGTTTTAGAATAGCCAGCGATGAGCTACCCGAGTGCTTAACGTTTGCAGGCAGGGGACAGATGAGGTCCTATGATCGATAACACGGCTTTTGAAACCTTCATTCTTATTAGAATATTTTTTGATTTGACCTTGGCCTTATGCACAAGAATACCTATGCTGTCTACATGAAAGGACACAGACAGATATAACTTTTTGGTAGTATGGCACTTCGTCTACCTCGGCTCTGATATACAACATCTCGTCAACCGCTGTTTCTTTGAGCTAAGGAGGTAATTTATTAGTAATGTCCTTACCTGATCAACACATTTGTGCTCTACGGCGCTGAAGCATAGAATAAGAATTTCAATGAGTAGTCAGGCCCCTTGAACATAGATGGTGGCGGAAGAGCTGAAAGGCAAACGGCAGCGCTCAATCCCGTAGTGGATGCTAATGGCCCCGATTCCTAGGGGTGCCTAATAAATTGTTACTGGCGACGGACGGACAGACAGACAGACATGGCTTAATCGACTCAGATAGCGATTCTGAGTCGATCCATATAGTTAATCTGAGGTATGTATATCTAGCTAAATTATTTCTCTATTTTAAAAACTTTGTATCAGAACTAATATACCCCAATATACCTATCTTTAGCTATTACTATCGTAAACGGGGGTATAGGACGATATCTAATACTGCTTGAGGTTTATTTCCCTTCGAATGAAGCACCAATCGTTTCAGATTGAAAATAGTCGTTCAGTAGCGTAAACTCAACGAGCATATCGTCAAAAATATCGTGGCCACCAACGAATTCAGCTGAGCACGGTACAGTAGAAGATATGCCTTTCATGAATTCCCAAGACGTTCTAATAAACTAGTTAAAGAGGTAAGAGAGAGTGTTGCCGAACCCACATGTGTGGATCGCGCTAACAATTTTGGCGACTGTTGAATCATCCTGAGGCGTATTTTAAAGAATGATTTTGCATTTGATGCTGTATAAAGTGCAATTGACTCAAAGAATATTGCCAACAGACAATAGACGTCGCTTGAAATACGCCCAAAAAGTCGCTCGAATGGCTAACACTTAACCAGATTTTTGGAAAAAAAAAATTTTGATGACGCATGTCATCAAGCTAGCAGCTAGGTTCCAGAAATCGAGTGAAATGAAAATGAAATTACTTTTGCAAATCGAGTGAATTGGTTTTTGGTGTTCCACATTCCGACCGATTTCATAACTTCGAAAAGTTTTTTTTTATGGGACATTGCAAAATTATTTTTATTTTGATAAATTTGTTTGTTTACAAATTCTGCTTAATTTTTATAAAATAAATAATAAATTATTGAGTGCTTTTTATATTGCTGCGTTGTTGCAATTTAAAAAACAAAACTACGCAGAGGAAAAATAAAAAGGTGTACGACCCCTTTCTAATCCTTTAGAAATTGCAGAATTACAGATGCTGCGTAACTAAAACAAATAAATTTCAAATGAAAATTAAAAATTGTTATTTCATTTAGATTTATGTCATATTATCGACTTAATAAATATGCTTTCCAAATTTTGCTGCAAACTTTTGCGCCACACCTAAAACAATCATAGATTTTTTGTGTGATGCAGTTCGCCTCAGTTTTGCGTTTCCTTACCGAAAGAAGCTTTCTGAGATCAATTGGAAAGATTCAGATGTTGCTTTGGGCCGTAGCACTATATTAAAAATATTGAAAAGAGTTCTCCATGTTTCAAAATTTGTCCAGGTTGGTCAAACATTCTATGTCGGATGAAGAAAAACGGAAATCAAAACAACATTTCATGGACGAATTTCTTATTCATGGGGTCATCGACATCGAAGGCAGGAAAGAATACTTCCCAATTAATGCACTGATTGTGAGTAGGATCCAAAAATAGTATTTTTTCAAAAACAAAGCGTCCGCTGCAACTGGATCTCCTTTCATAAATCCTCTGACAATATCTTTATGCCTCTCCATAAATTTAATAAATTTTGCCTCCTGGGAATTATTTTTGTTTTTACCTTGGTAAAATATATTCGCCCATGTTCTACATTTCACTTTTTGTGAATTCAACTAGCAAAAGTGAAATTTGGTGTTCTGCATTCCGCAAAACATGGCATTTTTGTGAATTGATAATTCCGAATGTGGAATTTCGGTGTTCTAAATTCCAGTTGAAATGATATTTGTGAATTGGTTTTTCGAAGATGGAAAATGGTGTTCTACATTTCGAATATATACCGTTTTACGGTGAATTCCAGTCACTTCGTTTTGTTTTGTGAAATTAAACATTTGCACGACAGTTGACAAAAATGTAAGTAAAGCCATGAAGTTTTGCCTTGCTTTTATGAAAATAATTGAAATTTATGGAAGACCATTTAGATTTAGCCAAAGGTTTTGTCAAGGGGGACAAATCAATTACGGAGGATCTGTGGACTAACCTCACACGTCTTCTTAATAGTGAAGTACCTCCAATTAAGGATGTAAGTGGTTGGAAAAGGGTAAGTAATTGGCATAACATTATTATTCTAATATATGTGTATGAAAAAACATTTAACTAGGTTTGGCTAGATTGGAAGTTGAATATCCGGAAAAAACTTGCCGATAATAAAAAGGAGATCAAGGCCACAGGAGGTGGACCTAATAATTCGCAACACATTTCAGCAATAGAAGACACTATTGCGAAGATCACTGGCATTTATAGCGTTGTGGAAGGAATTCCTGGTACATCTGCGTTTGGATAAAATATTTCTGAAAATAAAACTGAGGAATCGGAAAACGCAAATCGCGACAGCACTTTCGACAGCTCTCCCTCCCCTTCTCATACAGTAAAACCTCCAAAGCCCTTACGAACAAATGTTGGAAGAGCAGATAAGCATCTTAATCACTACATGGATATTCAGGAGGTCACGCTAAAGGGAATAGCTGAAAAATTATCAGACTCAGTCGAGTTGGGGAAGGAAAATAAATCCAGCTTAAAGAGGATATATCGTTCTTTGGAAAAAATGTATGACACTTTGAATCTGCAGGTGGAAGAATCAAAGCGCCATAATATGGCAATCGAACAACTGAAAAATGAAATCAAAAACAGGCGACCTGAAATTGAAGAAATGAGATTAAATATACAGATGGATTATCCAAAGCAATATTAAAGTTTCCTTTTGATCTCTATTACTTTTACTTTTGTGTATGAAATAAAAAAACCAATCGTTCTGAATTAATTTTTTTTTTATTGCCAAAGACTGCTTGCAATACAATCACGAATTATTCTTCCTTCGCTAAAATATTCTAAGTCATCATTTTCATTATTGTCTATTTGCTCTTCTCCACTCTCAATTTGCTCAACTTCTTCTAACTCTAAATTAAATTCTCTACAAATATTGTGAAGAGCAGAGCAAACGTTAATAACTTTACTAGCCTTACTTGGCTCATAATTTAAACCTGAAGCGCAATTTTAAATTGCCAATAGTTCTTTCGACTATATTTCTAGCTGCAGAATGCTTTCTGTTGAAATTTGTCTGCATTGTTCTTTATTCGGGAGACTGAAACCGGCATCCCCAAGCAGCCATGTACCACGTTGCCCAGCCTCATACTTGTCGACGAAATATTTTCTCCCGTCACTTATTTGCCATATTAAGGCATCATGGCTTGAACCAGGACGAGTCGCATCAATAGCTCGTATTTTCATTTTGTGATCACATATCTGCAAGAAATTAAAACACTTATTGTGACGCTATCAAACTAAAGTAAAAAAAATAGTACTCACAACCAATGCATTGGTGCTAAAATATCCTTTTCTATTAAAAAATATGTTGTACTCCCGGTGGGGTCTAATAATTTTTACATGCGTTCCGTCCAAACAGCCGATTACACCTGGAATCCCATACTTGGACGGATCTCTGATAGCTTCCTTCAGAAAGAAAACGAAGCGTTGCAGCAAGCTTATGAGTCAAGGGAATTGATGACGATTGTATTACGGGGTTTATTTCTTCCAAAACAAAAACAAATGCTTCTTTGTTTAATCTAAAACTGCTTTTGAAACTAAAAACAAATCCAATAAGGTAAATTCATTGTCTTTGCTATTTTCGTATTTGCACTTACACTGCTTCTGGAAGATCAAAAAAATTGGCTTTATCACGTAAAACTTTTCTGCGAACTCTTTCTACTCGATGTTTTAACCTTCTAGCACTCATTATTGACAACAATATTGAATCCATATCAAACAATTTTTTTATTTCACGTTTTTCAATAAGAAACAATGTTTGATTAAATGATGCAAATTTTCTTACAGCTGATTTTGACATTTCGAAAATGAATTCGAAGTGAATTGCAAAAAATTGAATTCACTCGGAATGCAGAACACGCTGTTTCGTTTAAGATGGAATTGAAATTAGTTATCAATTCACTTTCACTCGGAATGCAGAACATGGGCGATTATCTTTTAGTATATCTATTCCAAAATCTAAACAACATTACTACACTCAGATATTTTTCACTTACATTTTCAATCACGTCAGCTCATCCCAACAATTTCACAGGTACTAAAAAGATTGAATTGAAATCACACATAAAACGATAAAACCGAATTTTGTGAAATTGAAATCGGTAAAAGTGAAATGTGGAACCCAAAATTTCACTTTACACCGATTTCAATTTCATTTCGAGCGAAAGTGAAACGTAGAACCTAGCTGTAAATGCCACATTTACCACAAAACGGAGAATATACATGAGATCTATGAAACACCATTTAATGGCCAAAAAGTGGATATTTAGTCCGGCAAACGAATTGGAGAATTGTATATCCAAGCACTCTCTTATACACAATGGTCAGTACGGCTTTCAAAATAGTAAAAACACAGGCAAGCTACTAGCTAAATTTGCAAATCAAAATTAATCAAACCTGAACAGAAGCCACCACATATTCTAGTATTATTCATGGACTTTAGTAAAGTTTTTGATACTCTGAACCATTCCAACTAACTAGAAGCTCTACGACGCATTGGAATAAGGAATGTAATGGCGGAATGGCTATAGGAATATCTGCAGGACCGACGCGATGGTTCTGTGTAAAAGTCAGGAACGCACTGAGTGAAAGGAAATAGTTTCAATATAATGTCCCTCAGTGCCCAATACTTGGCATACATTTACTTTAGCTGCCTTTCACTTTTTACACTTTTTTTGTATTAATCGATTCGTTCCTGCGCACTGATCATTTACATGCATTATAAAATTGCACATTTAGTTTAAAAGTTATTCATAAAACAAAATTGCACTTTTTGGGTTATAATTCCATACAAATTGTGTTTTTTTTTATTTCTGCTGCGGTGTACGCAGCATTGCCATGTTGAAAAAAAACATACCAAATAAAAATATTTTAACAAAAAAACTGTTTGACTAAGGCGCCTGCCTGACGACTTTACATACCCTGAGCGGAGCAACGATGTTGCGTGAGCGTGGACTGTCCCCAGAAATCCTTTGATTTTAAATTTTACATTTTTTTACCATTTTCGGGAATATGTAGTAAAAATGGCAATGCTGCTTATCACTCAACTTTGTATGGACTGTCAAAAGTTGGTTGATTTCCATAGGGATTTTTGGAATTTTTATTGTTTAATAAGTTTTTAAATAATTGAGAGCGACAAAAATAAAAAATTGCTAAATTTTTAGCTTTATTTAATGAGTGGAATAAAAAAAAGCGCAAAAAGTGATTGGCAGCTAAAGTAAATATGTTCCCAATCCTTTTCATCCTCTACACAAACGAGCTTTTGCACGTCTTCAAGAAAGCCACTCTGACTATACCGCGATTGCTAAATTGTCCATTAAAAATAATGATTGCCTAGATAATCATCGAACTTGTAGACAGCTACATATATTTAGGAGTTGTAATTGACTGCAATTTCCCCTGACACAAGCACGTCGATAAATTGTGGATGCATTTGAGGAAGGCCATTTACGAAATGTCTCACTTGAAGTATCATGCAAAAACTCCAGTTTTGAAGCAGGTGTACTATGCTTTTGTTGAATCTAAGCTTAGGTATTATGTACTTGCCTGGGGCGATGCAGCGAACACCCATATTCAAAAGCTTCAAAGAAAACAAATAAACTGCAGAAATCTACATTAAGGCGATCCCTCATTTTAAGGTTTTTACCGTAATGCAGCTATTCAAGGTGACTGTCGTTTTGGAATTCTTGGATGACAACCGCTTCATCCGGCCACTCAATGACAACAAGAATACCAGACGATAAGCCCAAGGTATACTGCAAGTACCAAGAATTTACAACTGATATGGTAAAAGACAACGAGCTACCTCGAGAACTTTTAGACATTACAAACTACAAATAAAGAAACAAAAATTATTAACCATTTCTTTTTAAATGTGAATCCTTAGATCTAATATAAAATTAATAAATTGTTTATTATCATACTCTAAAAAAAGTACTTAAAACACAAAGTTTATTACATATGTAACTTCAATCTAAAAAATAACTAAACCGAAAAGGTGTTAAAGGTGTAATAGAATTATAAAATATAAAAATATATGTAATCAGAAATAAAATGTGATCTATGCAAAAAAAACAAAAAACAATTGGGACATTTTTTATTCATAAAAGAAAAACAGTCGATGGGAATATACTCTTTGGCCTAAAATGTGTGAAAATTGTCCGGATGATTACTGGTTGCAAATCAAACGATGCAGTTTCTGCAACGAAAACTCCACGGACGTATGTTGTCAATAAATTGCGACCTAAACTGCCACACAGATCTCTAGATTCCACCCTTTCGGGCTTGCTGTGGGGAGGTGATCGGTGATTGTGAAAGTGATTGGAAATGCAACAAAGAGTCACATTTGGCTTTGGTCAATCACTTGATTACTGTTACATTCAAAAACTTGTCGAAATAAATTGAAAAGGACAAAGTTAAATAAACATCCAACTAAGAATTTCGCTTCGATAAAGCACTAAGCTATTTCCCCTCCAGCAATATAACCTGTATGAAGTCTTATGGAAAAACATTTGGCGCACTTTTAGGAAGCTATTTTCTTCTATAATACTTCTTTAAATACTTCTAATAAGCCTAAAAACAACCTTACAAAGGTTATACCATCATAACTTCGGTTATGCTTGTGAATTTGCCTGCATAATATCTTAAACAGGCATCTAGCCGAACAATCGACTACGAAAATGCTCAACCTCAGCGCACAAGTACTAATATAAGGCATACAGAAATAATTGCTTGTGGAAATTAAATTTGAATACCTTATAGAGGAATAATTGTTAGTTGGGCATACCTCAAACATGAAGATCGATTTTTTTAAGGATATTCAATATTCACATACCTGTGCCAACTACAGAGGCATAAGTCTACTCAACATCGCTTACAAGATCCTATCTGCCGTAATATGTGAACGCTTGAAACCGTTTACTAACAATCTGATCACCCTTATCAGTGTGGTTTTAGGCCAGGAAAGTCCACAATCGATCAAATTTTCACACTTTGGCAGATCCTGCAAAAAAAAACAAGAAGTCCAAATCGATACCCACCACCTATTAATCGATTTCAAAGCCGCATACGACAGCATTTATAGAGACGAACTATACAGAGCCATGTCTAGTTTTGGTATACCGCCCAAACTCGTCCGTTTGTGTAGGATGACGATGGAGAATTCTCGCTGCACCATCAGGGTCGGAAACGACCTCACCGACACATTCGATACCAAAAAAGGATTTAGGCATGGCGATGCGCTGTCATGTGACTTCTTCAATTTGATTCTTGAGAGGATTGTGCAAAATTCCCGAGCCAACACCAGAGTCACAGTTTTCCAAAAATCGGTGCAACTACTAGCATACGCCGACGATATTGACATCATTGGTAGGACTCAACGTGATGTCATAGCCACGTTTGCTAGTATAGAGAAGGAAGCGGCGAAAATGGGTTTAGCAGTAAATGAGGGTAAAACAAAGTATATGCTGTCAACACGAAAGGACACACAACATCGACGAATTGGACAGAACGTCACCATTGACGGATATAACTTTGAGGTAGTACGGGACTTTGTCTACCTCGGCTCCGATATTAACTCTGACAACAACATCTCGTCAGAAATCAAACGAAGAATTACTCTTGCCAATCGCTGTTTTTTCGGACTAAGAAGGCAATTAAGTAGTAAAGCCCTCACTCGAACTCCTATATAAGACCCTGATCGTCCCAGTCCTGCTCTACGGCGCTGAAGCATGGACCGTATCAAAAGCGGATGAAGAAATCCTTGGTCGATTCGAGAGATAAATTCTTCGGAAAATCTTCGGTCCCGTTTGCGTTGACGGGCTATGGAGACGAAGATTTAACCACGAACTATACGAGCTGTACAGCGACACACCCCTAGCCAAAAAACTCCGCATTGGACGTTTAAGATGGCTAGGACATGCAGAAAGAATAGACACCAATACTTTGGCTCGCAGAGTCTTCGATTCCCAGCCAGACGTCGGACGCAGTTGAGGAAGACCTCGCCTTAAGTGGCGCGCACAAGTATAAACCGACCTCAACCAACTTGGAGTGTGCGACTGCAGGCAGTTACCTAAGGATCGGGCTAATTGGAGAGGCATGTTGGTTGAGGCCCAGGTTCATACCGGACTGTAGCGCCACTTAAGTAAGTAAGTAAGTAATATTCACATACCGACCTTATAACACGGACCGTAGTAAATATCCCAAAACTTTGCCATCGACCTTATGCCCTGGCTATGCCATTGTATTTTCTGGATGGCAGTAAGGTCTGATTAGTAATAGTGTTGGGGGATCCTCTAGTTATACAAATTATTTAAGAGATTCTTGCATTTTGGGAAACAACCCGTTTGTCATGCTAAAAACTTAAAGTACACAAACCCGCCAGAAAAAAACATGAATATTCATCAATAAATATTTATGAGATACTTTTTATCCGCCTCGAAGTATATACTTTGGTCCTTCGAGCCAGATAAGAAGTATCCTACAATAAACCTGCTTACTTGCTTACTCGTTATCCGGCTCAAAGGACCAAAACTGAATAAAAATCATACTCGTAGAATGTTTGTATGTTACTGGTTTTATTTTTCTAGATTAAGTTAAATTTATACAAAATTCCTTTTCTTAATTTACATGCTAATAATATGATTGGTAAAAGTGATCTGGTATGCTCGGATGTGGTAGGAGTCTTATTACATTTCTAAAAGAAGAGATTACAGCAGATCGTCACAGAAATCCTCATCCTCACACAAGAAACTATATTCTCATGTTCCGTAATCAGTTGGAAACTATTTTCTTTTTTTTTTACTTATAAGAAGGTGAGTCATAAAACTATTAACAAATTGTTTCTTAACTTTCAAAACATAAAAAAAAAGAATTTTCTTATATATAAATTTTATAAACTTAACATAACTATCAGCGATTTCCGTTAAATACAATCGCAATTTTGAATCGGCTACATTTAAGGATCTTAGTGCTATAAAAGACTTATCAAAACAGTACCATAAGAATTTATAGCGCCACTATAAACGAATTTTATCTCCCAGTGGGCTACCCGTAACCTCAATTTACTCAGACCTACACACCATAACGCGCTAAAGTTTAGCATATATTCAGCCTAATCAAGATCAATGTTTGGAGCTGCCAAACTTTGCGCATAACTTTATTTCTCAATTGTGTCCACCCTGTGTAGTGGAGTTGTTTGCTTCCTAATACCCTGAAAGGAATTTGTGTAATTATCTTCTCGTTATCCTGTAGAACGGTCGAAATTGCCAAGAGATTTATTCCATTCTGCTGTTCTGTTTTCTTAGAGAGTTGCCATAGCTCAATTCAAGGATATTAACGTTTTGTAAACATTAAGCCACCCCTAAAACCCGGCGGCAATTATCGATTTAATGCGAAAAGGACGATGAAATTGCCTCCGGTGATTATTCCACATTATACGGATACCAAACCACGTCAGATACCGACCGACTATAGGTAACCTATAAGATTGGCCTTCTATTCCCCCGACATGATGATACCCCCGATGTGGAGGATGCCAGCCACTTTCATTCCCATGTGTTCTTCGTTCTAACGGTTTTTTATGGTTCCGAGGCACAGAAAAATCAGCATTTTTATCGGAAAATAAATACCAGGACCAGAGCTGAGAGCTAGAGGAAAAAAAAAATACAAAAATAAAAATAAAAGGAAGAACAACAGTAAAGCCTCCCCCAAACAAGGATACCAAGAAGAATCGTTAGATCGGTTGGTCGGACGGTCGGTTGGTCGATTGGGCGCTCAGGCTTCCTCTTGACTGAAATGGCTTGGAATGAGTGAGCTGAGTGCTTGCCCCAGGGAATTAATCGACTGTGGTTGTAGGATAATTAACACATGCTCTGATTTATTTATTCCTTCAACTCCGTTTGTATTTATTTTCATTTGCGACCTCTGCTGGCAGCGGTATGGTGATGTTCGGTGTGTTCGACTTTGTTGTTCTACGGTGCTCTGTTGTAGAGAGCGCGCGCCAAGATAACCTCAAGGGTCTGTTGTCTTGTGATAGTGCGGATAGAATTTCCGCACCGTCTACACGGCTGCGGATGACAATAGAGGATTTAATTTGTTTTATTGGCCTGAGCCAATAAATAATGGTGAATTAGTGACGCCATCGCGCTCCACCCTCCTCTAGTTTAGGGGGGGGAGTAGTTTTATATGGATGGTGGGCCATAATCGCGAGCCTCAGGAATCGGGCGGAGTTCGGGAGTTAATTGTTTGATCGCCGATTAGTTTGATGATTGGTTGCTGATATCGGTGATTTATTGGCACACATTTAACCCGAAGGGCGTGAAAATTGTCCAGTAATAGCTACTTTCGGTGTTGTATTACAGACGGAACTGTTTATACGGATATTACGATGAAGTTGAATTGGAAAGGGGGATGTGACTGGGCTAGTTTTAAATTTTGAGTTTATTGGAAACGAATATAACCGTGATGTGATGGAAAAGATTTGAGTTAAAAACGTACTCTCGAATAATTCACCGTAACTGCGCACTTTCGCATAACACCACAAATTCGTTTATGCGAGACCCACAAAATGGTCCAATGGGCATATTAGGCTCCACTTTTGGCAGTAGAACCGACTTTATGTGCCAAGATATGCGAGATGTGCACCCCACTTTTACTCTAACCCAACTGGGCCAAATTTATGTACGGCTTCGAGCTCGCATCTAGTTGACTTATTACCTGCGAACCCTTGTAGATCTGTTTAGAGCTTAAAGGCTTCGAGATTGCCATAAATGGCCCCTCCCAAATCATTACTAGACTAATCGTCCCCTAGCTCTAAGCAATTGATAAACGGGCACTTGCTATTCTTATTGCCCGTATTCAACGAATAGCGAACGAAAAACAAGATTCATCTCTAATCTGGGCCAAGAAACATTTTACGGTTCGCCAGCTCCTCCGAGGACATCGCGTCCAAAAGGCATTCATCTCTAATCTGGGCCAAGGAACAATTTTAACGGTTCGCCAGCTCCTCCGGGAACATCGCGTCCAAAAGCCAAAGGTCGGTAAAAGACTCACCAAGGAGCCCAACAAAAAAACGGCCTAGCAAATCAGAACCGCTGACAGAAGGTTTAGTCGCCGATGAAAAAAGAACGTCTGCAAAACGCGATAATTGACAGCAATTACCAAGATTGAAGCATAACATCGGAAAAGTGGAGGAAGGTAGGTGTGTACCTTAACTCCAGATTCCTCTAAATCCTTTGCGATAACCCAGGATCTTCGCCTAAATGCCATGACCTAGGCCTATGCAGACCATAGGTCCAAAAGTCTTTATAAAATCGTAGTGTCAATGGCAGGGGATGTTTGACCAGGAGCACAACGTAAGAGAGTGAAAATGGACCAGATTCCTAACCACCCTCGTAGTCGACCCAAAGAACATTCTGGACATAGGTTTACCGCTTTTTCCAACCCATAATTGACAGATTGGGAAGGTTGAAGAGGCTATCGGTTGTATCTTCTCTTCGATTCGTCTTTCACGCATATAGGATAAACAATGCGACGAATAAGTATTGGCTCGAAAGTGTCCAGCACTTGGCAACGTAAAGTTGCACTGGTAAAATTAAGAGCCGATACAGTAAGCATTGGGAATTCGAGTTTAGGCGTTCTAATTCCATAAGTTTTTCTAAACCGAAGTAGCATTGGTTTCCAAGGGTTAAACATCTCCCCTGGTGTCATTGGTAGAAGTTGACTCCGAGTTAGAGAAGCTCTTCAAATGGTTGAAATCCACAAATGCCAACAATGGCATTTTGTTGATAGGTATATGGCATATGTGTAGGTTTTGACATCGTTAACTAGAAGGCCAAAAGGTTTTTCCAATTCATCAATTGCTGTAAAGGCTTCTATAACAACACGATGGGATCGATCAATAACGTCGATATGTAGTGCGAATTTGGTTAAGAAAACTGCGCCCCGCACTATCTGTTCTAGCACGAGATTGAAGAAATCACAAGAACGTGCATATCCTTGTCAAAATCCGAACGAATCGGTGCATCGCGGTCGCCAGCTGTTTCAATTTTGATGAATTCCTGAATTCGGTTATAGGCCTATAGAGCTCCAGGCGAACTAAAGTCGAACCCGGCTAAGGTGCGAATGCGAAAGGGAAGAAAGAGAGTGATGGGAAAATTGTTGGATGTATTGTAGACTTTCTTCATAAATGGTGTCCGAACTAACTTCTGGGAGTTACTGTTCTTTGTGTTCGTTATATTCGCAAAACTGTACCAAACTCCCTTTATTTTAATTTCTTTCAATTATGGATTCATAGATTTTGGCTAGAATTTAACTCAAAAATGTTCACTCAAATTTTCACTCAATACTACATCGCAGCCATCCAGGTGGTATCGACCTTAAATTCATTGGGCTCTATTAAGATTTGCCTTAGTGTGAACATTGTCGATTTGTCGAGCCTGATACCACTTGGGTGTTGGTAGTTGTTCATCGGGCATACTGTGTTCCTTCTTTGGTTGGGTGTTGTAGAACGAGAGTAGACTTTGATTGGCTTTAACTTGGCAATGTCCAGTGCACGCAACTCTGACTACACATATAATGTGCTTATTTTTCATCTCCAAGTGGTAAGCATCGGGTACTGGTGTCATCCAGCTGTATTTGACTTGCTAAACGATAAGTGCGAGTGTTGATAACAAGACGTAAAACAGCAACACTATATTCACCCTGGTCAGATTGGCGCGGAATGAAAACCCGGTCTGCCGTCCCAGGCGAACCAAGATAAGCTGCTTCGACATATTCGGACAACAGGTTATCTAGGAATTTTAAGGAAAGTCAGGCCCCTTGAACAGAGATGGTGGCGGATGAACCAAAAGGTCAACGTTAGCGCTCAATCTCGTAGTGGATACTGATGGCCCCATTTCCTAGGGGTATCTAATAAATTGGAACCTGCCCTCCAGGTTGGGGGTTGTGCTTTGGGTTAACTACCCACCCA
The DNA here is from genome assembly GCA_932526625.1 of Rhingia campestris. Taxonomy (NCBI): domain Eukaryota; kingdom Metazoa; phylum Arthropoda; class Insecta; order Diptera; family Syrphidae; genus Rhingia; species Rhingia campestris. The sequence goes on from OW052183.1 coordinate 148,132,403, forward strand.
TGGAAAAAATCATTGTTACGAAGCAACTAATAGCCTCGGAAAGGACTGATATTACTGTTGACGACCCTGCTAAACGAAAAAAGGACAACAACGTTCGTATCTGCACCTGGAATGAGAGAACATTAAACAGAAGAGGTGCAGGCGAACAACTAGCGGAAACCTTAAACTGCTTCAAAGCAGACATTACTCTCATCCAGGAAAAACGATAGGATGGGCCGAGCAAAAAGAGGATGAACTGTGACATCTACTAGGGACCGTGTTATAGTGAGCAGAAACAGCGACTATTCGGATGCGGATTTGTTATAAGTGCCAGACTTAGGCAAGAAGTCTTCTGTTTCCAAGAAATTACCGAACGCATTGTAACAATCCGCATAAAGGCCAAATTCGCCAACATAAGCCGTATATGCTCTCATGCTCCGACGGAGGAAAAAGATGATACAAATAAGTATTGCTTCTACGAGCTCCTTGACAAAACCTATGAGCGACTTCCAAAGTACGATGTTAAAATCGTGCTGGGAGATTTTAACGCAAAGGTTAGAGAAGACATCTTGTCGGAAAATATAGCCTACATGACAGCACGTCTGGTAACGGAGTTAGGTTAATTGACTTCGCTACGGAATGAAATGCCATTAAAACCAGCACATGGTTTCCTCATTTCGATATCCATAAGGGGAATTGGCAGTCTCCAGATCAACGAAAAGTCAACCAAATTGATCACATTGCGATAGACAAGAGGCACGCATCCAGTATTATGGATGTCCGAACATTCCGAGGGTCTAACATCGACTCGGACCACTACCTTGTTGCAGCCAAGGTAAGGATGCGAATATCCACCACGCCACAACAAACCAGAAATACTGTGAAAAAATTTAATGTCGAAAGACTGCAATCGCAAGAGACCGCCAAGACCTTTGTGCAACGCGAATCCCTTGACCTCTCGATTCACACCATACCACCAGCATCTAATGTCGAAGCAAAATGGCAACGATACCAACAAGCCATTAGATCAGCCGCAACTGATGTTCTAGGTTTCTCGCGGCCACCAGCAAGAAACCCCTGATTTGATGAGGAATGCCGACAGATGCTAGGTGAAGACGAGTGCTGCCATTGACCTCTATAGGCAAAGAAGAAGGGGAGAAGACCGACTATTAAGAAAGAAGAAAAAAGAGCAAGAAAAGTGCTCGATCGAGGGTATAGAGAGGTGCTACTCCAGGAAGGATGTTCACAAGATTTACCAAAGTGTAAAACGTCAAAGCCAAGGATACAGGGCTCGAACAGAATCCTGTCGAGATGAACAAGGAAATATCGTAGTTGAGAAACATTCGATGCTGAGGATATGGAAGAACCACTTTTGCAGACTGTTAAACGGCGATGACGAACAACATCCGCTGTCAGGCAGAACGAACCATTTAATATTGGCAAGGCGATGTGCTGTCATGTGTAAGTTTATGCTTTCAACACAAAAGGACACACAACATCGACGAATTGGACAACAAGTCACCATTGACAGATATAACTTTCAGGTGGTACGGGACTTTGTCTACCTCTGCTAACAACTCTGACAACAACATCTCGTCAGAAATCAAACGAAGATTTAGTCATGCCAACCGCTGTTTCTTAGGGCTTAGAAGGCAATTCGGTAGTAAAGTCCTTATTCGAACTACTTAGGAGATCCTATATAAGACCCTGATCATCCCAGTCCTGCTCCACGGCGCTGAGGCAGGGACCGTATCAAAAGCAGATGAAGAAATCCTTGGTCGATTCGAAAAATCTTCGGTCCCGGTTGCGTTGACGGGCTATGGAGACGAAGATTCAACCAAGAACTATGCGAGTTGTACAGCGACATACTCCGCATTGGACGTTTAAAATGGCTAGGCTTGTAGAACGAATGGCCACCAATGGACACGATTCCCAGCCAGACGTCGGATGCAGTAGAGGAAGACCTCGCCTTAGGTGGCGCGCACAAGTAGAAACCTACCTCAACCAACAGTTAGCTAAGGACCGGGCTAATTGGAGAGGCATGTTGGTTGAGGTAAGTAAGTGTAAGTAAGTGTTCCTACTTTGAAGCCAACTGGCAGTTGTTTGTCGAATTGACGAATGTTCTTCTTATAGCAAGAATCTTTAATTTCCAAGAGCTGGGAAGCTGCGTGTTCTCTTTTTTTCCTATGCGGGATATCCTTGCGGCGATCGGGTTTTGTGTTGTGCGCTTCTGTGTTTTGTCACCTCTATTTGGAATCAGGTCTATTTCTTCTGGAGTGGCTGGCAGAATATAGTACAAAGCCTGATTGTCGAAACCAATTTTTTTCAACTAAACCGCCTAAGATGTTCTTCTTTTTTGATTTTCACTTTGAAGGCCCCAACAATGTATTCCTGGCAGGCATCAAAGGCTTCGTCCATGAGGTCGTAAAACTCCTCCTCGATTGGGTATTTTGCTTAGCAGATTGGGGTGCGCACAAATAATGCTGATGTTGCAAAGGAACGGGACTGCGTGATGGTTTTGATTCGATTCCCAGTCGTAGCAACACCTAGATGATTTTTTGCTGTCCCTCCACTCGTGATAATCTGACAAATCATCCGGGTAGTATCAATTTTCCAGTAAAGCTTATCTCAACTTAGCCGTTCCGAGTCGGTATAAAACTGATGGTCCCGCTATCGTGCAAGAAGTACACACGCACACATGAATGGTTGTGAGAAAGCTAGTCCCTGGGTACTAATGAGCCTGTTTCGTCAAAAATGTGTTGTTTTATTTTTTTTAAATACATATCTTTTAAATAATTAGATACTCTGGGAAACGGTCCCTTTAGTATCCGCCATCCCTCTGTTGAAGGGGTCTGACAAACCCTTGACCTGTTGTCCGAATTTGTCGGAGCAGCTCATATAAGTTGTTCACTTTATCCATCCTAATTGGGAAAGTATACGCCACCGTCGACTATATTTTGTAAATTCTTCCGCCGCTATCTTGATGAAGAAAGCGGTTCTTTAGTACGAGGACACAAAATGGAAATCCTTGATACGCATCAGCTAGGGTAAATATGTTTGTATTTTCATATAATCGCATTGCCTTACATGTGTCCGCCTACTTGTCCAAAGTAAACTTAGGCTTTAACTAAGATGGCTCTCGAATAAGTCCAGTCCTTCAGGAACTGCTTCTAATGTAGCACTATTTATTTTTACTAGGATATTGTTCTGTAGCTGTATTTAAAATAGTTGGTCTATGCGCTTAAGCCGAAAACATTGAACGTACCCTTCTTGAGATACAGTTCATTTCACCTGCGGGCAGTTTACAAATTTTCAAAAAAAGAGAAGCTTAATGTGAATTTGCCCTTAGGTAATGCATACAAAATTCAGTATAATCTCAATCCTAGAAATTTTGAGAAATTTCACATTAATTTATCATCGTCCTTCCTTCAACCCGCTTAACTCAGATAAACTGTATTGCGGTCTCGGGTGTTAAATTCTAAGTCCCTTCATTTCAACTGTCAAACGTTTTAATAAGCCATTGAAATTACTCGTGCAATTCATCTGGCAATTCCCGTTTTAAATGATACTTAACCAATAAAATGCCTTCAAGTCGGAGAGAACTTAATAAGCCTATAACCCATTCTAGCGCCAAATTGCTATACCTACTCGTAAACTAAGGAAAATCAAAAAATAACTGCCTTCGTAAATTCATCTAAACATCATTTTAGGGAAAGCCATTACAGGACCCCCTTCCTAACCCTAAATAAGGAAATACAAACAAAAAGCATCAATTACCAATTAATTTTACTAATCCAACCCGTTAAGATGGTCACTGAGCTGTGTCGCCATGCTTAAGAAATCCTTACGCCTTACACCATGTCAAACTGTCACACCGATGCCGCGCTTTGCTGCCGCAAGGATTATTCCATTCATCTGATGGGCCTGTGTCTTTGTCTCTGCCCCTCAATCAGTAGCTCCTGTCGCACTTGAGTACCACTCTTTCTCTGCCAATTACCATAATTCGAGCGGAAATATGAATTCCATGAGAACGAAGCATTATATCCGCCTAACGGTAACAGAGATACTGTTACTGACACACACACACACCCAGGACGACCATCCATAATATTTCAACGATGTAAATTTTAATAAGACAACAGTGCCAGCAGCGATATCCTTGATGTGAAATCAAGCGAAATGATTAAATCTTATAACAACCGATAGGGAAGTTCATGAGTATCCTTAAAAGCGGCTTAAGTGTATAACTTTTGATCATCGACATGTGCAACCTATACTACCTGAAGGCTTCTCTCATTATGTCGAACTTTTAATACCCCCGAGCGGCATCTGTTTAAAAAATATTAATCCTTGATGGAGATAATTACAAGCTACACACACACATATGCATGGAAGGGGATTGCATGCCATCTTGCATATGTCTATCAGTTGGTAGAGGCAATATTTTTATAACCCACCACCATTTTTTTTGTCATTTAATTTTTCATTCCTTTCCTTTGGACGAAATGAAGAAATGTCGCCTGGCCTTAGCCATATAGACTGCAAGTGGACATTTTTACGACCAGAGTCCACATATTAAAGACATAAATCATTTGCACGACTTAGTTGGCACATGTGGACGACGGGACAGGCGATTGCTAGCTTTTTCTTCTCTATCCAATGGTGGATGATGCATTCACGTATCCTTCGGCAATCATGCTGTGGCAATGCTAGAGCGAAAAAAGGACAAATAATAAATTTTTACCATGTAATGGAAGGATTGATGCAACGCTGTGATATATTGTCGTGCGTTTTTCATTCGTTTTGCGTTGAACGTTGGATTGGAATGGCACTGCGAGCGGTGTGGTATCACGTTACAATGTAACACCACCACATCGAGCGGAAATTCTGCGTTAGTGGTGTGTAATAAGTTGACATGCATGAAGCGTTACATGCTATAGGCAAAAACCAGGATAGATGTTTTTGACTCGTGTTGTTGTCATCAGTGTTGCATGTGTGAAATGTGATTGCAAAGTCCTTTTATTTCTAAAGATGTAGAGCCATAGGGGAGTAGGTTGAATTTTATCTCAAAATTTCAATCACCAATTCACTCCACCGGCTGACCACTGTTTAGTACAGTTGCGAGATTGTTATGTGTTTCGTGGATGCCCAAACATTTTTACTTTTCCTGTTTTGACATTTCATTACCGATTTTGATCGAGCAGCGCGAATTCTCCAAGATCGCTCTGAGCAGATAAACGTGTTTTTGCGGTACAGCAAAACTAGAAATAGTTCTGAATTACGGTTGGCAGATGTCACTCATTTGGCAGGACAGTCCCGCTTTTGAATCTTTGTCCCGTCAAGTGTCCGCTTTTTCGACATTTTCATTTCCGTATAATTGTTTATATCAATTTTTAATTTTCTTTTACAAACAGAAAGTTATTGTTCTCGTAAACATTTTCGACCTCGAGATTTTGAATGATTCTAACATTACGACTACCCAAAAAAAGGTGTTTTTTGGAGTTCCGTCCGTTTCTCTCCAGCATAAACGGCTTGTCCGATTTTCTTCAAACTTAGTACCTATCCAGGGTTTTTGAAGTGAAACTTCTTTGGGCTCGTCGGGGTAAATCCAAATTCACATGTAACGACTCGAAAAGTCATGGGTAGGGGAAAGCTAACTTGGTGGGACAACGGCAGGCAAACAACAAGCAAGAGCGTAAGGATGAGAGAGCACTCTATAGTGAAGTGTGAACCCAAAGCACAATACACATCAGAAAATTAAATGAGAAAGGAGGGGGGCAAGCGCGGCGGACAGAAAACATGTTCGAACAGTAGAAGAAGAACACGGAACAACAACATGTGAGAGCGCAAGCATAAGAGATCGCTCTGTTGTGAATTTTGTTGGTTTAGTCATAGTGTGGATATGAAAAACGAAATATGTGTTTTGTGTCATTGTGTGTGTTACTTCAGACATTTCATATATCGAGCTCGACTTCGTTCTAAATACAAAACAAAAACTAGTAAAGAACGTGTCCGGAAACATAGGGCAAGGAAGAGGGCTGTCATCGTCCAAGAACTTCCGAAAGCTTCATTGGCATTGGAACTCGAACAAGCCGATAAATCCTTCAATAATTTTAATGTATCGGCGACCCTGAATATTCCATGTGTCGCTAAAGACATCCCAGGACCGTCAATAAGGGGAAATGACATCCCAGACTTGGTATCAGAAAGACTTATATCACCAAGAATTCTATTCATGCAAATAATTTATCATGCAAAATTTAAGTCCTAAAAATCGGTGATGTACAGACGGACGGACGGATTGACAGACATGGATTAATCGACTCAGCTAGCGATTCTGAGTCAATTCATATACTTTGAGGTGTATGTAGCTAAATTATTTCTCTATGTTACAAACTATGTTTAAAAACGAATATACCTCCATGAGATAGGGCGATTGGCAAGAGTAATTCATCGTTTGATTTCTGACGAGATGTTGTTTTCAGAGTTAATAGCGGAGCCGAGGTAGACAAAGTCGCGTACTTCCTCAAAGTTATATCTGTCAATGGTGACGTTCTGTCCAATTCGTCGATGTTGTGTGTCCTTTCGTGTTGACAGCATATACTTTGTCTTACCCTCATTTACTGCTAACCCCATTTTTGCCGCTTCCTTCTCTATACTAGCAAACGTGGCATCATCACGTTGAGTCCTACCAATGATGTCAATATCGTCGGCGTATGCTAATAGTTGCACCGATTTTTGGAAAATTGTGCCTCTGGTGTTGGTGGCTCTCAAGAATCAAATTGAAAAAGTCACATGACAGTGCATCGCCTTGCCTAAATCCTTTTTTGGTATCCAAAGTGTCGGTGAGGTCGTTTCTGACCCTGATGTTGCAGCGAGAATTCTCCATCGTCATCCTACACAAACGAACGAGTTTGGGCGGTATACCAAAACTAGACATGGCTCTGTATAGTTCGTCTCTATAAATGCTGTCGTATGCGGCTTTGAAATCGATAAATAGGTGGTGGGTGTCGATTTGGACTTCTTGGATTTTTTCCAGGATCTGCTGAAGTGTGAAGATTTGATCGATTGTGGACTTTCCTGGCCTAAAACTACACTGATAGGGGCCGATCAGGTTGTTGGTAAACGGTTTCAGGCGTTCACATATTACGGCAGATAGGATCTTGTAGGCGATGTTGATCAGACTTATGCCTCTGTTACCAACTCTTTTCCAACACCCTGGCTTAGTATTGGAAATCCCTATAGACCTGGTGTTCAAATATGTCGAAGCAGCTCATATAGGGATTACGCTACCAGTTCGATCAAACTGGAGCTGTAGGCGCCACCGTTGACTCCATCTAGGGAATTCCTTCGCTGCCGCCTGAGAGTGAGTCCTTTAGTGAGAGGACACTCCTCCCCCCTCTCTCGTTTGCTGCTACCAACGACCTTCCACAGGGGTTAAATACCCCATCTCCAGTCGAGGTACTAGGCACCCACCAGTCACCAGCGTGGAGGTGAGAGTAGGAGTTGATAGTGAGAGGCTAGAATGAGAACGCTTGTGTCCTCATGTAATCGCATCGCTATCCTTAAGCATCGGTACTTACTTAGGTTAGGTTAGATTTTAATGGGCTGTTGACACTCAGGTGAGTCGTCAAACTCGCATAGGCCTACGTGGACCCATAGCGATACCGTTTGAAGTGGCACTACAGACCGAAGTGAAAGTGGGCCTTAACCAACATGCCTTATGACCCTAATTGCTTTCCAAAGTGAATAATTCGATTCTTATCCGGCTGTTAGGCTTTGCAGATATGTTTCTACTGAATGATTTTTGAAATATTTAATCGAATTTGATAGCAAGTTACTCAACCGTTTGAGATGTATTTTGCGGATCACGAGTTTGTTGCCATCTATTACGAGCTTTTCTTTTTTGTCTCACCAAATCTTTTATTTCCAGGGGGTACTTAATTTTGCTCAATATTTTGCTTTGTGAATCTGTATCGATAACGGAGTCAGCCGCGACTTCGAATTCCAATGGGAATCTGAGCGATACACCCAGTCGGATATTATTTTCAATATCGTTTTTGAAACCTTCCCAGTTGGTTTTCCCATATTTTAGTCTGGGTGGTTTTTTGTATAATGAGTGAATCGATCGTTGTTTAAATGACCGGAGAATGATCAGAGAAAAGATCAAGGCATTCCTCATCTTTGAATTGATTAATCGGCAGAAATTTTACGATGAAAATCGATCAAATCCGGTATTTTTCTAACATCAGTTGGCCAGTAATTTGGTTTTCCCGTAGAATAAAATTCGGTATGTTCTCTGAATATCACAGCAGTATCTCCGACAAAAAAGCGTTGGTCCTAAAATCAAATCTATCCGATTTAAACCTCCAAGATTCAGGCTTTATAGAGGCTTCAAACAGTGTTCAAATATTGCACAAAAATGTGTGCAATTTAACCCATTTTTGAACAATATTTGCATGTAAGCATGTTAGGTATATCTAGGATCTACTCAGTTTAATTCGTGTCGCGGTCTTTTTTCTTTCTTCCTACACTAGCATGCTTTATGGCAGTCCATCTATTCACTTATCTGATGGGATCAATGCATGCACTGGAACAGAGGGTTTAATGTGTTTATCCATGCACCTTTAACAGAAAGCTAAAAGGACACATCACACCGCATCCCCTGATGAATGCTTACATTTCAATTTTTTCACTTTTCCAGCAACAAGGACGAAAAAAAAGTTCTAAAATATGATGATGGGATGGAAGCATTAATTTCAATCTGAGAATTTATTAGGGGCCGAGGTTGGGAGACTGCACTGTATGCTCTACTAGCTTCCTGCGATGAGTTGTGCGGGGTGCAACTGCAATGTTTAGACCACATATACGAGTATGTGTCGGGAAGTCTATAGCATATACGTTCAGTGCACGATGCGGGGAATGCCAGAGCCTAATAATTCACACGGATACATTTTTGACATTTATCGTGAGAAATGTGAATTAACAATTTAATTATATTTTTGCTCGGACATGTAGCGTGCGGATTTTTCGCCGTTGAAAGGGTGAACATTTTTTTCTGTTTTGCTGAATGGGGTTTGTATTTTTTTTTGGAGGGGGTACAACTCTAAAATAACTGCGGAGTGCATACGTTTGATTTATTTGAGAATTCGATTTGAAATGTGAAATGAATTTTTTTTCTCTGCGCTCATGAAGAGTTATGGCATGGTGAGGCTGCATACTGTGGATGAGAAATGCAGATTGAAAGAGTGGCTTAAAATGGGGTTCACAGGGTCGTGTATAATAATTTTCACAACTAAGTCGACAATTAAAATGGAAAGTTGCCAGAGAACTGTATTATGTATGATTTTGCTATAAGAGGATATTGCAATAAATTTCAATTATATAAATATTTATGGTGCACCGAAAACGAATGTGGTGGAAAAGAATTCTGCGAACTCGAACTCGTTATGCGATTTGGGGAGGAGAATAATTTGAGGCGAAATTTCGATAGAAATCGTCAGAATTTTTTATAGCTGCTATGTTATATTGCAGTTGCAAATTGGTAGGTATATCTACGTCAAACCAGAAAACGTACATTTTTTGGACTTGCGCATGTTCCCGTACAAAGTCCGTACAATCCTCAATCTCGAGAACGAAGTGGACGGTTTTTCGACCAAAATCATAATGAGCGATGAGGCTCATTTCCACCTCAGCAGGTACGTGAACAAGCGAAACTATCATTTCTGGGGCACCGAAAATCCACGAGTAATGCACGAGGAGCCATTACACCCGCTCAAAGTTACTGCATGGTGCGCTGTTCACGCTGGAGGAGTCATCGAGCCATTTTTTTTTCGAGAACGCCGCTGGTCAAACGACAACAGTGGACGGTGCGCGTGATATGGCCGTGTTAACCGAGATTTTTCTGCCGCAATTGGACGAATTAGGACTGGAGGACGTGTGGTTCCAACAACACGGAGCAACGGCACACACTGCGAGAGCTACAACTGACATTCTGAAGGCGGCGTTCCCGGGTCGCCTCATCTCTCGTTTTGGCGATTTGCACTGGCCCGCAAGATCGCCCGATTTAACCGTTCCAGACTTTTTTGTTTTGTTTTTTGAAGTCCCTTGTTTACGTGAACAAGTCCCAGACCCTAGAAGCCCTCAAGGGCAACATCCGACACGAGTGCGAGAATCTGTCGCTCGAAGTTCTCGCCGAAGTGAGGAAAAATGTCATAAAACGAGCTTGTATGGCAATAAATTGTGACGGCGCCCATTTGGCCGATATCATCTTCTCGGCCAATTCTAAAGGTTCAAATAAACATGATCAAAATACAGAATCAAAGTTTTTCATGTAGAAAAAAAAATGAGAGCCAAACAACATCGGATGACTTCTTTTGGCCCACCTTGTACAAAGTTCTTCTAAAAATTTGGAATGGTACAGGGTGGCTGATGAAAAGGCTAGCAAAACAAATTTTATAAATTTTTGGCTGAGTAAGTAATGATTTAATTTATTTGCTGTTTATATTTAATAAAAATGGACAGTTAAGATGATGATACATCAACCGTAGTCGTTTTTGTTTTGCTAAAAGAGTGTTTTATCAAGTTCTTGGGTGTAGGTACCCCCTTTAGCAGATAGAATCAGCCACTGAAATCTCACAGTTCGGAAGCAAGAAACATTTTCGCTTCTATCTGCTGCCTTACATGTCTCTCTGGGAATTCCGAGAAAGAATTTATCTGATCAAATAGGTATCAGCGGATATTAAGTGCATAAAATTCCTCACAAAGATTTGAATTTGTACACTTACTAAACCCCGAAAACTTGACTTGATCAGAGGAGCCTTTGAATGGCGGACGTGGAAGTATCCATCCACAGCTTTAATTATATGTCAGACAAAGCCAATTACGGATTGTTTCGTGCTGTAAAACGGGGTTAGGCTCTGAGTAGAGTTAACCTTCTTTGTAACCTTAGCTGTACAGTAATTGTGCTTATTTTACCTCAAGGTAACAATAGGATACTGGTTTTATCCAACCGGATCTGACAAGATAAATTTATAAGTGCGATTGTTGATAACACGACGAAAGACAGCAATACTATCACAAGCCTGGTCACAATGAATAGCATGAAATATCTATCCTGCTGGCATATGTGAACACATGGGCATGGCCCTCTAGCTTGGGGATTGTACTTCAGGTTAACTAGCCACTTACGGAAAAAGACTCGGAAAGGACTCAAAACTCTTAACTGAGCAGAAACCAAAACGTTTAGGATTTGTTATAAGCGACAGACTTAATCAGGAAGTCGTATAATTCGAAGACTTCATCAAACACACCGTAACAATTCGCATCAAGGCTAAAATCGTTAACATCAGCATTATATGCGCCGACGCTCCGACGGCGGTAAAAGATAAAGAGCTCCTTGAAAAAAATTATGAGTGACTATCGAAGAACGATGTTAAAATCGTACTGGGAGATTAAATGCAAAGGTAGGAAGAGAGGACTATTTTATCTGTATCTTCGGAAAACACAGCATACACGACACGAAATTTGTGCGGACTTAAGGCCTGCTCAGAATGCATATCTGTAGCTGGTATCTAGCATCGCTGTCAAAAGAGAGATACATTTCTTGCATGAAGTTGCCCTCTATTCAACTTCAAGCTACAGATTCACGAATATACACATTATGTAAGCGCTTATGGGTTGCCTTGATTTTAACTTTTCATTCAGCTACAGATACCAGCTACAGGTACGCATTCTGAGCAGGCCTTTAGACTTATTTACATCACTGCTGAAATATTTGCCACTGTCGACAGCATACGGTTTGGAAACATCGATATCCATAAGGGTACATGGCGGTCTACAGATGAGCACCTAGCAACGAGGTGCTAACAACTACTCAGACCAGATCCTTATTGCACCCTAGGTATAAATGAGCAACATCAAATGCGAAAAACTATAGACAATGTAATCTCGAAAGACTGCAATATCAACACACCGACAATTCCTAAAGGAGACTAAAATCCTCGCACGATGTACAACCCCCGAGTGCTCGGTACAAGGTAGACATTAGCGAGATCCAGGAAATACTTTGGACAGGATTAGGAATACCCAAACGAAAAACATGCGACAATTATTAGAGCTGCCACAAAAGGCTGCACGTATAAGGATGCGGATTCGTTATGGGAAACCGATTTAGGTCTAGATTAATCGACTTTAAGCCAGTTAGTGGACGCCTGGCTGACATCCGTCAACGCTGATATCAGAGCAACCTTCAGCGACATGCACACCGTGCACATGCACACCGATGAGACTGACCGTATGAAGGAGGAATATTACGACCTTCTGGATGGAGCCTAGGGAGCATGTCAGGAATACGATGTGAAAATCGTACTAGGGGACTTTAAACAATTTTGTTGGGTTGGATGAAAAGCAAAGCCTCCACGAAACGACAACAGATAATGACTTCTGACTAACAGCTTCCCAGCAGCATGAAATACTGTTATCAGCAGCACAAGCGTCCCACGACTTTGAATCCACAAAGTAACCTGGCGATCTCCAGATGGCCGAAACGTGAGAAAGCAAAGTATGCATCCAGCATACTGGATGTACATACATTCAGATGGTCAACCTTCGACTCTGACGATTTCTCGTCGCAGCTAAATTCAGAGCCCGACTGTCCAACGATAAGAAGCTACGAATGGTGCAAAAAACGAGACTTCAAATTGGACGTCTAAGTGAGCTGGAGATTACCAGACGCTACAAACAAAAACTGAGTGAGGGACTCCCCGTTGTGACCTCATCATCCACCAATGCCAACACCCAGTGGATACAGTATCGCAATATAATCAAACAAGAAGCCAAAACCACCATAGGCCACCCCGAAAATATGTCCGTGGTATGATGATATTCGCATGTACTAAGAATAGATGACAGAAGGCTCACATATCAAGGCGAGGAGGCACAGAGGCGTAGGAAGAAAATATAACACGAAGCCTCCCACCAATTCTACAAAAAGGCAAACAACTGGCAGCTGGCCGACCCTGACACGCAGGGAATTATAGATGTATTCATGCTGCATTTCCAACAGCTGCTTAATGAGTTAATAGCAAGAGCGTTCTAGGCTAAGAAACTAACCCACCTTCGGTCAACGAAGAAGTAACGCTCCCTTCCAGTATTGAAGAAGGTTAAGCAGCCATAAAAAAACTGAAAAACATCAGGGCAGTCAGTTCTCATGGATTACCAGGGATTTTCTCTGGAGGTATTGATTTTGAAGTGTGCATCCAATAAACCAGCGTTTCCCAAAGTGTGCAAATTTCATTACACTAGTGACTATTTCATTTTGTGCTTCTGAACTTGTCATTTTAATCGCAGCAATCGAATTTGAAATGCTCATTTAAAAGAAATCAAGACATACAAACAAACTAAAAAATAATTCGTGTAAAAAGATGTGGGAATCCCCGACAAATGAAAATTATTAAAGAGTCGTTCCAGAGACGACCATATACGCTGACGCTAACTGAAATTTGTACTGGGACGACGTTTCTCTGCTTTTAAACGCCCAATAGACGGTTTTTGTTGGGTCGGTATCTATTTATACAGGTTAAAACGAATCGTAGTGCGGTGTATTTAATCTATATTTTGCTTTTAGTGCGTGAATTTTACTTTTTATTTGTTTTTTTTGTACATTGATGTGACTCTGTGGATCTATCGACGTGAAAAGATCAAAAGATCGTGAGAGATCAAAAATAATAGGTACTATGGATCGCTGGCTAAGGTCTGGGTCGTTAAAAATAACCGCTGAAAGCTCCTTAACAGCACCCCCAGTAGTTACTAAAGAGTCAGCAACTGGCAGGTACATAATACAAAACCATATTTGTTTATTTCATAATGGGAAGTTTCCTATCGCTAGAACCGCATTTGTATTAGATGCGTTTTGTTGGATTTATAATATTTTTTTTCTGTTGTTATCCTCAATTCAGATTTGTGAATTTGCTCGTTTTCCATTTATTGTTCTATTCTAGAGCCAAGGGAAATGACGCAATAGAGACAGCGGCGTCAGAACTTTCTGAAGAATTTGAGGCAGACAATGTGGCTAGTACTAGTTCTATGGTGATCAGTACTGCAGAAAAAAAAAACAGTAAAAAGGAAGTACCACGATTCATATTTAAATCTTGGATTTGCTGAGACAAGTGACAACAAACCCCAATGCGTAATTTGCGGCAAAGTGTTGCCGAATAGTGCGATGTTTCCAGCAAAAATGAAACGTCATATTGAGGGGATTCATCGGAGACTTAGCAGAGAATGTCAAAACTACTTTACTTTCGCGAATAAAAGTCACAAAATTTTCGCTGAAAATATATGAATCAACAGATGTTGCAGGGTTAGCTATTTTAATAGTATTTTAGCGCTACCAATACCAACAGTCCTTTCAAGAAGATCTGCTTTTCTGCAAGCCGTTGGAAACTACAACAACTGGTGCTGAAATTTTTGAATTAATAGACAATTTCTTTATTGTCAATGATATTCCATGGGTTAACTGCGTGGATGTGTGCACAGACGGTGCCAAGGCCATGACTGGAAAAACGTCCGGTGCCGTCTCAAGAATAAAACAAAATGCCAAGGAATGCAGCAGTAGTCACTGCGTTCTACACCGCCATGCCCTTGCAATGAAAAAAATGCCACTCTCCTTAAAAGAAGTCTTAGACGAAAGCGTGAAAATAATTAACTTTATTAAATCTCGACCTAAGAATTCAAGGCTATTCAAAGTAATGTGCGATGAAATGGGCAGTCTACATACGTCTTTACTTCTTCACGCAGAAGTAAGGTGGCTTTCTCGCGGTAAAACACTGACGCGGCTTTTCGAAATGGGGGCTGAAGTCAGAACCTTCCTTATGAACGACTACTTTGATTTGGGCGACAGATTGTGTAATGAGCGTTGGCTCTTGAAATTATCGTATCTAGCCGATATTTTTAAAAAATTAAATGATTTGAGTGTATCACTTCAAGGAAAGACAATAACTGTTTTCGATGCCAGTGATAAGGAAGCATTTAAAAAGAAAATCAAGTTTTGGGCGAAGTCTTTAAAAAATCGAAACCTAGACAGCTTCCCAATGGTCAGCGAATGTAAAGAGGAAATAGATTTGGGTATTCCTGACGACATTTTAAATGAGTTTCATTTACATCTGCTAAGTTTGCTCGAAAACTTCCAAAGCTACTTTCCGGAGGAATACCATTCAAACATTAAAGAAAATGTATGGGTTGCAGACCCGTACTCCGCCGCGTTGGAAAAGCCAGCATCTCTGACATCGTTGCAGTTTGAGTGCTTAATTGATTTGACATCAGATTCTTCTTTAAAGGCAAATTTTGAAACTAAGAAGTCTTTATCAGAATTCTGGTGTATGTTGAAGGACGAATTCAAAATTTTGTCAGACAGAGCCAAAATAATTCTTCTGTCGTTTGCAACAACATACATGTGCGAATCAGGATTCTCCGCCTACGTTGGAACCAAAACAAAATATAGATCCCGTCTCGATGCAGAGCCAGATATTCGGTTGCAGTTGTCCCAAATTCAACCAGATATACAAGCATTATGCAAAACCAAACAGGCACATTATTCTCACTAGATATTGAATTCCTTATGTTCTTTAATTAACATTGTTCTTGTTTTTTTTCATTGATGTTTGTTTTACTTGAATTTAATAAAATATAAATAAAAAATTGAGTATTGCATTTTTTACACATACATAACTGCGAAAATAGCGTAAGTCGAACGAACCTAAAAAGTGCTCCTCGACCAAAAAAGATTGGGAACCGCTGCACTAAACCATCAATAAAGATTTCATGGACGAGATTATGCCCGTTGACTGAAATTTAAGCTCAATATGTCCCATCTACATAAAAGGCGATCCCATGTCTTGCACCAACTAACGAGGCATTTTACTGCTTACGTCGGATATAAGATCCTATTTGACGTACTGTAAGAACGGCTTAAGTCCTTCTTCAACATACTTATCGGTACATATCGGTACAAATTTTCAGACATATCCTGGGAAAGACTAACAAATTTCAAGTCAACACTCATCATCGTTTCATCGACTTCAAGGTAGCGTATGATAGCATCCATCGCCTAGAGCTTGCGATGACCTAGTAGGGATACAATCTGATACAGCTGTGTCGCCTGACACTGGATTACACGAGATGCTGTGTTCACTTTGGACACGGCTCACCGGAACTTTTCGAAATATGTTCTTGTTTCCGACAAATACACATGCTATTATGCGCCTTCGTCAATCTCGTCTTGGAACATATAATGCGTATGACAGAAGTATGTAAGGAAGGCGCTATCTTCAACAAATCCGTCCGGCTACTGTGGGACGCAGATGATATCGACTTTATTGGTCTCTCCCATATCATGTCGTTTAAGCCGAAACGCATTGGCATTGTAGTTAACGAGGGCAAGACAAAGTATATGATATCAAAAAAACAAAGTACTCTCGACGCAAAAATTAAAAATTTCATTTTCCTTCATTTCAACTCCACAAATGACACCTGAGTGGAAATCCGAACGAAGAAGACTGACTAAACCAAAGTAAACCAAATGGGATCAAAACTCTTCACCCGAAAGTAAAAAAAAAATTAGGTTCGGTCTTCAATATATATTGCTTGACGTTCTTAATGTTAGCTGCAGTTGTTTGCCTACTTTTCTTCCTCACTGTCTCCTAATCCATCAAGTGGAAATGGAAGTGATATTGACTCTGGATGTTCACTTTGCGGTCTTCAAAATGGTAGTTCACTTGATTTCACTTCCACCATTGCCATAGGTGAGGGGTAAGCTTTGTTTGGTATTTATTTCGATAGGGCAGTATGACTTGCTAGCCTCACATGAATGTAAGAATTGCCAAGAAATGATCGCTTACATTAATGACCATTAGCAAGTAATTGTCGACGAATGTGGTAAAATCCTTCTGTTAATTGATGATTGCTTACTTACTTACTTACTTAAGTGGCGCTACAGTCCGGAATGAACTTGGGCCTCAACCAACATGCCTCTGCAATTAGCCCGGTCCTTAGCTAACTGCCTCCAGTTGCGCACTCCATGTTGGTTGAGATCGGTTTCTACTTGTGCGCGCCACTTAAGCCGAGGTCTTCCACTACTGCGTCCGACGTCTGGCTGGGAATCGAAGACTCTGCGAGCCGGAGTATTGGTGTCCATTCGTTCTACATGTCCTAGCCATCTTAAACGTCCAATGCGGAGTTTTTTGACCAGGGGCATGTCGCTGTACAGCTCGCATAGTTCTTGGTTGAATCTTCGTCTCCATAGCCCGTCAACGCAAACGGGACCGAAGATTTTTCGAAGAATTTACCAAGGATTTCTTCATCCGCTTTTGATACGGTCCATGCTTCAGCGCCGTAGAACAGGACTGGGATGATCAGGGTCTTATATAGGATCTCTTTAGTAGTTCGAGTGAGGGCTTTACTACTAAATTGCCTTCTTAGCCCGAAGAAACAGCGGTTGGCAAGAGTAATTCTTCGTTGAATTTCTGACGAGATTTTCTTGTCAGAGTTAATAGCGGAGCCGAGGTAGACAAAGTCCCGTACTACCTCAAAGTTATATCTGTCAATGGTGACGTTCTGTCCAATTCGTCGATGTTGTGAGTCCTTTCGTGATGACAGCATATACTTAGTCTTACCCTCATTTACTGCTAAACCCATTTTCGCCGCTTCCTTCTCTATACTTGCAAACGTGGCTATGACATCACGTTGAGTCCTACCAATGATGTCAATATCGTCGGCGTATGCTAGTAGTTGCACCGACTTTTGGAAAATTGTGCCTCTGGTGTTGGCTTTGGAGTTTTGCACAATCCTCTCAAGAATCAGATTAAAGAAATCACATGACAGCGCATCGCCTCGCCTAAATCCTTTTTTGGTATCGAATGTGTCGGTGAGGTCGTTTCCGACCCTGATGGAGCATCGAGAATTCTCTATCGTCATCCTACACAAACGGACGAGTTTATGCGGTATACCAAAACTAGACATGACTCTGTACAGTTCGTCTCTATAAATGCTGTCATATGCGGCTTTGAAATCGATGAATAGGTGCCAGGAGGTGGGTATCGATTTGGACTTCTTAAGTTTTTTCAAGGATCTGCCGAAGTGTGAAAATTTGATCGGTTGTGGACTTTCCTGGCCTAAAACCACACTGATAAGGGCCAATCAGGTTGTTGGTAAACGGTTTCAGGCGTTCACATATTACGGCAGATAGGATCTTGTAGGCGATGTTGAGGAGACTTATGCCTCTGTAGTTGGCGCAGTTCAGAGGGTCTCCTTTTTTGTGGATCGGGCAAACGATGCTGAGGTTCCATTCTTCAGGCATATTTTCATCCGACCAGATTTGGCTTATGAGTTGGTGGATGTTACTTACCAAGTCATCTCCGCCGGCCTTATAGAGCTCAGCGGGAAGGCCGTCATTTTCGGCAGCCTTATTAAGCTTGAGTTTAGATATTGCTATCCTCACTTCACTCAGGTCGGGTGGTTGGCAGTTTTCGCTGTCGTTGCCAACATTAAATGGTTCGTTCTGACAGACAGCGGAATGTTGTTCGTCAACGCCGTTTAACGGTCAGCAGAAGTGGTTCTTCCATATCCTCAGCATCGACTGTGTCTCAACTACGATATTTCCTTGTTCATCTCGACAGGATTCTGTTCGAACCTTGTAGCCTTGGCTTTGACGTTTTACACTTTGGTAAAACTTGCGAACATCGTTCCTGGAGTGGCACCTCTCTATATCCTCGATCGCGCGCTTTTCTTGCTCTTTTTTCTTCTTGCTGGAAAGCCGATGTTCTTCCCTTCTTCTTTGCCTATAGAGCTCAATGGCAGCTCTTCACCTGCAGTTTAGCATCTGTCGGCATTCCTCATCAAACCAGGGGTTTCTTGCTGGTGGGCGCGAGAAACCTAGCACATCAGTTGCGGCTGATCTAATGGCCTGTTGGCATCGTTGCCATTGCTTTCACAGTATTTCTGGATTGTTGTAGCGTGGTGGATATCCGCATTCTTACCTTGCCTGCTACAAGGTAGTGATCCGAGTCGATGTTAGCTCCTCGGAATGTTCGGACATCCAAAATACTGGATGCGTGCCTCTTATCTATCTTAATATGAACAATTTGGTTGACCGTTCGTTGATCTGGAGACCGCCATGTCCGCTTATGGATATCGAGGTGAGGAAACCGTGTGCTGGCTATAGTGGCATTTCGTTCCGTAGCGAAATCAATTAGCCTAAGTCCGTTACCAGACGTGTTGTCGTGTAGGCTATGTTTTCCGACAATACTTCTAAAGATGTCTTCTCTTCCTACACTTGCGTTAAAGTCTCCCAGCACGATTTTAACATCGTACTTCGGTAGTCGCTCATAGGTTTTGTCAAGGAGCTCATAGAAGCAATACTTAGCTATATCATCTTTTTCTTCCGTCGGAGCGTGAGCGCATATAAGGCTTATGTTGGCGAATTTGGCCTTGATGCTGATTGTTACTATGAGTTCGCTGTCTTGTCTTGGAAACATAAGACTTCTTGCCTAAGTCTGGCACTTATAACAAATCCGCATCCGAATAGTCGCTGTTTCTGCTCACTATAACACGGTCTGTAGTAGATGTCACAGTTTTTCTTCCTCTTTTTGCCCGGCTCAGTGGCGCGATGGTTAGTGCGATGAACTGCCGCGCAGGAGGTCTGGGTTCGATTCCCAGCCGTAGCAACACCTAAATGATTTTTCACTGGCCCTCCTCTCGTGATGATCTGACAAATCATCCGAGTAGTATCAATTGTCAAGAATAGCTTAATAGCTCAACTTAGCCGTTCGGAGTCGGCATAAAACAGGAGGTCCCGCCATCGTGCAAGAAGTACACACGCACACATGAACGGTTGTGAGAAAGCTAGGCCCTGGGTACTAACGAGCCTATTGCGCCAAAAATTTGTATTTTTTTGTTTTTTTTTTGGCCGTCCCATCCAATCGTATTTCCTGGATGGCAGTAATGTCTGCTTTGTAGCAGTTTAGGGCTTCCGCTAGTTGTTCGCCTGCACCTCTCCTGTTTAATGTTCTCACATTCGAGGTGCAGATACGAACGTCGTTGTCTTTTTTCGTTTAGCAGGGTCGTCAACAATAAAATCAGTCCTTTCCGAGGCTATTGGTTGCTTCGTAACAATATATTTTTTCTGTGGGTGGGTAGTTAACCCAAAGCACAACCCCCAACCTGGAGGGCCAGTTCCAATTTATTAGATACCCCTAGGACATGGGGCCATCAGTATCCACTACGGGATTGAGCGCTGGCGTTGGCCTTTCGGTTCATCCGCCACCATCTCTGTTCAAGGGGCCTGACTAACCCTTGAAATTCCTAGACAACCTGTTGTCCGGATATGTCAGAGCAGCTCATCTAGGTTCGCCTGGGACAGCAGGCCGGGTATTCATCCGTGCCATTCTCACCAGGGTGTTTATAGTGTTGCTGTTTTTCGTCGTGTTATCAACACTAGCACTTATCGTTTAGCAAGTCAAGTCCGGTTGGATGAGACCAGTACCCGATGGTTACCACTTGGAGGTAAAAATAACCACATTTGATGTGTAGTCACAGTTACAACACTTGGCATTGCCAAGTTAACGCCAATCAGAGTCTACCCTCGTTCTACAACACCCAACCATCATGATTGCTTACAGATTACTATTTAGCTTCCACCAGTTGACCAGTTACAAAAAAAGTTTCGAGGTCGCCAGACAAATTTTACCCCACCACCATTGTACATCCGTTTCAACATTGAATCGGTTTTTTTCGTAAGCCTCCCATAGTCTCCAAACTCTCTATGAATATCCACAGCGTGTGACCACATCACATCTCACTCCCTTACAAATTGAATGTCAAACAGCATTTTTTTTTTAACCAAATCGTCCCCACATCGAATTGCATCTTTTAATATTTAATCCTTGGTCCTTTTACAAATTACCGGAACCGCAACGAGGCCGCCAATAAATGTCAATGTGTACAACATTTCGGTTTCCATTTTTTTGTTTATCTTCTCGAAATCGTATTAAAAAAAAACAGTTGTTGTCGAGATTCCTTTTTTCGTTGGTCGTTCCTTTCCCTGTCTGCCATGTTTTATAACCGCTCTGTAACTAAAAAAAAAAAAACCTTACCACCATCTCTTAGCTCTATCGGTATCCCTTTAGTGCTTCCATTTTGTTGGTCAATCACATACTATATCTCTCCAGCAGCAAATGACACATATTGAGCGAGAGAGCTGGGGAAAAAAGGTCTACCACAAGTCGCCTTGAGTCGTTGTCACTGTCGACCCACAAAAACCGAGTGTCCTACTAGCCAGAGTCACCCAATCTGTTAGTAATAAGTATCGGTATTTATTTGGAAATTCTGTTTTTTTTTTTGTCTGCACTTCCTTCTGTGACAGGACCAAACCGAGATGGTTAAAGGATTTAAACGTGACTTCCAACCGAGAGCATGAACAAACGATTTTCGCTTCCCTGCAGTTCATGGTGACACCGAAAGGCGGAAAAGGTCGTATTTTGCAAGTCTAACACACTGTTCATGTCCCGTGTTGGAGTGGGGATTAGGGCGGTCGGTGCGCCAGCCGCTTAAAAGAAAATTCATATCCTTTTGTTGCATATTCACATATCTACGAGTAGTTGACGCATCGTACAGTTGGTAGACGTCCCAGCAATCGGCTGGTGAATTCAAAAATTGTAAAATTTGTACATCCTGCGCTTTGAGCGCACACGGTTTTGCATTTTGATATCCTTTCGTTGTTTTTTTTTCTTTTTGCCGGCGGCGCGGCGGCTTCTCATTCCACAAAATCAAGAATTTCGAAACGGAATGCAACCGATGCCGCTGCATGCATGTGTGGTCGATTTCTATTCCTATTCGTTATTTTCTTTTCCAATTTTTTTTTCCCACTCGTTCGTTTGTTTCCGTCGGTTCTAAGGAAGAGTGAGCGGAAAAATTCCGAACAATCCTATATATAGGAACAAAGCTAAGGGTACGTGACTGGAATTTATTGTGACTCCTATTCTATTAGGACGCTGTGTAACAGAGGAGAATCAAGGATCTTCGGTCTACAGCTGCACACCTTCATACCGATTCAACGGGTTGGAATTTTTTTTTGCGATTTTTTTGGGAGGAAATTACAGGTTTTTCGATTCTAGGATTTTTTCCTATTTATTTATTTACCACGCCGACGGTTGGTGGCATCCTTTGTCCTCGGACGACTTGAGTCCTAGTATTTGCAAATTTGTTCCCACAAAAATAACGGCGAATACGAAATAAAAACAAAAGGCGAACGGTATAAAAAAAAATGCTAAACGGGCGGAAAATCCATTCGATGCGAGAGATGGCTCAGGAGCCTGAGACCCAGATAAGATTCTATGACTGGGAATTGGAGGTAGGACGCAGAGCGGCGAAAGAAGGTGGTTGCATCATAAATAAATAGAAAATGTTTGCTTTACATGGGGGTTGGGAACAACATTTTTCCATTCGTTTTTTTTTTCGTCCTTTCGTTTGACCTTTTTTTTGTGCAGTTTCCTGTTCGATGGTTGGATGGCTTGTGTAGGGACGGGACGGATGCTGCTGCAGCTGCATGGCAAATGCAATCCGATGAAATGTGGCCAGCGAATGGAATGAATTTGAAATTACCTGGATGTAGTAAGGAATACAAATTGAGCATTTTGGGGGAACGATGAGAATGTCCGACGCTCGGCCATGGTTGGGTGGGTTGGTTAAGTTTGAATTAAGAATTTCCAATTGGTGATTTTAATGAAAAGTACACAAGGCAATGTTGTGAATAAAAATAGAGAAGGAAACACGAAGAAGGTCCTGTTGATGATTATTTATTTATGTATTTACTAAATCAGGCATGCGGTGGATGGTTTATAGATTTGTATGCATTTTAATGTTGACTGCATTTGAAATGAAGCCACGTGAACCTACATGAAGAGTGGCATATCCTTCTGACTTTCTGTGTTAGCAATGTTATGATATGGTTTGGAGGATAATGACCCTTTCGTTTTTTTTCTAGATCAGCACTGGTATGCACTCTCATGAATGCAGTTGCTAATGGAGTTCGTTGTACTATTGCGAAAATCTGACGAGCAGAAAAAGAATGTTTTAGGCTCAAATACAAAGCTTTGGCTTTGAGATGGTTCACTACTAGAGAGGCAATAAAGTGCACAGTGTGGTGGACTAGACCTTGCTTCTAATAAATTGTTTCGTGAAATCATAAAAATTGTCCGAAATGTGATTATATGAAAACACTTAGCTGATTCCTTCTAACTCTGAATCCCAGCCTCCACGTGGCGTTCACTGGGTGCCTAGTACCTTGACCGTAGATTGGGTCAAGGTAGTAGATGACAGCAAGGCAAAAGGCATTGAAAGAGTCACTTGGAATAAACTATTTACAGAATGCAAGAATAGCTGTGACGATAAGATACCGGGAATCGATGGTATACCAAACAAGGCTTTCAAAGTGACTAAGGTACCTCTTCTTGTTTCCAGACGGCTGCGGAAGAACTCTCAAGATGGAGTCAAAATTCAAGAGCAGAGAGTCAACAGTTGAACGAAATGAACAGCCTACACGTGCTGCTCTCTGGTATTCGGACAACAAGTCATATACGAAGTCAATGGCTAGTCTAAACCCTTCATAGTTGCGGATAAATAAAGGGCAACTGCATCGCTCAATACTGTAGTGGGTACTGGCGAGTTCTTTTCCTAAAGGAATCTTACAAATTTTAACCTGCACTACAGGTTGCACATTGTGCTTTTGGTAAACTTAGTAATCATGTTAAAAAATATATAGGATCCGCCGGGCAAAGGAGGATCCACACGTCATAACTTTACTACGGTGCGTGTTATAGTGAACAGGATTATGGATTATTCAGATGGAGATCTGTCACAAGCGACAGACATACACAAGAGTCTTATAGTATAACAATCCGCATCAAGGCAAAATTCCCCCACTTAAGCCTTATATGCACTTAAGAAAAAAGATGACAGTTCTAAGTTCTGGACAAAACTTATAAGCTACTGCCGAATTATGATGCAAAATTATTGCTGGGAGATTTTAACGCAAAGCTAGGAAGAATACCACGTCTGAAGACGAACTTATGCCAATTGACTTCGATGGGAAACGAAATAAAAAACCAGCAGCATCGAATGCCAAACTTTATCAAGAAGCCATTCGATTGGCCGCAACAGATGAACTGGATTTCGATCAACAGTATAAGAATCTAGAGGTTGTCAAGGGAAGCAACGCTGCTGTAATATACGAAGGCTTTTAAAAAAAATTATCCTTCAGCTTTATTTACAATAAAATATCCAACACAATTCAGAGAAACGTTCCGCGAAAAAAATTAAGGGTACTTTAATTTACGGGCTTGAGGGATTCTGCTTGAGAAACACAACTTTCTCTCCTCTTCGATCTTGGCCACATTGCTTTCAGTCATGCAGTCCAACCACTCTGGCATCTAAGATCGCTTTATCTTTAGACCAGAGGGTCTTCCTTTTAGGCTCGAAACTAGAGGCTGGAGCATTATTATTATTTTCTCTCCATGTAACCGGGCTATTATGCTCTACGTGTTCTTATTGTAGTGTTCGGCAAACAGACCGCAGCTTGTGCAGCTGTGGGACTAAGAGCCTCGTCACAATGGGCACCCAGTCAGGGTGTACACATAAAGATATTAAATCGTCGAAACATTAAAGAAAACACCGACCACATCACTACCCAACTCAACTTCGATGGTAACTTCCAGTCAACAATTCCAAGCCGACTTGATTGGGAACAAGGCTCGGTTGGATTGGACAACTCGATTCACATCTACACAGATGGGTCTAAAACTAAAGCGGGGGTAGGTGGAGGTGTCTTCTCCGGGATGCTCAACCTGAGCATATCCAGGCGGAAATCATTTCAATCAAAGACGTCCTGGCTGAGGTTTAATGTAATATCCGCGAAGAATATTAGCATCTTCAGTGACACCCAATCGGCAATCAAATCCTTGAGATCTACCGCATTCACTTCAAAATCAGCCCACGAATGCCGACTTGGCAGAGCTATTTACCATTCACCTATTTTGGGTGCCGGGGCACAGTGATATCCCAGGGAATTGTAGGGCGGACGAGCTTGCCAGAAGGGGTACCACGCTTGATATTCTATAACATGTGGAAACG
This sequence comes from Rhingia campestris, assembly GCA_932526625.1. Taxonomy (NCBI): domain Eukaryota; kingdom Metazoa; phylum Arthropoda; class Insecta; order Diptera; family Syrphidae; genus Rhingia; species Rhingia campestris. The sequence goes on from OW052183.1 coordinate 148,157,561, forward strand.
TTAGACATGCCCCTCGCTACTTGTAAATCAACCCTTAAACTAGAAGCTAATTGTAGATGGACAAACGGCTCAACGTGTCTTATATCCCGGTAAATCTGGCCCATATATAGCCGGAAACGCTCCCTCAGTTTAATAATACTGAACAGATCCACCATCAGCACCATCCTTGGTGTCCTTACAGGACACTGTCCCATAGGCCTACATGCTAAAAGACTTGGCCTTTATAGCAACTACTTCTGCAGAATCCTCCTCGTCCATGCAGCACGAGGAGGAGGAAGAAAGTATCACTCACCTTCTTTGTTCATGTCCAGCGCTCTCCAACAAAAGAAGACTCCACCTGGGAGCTTACTTCTTCGACAACCTAGGTGACCTGATTTACATTGACATTAGGAACCTCCGCCGTTTTATTTGTAGCTCGGGTTGGTTCAACTAGGCAGACGACTCATAGGAAAAGATTTTTGATCCATGTGGTACCACAACGGACCTTCTTGGTCTAAGTGTGCACGCGTTCCGCTACCTATCCTAACCTAACCTAGTGTAGTGTTTTTGTACTACTTCCACGGCTTGCTACAGCTCATAAAGATACGACGAAGAACTATACTTTCGAAAGTGCCTAACTTTGACCCGCTTTCCTGCTTAATGTCGGGCACTAGTCACTGTAAAATGGAACTCCTAGGATTAAGGTGCTTGCTTCAAGCAAAACTTACACGGTTTGAAACAATACTTGCGCGGAAGCGCTTGCGTGTCTCCGTTAACTACAAGACCAACGCGTTGCGCCTCTTCCTCAATTAGCGCAAATGCTTTCACAAGAGCACGATGTGAATAACCAATGATATCGATGTCGAATGGGTACCCCAGTAGCTGGGAAAATTTGTTGAAGATAGTGCCTTACGTATGTACTCCTGCCCTACGCACTATCTGTGTCCTCTTGTGCTAAGCGACATACCTTTATCTGTTCTGATATTATCCCGAATCCTGGCATCCATTTGAAATTTTTTTGCTATTTTAAGGATTTTCCTTGGTGTAAAAATTTGGTCTATGGTCGATCTGCAGAGCCAGAAGCTACACTGGTATGTGACTATAAGTGTGCTGCAGAAAGGCTTAAGACGTTCACGCAGTACGTTAGATAGGATCTTATATTCAAAATTATTATTCTTATATTCAGCGATATTCCTCCGTAGTTGGGGAAAGACATAATAGTGCCTTTTTTATAGATGTTATATAAGGAGCTGATATATGCATGCATGAAGTCCTGATAGATAGCATCAGAATCGGCTGCCTTGTCGTTCTTAAGTTCAGATGGCTGCTATAACTTCCTCAATACTGGGAGGGAGCGTTACCTCTTCATTTACTGGACGCCCTATGCGTCAGTGGCTAGCTTGCCATTGTTATTTCTTAGAGCCTTACTTACTTTGAAGCCAGCTGTCAGTTGTTTGGGTTTCATGTCGAATAACCGGATGTTCTTCTTGTCGCCGAGACTCTTTGATTTCGCTGAGGTGGAAGGATGCGTGTTCTATTTTTGTTCTACACAGGATTTTCTTCTCTTTTGTTTGAAGCGCCTTGATGTGCCTTGTCTGCTATCACCTTTTGGCACTGGCAAATATCATCATACCACGCACATCTTTTGAGAGGTGGCTGGTTTCCTATGGTGGTTGCGGCTACGTCTTTGTCACTAACTCGGGTGGGACAGAAAACACTGATCACTGCCAAAAACAGGTGGAACTCCCTTTCCACCTGTGAAACTTCCAAAAGGATGTGGCCTGAGTATGACAAAGCCAGAACCCATAAACTACTTCGTAGAAACAGGAAATCTGTCTCTACTTTAGTTGGTATTCTTACTGGACACAACTTACTAAAAAGCCACAAACTGCAAATGCATCTTATAGATGATGACCTCTGTAGAGGCTGCGGTGATGAAGAAATACACGAGGATACCCTCCACTTTCTGTGCCACTGCCCAGGCCTCAGCCAATTAAGAATGAGAACCTTAGGAAAATACTTTTTCCATGACCTCACGGATCTATCCGAAATCCCTCTCCCTAATCTTTTCAGGTTTGCAACAACATCTGGATGGCTGGAAAGAGGCTAACAACAATGGACAGTAACGGGACAATGAACGAACCAACCACACAAGTGGACCCCCAACGGGCATTACAAGGGATGTATATTGACCTGAGTGCGATGAGGGAAGACACACACTGTCTGCCTCATCAACCCACCAACCTAACTTAACCTTGTCACTAACCGGCTCAAAGTCGATGGAGATCGCCAAGTTGCTTTGTGGATTCGATAACAGTATTACATGTTGTAGCTAAGTTTGTTAGTCGGGAGGCATTATCTGTTGTCGTTTCGTGGAGGCTGTGATTCCCAACTAACCCGCCGAAGATGTTTTCCTTACCGATTTTTGCATTGAAGTCCGGACAGGCTAGTTAGCAAGGTCAATGAGGTCCAAAAATTTCTTTTTCATAAGTTCTTCAGTGTCATCGTTAGGGGTCTGTGCACATGAGGCTGCTATTGCAAAACGTTGCTCTGATGCAAATCATAACCAGCCGGTCACTAACCGGCTTAAAGTGTATTATTCTTGATTTAAATTGGCTCCAACGAATTCGCATCCTTATATTTGCAGCCTTGCGTTACAGGTGTAATAGATGTCGCATGATTTTCGTTTCTATATTGCTGATCTTGTCCAGCGGAGTTCCGGGATCATGTTAAAGTCATTTCTGTACCGCATGGGGACAGATTGAAATTTTTTTTCTATCACCCTTAGTGTAGAGCATGCGTACGTTCCAGCAAAGATTATGAATTCGACACAGATGACGCATTGAGAACAAAAAACAGAAACTTTTGCTCAGTAGCTTCATGGTGCATGAAAGCACATGAAAAACAAGAGCTGTGCCAGCACGACCCGCCATAGAACAATTTTTCTTATATGGAGTTCGTCATCTGTATAGAATTCATAATCTTTGGTTCCAGTTACATACTCGGAAAAAATCGTTGGCAATCCTTGACTGATTTGAAGCCCTTCTGTTCGAAATGGCACATGATCATTCCGGCGATCTTGGCCATGATAAAAGAACATTCCTTGCTTGATGTCATTGCTGTCGAGAAATATGATATACATATGTTGGATTAGAAGATTGTATTGAATTTGTTTGGGATGAGCCTTCAAAGCCTTTAAGGCTTTTACTGCAATTACCTCTTTCACCGCTTTCAGCACGATTGACACGATTTCCCAAGTCATTACATTTCATTCCTTGCATTACCGCCTCTTTCCCAATCCACCATCCATGGAAGCACCTGAAAGGGTATCCACCCATCTGGATGGTCGTCAACAGTAAGATCAGAAGTCCCTGCAAGGATCCAAATTTAAAATCTCTAGCTTTTAAAAAGCAGATTTAAAAAAATATCAGTAAGCATCTCTGGACATTACTTTCGGCATCCAAAGGTCTTATCTAAGATATGGGTATACTCTCCGAAAGCTATATGCCTTCCCATCCATTTACGTCTGCATTCTTACTGCATCATAAGTATGCAAAGCCACGCCATCCTTCATTTCTTGTTTCGTATTCGTATCTAATAAAAAAAAACTAGAACCAGACAAAAAAAAACCTTCAACCCTTTCCTTACCTAATTTTCGTAAATCTAGGTTCTCTTTTTGCCATTTTCTGGTTTCGCCTCGTTCCATCTAAATGCACTTGGTTAGCATTGGAATTGGATCGCTCGCATATTCACTCAGTCCTTCCACCATGGCAGCCATCACCGCATATAATGGCGTTTTAAAAATTCTATCCAACCCGAGTTGCATACGAAAACAAAATATAAATCGAAAGAACACGTTCCGTGCTTTCCAGGTTGCTTGCATTTAATTAGTAGCAGCATCCTTTCTGCAAAAGGCATGAAAACTAAACAAACCAAGCGCCAGTCGTTCGTGGTGGACAGGTGGCACGCTTCTCCTACTCCTGCACTGCGCTCATGTTACATTTTTATTCGAGTTCTAAAATAGGTGCCCTAGCCAAAGCCAACTGTCAGCTCAGTGTTGCCACTCGCCAACCAGTGCACGGATTGGTTTGTCCGATGCAGTGAGTCCTATAAGAAAACGAAACGAAGCAGGACAAAAATGAAAACACTACCTCTGAAGGATGATATAGATAGGCATATATCCCAGCCCGCGTTAGCATGTCAGACGTATATAACATACAACTTATACGTATCCATCATTCCATTCAGGATCTATCCACGTCGTCCTTCGTGCGGTATAGTTGTAGGTTGAAGTCTGCCTTAAACTGCCCCTTCCTCCAGCAATGACGACGATGTGACGACAACATGGTGAGGGAAGGAGCACAGTACGCGCAACAATTTTATCCCTTTTAGAGCCTGAATGTCGCTATAATGGAATATTTATGTCAGGACGAAAAGTAACTCTATATAACACACAACTCATTAATATTCATATTGCAACCCATTAATGCAACACTCAGTTGCCAGCGTTAGATGCTAGTACGAATGCGACTGCGAGTATGCATGTAAGTGTCCCCTCTCCAATGGGCTACAACACCATCCTGCAAATGAAAAGGTATTACAAACGGAAGGACGAAGGTGGAAGTTGCAAAAAAAAAACGAGTATGTGCATAGGTGAAACGACGACGTCTAAGTGTCACATAACGAGCGCGCGGTATAACAAGCCAGCTCACATTACGACGTACAAGGCTGCCCGCAAAGGACTAAAAGACTCAATTGCTGTACAAGTGTCGGGGATGGGTGTAAGTTGCATGCACGACAGTCGAATGCAAATTAGTATAGTGTGGCGTGACCCACGCATAATGCTAATGTTTAACCATTCAGCTGCAATACAATGAGGGGGTGTACTTACGCCTACCCGCCACCACCACCGAAATGACATAATAAGCCCGAGGAGAGTTGACGACATCAGCAGGATAAAATTTACATTACAATCAAAGTTGTTGTAAGAATGTAGGGGAAAAAAAATGTCCCCACCCCCCTTACGACGGGGGGTATAAATTTCTAAAGCGGAAATTAAGATGCTTAAAAAACTTGAGTAAAATTCAGCCAAGGAGGAGAAGGAAATCTCACTCAGTCCTGTAGCAGCAGTCATTTCCGCTTGGCAGTAAAGTTACTGCCAAAGGATAATGACGATACACAATGTTTTATGCGGCTTGCTAAAAGGCAGGCGTGGTGGCGGCTATGGTTTTGTGGTGGGTAGATAATGCACACATACACACATTCACAATGATTCCGTAAAAGTTCACTCTGCAATCGATTGCTATGAAAGATTCCGGTTGGGGAATTTATCGGCTGTAATTAAAAATAAATCGCTTATTGGCTTAAAAGGATTTCACTTCCTGTTTTCTGTTTGAGGTTCGTAGTTTTTTTTTTCTGTTTGTGTTGCTGTTGTCTCGCTTTTCCTTTTATTCCTTTCCTGCTACAATTATGTGCTGAAATTGATGATATCTTCTGGCTGGAGGACGATGTGTGATGGTGTGCGGGTATGCTGATTGAAATGATGCTGTGGCTGATCGGTGATTTGGACATGGAATGGAGTGAACGATTTAGTTGAATACGGGTGATATGTGAAGGTCTGTTCTGGGAGGGACGCTGATGTAAAGGTAGCGCACACATTTTATCGGAAATGGGATCATAAATTGGGGAAGGGGAATTACGAGTGTACGTTAACGGCTTACGGAAATTACCTCACTGATTTACATAAAATCTTTAATCTTCTTTACTTTTAAGCTCTGGTGTGAATTTGTTAATAAATCCTGTACATTTCTCAAAGGCGTTAATTGAGGTGTTAATTGAGAGCTCCTTCTTTTATGCAAGGATGACATATATTTGTCGGATAAATAAATAGGAAAATTAAAAACTGTGAAGATGTGTTTTAAATGTATATGTGTATGTATGGAGAACAATTTTAACGGTTGACTATCAATACAAAGGCAATGACATTTGCATCTGGATTTGGAATGTTAGAAAGAACGCTTAACAGGAATGCTGCAGCCGAACAACCAGCGGAAGCCCAAAGCTGCTACAAGGCAGACGTTACAGCCATTCAGGAAATACGGTGGGATAGGCCGGGCAACAGGATAATGAAAAACTCTACTACGGCCATGATATAGTGTGCAGAAACAGCGACTGTTTGTTTTGTTTGTTATAAGCGAGAGACTAGAAGTCTTATGCTTGGAGGACATTAGCGAATGCTTTGGAACAATCCGCATCAAAGGCGAATTCGTCAAAACTTATATGCGCTCACGTAAGAAGATGACACTGAAAAGATTATTTCTACGAGACAAATCGTATGCCGTGACGTCTTTAATTTTTAAAGTAATTGCAATGTTGCGACTAAATAGGGCCACTCAAGCGAAACTAAAGAACACAAAATAGAAAGAAAACATATCGATGAAAAACCTACCTAAATATTTTGTGAAATGCACATTTTTTGTTTGTGTGTATGCAAGAAATCAGGAATAAGTAGATAGAAAAGAACTATCATACAAAATCACAAACAGAAAAGAGCAACCTTTAGCGCTTTCCAAATGTCAATGCGGCCCTTATGAGTAAAAAACACGTTCGTCACTTTTGTTGGTTCTAACTTACAGCACAGACAGATACTTGCATTGTTGCATTTGAAAGTTAGAATATTGAACGAGCGATTGAATGATGGCAACAGCTAGCCATAGCCAGATGTGTGTTTCTGTTGTTGACAGCACAACGCAGATATTGTTTATAACTGTGGTCTTTTGGTCCAACAAGTCATCATATATTTTGTACATTTTGGCTCCAAAATCCTTATGGGTCCAAATGTCTAAAGACGCCTCTGATCGTATGAGCAACTTCTGAACTTCCGAAAGGATATCTTTAGCAGTAATGTAAAGGGTCCGCCATCTAACGTTTTTTTTTTCAACTAGTGCTTATTTCGTGAATGGTAATACTTAGCTCATGTCTGATTCGACAGATAATTAGTTTTATCCTTCCGCTAAACGAATATGGTTGTGTATACGCTTGAACAACGCTGGGAAATATTCCGACATTACTTTGAAAATCATGGTAATGTTGCAGAATGTGTGCGAAAATTGCGTACGGATTTTGGAAGAAGAGAAGCACCGTCAGCTCCGTATGCTCGTTATCTTGTGAAAAAAGTGAAAGAAACTGGCGTCCTCATCGATAAACCAAAGCGTGAAAAGCCAAAAACAGTGCGTACACCCAAGAATATTGCTGCTGTGGCAGAAAGTGTGCGTGAAGCGCCATCAACATCAATTCACCGTCGTACTGAACAATTGAACATTTCGGAGATATCATTGAGACGAATTTTGCATAAAGACCTTGGTATGACGCCAAACAAAGCCCAATTGGTTCAGCAGTTGAAGCCAACTGACCATCCAATGCGTTTTCGCTTCGCTAAGTGGGCCTGCGATCGACTTAGACAAGATGCCGATTTTGCCAAAAAAAATCATCTTTTCAGGTGAAGCTTATTTTGATCTTGGCGGGTATGTAAACAAGCGAAATTGTCGCATTTGGGGCACAGAAAACCCGCACGCATACATTGAAAAGCCGATACACCCAAAACGAGTCACTGTTTGGTGCGGATTTTGGTCCAGAGGCATAATTGGGCCATTTTTCTTCGAAAATGAGCAAGGAGTGGCCGTTACAGTCAATGACTGTTATCGGGCCATGTTGAACAAATTTTTGTTCACAAAAATTGAAGAGTCGGATATTGGCAACATTTGGTTTCAACAGGACGGCGCTACGTGCCACACAGCCGAAGCTACACTCGATGTTTTGCGCCCTGTTTTTGAAGATCGCGCATTATCAGCCGCAGAGCTGATGTCGTTTGGCCACCTCGGAGCTGCGATTTGACACCGTTGGACTATTATTTGTGGGGTGCCGTAAAAGATAAGTGCTACGCCGATAAGCCAGAGAGAATTGACGCTTTAAAGGACAATATTCGTGAAGCCATTGGTGAAATACAGCTGCACACAATCGATAATGTGCTTAAAAATTGGACCGATCGTGTAGGCTACTGCATGGCCAGCCGAGGCAGCCATTTGAATAAAATTATTTTCCATTATTAACCGGAAGGATTGTACTTTCAAATAAAAAAAGAAATTTGAGAAAATATTCAGTAGTTTTTTTTTATAGCATTTTCAAAGTAATTTGGCGGACCCTTTATAAATACACAGCCTACAAACCATTATGAATGGTAGCGAACTTAGTCTAATTTACTTCGCTGTGGTACGAAATATGACTATTGTTAGCATAATGTTTCCTCACCTTGTTATCCATAGATATGGATGTCTCCCGACTAACAAACCTTGTCCGGATGACAAATTTTTGACACAAGAGGCACGCATCCAGCTTGTTTGATGTCCTAATATTCCGAGGGGGTATCATCGATTTGTACCACTAGCTCGTTCCATCCAAGGTAGAAAATTGTGGATATCCACCTGGCTACAACGAATGTGAAATACTGTGAAAAAATTTAATGTCGAAAGACTGTAATCCCAAATGACCGCAAAAGTCTTTAAAAAAACGCCTTTCCCTTAACAAAGGCAACGGGCCATTAAATCAGCAGCAATTGATATGTTGATTTTCTCGGGACCATCAGCAAGAAACCCTTGGTTTGATAAAGAATGCCGAAGGATGTTCGGCACTAAAAACGAGGCTTAAAAGGCAAAGCTGCAGCTAAAGACGAGAGCTGCCAGTGAGCTTTATAGACAAAGAAGAGGGGTCTTCTCTCAAGAAGGAGTCTTTTCTTCTTATCTACGGTCAGGAATACAAGACGCAAACAGAATCCTGTCGATATGAAGAAGGAAAGATCGTAGTTGAGACAGAGTCGATGCTGTGAATAAAATATAAAATTCACTTCTGCAGACTTTTAATGATGACAGAACGAACCATTCGATATTAGCGACGACAGAGAAAACTACTAATCACCAGGCCTAAGTGAAGTGAGGATATCAATTTCTTAATGACATCCTCCCTGTCGCATAATAAAAAGCCTGTGGAGATGATTTGGTTTGGTCGGGTGAAAGTATGTCTGAAGAAAATAACTTCAGGATTGTTTGCCCGATCCACAAAAGAGGAGAGCCTCTGAACCGCGCCAACTACAGAGGCATACGTCTCCTCAACATCGCCTGCAAGATCCTATTTGCCGTAATACACACGTGAACGACTGAAATCGTTTTCGAACAACTTTATCGGCCCTGGTCAGTGCCGTTTTAGGCTAGGAAAATCTACTACTGATCAAATCTTTATACTTCCGCAGATCCTGAAAAAAACTCAAGAAGTCCAAATCGATATCAACCACATTCGATTTATCGATTTCAAAGCCCCATACGTCAGCATTTCTAGGGACGAACTGTACAGAGACATATCTAGTTTTGGTATACCGCTCAAACTCGCCCGTCTGAACAGGATGACGATGGAGAATTTTCGCTGCACCATCGGTCGGAAACGACCTCACCGATACATTCGATACTAATAAAGGCAATGCGACGCACTGTAATGCGACTTCTTTAATCTGATTTTTGAGAGGATTATGCAAAGCTCCCGAGTCAACACCAGATGCACAATCTTCCCGAAATCGGTGCAACTTCTAGCATACGACGACGATATTGACATCATCGATCGGATTCAACGTGAAGTCATAGCCACAATTGCTAGTAATGAGGCTAAGACTAAGACAGAGCGTCACCATTGACAGATACAACTTTGAGGTAGTACAAGACTTTGTCTACCTCGGCTCCGATATTAACTCTGAAAACAACATCTTGTGCGCGCCACTTAAGGCGAGGTCTTCCTATACTGCGCCCGACGTCTGGCTGGGAATCGAAGACTCTGCGAGTCGGAGTATTGGTGTCCATTCTTTCTACATGTCCTAGCCATCTTAAACATCCAATGCGGAGTTTTTTGACAAGTGGTATGTCGCTGTACAGCTCGTATAGTTCGTGGTTGAATCTTCTTCTCCATAGCCCGTCAACGCAAACGGGACCGAAGATTTTCCGAAGAATTTTTCTCTCGAATCGACCAAGGATTTCTTCATCCGCTTTTGATACGGTCCATGCTTCAGCACCGTAGAGCAGGACTGGGATGACCACTGACAACGACGTGGTCATCCCAGTCAGTCCTTTCTGAGGCTATTGGTTGCTTCGTAACATAGTCTTTTTTCCGTGGATGGGTAGTTAACCCAAAACACAACCCCCAACCTGGAGGGCCAGGTCCTTGTTTTGATCCTAGGACAGCGGGTCGGAAAAAATACCGATGTCAGTAGCTCATTTTAGGATGTGAGCGCTGTCGTTGACCAATTGGGGGCTCTTCCGCCACCAACTCTTTTCCAATACCCTGGCTCAGTATTGGAAATCCCTATAGACCTGGTGTTCAAATATGTCGAAGCAGCTCATATAGGAATTTCACTACCAGTTCGATCAAACTGGAGATGTAGGCGCCACCGTTGACTCCATCTAGGGAATTCCTCCGCTGCCGCCTGAGAGTGAGTGCCTTAGTGAGAGGACACTCCTCCCCCCTCTCTCGTTTGCACAAGTAGAAACCGACCTCAAATAATTTGGAGTGTGCAACTAGAGGCAGTTAGCTAAGGACCGTGCTAATTGGAGAGGCATGTCGGTTAAGGCCCAAGTTCACTCCAGACTGTAGCGCCACTAAAGTATGTAAGCATGCGTCCATAATATCCACTGTTCACATTTTTGGCTTGTCCCCTGGAATTAAAAAAAAAAAATAGGGCCCGGTGATTCCGTTCGTCAATAAAGCGCACCAAACAGTAACTCTTAGGTTGGGTTTTAGTCGCGATCTTCATGTTCCAGGAATCCAAAGCGACAATTTTGCTTATTTACGTGGATTTTCAGATGGAAGTGAGCCTCTTCGCTCCAAAAGATGCAGTTAACAGTGCGAAATCACTACATCATTGTTTCACAGAAGTTTTCTTGTGAACTGAAGACATTTTCTTTAAGTTTTTGCAGTAACTTAATCTTGAATAGTCTTTGGGTGTACCAAATCGGCTGCTCGCTCTCTTCCTCACTGGCAGATGTAAATTTTCATGCAAACTTCGTGCCACTGCATGAATAATTTTGACGGACCTTGATGTTCCTCTGGGCTCTAGCTGAGGATTGTTTAGAGCTGAAGAAGTTTCGCTGATTCTTTGGTAGACAAAGTCCCGAACTACCTCAAAGTAATATCTCGCATTGGTGAAGTTCTGTCAAATTTGTCGATGTTGGTGTTACACTTGGTGCATCGCTAACGTGAACAAAATTGTCGACACGCACTCACGTAGGAATCGACAGTTTGAAAAAAAAAAAACACCTCTATAGCGAACGCATGATGATCTCCCGACCTCTGCAGTATTGTGATTATGACTGACAAATTCGCTCTTTCAGTTATTAAAATGACACCCCGACCCACACCTATTTCAACGTTTTGTGAAATTCGCATTTAAAAACATAAATCCACCACCGGGACCCAGCACCCTGTAGCTCTTTGTAAAGGGTGATCCATTTCGAGGTTCCCTACTTTTTTAAAGAAAAAAACACAGAAAATTCAAATTTAATGGAGAATGTTTATTATCATTTGAAAGAACATTCTTTGGCATTTATTTTTTGAAGATTATGTCTATCAAATGATGGCCGTTACTACGTCGCAGATGGTCCATCCGTTGAGTCGAATTTTCGATCACTCGTTCGAGCATTTCGACTGGTAACTGGCGAATGACACGCGTGATGTTTTCCTCCAAGGCCTGAATCGAAGCGGGTTTGTCGGCATAAGCTTTTGACTTTACATATCCCCACAGGAAAAAGTCTAACGGTGTGATATCACACGATCTTGGTGGCCAATCGACCGGCCCAAAACGTGAAATTATGTGCTCACCGAAATGTTCTCTCAATAAGTCCATTGATTGATGCGATGTGTGGGAAGTGGCGCCGTCTTGCTGAAACCAAATGTCGCCGAGATCACGAGCTTCAATTTTAGGCATCAAATAGTCGGTTATCATGGTCCGAGTTGCTGCGAACGGCCGGCGCCGAATCGACTCTCCACGGTCTTCGTGTACAATCTCAGCTACGGCCGCTATATTTTCTTCACAGCGTGCTGGACGTGGTCTATTCGGTCGAATATTATCCAATAATGAATGCTGGGTCTCAAAATGGGTGATGGTGTTGCGAATAGTACGCTCAGTAGGCCGATTATGTTGACCATAAGTTGAGCGAAGTGCACGAAACACATTCCTCACAGAACGTGAATTTTCATAATAAAGTTGAACAATTTGTAAACGTTGTTCACGCGTAGGTCTTTCCATTATGAAATGCCAAACAATACTAAATAAAAATAACATGACAGCATGACACGACTCACACGTGATCTGTCAAAAAAGGCTATTGAAAAAAGTATCTCTACTTGGATCACCCGTTATTTAAGGGGTGTGATGATAGGTATTAAGCGATTCGCATATTGCAAATATTTTCTTTAAATTTAAAACATTTTGGGAAATATTCGAAATTGTTTCTTATTTTTGTAAAGTTTTTGATTTTTTTTACATAAATCCCTTCTTGATGGAAGTTTCCCAAACAATGTGGTACACTGACTAGAACCAATAATGGTGAATGGTGTCATAATAATAACAGCACCTCTTCAGGGCGTCAAGTTTACCTCTAGTGGTACTCAATAATAATTGCCCACGGTCTATCCGGGATCAGATATAACCTCAGAATTTTAAGAGCTCCCATCTCCTATAGCACAATCCGTTAAGTGGAGACTAATATTATATTTTCCCGATTGTCCTACTTCAGCCCAAAATCCACCCACCCAATTGGTGAAACCAAATCGTTTACCTAATCACCCATCGGCTATATGAAAACACTAAAATATAATCCAATTAAATATAACAATACAAAGTGCACTCTTATGTGGAACAGCGGTGCATACTAAATATAGACATCACTGCATCTAACACTCAATCACAATGCTCTGGCCCAGGACATGCACGTCCCCCGAAGCATGTTTTGGATGCATTCGATTACCCGATATACCCGGTGGCAATATATTAATTATAATTCAGGTCATGTACAGCACAGGCTGCCATTATTAGTTTATAAATCTCTTTCCCTAACTGCCCACTATATGCATGTACCCACAACCCCTTCCCACGTTTAATGTGTCGAGTAATTGATTTTAAACAATTCCGCATCCTTCACAATGCGATTAATTTGATTTTTTTTAATTGGTACTTGTATCCGTGTTACATTTACGCTATTTGCATGACAGATGCGTCCCATGTCCATCCCTGACGGAGGATTTGTCCATCAATTAGTCACCTCCTTGGGAGAGAACTCCGTCTTGGCCACTTAGCATCGAATTCAAACTATCAAGTGCACTTGTGTTCGCCAATCAATAACTCAAAGGTGGACCATGACCACCATATCATCATACACACACACCCACAATGGGAAACCATTCTGCTGGAACATAAAAAAGACGGTGTTGGCCTTACATGACATCTGACATAATGCCATCCAAGTTGGTGAACCTCTTTAAGGACTTGAGGACTTTTATTCGTTTGAATGTTTGTCAATGGAAGAAGAAGTGTTTGTTGTAGTTGTTTTTTTTTTCGTTGGTTGTTTGTGTATGCTTTGCTTTTGCATGCATAGAACTATGTGGATTGTGACCTTTTTTTTTGGAAATTCTGACCCATGTCAGGAAAAGTTTCTTGACATTATCGGACAACGTTACACGATTTCGTCTCTTTATATTGGAAGAGTGTGTTTTGTGATATGAGGTTAGTCGATTGGCGAAATGGACAAGTTAACACATTTGTTTTCGTAGACAAATACAACTTCATAAAGTTGACAAGAAAAACACGAAGGTTACAACATGACTCGAACGAACTTTCCTACACTATTGTGTTTAAGGACTATGCTAAAAGTTAATTATTTACTAAGCACCCATGATTTAGATATCGCATAAGTTGCAGTAAAAGTTTTATATTCTCTAAAAAAAAAAGAAGAGGGGTTCCATGGGTGACTGCGAAATAACGCATAGAAGAACTTGTTGAACATTTTTTTTTTTATAATTTACGCGCACTCAAGGGGTTATGAATACCCTTTATATGTTTTAACACAGTGCGAGCGTTAAGGGAATTAGGGGTAAAGAAGAAAGGAGATACCGATGTACATTGGTTTTAAATGTCTGTAAGTAACGGGTGATTTTTTAAGAGGTTTAGAACTTTTTTTAAAAAAAAAAACACAAAAAATTCGAAAAAATGAATGAAATATTTATTTGAATCGATAGTTTGAACCTTGCAATTTAATGTTTAAAGATAATTTCATGCAAATGTTGACCGCGGCTGCGTCTCAGGTAGCCCATCCGCTGAGTCCAATTTTGGCATACTCTTTCACACATATCGGCCGGTATCTCACGAATGAATGCATGTATGTTGGCTTCCAGTGCGTCAATCGAAGCGGGCTTGTCCCTATAGACATTAGCCTTGACATACCATCACAAAAAATAATCTAATGGTGTCAAATCGCACGATCTAGGCGGCCAATTGACCGGCCCGAAACGTGAAATTAACTGTTCACCAAACTCGCCTCGCAATTGCGCCATTGTTTCGCGTGCTGTGTGGCATGTGGCACCGTCTTGTTGAAACCACATATTATGCAAGTCAAGAACTTCCATTTCGGGCAAAAAAAAGTTTGTTATCATCGCTCGGTAGCGTTCACCATTGACAGTAACGCTGCGATTCGCATCATCTTTGAAGAAATATGGCCCAATAATGCCGCCGGCCCATAAACCGCACCAAACAGTGGCTTTTTCGGGATGCATTGGTAGCTGTTGCAATGCTTCTGGCTGATCTTCACTCCAAATGCGGCAATTTTGCTTATTTACGTACCCATTCAACCAAAAATGAGCCTCATCGCTGAACACAATTTTTCGATAAAAAAGCGGATCCTCGGCCAGCTTTCCAAGAGCCCATTCACCAAAAATTCGGCGTTGTGGTAGGTCGGCTGGCTTTAGTTCTTGCACCAGCTGTATCTTAAAAGGCTTTACGCCCAAATCCTTCCGCAAAATTTTCCACGTAGTGCTGTAACAAAGGCCTAACTGCTGGGAACGTCGCCGAATCGACATTTCGCGGTCTTCTGTCACACTAGCTGATACGGCCGCAATATTTTCTTCACTAAGCACAGTACGTAAACGTGTTGGTGGTTTAATGTCCAACAAAGTAAATTTGGTGCGAAATTTGGTCACAATCTTCCGAATAGACTGCTCAGAAGGTCGAGAATGCCGATCATAAAATGGAAGCAGCGCGCGATGAACATTTCGAACCGAGCACGAATTTTGATATTAAAATCCAATAATTTGCAAGCGTTGTTCATTTGTAAGACGATCCATGGTTAAATTGAAAACCAAACTGAAGCTGTTTGACAGTGACACAAGGTACTAAACACACGTCAGCTGTCAAAACCAGTGTTGCCAAAACCAAACCAGCTAAAAAATCACCCGTTATATTGTGGCCAGATTAGAGGGGGTGAAATATTTCTTACATCGATTTAGGAAACCTAGATATTTCGCTGCGTTTTTAGCGACTTCGAATATGTGGTCGTTCCAACTTAAGTCGTTACTAACACATGTACACTGCGCGTCATCAGGTTAGCACACCCCTGCTTTTAATAGTTTTCGCTCATTTCTAATAAAAGTAAGAAAGCTAAAATTCTAAAAATTCTAGCGATTATTAACAAATCAATTTTCAACTAAATTAAACAAAAATTAGTGTTTCTCTATTTGTCAATATTTTTTTATAATTTATTTTCGAAATCAACTGAAAAATTAAAAATTTAAATTAGGTCATCAGGTTAGCACACATCACTTTTTTTTAAATTTTTTTAACTTTTTCAGGTAAGAACTTATTTTTAAACTTATAAATTAACTAATTTAAACATTTTTTTACAATTTTAATAATGAGTGGATCATCCCTTGTTGAGAATCATCTCATAGATCCGATTGGGAAGCGATTCGTACAACTTTCCAATATAATTCAAGGAAATGGCTGACCAAGCACTTTTAATGCCTTCAGTTAATTCCTCTTTGGTAGAATATTGCCTGCCAGATTCGTAAACTTTGCGAGCCAGCCATCCCCATACGTTTTCTATTATATTGATGTCCGGTGAGTAAGGCGGCCACTTCAATAAATCGACGTTTTGTGCTTCAATCCAAGACATAATCACCCGGGCAGTGTGAATCGGAGCATTGTCGTGTTGGAAACGCCATGGCACATTTCCAAAAAAAATTTTAAAATGGGGAAAAGCAGTTTCCAGTACGTTTTTATAAGTGTTTGCATTCATATTTGTGTTCAAAAATTGCAGCTCGCACGTACCATAGTAGGAGATAGCTCCCCACACCATCACACCGCCCACACAACTATGAAGTCGATCCAACTGATGTTCCTCCTTCCGAAGATCATGGAAATAATAGTTGCATCCATCGGGTCCTTCCAAATTAATTTTTTTTTCATCCGAAAAGACAACATAGTGCCAATCAGATTTCCAGACCATGTGCTCTCGTGCGAAATTTAATCGCATTTTTTTTCGAGCATCGTTAAGTGGTGGTTTTTTATTTAGTTTTAATCTTTTCAATTGTGGAGCATTCCTTATCACCCTTTGAACAGTAGATAAGCTCGCTTTAACACCAACATTTGCCCTGATCTTTGCGGTAGATTCATGAGAGTTGGATGCGTTTCTCAAAATTGCTCTCTTATCAGCATCGGAAATCACTTTATTATTACCGCCTTTTTTATTTCGACCATATCCCGACTTATTACGTAAAAAATTATATATCACTTTTCAACTTCTGACAATTTTTTTTTGATATTTCACTTATTGAAAGCCTGAGCTCTTTATAAGCTTCAATTTTTACTTTCTCTTCAACCGATAGCATTTTTCCTTTACCCATATTAAAAAAAATAGATCACTTGAGCAGTAAATAAAATTTGGTGCCAATACGTGTTCAAATTCCGAAGATAAATGAAAGAAAAGTTGCATGTGCTAACCTGATGACGCAAAAATTAAGCTCATATTTCCATTAAAACTAAAAGAAAATAGCAAAAACCATATAACGGTACATTGTTATTGCATGTTCTCTTTGCCAATGATAGTACATACAAAGATGAGAAAAATAGAAAACAAAAAAGTAACTGCAAGTTAACAACAACAAAATCAGAAGCAATCGTATGACGCTAACCTGATGACGCGCAGTGTACCTAGCATGGAAAGCTTTTCGGTTTCTTCGACGTAAGTGCCATTCATGGATAATGGCTCTAGAATTTGGTTTCGCTTTAATGACAGAAGACAGCATTGTGTTTTGGAAGCATTGAATTCCACTCTATTGGATTTACCCCATTTGATAATGCTGTCAAGGTCGGAATTCAAAGAGCTTAACATATTTTGGCGTTTAATGTCTACGTTCGAAGGTGAGGGACGAGGACCTGTAAACGAATAGGAGAAGCTGAGGGTATTGTCATCAGCGAAGGAATGAATTAGATTAGAAGTTGCAGACAGGAGATCATTTATAAAAATGAGAAAGAGAGTCGGAGACAAAACTGAGCCTTGAGGGACACCAGCATTTATTTGGTGAGTTACAGACTTGAAACCATCCAAAACAACTTGAATTGAACGTTTCGAAAGATAATGTCTAATCCATAGAAGAAGTTTTTCGTCGATTCCAAATGCACGCATTTTTGACAAAAGGGCTTTATGCCAAACCCTCTCAAATGCCTTTGAAATATCAAGCGCAACAATCTTGCTTTCGCCACCATGGTGGATTGATTGGTTCCACTTTTCGGTGAGATATGTCATCAAATCACCAGTAGACCTGTTGCTGCGAAAACCATATTGCCGGTCATTGAGAAGTTTTCGTGTTTCGAGATATTTCATAAGCTGACGGTTTATCAGCGTTTCCATGACCTTGGAAAGCAGGGACGTAAGTGCAATTGGTCGGTAGTTGGAGAGAGATGAAGATTCGCCTTTTTTTGGTACAGGCTGGACAAATGCTTTTTCCATCTACTCGGAAAGAGTCCTGATGAGCAGGATAGATAGAAAAGCTTACGCAGTGGTTTTGCTAGCGTAGAAGAACACCTCTTCAGAATGATGGGGGATATACCATCTGGACCAGCGGATTTGTGTATGTCAAGATCAAATAAAATTCTTGCAACTGTACGAGTACGAAAGTGAATTTGTCCCATAGAATTATCTACGTTCTCAAGTACAGGAGGAGACTGAACACAATCTGGCAATGTAAAACTGGCAGCGAAATGCGCAGCAAGCAGATTGGCTTTGTCTAAAGAGCTGACAGCTGGAATGTCATGTCATGAATGAGCGTCGGAATTGATGATGAGGCCGAATTTTTTTATATTTTTAACAAATGACCAAAAGTTTTTACTACCTCTGGGACATTGTAGAATTTTTTGCCTCAGCTTTTGGTCATAGAGGAATTTGACACGCTTTAAATGGGCATTACAGTCATTTCTGGCTTGTTTGAACTTTGCTCGTTTTTCCTCTGTTGAGTTGGTCTTGTACAACCGAAAGTTTGTCTCTCTCAACCTGATAGGTTCTTTGCAGCTCAAGTCATACCAAGTCATACTCAAGTCTTTTGGCAGAGCAAATCAATATTACGACACAGAAAACTGCTTAAAGGTGCCTTTTTGAAATTAGATGTCTGCTGGAAAAGTAGAGAAAAGCAATTTTTATTATTTAAAAGTAATAAAGACCACTCAAAAGACCAATTACGCAAGACCACTCAAAACTTGCGTAATTGGCCGTAGATTACAAAAATAATATTAAAAATAAATTAAAATATATCTAAAAAAATAAAAATATAAAAAATATCTTATGGTGATTTTTAGCTATCCTTAAATTCGGCTCCCGAACAACTTTATATTCTAAAAATATTCACTTTTTGCTTGATAAATTTAATTTCAGGAAAATGTTGTTTTGCAAATTATTAAAACAGGGCGACAGCAAAGGCAAATTGAAGAGTCAAAGAGGAAAGTAAAAAGTGGTTTTCCAAAGAAACCGATTCTGTCTCAGGAAACTGGGATGAAGATTCGGTGCGTATCCGATAACAAAGGCATCCCAAAAAAAAACACTCCTTCAACAGAGACTCAATCGACTTTAACGGCTAATCGGAATACATTGATGTTGCCAACAGTTGCTAAGGTCTGTGATCAATACGGTTTATCGACCCGATCTGTTGCTGCTGATGCTTCTGCTGTCTTGGCTGATTTAACTCTAGTAATTGAAAAAAAAACAAGACCCACAGTGCTGTATTTAAATTACATACAGAAGCTTTAAAAGACATTGGAGGTATTGCTATAATAAGCATTTACTTTGATGGACGAAAATACAAGGTGACGCAAAAATAACCTTCCGATGTTTTTTGCCTGCAATTTAAAAAAAAATGAAAAAGTTTGATTCTTATTGTGGATTATTTTTATTTGGTCTTTAAATTTTGTTTGCATCAAGTCGAGAATATGATGTCATGTAAATGGCCGCCGCCACAGTTGATTGTCATTTGAGCCCTTTTTATGGCATTTTCCATCACTTTGGCCAAAACTTCCGGCGATAGGTCCTCACATTCTTGACGGATATTGTCTTTAAGAGCTGCAAGAGTCTGAGGCTTGTTGACATAAACCCGCGACTTCAAAAAGCCCCACAAAAAGAGCGGTCAAATCAGGCGATCTTGCTGGCCAGTGCAAATCGCCAAAACGGGAGATTAGGCGCCCGGGAAATGCATCCTTCAGCATATCGGTTGTGGCACGTGCATTGTGTGCCGTTGCACCGTCCTGTTGGAACCAAGTTGCGGCAAAAAGAACGCTACATTGCTCTGTAGCGCTCACCATTCACAGTAACCGTTTGGCCCGCGACGTCTTCGAAGAAAAAAGGTCCGATGACTCCTCCAGCGAAAACAGCACACCATACAGTGACTTTGAGCGGGTGTAATGGCTCTTCGTGGGTTACACGCGGATTTTCAGTGCCCCAGAAGCGTAAATTTAACTTATTTACGTACCCGCTAAGGTGGAAATGGGCCTCATCACTCATGATTATTTTTGATGAAAAATCGTCTTCCTCTTGGTGGTTATTAACGATGGCTTGAGCGTATGTTAGACGCGATTGGCGGTCAGCAGATAACAGCTGATGCACCGCCTGGACTTTGTACGGAAACATCTTCAAATCTTTTACCAAAATTCGCTGTAAAGACCGTCGACTGATACCCATTTGCGTGGCACGTCGTCTGGTCGATGTCGACGGCTCTTCCATGACATCTTCGGCTACAGCAGCAATATTCTCTGCAGAACGGCTACTCTGGGGTCTGCCACGCCTGGCAGCATCTCGTGTTGTGCCAGTCTCTTCGAGGCGAGCGGCTTAACGTCGCAGTGTTTCACCAGTAGGCGTTGGACGGCTAAGAAATCTGCGACGAAATTCACGTTGTGCCAAAGTCACCGACCGATTATTGCTCAAATAAATAGTCACCAATATTCCGCGTTCTGGAGCAGTGTAGCGTAACATTGTTTATTAACGTATATTTCGCATGTGTTTACTACACAAATGTCAAAACAGAACTGACATTAGGGGCCAATCGCAAAATTTATAGCATTTTCTGATAGGAGGATTACGTTTGCGCCACCTTGTACTACTTTACAAAGTTCACTTACTGCTTCGCAACTAAAACCTATAGGAGCAGTTAATGATTCGGATGCAGCAGCAGTACCGGCGGTTGTACATCGGCTAAGTGCATCAACATGCCCCATATTCACACCATTGCGATGCTGAATTGAGTAATCATAATTTTCTAATTCTAGAGCTCATCTAGCTATCCTTGGATTGAGTTGCTTCTTGCTCAAGGTCAAAGTTAACGAGTTCTCTATAAGAGGCAGCGAATAATTATCTCTAACTGTTATCTTGTTCAACTGTCGGTTATCTACACACTTACGTATATCACCGTTCTTCTTTTTAACTAGCACTATGGCTGATGCATATGGCGAGTCGCTTGGCCTAATTATATTATTAGCCAATAACTCATCGGTTATCTTCTGCAATTCGTTTCGCTCATAAAAGGATAATCGGCGGGGCAAAGAGTGAAAAGGGGTGTCGCGAGTTAATCTTGTGTGCATCTCGTAATCATATGGCTTTGAAGATACTATCGCTTCCAAATAGTAGTCACGTACAATCTTGTTCAATGCCTCGAACGACTGTTTACCGAGATTCATATCAGTATCTACTTTGGTTTGGATATCAACTGTTTCAATTGACGAAACTTTATATAAAAATTCATCAAGACTACAAAAATCATCTATGTTGTAATTTACTTCAGACACTACCTCGATTTGCGATATTGGCTCAATATTAGTTTTATTACTAAAGCTCATCACGGTCAAACTCAACTGAACGATCTTCTGCTTTATTTATTCTACTGGGATTCAAATGAAGCGCACAGAAATAAGACTGTTTTTTATTAAGAACTTTATTAAATGGATCCGAGAGTACACAACTTTTTTTCTTATTACCTTGACATAAACGTATATTAAATTCATTAAGAAATTCACGGCCTAAGATAAGCGGAATGTCCATGGTTTCATAATTTTCCGGATTCGGTTTCTAAACTTAATTTCGACTTCAATTTTTTCATACACCATCAACTTCTGCTTGCGAAGGCCATGGTAGATTGAATTCACGGCGGCACTTGAAATGTTGTAAGGTACTTCGGATCTTCGCACAAAATTAGTCGGACTACCGGTATCAAAAAGCGATAAACAATTCTTATATTTCTTGCGCTTACTTTGGTCAAATAAAAAGGCAACACTTACCGAATTGATAACACTTATGGCTTGTGAGTAAAATCATCATCGTCGTCTTCATACGTATTGCTCCTGGTGGCATCAGTGGTGATAGCAGCAGCAGTAACTTTTTCAATTAGGTTTGGCGTCTTCTTAGGATAGGTGCAGCTGCGATGGTTGTGTCCCATCCTCCAACAGCGGAAACAGCTTCCATCAGGTCTTCTTTCGAATGGGCATTTGCTTTGGTAATCCAAGCCGCAATGGAATGTGTAACCGAGAGGTTACATCGGTCAACAAAGGACTGAGAAGTTGGATGGGCCAACTGTGTAGCTCTACTACATATTCTATTACAAATTAAGATGATTTTAGAATAATAGATACTTCGTACCTCCAGGGTTCACGTCCGTCGTCGAGAGTAGCTAGTAAAAAAAAGAGCGATTTTCTTCAGGTCATCATCGAAGAAACCGTAGAGTAGACCCGAAACTTGTGAAATGTGAATCCCAAGTATGACCAGGCCTTAAATACTGTTCTCATGTTTGGAGTTCGGCCCTGAAACTTACACTGAACTTAATGAACTCTGTTCAACGATGGAACGATCTTCCAGAAGACCTATTTCCACGAATATTCAATCTACAACAATTTAACAGCAGAGTCAATAAACTTCCGCAAGCATGATCTTATGGAGGGCCTGTAGCCGTGTTGGTATGTCTCACCAGAGAAAAATTGATAATAAAAAAATACTTCGCACACAAATATGAATGGAAAAGCTACGTGGGAGGCCAGATGTTGGCCGTTAATACCAGATATTTCATATCATATTTCTTGGGCCAATAACTCCTTATAGCATCTTGCGAATCAAAGAAAACAATATATTGCTTTGACGACTTTCTCAAGGCACACAAACTCCGAGATAAGTAATCAAGAAAATTGTATGTATTTGCATTTTGTTTCATTAATTTTATTTGCTCTTGCAGGTCCTTGACAGAATGCAGACAAATTAAAAGTCCGCCATTTGCTTTCACGTCCACATATTTCATTAAAAAATAAAAACGTAATTAAATTACTCAAGTCACTGCAGCAGCGACAACTGCAGGTGGCATTGCTCCTTATATCCTTCTGCCTGATGTTTGCTGTAAATTACAAGAAAATCCCATCGCTGGCAAAAAGCGAAAGCTCATAAGTAATAAGAAAAGCCATAAGGATAACAAGACGAGGATTCACCGAGCACCGAGGTAAAGTAGTTTTCTTCACAACCATAGCTATCTGCAGAAGCATTATTCCGGCAAAAACAAACACACATACATTCCCATCTCGGTTGTAATAATAAGTGTGCGTCATTCATGTGCATGAGTCCGAGAAACACTACAATATCGGATGATACTCTCCATTCATGCACTCAGAGCAATTACATGCCGGGCATGAGGATAATATCTTCTTCTTTGGTAGTCAACGGTCGCCCGTCGTCGCCAACGCCGCGCCATTCCCTTGCGAATCAAAGATGAGACGATGACTTGGTGCACCATCATACAGAGGGATTAAGTACTAGACTATCCTTTCGGACGATATTCCCGGGCAAGTAAGGAGACTTCTACTTTACAAGGCGAATGCGACTAACTACTCCTCCTGTGACAACGAGGACAACGATGTGAATCCCACTTGGTAATAAATAATTGTTGTGTGTGTTGTGCGCAGTAAAACGTGATATTAAAACACATAATTCGAAGCTTCAGTCCTGGAACTTTCAGATACTAAACAATAAACGTGTTAGCTCCTTGTTTTTTTTTTTGTCCTTGCTGACTCCGCTGTATGTGAGAGTACCACCGTTGTCAATTGAAAGGATTCAAGGTAACACAGTCGAATCCGATTGCTGCTTCCTCGCAACGCTCGATCTTTTTCTCGCTCGAACAACGTGTGCATCCTGTTTGGTAATGCCATTAGATGGAATGGACAAAAATTACGAATAAACAATGGAAACGAAATTACATCCCGGAAACAATATAGTGACGGTGCTAAATTCACCAGGAATCCTTCTTCGAACAGCGTCTGTGTGTGTTGTTCGACTAGAACTGCGATTGTTGTACAACTTGAACACGAAGATTCCTAAAGACCGAAATAGGACATCATTTTTCATAGTTGGCGCGGTTTTGATTGTTTTTTTTTTTTTTGTCTCCTGATTTTAGACGGAACTAAAGTACGGTTGTTGGAACAATGGACGGGAAACGTGGGCGGCGGCTGTAGCGCTATGATGTATAGCTCCGTTGGTACGAGTCGGAACAATGGGTGACTTTTTAACGGATGTATTACTAGAGATTATGATAGGGAATACGTGGAACTATGTTCACACATTCAATTTTGGTTTGAGATGGTGCACAGTGTCATGTCCTTTTTGTTGGCGGAGTTATGAATGAAATTAAATGAACGGGATAGGAGGTGGCATTAGATAAGGAAATTGTGTCTGGCGGTGAGTTATTGTTGGTATGGTAAAAATAGATACTGATATTGGTAACCATTAGACAAGGAACTTTTTACCTTCTAGCTTGTCATCATAGGGAATCTATTCGAAACACCAAAACAATTTTTAAACAATAATTGCATGACTTAATCATACAAGACGTTCTAAAGGAGATGCCTTAATACAGATCTTCGTCCCACAGGAGCTGTTAACTGTTCCGAACTTGTTAAGTAAAAATTAGTTGGTTGTAAAATTTTGTAAAGTGGGGGTAAATTCACACAGAGATAATTCACAAGACCCTGCGCTGATACTTGTAAATGTTTGATGACTCGCACTTTAAATGTTGTAGATTGTATATTGGCGGAAAGACGTCTTCTGGAAGTTCGATTCATTGTTTTTTTTTTTTTTAATATTTTTCAACACTTAGGACTTAGTCCTTGAAGGTTATAAAACCCAGTGATGGAAGGAAGGAAAATGGTATGTAGATAGTAAGAGATTGGGAGTAGGTGCGAAAAGAGTGAGGTGACGATGCGCGTTAATTTTGAATCTTTGTAGATTGTAGTCATCTGGAAAAATTGAAGAAGGCAAGCTATTCCATAATCGTGAAGTGTGGTTAAGAAATGATCTTCTAAATTTTATGCAATATGGGTGTGCGGAAGAAGCCGCACGAGTATATCTATTAAACAGACGGACAGGCGGGATACAACTTTATATTTCGTCGGAACATTTGTGGTGAAAGTAACGGTAAAGAAGCGCAAGGCATCCAACATTCCGCCGGTGTTCGAGCGAATGAATTTCGCTACAAACTGATTGGTTGTCAATAAGTTTGATAGCATGACGTTGGACTCTGTCAAGTAGGCTCAAACTAGTTGCATTAGCACCCCCCCCAGATGTGCGAGTTATATTCGAGTTTTGGACGAATGCAGGCTTTATAGATATTAGCTAAATCCGATGGAGTGAAGAACCGTTTGCATCGTTTGAGAAATCCTAGGCATCTAGCACCACCTTTTGCAGCATCTATAACTTGCTGGTTCCAACGAAGGTCTGGGCTAATGTACATGCCAAGTTTAGACAAGCCAGAGATAGGAGACAGCACTGAGTTTTTGACGCATTAAACTCAACCCGGTTGTTGGTAGCCCAATTGATAATTGTATCAATGTCGGAGTTAAGTTCAGTTGACATTCGCTGGCGTTGTGCCTCGACGACGTGGGGTTCTTGTCGCGTAGTCGTTAGAGAGTAAACGAAGTCAAGAGTACTGTCATCCGCGAACGAATGGATAGGATTACAAGTCAGAGAGAGAAGGTCGTTAATAAAAATTAAAACAGAGTTGGGGAGAGGACTGAGCCTTGGGGTACTCCAGCGTTTGTTGAAAAGGGGGTGGAAGTTGACCCATCTAATACAACTTGTATTGATCGGTTACTTAAAAAACTCGTAATCCAAATTATAAAAGTGTTACCGACACCGAAAGACCTAAGCTTATTAACAAGAGCGCTATGCCACACTCTATCAAAGGCTTTTGAGATATCCAGAGCAACAATTCTACATTCACCGAATTGGTGAATGCAACGATTCCATTTTTCACTTAGATAGACCATAAGATCACCTGTGGAACGTTGTTTACGAAAACCACACTGACGGTCACTAATGAGATTGTTTTTTTCTAGATAGCTCATGAGGTGGTAATTGACTGTACTCTCCATGACCTTAGAGAGTACTGACGTTAGAGCTATGGGTCGTTATATTGAAGGGGAGGTTTTATCGCCCTTTTTTGGAATTGGCTGAACATGCGCAAGTTTCCACCTATCTGGAAATATTCCTGCAGAGTACGAGAAGTGGA
This sequence comes from Rhingia campestris, assembly GCA_932526625.1. Classification (NCBI taxonomy): domain Eukaryota; kingdom Metazoa; phylum Arthropoda; class Insecta; order Diptera; family Syrphidae; genus Rhingia; species Rhingia campestris. The sequence goes on from OW052183.1 coordinate 148,183,691, forward strand.
AGAGTTTGCATAGAGGTTTGGCCAGAGTGGAAGAACACCTCTTCAGCAGAAGGGGAGGAATTCCATCAGGAGCTGAAGCTTTATTTTGTTTGAGATCTTTTAGAACTCTAGCAACTGAACGGGTTCGGAAAAGTATTTTCCCTAAAAAAATGAACCTGATTCAGTGATGGTGGTGAAGAAGAGCTGTCTGGTAAGTTGGAATTAGCTGCGAATAGTGAAGCTAGCAGATTTGCTTTTTCTTGGGAGTCCGTGATATTTCTATCGTTGTAGACAAGCGATGGGATTGTTGATGAGTTACAACCTTTTATTCATTTGACGAAAGACCAAAAAGACTTGCTGCCTTTAGGATATTGCATTATTTTTTGCCTCACTTTTTGGTCACGTAAGAATTTAGCACGTCTTAATATTATCTTACAGTTGTTCCTAACCCGCCTGTAAAGACTTCGATTTTCCTCAGGTGTTTGTCGCCATAGGGCATAAGTCTCTTCTTTCGTCCGGATAGCAGTCACACAAGACGGATTAAACCAATTTTCTTCTTTTGGTTTGACGCTAATGCATTTGTTTGGAATAAGCAAGATTAGGTATGTTATCATGTCTGCAGCGGCGTAAACGTCTCTATTGAGGAAACATAGAGACCAGTTAAAAACCCCAAAAAACGAATTAAGTCCGCTCCAATTAGCACTCTCGTATTGCCATATTGTTCTTCTAGGGTATTTCTTTTTAACTGATTGTTTTGAGTTGTTTATGTCGTTGTTAGATGGACAGTGTGCCTATGTGCTGATACTGCGTTTCTTGTAGGAATATGGGGATGATTTCCCTAAGCCCCTACAAACATCTACAATTAAAAATACAAATTTTGGGCGCAATATGCTCGTTAGTACCCAGGGCCTAGCTTTCGCACACCCATCCATGTCGTGTGTACTTCTTGCACGATGGCGGGTTCTCCTGTTTTATGCCGAATCCAAACGGCTAAGTTGAGATAAGCTTTTCTTGACAATTGATACTACCCGGATGATTTGTCAGATCATCACAAGAGGAGGGCCAGTGAAAAATCATTTAGGTGTTGCTATGTCTGGGAATCGAACCCAGAGCATTTAATCGCACTAACAATCGCGCTACTGAGCCCGCCCTACAAACATCTGCCGCTATAATATTTGTAATGAAGAGACAGAGCAAAGTTGCTGATTTGAAGGACTGGGAAAGAATCGTCTACAGGACTGATTGCACGTCGTAAGTGTGAGTTCAGGTTATGTTTCCGCGCCGAACTCCAAACAAGACCTGGTCTTACTGCGGCTTTATACAGAAGAAGTCGAAGTTGTGCTAGTGTAAAACATCTCTTAGCTTGGAAAGGCAACTGAGTTTGGACACTACTGATTTTGCAATAGAAGTTACATGTTGTTACCATGATACACCTGACCAAATGGTGATGTCTAGCAGATGTATGAATTCTCTTGATTTGGGGACTGTATTCTCAATTTCGATTTGTGGAACTGTGGATTTGTTTTTTTTTTTTGTACTAGATGTATACTGCGTTTTCGTTTAGTTAAATTGAACAAGATTTTCCTTTTCTTATTCTATAATCCCATTAAGGTCTTCGTTTATAGAAAATATTTGTTCGCATTTCAGCTGGTGTGCAACTAATGTCCACTAATAGACGTGCCGTTTGTGTTAGTCGTTATCAGAGTACTGTCATCTGCAAAACTGAAAATACGATGAATAGTTGCCCTCAAAAGATCATTTAATGTGCAGCAGAAATAGAGTGCCTTAGAGCATTGATTCTTGTGGCACCCCAGTGTTTATAGAGAATCTTTCTGTGGATCAATACATGCAACGTTTTTCTCTAAGGAATTTTCGCATGCAGTCGGACAGTATTTTGAAACACCATTTGCTGTCAATTTTTCTAGCAAAGGACTGTAGCAAACTCGATCGAAAGCTAGGGCAACAGAGCACTTGATTCTCCAAAATAGCAAATGTTCATAGTTTTGTAACATAACTTCAGTTGAGGGTTGCTTTCGGAACCAGTATCGCTGGTTAAACCACTCCTTTTTAAGTAATCAACAAACTCTATGTTTATTGCTTTTTTCATTACCTTTGAAAGTATATAAATTAATACAATGGATCTGTAGTTTTCAGTTATAAATTTTGTCCTTTTATAGGAATACTTTTGATTCGGATAATTTTCATGCAACTGGCGATCATTTGGCATAATTTGCAAAAATCTGATGCTAATTCGTGTGCCCATTTCTTAAGTACAACCAGATTTAAATCCCTGGCTTTTTTAAAGTCAAAATGGGCACACGAATTTGCATCAGATTTTTGCAAATTATGCCAGGGTGCGCGTATTTTTCGAGGTTGAAATTGAACTTCAATCTTCCTTGGGGGAACATGCTCTTACGTCGATGGTACCGCTTCCTGAGAATTTGATGTTGAATTGGAGAAAATTATGAAAACATTCCATCGAATAAGTCAACCTTTTCCTTTTGGTTTGCAGCTAGCGATCTATCAGTTATGGGTGGGTGACTTGCAATCTTTGGTTGGCTATGTTTCATTGGCTGATGGATCCGCGCGCCATTCTCTAAACTTTTTTTTTTTGCTACATTGCTATTGAACCCAGGTTCGTCGGATGCTGCTTTTTTGCAAAGTGAGGAACCAATATTTCCATACTTAGATGTATGATCTCTGATGGTACCTTCAATTCAGTCACAAAGGTACAAGAAGTTGCTTTTCAATGATCTGTAGCGCTCGTCGTTGGAGATTGATGGGACATGGGACACATCTGCAGCTTTAATGTCAGCACACTTAATGGAAAAGGTGCAGCATAAAAACTAGCGGAAGATCTAAGCTGCAATAAAGCAGACATTAAAGCCAACTGCAATTATGGGAAAAACAATGGATTTTTAGGATATATTTGGTGTTGATGTATTTCGTGTGGATTGGTCGTTAAAGACGATTCTTATAGCCTATCTCATGGTGTATATAAGATTTGATACATAGTTTGAGACATAGAAAGACATAATTTCAATTGATATACCTTTAAGTATATGAATCGACTTAAGACGCCATCGCATCGTCTATATCATTGTAATTTTCAAATGGTTTTAAGAAATTTGAGTTTTCACATAGTTGGTGCCTACCAACACCGATTCTCAGCCATCTCTTGGCGACCGCTGAGTTCCTGGTACATTAACCGTAGATAGAGTTTCAAACCTGAGTAAACCCTTGGAAGCAGCAGATGAGAGTGGGGCCGAAGACGTGTACAAAGGCGGCAGCGGAAGAATTTGTGGTTCTTTGACATTATCTAGGGTTAGTCAGGCCCCTTGAAGAGGCATGGTGGTGGATGAGCCTAAAGGCCAACGGCCTGGCTCAATCCTGTAGTAGATACTGATGGTCTCGTGTGCTAGGGGTATCTTATACATTGGAACATCCTTACCACGTAAAAATAGATAGTTATGAGAAAGACAACAGCCTCGGAAAATGGATCCCCACAAACACCAAAAAAAAAAAAAGACCCAGAACGACGACTAACGAGTATGTACTTGGAACGTAAGGCCGCTGTACAACCGGTCCCCGGGTGCTTATCAAAATCTTGAATCTATCTTCGCGCAGTATAGGGTAGACATTACCGCGATTCAGTAAAATATTTTGTGAATGATCAGGGGTGCAAAAACATGCGACATTTTATTACAGCTGTTACCCAAGGCTCTACATATTAGGAAGCAGATTCCTTGAGGAGTGCTAATTCAGTTTGCAGTAATCGACTTCAGCCTTAAATGTGACTGAAGACCCTATCAAGGACACATTTTATGACCTACAGGATATAGCGTACGTAGCCTATCAGGAATACGATGTGAAAACCATACTAGGGACTTGAATGCGAAAATTGGTAAGGAAAACATTTTGGGCGGGTTAATTAAAAAACACATCCTTCACGAAACGAAATGGCATCATGTAATACTGTTATCAGCAGCATTATTACCATTTCCTAGTCATAGCCAAATACAGAGTCAGAATTTCCAAAGAAAAAAGCCAAACAACTGACAGCTAGCTAAAAAGAAGGAACGCAGGCTCTACGAAATAACAATGGCAACAGGAAGCATTTCCAGCAGCTTCTTAGTGGGCATTATGTCGAGAGAGTGATAGGGCGTGAAACCAACCCACCACCAGTCTCAGGGTTCCTCTTAATGTTGAAGAAGTTATTGCAGCCAAAAAAAAAAACGAGTGGTGGGTGCACGACTGGGTCGTACGCAACTTTCTCTTTCACAGCGAGTTGGAGTTAGGCGTTGGATCAATTAACGGGTCCGCCATCTAACGTTTTTTTTTTCAACTAGTACTTATTTCGTGAATGGTAACACCTAGCTCATGTCTGATTTGACAGATAATTAGTTTTATCCTTCCGCTGAACGAATATGGTTATGTATACGCTTCAACAACGCTGGGAAATATTGCGACATTACTTTGAAAATCATGGTAATGTTGCAGAATGTGTGCGAAAATTGCTTACGGATCTTCTTCCAAAATCAAAGCACCGTCAGCTCCGTATGTTCCTTATCTTGTGAAAAAAGGGAAAAAAACTGGCATCCTCATCGATAAACCAAAGCGTGAAAAGCCAAAAACAGTGCGTACACCCAAGAATATTGCTGCTGTGGTAGAAAGTGTGCGTGAAGCGCCATCAACATCAATTCACCGTCGTTCTCAAGAATTGAACATTTCGGAGACATACCAAGGTTTTTGCATAACAACCTTGGTATGACGCAATACAAAGTCCAATTGGTTCAGGAGTTGAAGCCAACTGACCGCCCAATGCGTTTTCGCTTCGCTAAGTGGGCCTGCGATCAACTTAGAGAAGATGCCGATTTTGCCAAAAAAATCATTCCGATGAAGCTCATTTTGATTTTGGCGGGTATGTAAACAAGCAAAATTGTCGCATTTGGGGCACAGAAAACCCGCACGCATACATTGAAAAGCCGATACACCTAAAACGAGTCACTGTTTGGTGCCGATTTTGGTCCAGAGGCATGATTGGGCCTTTTTTCTTCGAAAATGAGCAAGGAGTGGCAGTTACAGTCAATGGCGATCGTTATCGGGCCATGTTGAACTAAATTTTGTTCACAAAAATTGAAGAGGAGGATATTGGCAACATTTGGTTTCAACAGGACGGTGCTACGTGCCACACAGCCGAAGCTACACCCGATGTTTTGCGCCCTGTTTTTGAAGATCGCATTATCAGCCGCAGAGCTGATGTCGTTTGGCCACCACGGAGCTGCGATTTGACACCGTTGGACTATTATTTGTGGGGTGCCGTAAAAGATAAGTGTTACGCCGACAAGCCAGAGACAATTGACGCTTTGAAGGACAATATTCGTGAAGCCATTGGTGAAATACACAATCGATAATGTGCTTAAAAATTGGACCGATCGTGTAGGCTACTGCATGGCCAGCCGAGGCAGCCATTTGAATGAAATTATTTTCCATTATTAACCGGAAGGATTGTACTATCAAATAAAAAAAGAAATTGGAGAAAATATTCAGTGGTTTTTTTTTATAGCATTTTCCAAAAAAAAAGTTATTTGGCGGACCCTTTACATCATATCTAGGGTAATAGGGTACGCATACGATATCGACATCATTGGTCGCTCCCATCGTCCCGTTGTAGAAGCATTACGGCAACAGAGGAAGAAGCGAAACAAGTTGGTCTTGTACTTAATCCCCACGACGACACCTAAGTGGAGATACGATGAAAACTGAGCAAATAACAAAAAAAAAAAAAGTTCCAGTCCTTCTTTACGGCCCCGAGAAAATGGAAAAATAACGCACTTTGAAAATAAAATAAAACAAATTATCATCAATTGTATGGTCCTGTAAGCGAGAAAGGCGATTGGAGTGTATTTATAGGGCATTGGCTCGGCCTCATCGAATGAATGAACAATAATTCCCAAGCCAAGAGAATCAACGAATCCCAGACTCCGGTTTAACGATCAAGCGATCAAGGATGCTAGAGCACTTGGACCAAATAAATGGAAGCAACGTGACCAAAATGCAAGAGGATGGTGGGTTGCTTTATCTCAAGGAAAAACTTTCAACTGGTTGGGAGCCCATTAGTTAAGTCTAGGAAAGGGAAGACGTGCCTTCGTAAAAGTATAATTCATTCCCGCCAAGACTTTTCAAAGAAGTTAAAACTTAATAAGTTGTCATGGTACTTGACACCCATTGGTCGCTAGATGAAGGCTGAGATTCGAAGTTAATTCTTGGATATAAACTTTCCAAAATTTGTACCGTAATATTTTTAAGTAGGGTTCCACATAAGGGATCCGAATAGGATCCTGGTAATTAATTGATTGAACTTTGTGGATTTGTGAGTGTTTATTTTTTTTCTGGAAGTTCGCTGAAAGGAAAAATCATCGAAAGGTATTGCAGAGATGTTATCGCGAGGGAACCTTCTGCAAGAATAACGAACTTTCAATGAATGTAAAAAAAATCCTGAAAACAGACTTTTGCACGGAATCGCACTTATCCATGGTTCTCGAAAGCATGAAATGAGAGTATCTATATTTATGTGCGTTTCCACCAGAACTATCCATTTGACATTTTACTATCCCCATTGTTCTGACAACGAAGTCCAATAAGTTTATTTTATAGTCTTCTGGATGAAATGCATTTCTGGTAGCAAAGTCCATGAATTGCAACTCAGCACATGATACCCAATCAAAATCTTGCCAAAGAGTTTTTAAATTTCATCGTAAAAAAATATTTTATTACAGAACCGCAGTAGTTGACAGTGGCATCGAAGTCGTTAAAATCTACAACCCCGATTGATATGTATCTCAATACCTCACATGTTTCGATAGTTTCATCTCATATGTAAATTAATATTACGCTCGCTTCTGCATCCTTAATTTGCAAATGTTTTTGCCATTTCTATGCGTCAACAATGTTATAAGTAAATGGCTTGTGAAAACGAACTTCCATTGCATCCTAACTGTGATGTACACAATTAAGTCCTTGCTCACATTTTGCTTTCCACTTTAAAACTTCAAACAAACGCTGTTACTTATTTCTGATTGAATTGACAAATAGCTCCCGACAACACGAACAAGGACGAGTGCTCACCTGCGCAAATTCCCTTGTGGGTTACTCGCAAATCTATGCCACAAACAGGAACAAACTAATCTATGCCAAAAGTCTTCCATCATATGTGGCACTTTTGCCTGTCAACACTACTCTCGATTCGTCCTCGTTCGCGGGATACTCAAACTGACAGGAAAACATTCTAAAAACCGATGTAACCAACTCGTAGCTATATGTGCAGTGGTGCCTGGTGGTAGTGTGTGCCTTTTGAAGCACCATGTTCACCTACGCGAATTACAATGTTTTTCGTGTTATTCGTGCAACGGTTTTTTTGCGTTGTGTTCCCATTTCGCTGACAACTCGATGGAAATCCTTTCGACTATCTTTGTTCGTATATGCACATGGGAGGCGGCTGGTATATAGCGACCGGAAGTGAGAAGATTAATTATTTCTTATCAATCACCATTTTGCTATTCTTGTTGTGCACACGGATGCAATGTTGTCTTTGTAGTTGTCGACACTGCAGGACGTTTCAATATTCGCGTCTGTTCTGGTTCCTGTTGTCTATGGCGGAATGCGTTGTAAATGCGCTAAACAGCTTAGCGTTTATTTATGCTGCTTATTCCGGTCTACGTTGGTATGTTGACGATTGGCAACAAAGGAAAATGAATGTGTGGGTGTACGGATTTGTAAATTTGAAATGAATGCACATAGTGAAAGTGTGCAGGAGCGGTCTGATCTGGGGTTTTTGAGTGGGAATTGTAATGAATCGTTGGAAGACTCGTTTTCTATGGTTTATTTGTAGAATTATCTAGGCTCTCCAACATTGTCGAATTTTCGATTGAGGGCATTTGCCTTTGGCATAATGTCGACCTCAATTGGAAATAAAAATTAAAGACACATAGCCATTGTTCCAAATAATAAGCAAGAGCCTTGGAAAGGAATCACTGAACGGTCCAACAGAGTTAGGACAAAGATCAACAGAAATTAAGAAGATTATATTGCGTTTCATATTGGTTTGAACAAATCCGCTATCACTAAATAGTTAATTTGAAGTTTTATTGATATATTCGGTTTTCTATTTCCAGTTAATTCCATGATGATTTTTGGGCCTCGCAAATGTGTTGGTTATTGTTTTAATGGAATTGAATAGATCTGGAATTTAGAAGACCAGTTTGTAGATCAGCTGTGATTTATTTAATGAAAAAATGTCCACATAGACTAACGACTTAACATAACCCCACAAGAAATAATCAAGAGGCTTTAAATCGCATGATCTTACCAACAGCTGTTTTTCGAGTTAAGAAGGCAATTCAGTAGTAAAGCCCACACTTGAACTACTAAATAAATCCTATATAAGACCCTGATCATCCCAGTCCTGCTCTACGGCGATGAAGCACCGACCGTGTCAAAAGTGGATGAAGAAATCCTTGATCGATTTGAGAGGAAAATTCTTCGAAAAATCTTCGGTCCCGTTTGAGTTGACGGGATATGGAGATGAAAATCAACCAAAAACTATACGAGCTGTATAGCGACATACCCCTGGCCAAAAAACTCCGCTTTGGATGTTTAAGATGGCTAGGGCGCCTAGAAAATTCTACCAACACTCCGGTTCGCAGAGTCTTTGATTCCCAGCCAGACGTCGCGTCGGTCGGCTTCGTTTAATTTCTGACGAGATGTTGTTGTTAGAGTTAATAGCGGAGCCGATGTAGACAAAGTTCCGTACTACCTCAATGTTATATTTGTCAATGGTGACGTTCAATTCGATTACTTAGCCTTACGCTCATTAACTGCTAAACTCATTTTTGCCGCTTCCTTCTCTATGCTACCAAACGTGGCTGACATCACGTTGAGTCCGACCAATTATGTCAATTTCGTCAGCGTATGTTAGTAGTTGCATCGATTTTTGGAAGATTGCGCCTCTGGTGTTTGCCTAATCCTCTCAAGACTCAAATTGAAGAAGTCACATGACAGCGCATCGCCTTGCCTAAATCCTTTTTTGGTATCGAATGTGTCGTTGAGGTCGTTTCCGACCCTGATGGTGTAGCGAGAATTCTCCGTCGTCATCCTACACAAACGGACGAGTTTGGGCGGTATACCAAAACAAGACATGGCTCTGTATAGTTCGTCTCCGTAAATGCTGTCGTATGCGGCTTTGAAATCGATAAATAGGTGGTGGGTATCGATTTGGCCATTTTGGGTTTTTCCAGGATCTGCCGAAGTGTGAAAATTTGATCGATTGTGGACTTTCCTGGCCTAAAACCACACTGAGAAGGGCCGATCAGGTTGCTTGTAAACGTTTTCAGGCGTTCACATAATTATTACGGCAGATAGCATCTTGTAGGCGATGCTGTTAAACTTATGCCTCTGTAGTTGGCGCAGTTCAGAGGGTCTCCTTTTTTGTGGATCGGGCAAACGATGCTGGGGTTCCATTCTTCAGGCATGCTTTCAACCGACCAGATTTGGCTTATGAGTTGGTGGATGTTACTTACCAAGTCATCTCCGCCAGCTTTATAAAGCTCAGCGGGAAGGCCGTCATTTCCGGCGACCTTATTAAGCTTAAGCTTAGATATAGCTATCCTCACTTCACTTAGGTCGGGTGGTTGGCAGTTATGGCTGTCGTTGCCAAATGGCTCGTGTTCTGTTGTGATTTTCGTCATCGCCGTTTAATAGTCTGCAGAAGTGGTTCTTCCATATCCTCAGAATCGACTGTGTCTCAACTACGATATTTTCTTGTTCATCTCGACAGGATTCTGTTTGAGCCTTATATCCTTGGCTTTGACGTTTTACGCTTTGGTAAAACTTGCGAATATCGTTCCTGTAGTGGCACCTCTCTATATCCTCGATCGCGCGCTTTTCTTGCTCTTTTTTCTTCTTGCTGAAAAGCCGATGTTCGTCTTCACCTGCAGCTTAGCCTTGTAGGCCTCGTTCTTGGCTGCGAGCATCTATCGGCATTCCTCATCAAACCAGGGGTTTCTTGTTGGTGGCCGCGAGAAACCTAGCACATCAGTTGCTGCTGATCCAATGGCTTGTTGACATCGTTGCCATTGTTCTTCGACATTAGATGCTGGTGGTGTGTTGTGAGTCGAGAGGTTAAGGGATACGCGTTGTGCGAAGGTCTTGGCGGTCTCTTGCGATTACAGTCTTCCGACATTAAATTTTTTCACAGTATTTCTGGTTTTTTGTGGCGTGGTGGATATCCGCATCCTTACCTTGGCGAACGCAAGTTAGTGGTCCTAGTCGATGTTAGCCCCTAGGAATGTTCGGACATTTAAAATACTGGATGCGTGCCTCTTGTCTATCGCAATGTGATCAATTTGGTTGACTGTTCGTTGATCTGGAGACCGCCATGTCCCTTATGGATATCGAGTTGATTAAACCGTGTGCTGGCTATAGTGGCATTTCGTTCCGTAGCGAAGTCAATTAGCCTAAGTCCGTTACCAGGCGTGTTATCGTGTGGGCTATATTTTCCGACAGTACTGCTAAAGATGTCTTCTCTTCCTACCTTTGCGTTAAAATCTCCCAGCACGATTTTAACATCGTTCTTTGGTAGTCGCTCATAGGTTTTGTCGAGGAGCTCTTAGAAGCAATCCTTAGTTATATCATCTTTTTCCTCCGTCGGAGCATGAGCGCATATAAGGCTTATATTGGCCAATTTTGCCTTGATGCGGATTGTTACAATGCGTTCGCTAATGTCTTGGAAACATTAGACTTCTTGCCTAAGTCTGGCACTTATAACAAATCCGCATCCGAATAGTCGCTGTTTCTGCTCGCTATAACACGGTCCATAGTAGATGTCAGAGTTTTTCATCCTCTTTTTGCCCGGCCCATCCCATCGTATTTCCTGGATGGCAGTAATGTCTGCATTCCGGTTATATTTTAGATAAAAGTCGACATTTTTACTGACAACTTTCCAATCAACATTTTAATGGTCTGGATTTTAAACTGTCAACTTTATTTTCGTCGATAATTTGAAATTTATATTTGTCCAGTCGACATTTTTTTGTCGACCATTCGTACGCTTCCCAAGTAAAGGATATTTCGTTGAATTTTATTGGCATTAACTGAAATCCGCAAATAAAACTCGAACCTATTCGCATATTTAAAAAAAAATATCCATAGAATGCGTACGATTTGTTAAAAAAACAATTTTTGTTTATTAAAATTGCCAAGCAAAAAAAAGGCCATAACTTATTGCCCTACCTACCTAGTAATTCTTGTTGATTTTTATATTTCATATAGCTAGACCGTACAAACAGTAAATAAGTTTTAATTTTTTTTTACAAACTTTGCTCAAGTGTACCGCTTGCAGCCATGCAAGCGAATGCTCTGCAAATCAAATAAGCAAATAAAATAAATAATGAGTTATATTTTGTTTCATGAATTTTTGTACAACAATTTCATGACATAATGTGTGCAGCAGTATTCTATTGCATGAACCAGGTCAGCTTAAAAAAAATCATGGCGGCGGAGGCTACTAACTCACCTCATGTCATGCAGCAAAAGCATACATGCATCGGGGAAAAAAAATAATAATAGACAAAGCGTGGAATGAATGGGACATGGTGAATTATTTATGCCATACATTAATATACACACACATACAAATATTGCTTCACTTAGTCACACGCTCGAGGGCTTAAATGCACACACAAAATGTATTGTTGTTTTTAATTTTTGTTTTTTTTTACATATACTAATACATAGTCTACATACTTCATATTTTATTTAATAGGATACCAATCAAAGGATTATTCTGCAAATGGTTTTTATATTAAAAAATATATATACATATGTATAGGAGTATTAAAAAAACATATTGTGATGGTAGCTTACACACACATAAATTATAGAAAAAACAAAAATAGTTTTTTTGTACCGTTTTTGTGTGATGTTTTTAGAACGTTTTTTTTTCGAGCGGCTGGCGGTGACATTGAGTGTGAAATTTGTTTCAGATACACCAGTGGAAATAGGTTTATGAGATAAGTTTGCAGTTAATGCATTTCGGCTGACATCTGGCTGATATTTTTGACAGGATGTGTTTTTTTAATTTTTTTTTGCCTTTTGTTGTGCGGGGGTCCTGTGCACTGTTGCTGAGAGTTTAAGTTAAAATAAAATGTAACACAAAATAGAAGTTTTGATACGACTCGGACAAACTTCCCTAGATATTTACTATGCATAAAGTTTGATTTTGGGTTATGAAAATGTTTTATAATTAATCACATTCAGGATATGTCAGTTCTAGCCCTTTGATCTTGAGAAACGTTCGGGCAGTAACAATTCTAATAAATAGTTTAGGTGAAGTCAGTCTTTCGAAAAAAAAAAAAAACAAATTGTCACGGAGCAAGCAAGAGGCTCAGAAAAGGACCAATCATGCCCGTTGATCTTGAAAACGTTCGGGCAATACCAATTCTAATAAAAAGTTTAGCTGAACTCAGTCTTTCGAAACTATGCATCCAAACAATAAGCGGAAGTATTTAGCTGCTACAAACAGAAATTTCTGCCATCCAGGAAATAGGTTGGAATGAGCAAAGCTAGAGGAGGATGAAAACCTGTGACATATACTACGGTCCTTGTTATATTGTGCAGAAACAGCGAATTTGGACACGGATTTGTCATAAAGTCTTATGAATCGAAGACATCAGTGAACGCATTGTGATATTCCGCATCAAGGCCAAATTCGCAAGCCTTATGTGAGCTCACGGTAAGACGGAGGAAAGAGATAATATCGTGAAGGATTCTTTCTGAGAAATTCTGGACAAAGTTATGAGAGGATACAAAAAAAAAACGATGTTAAAATTATGCTGAGAGATATTAACGGAAAGTTTGGACGAGGGGACACCTTTAATAGCATTGTCACTATATACAAGTTGGCGCAAAAATAACCTTCCGATGTTTTTTGGCTGTAATTTAAAAAAAAAAAAACTTTGATTCTTCTTGTGGATTATTTTCTGGAGCAGTGTAGCGTAACATTGTTTATTAACGTGTATTTCGCATGTGTTTACTACACAAATGTCCAAACAGAACTGACATTAGGGGCCAATCGCAAAATTTCTAGCATAGGAGGATTACTTTTGCGCCACCTTGCACATAGCACACGGTTTCCTAACAGTAATATACATATGCGAGCATGGTTGTCTCTAGATTAATAAGCGGTCAATTGAACATATTCCAATAAGCAAAAGGCAATCATTCAGTATTTAGAATGTCCGAACATTCCAAAGCGACTTTCATTGACTCAGACCAGCAAAAGTAAGAAAATACGGATATCAACCAAGCCACAACCAATGAGAAAAATTTTACAGAAAATGTTTGAAAGGCTGTAACCGCAAAATACTGCTCAGACCTTTTCTGAACGCGTATCCCTTCATCTCCCGAATAATACCATGAAAGCAAAATCTAATATCGAAGTCCAATTGCAACAACGTCATCATGATCGCTCGCAACTGACATGTTAGGTTTCCCCGTTCATCAACAAGAAACCACAGTGCAGGTGAGGAACTATTGAGTCAATCGAGATAAAAATACAATTTTTTTGGAGCAATAGGCTCGTTAGTACCCAGACCCTAGCTTTTTCTCACAACCATTTATGTGTGTACTTGTACTTTTTGCACGATGGCGGCACCTCCAGTTTTATGCCGGATCCGCATTGCTGAGTTATGATAAGATTATCTTGGCAACTGACACTGATGATTTTTCAAATCATCGCAAAAGCCTTATATAAGCTTGTCGAGATGAACAAGTCGGTCTTAAAAATATGGACGGCTACTTTTGCAGACCATTAAGCGACAATGCGAACAATCTTCCGCTGTCATTCAGAATAAACTATTCAATATTGGCTACAAAAGCAACAACTTCCAACCACAAGGCTTAACTGAAGTGAGAATAGCAATATCCAAACTAAAGCTTAATAAGTCAGTCGGAAATGATGGCCTTTCTGCCGAGCTTTATAAAGCCCGTGAAAATGATTTGGCAAGTAACATTCACCAACTCGGATAACAGTATGCTTTAAGAATGGAACCTAATCATTGCTTGTCCAATCCACAAAAAGGAGACTCTCTGAACTGCAAGAGGCATAAGTGTCCTTAACGTCGCCTACAAGATCATATCTTCCGTAACATGTGAACGCTTGAAACCATTTACCAACAACTTGATCAGCTCTTATCAGTATGGTTTGAGGCAACGAAAGTTCACGACTGATCAAAACTTCACAATTTGGCAGGTTCTGGAAAAAACCCAAGAAGACCTAATCGATATACCGCCCAACCTCGTCCATCTGTGCAGGGAGACATGGAGAATTCTCGCTGTTTGCCATGTCTAGTTTTGGTATACCGCCCAAACTCGTCCGTTTGTGTAGGATGACGATGGAGAATTCTCGCTGCTCCATCAGCGTCGGAAACGACCTCACCGATGCATTCGATACCAAAAAAAAGATTTAGGCGATGAGCCGTCATGTGATTTCTTCAATTTGATTCTTGAGAGGATTGTGCAAAACCCCCGATCCAACACCAGAGGCACAATTTTCCAAAAATCGGTGCAACTACTAACATACGCCGATGATATTGACATCATTGGTAGGACTTAACGTGATGTCATAGCCACGTTTGCTAGTGTAGAGAAGGAAGCTGCAAAAATGGGATTAGCAGTGAATGAGGGTAAGAATAAGTATATGCTGTCAACAAGAAAGGACGCACAACATCGTCGAATTGGACAGAATGCCACCATAGACAGATATAACATTGAGGTAGTACGGGAATTAGTCTACATGGGCTCCGCTCTTAACTCTGAACACAACATCTCGTAAGAAATCAAACGATGAATTACTCTTGCCATCCGCTATTTCTTCGGGCTAAAAAAAAACAATTTTTTAGTAAAGCCCTCACTCAAACTACTAAGGAGATCCTAAATAAGTTCCTGATCCTCCCAGTCCTGCACTACGGTGCTGAAGTATGGACTGTATCAAAAGCGGATGAAAAAATCCTTGGTCGAGTCGAGAAAAAAATTCTTCGAAAAATCTTCGGTCCCGTTTGCGTTGACGGGCTATAGAGACGAAGATTCAAACAAAACCTATATGAGATGTACAGCGACACATCCTTAGTAAAAAAAATACTCCGCATTGTTCGTTTAAGATACAGGGTGGCGCACCAATTGTGCTACAATAAGAAATTCAAATAACTTTTTTTTTAATCGATGTATTTCATTTATTTTTTTTTATTGGTTAGAAAATTAAATTTTATTTTTAATAGTTAGTTGTTTTTAAAGATTATAGATCGCAAATGACCTCCACGCTCTCCCACGCATATGCGGCACCTGATCAAAAAATTATTCATTGCGGCCTGAAGAGTTGAAGTTGGGATCGCCTCAATTATTGTCGTTATGGACTGCTTTAATTCAGTTAAATTCCTGGGCTTCGTTTTATACACCTCTTGCTTGATATAACCCCATAAAAAGAAGTCTGGTGCAGTCAGGTCAGGTGACCTTGGGGCCAGCAAAGAGTGGAGTTCCTAGAAATTAATTTGTTTGCGAATTTTTTGTTTAGCTCCGCCATAACTGGTCTGGCTATATGTGCAGTTGCTCCATCTTGCTGAAACCAAACGCTGTTGAATGGTATACGTCTTCGGCGCAGTTCTGGGTAAAAAAAACTCCTTCAACATCTTTAAATAACGGTCCCCATTGACAGTAACGGTTACACCGTTTTCTTCAAAGAAGTACGGCCCGACAATACACCTTGATGAAACTGCGCACCACACAGTGACTCGTTCTGGGTGCAGTTCCGTCTCATGGAGCATTTCTGGATTAGACTCTTTCCATATACGGCAATTTTGCTTGTTTACATTGCCGTTAAGATCAAAATGGGCCTCATCAGACATGAACAAACAATTGATCAATGTGTTGTCTTCTTCGGCCATTGATATCATTTTTTGGCAAAATTCCAGGCGAACAGGCAAATCCTGAGGGTAATTTGGACTTTGTACGGAAACAAGTTTAAATCGTCATGAAGTATCCGTTGTAATGACCGTCTACTAACTCCAATTTGCCCCGATAAGTTTCGGGTCGAAACGCTCGGATTGGCATGTATTGCAGATGCTACTGCTGCGATTGTATCCTGAACCCGAACATTGGCATCTCGATGGTACGGCCTTCGTGCGATGCTTCCAGATTCGGCAAACATGTTAAAAAAACCTCATAATGGTCCATCTACTCGGGGGATTACCGCCAAACTCCCGCCTAAATTCCCTTTGGACGGAAATGACGGACTGCAAAGCATGGTACCGTTGCACTATCCACATTCTTTTCTCCGTATCCCAAGCATCCATTTTTATAAATCTAAATAGTAACCTACAAAATAAAAAAAAAAATAAGCCGATTACTCACACAGAAAAAAAGTTATTACATTTTATTTTTGTAGCACGATTCATGCGCCACCCTGTAGCTAGGACATGTAAAACGATTTTAGCCTATGCAGCAGGAAAACGTTGATTTTGAAAAAAATTGTCTGAACATATTTATGTTGTGACATTTTTATTTTCGATATTTTCAAAAAGCCTACATTTTGTGGATATTTATTTTAAGGATGTGATGGGATAGGGTACTCAATGACCCGCACAACGGATTGTAACCTTCTCATATGATTTTATCCAAAAATCATACCATCGGAATACTATTATTTCAGATTATTATGTCATTTATACATGAAAAGCTTAAAATTAAATTTTAATTTAGTCAAGTTTTGAGAACACAATTACACTATTTTCCTGTACTTCATATGCACTGGAAGTACAAAACTGGGTATAACTACAAACATTGCACATATTTGCGACTCACTGAATTCATTGGATGTACTCTTTATATACAAAAACTGTAGTTTTATACTATCCTGGCATTTTTTTCTGATACGTATACGAATACGAGAGGGATATATATATAATTTTTAGTAGTTGCGCTAAAGTAACGATTAGTTTAATGGGTTTTGTGATTGCTTAAATTGTTTGGAAGAACTGTTGCTGTTTACTGCATTAGCAAAAACGTTTTGAGTTTTTTATGTGAGGGTGAGACATTTTATATAAATTATTTTTCATAATTTATTGTTTTAATATGTAATAATATAAAAGTATATATGGTATGGTATATCTATATGGCTTTTAGTTGAAATGAACTTAAAAAAATTAACCAAATTTGGAATTTAAAATAAATCTAAGTAGGTACCTACTTAATTGAAATAATAAATATAATTACTATATCCTTTACTTTATTCTTCTTAAGTGGCGCTACAGTCCGGGAATAACCGGGGCCTCAACCAACATGCCTCTCCAATTAGCCAGGTCCTTAGCTAACTGCCTCCAGTTGCGCACTCTAAGCTGGTTGAGGTCGGTTTCTACTTGTGCGCGCCACTTAAGGCGATGTCTGGCTGGGAATCGAAGACTCTGCGAGCCGGAGTATTGGTGTCCATTCTTTCTTCATGTCCTAGCCATCTTAAACGTCCAATGCGGAGTTTTTTTGACTAGGGGTATGTCGCTGTACAGCTCGTATAGTTCGTGGTTGAATCTTCGTCTCCAAGGATTTCTTCATCCGCTTTTGATACGGTCCATGCTTCAGCGCCGAAGAGCAGGACTGGGATGATCAGGGTCTTATATAGGATCTCCTTAGTAGTCCGAGTGAGGGCTTCACTACTAAATTGCCTTCTTAGCCTGAAGAAACAGCGGATTGCAAGAGTAATTCTTCGTTTAATTTCTGACGAGATGTTGTTGTCAGAGTTAAGAGCAGAGCCGAGGTAGACAAAGTCCCGTACTACCTCAAAGTTATATCTGTCAATGGTGACGTTCTTTCCAATTCGTCGATGTTGTGAGTCCTTTCGTGATGACAGCATATACTTGGTCTTAGGCTCATTTACTGCTAAACCCATTTTCGCCGCTTCCTTCTCTATACTAGCAAACGTGGCTATGATATCACGTTGAGTCCTACCAATGATGTCAATATCGTCAGGTTATGCTAGTAGTTGCACCGACTTTTGGAAAATTGTGCCTCTGGTGTTGGCTCGGGAGTTTTGCACAATCCTCTCAAGAATCAGATTAAAGAAGTCACATGACAGCGCATCGCCTTGCCTAAGTCCTTTTTTGGTATCGAATGTGTCGGTGAGGTCGTTTCCGACCCTGATGGAGCAGCGAGAATTCTCTATCGTCATCCTACACAAACGGACGAGCTTGGGCGGTATACCAAAACTAGACATGGCTCTGTACAGTTCGTCTCTATAAATGCTGTCATATGCGGCTTTGAAATCGATGAATAGGTGGTGGGTATCGATTTGGACTTCTTGAGTTTTTTCCAGGATCTGCCGAAGTGTGAAAATTTGATCGGTTGTGGACTTTCCTGGCCTAAAACCACACTGATAAGGGCCAATCAGGTTGTTGGTAAACGGTTTCAGGCGTTCACATATTACGGCAGATAGGATCTTGTAGGCGATGTTGAGTAGACTTATGCCTCTGTAGTTGGCGCAGTTCAGAGGGTCTCCTTTTTTGTGGATCGGGCAAACGATGCTGAGGTTCCATTCTTCAGGCATATTTTCATCCGACCAGATTTGGCTTATGAGTTGGTGGATGTTACTTACCAAGTCATCTCCGCCGGCCTTATAAAGCTCAGCGGGAAGGCCGTCATTTCCGGCAGCCTTATTAAGCCTGAGTTTAGATATTGCTATCCTCACTTCACTTAGGTCTGGTGGTTGGCAGTTTTCGCTGTCGTTGCCAATATTAAATGGTTCTTCTGCCTGTCAGCGGAATGTTGTTCGTCATCGCCGTTTAACAGTCTGCAGAAGTGGTTCTTCCATATCCTCAGCATCGACTGTGTCTCATCTACGATATTTTCTTGTTCATCTCGACAGGATTCTGTGAGTCGAGAGGTTAAGGGATACACGTTGCGCGAAGGTCTTGGAGGTCTCTGGCGATTTCAGTCCTTCGACATTAATTTTTTTCACAGTATTTCTGTTTTTTTGTGGCGTGGTGGATATCCGCATCCTTACTTTGGCAACAACAAGGTATTGGTCCGAGTCGATGTTGGCCCCTCGGAATGTTCGGACATCCAAAATATTGGATGCGTGCCTCTTGTCTATCGCAATGTGATCAATTTGGTTGACTGTTCGTTGATCTGGAGACCGCCATGTCCCCTTAGGATATCGAGGTGAGGAAACCGTGTGCTGGCTATAGCGGCATATGCTATTGATTTTAATATTGAGCTATGGCCAAAAGGCTTCATGAGTAGATTGCCCGTTTCTTTGAGTCTTGCTGCGCTTTTTGCTGCTGTGTCATTGATTTGTAAGCCAAATGGTGTTGTGATTAGGATTGTTTCTAAACCTCTGTGGGTCTAGTGCGCATGGCTCCAGTCGTGAGTATGCATGCTGCCCTTTGAACTTTCTTCAGTTTGGTCATATATTTTGCTTTTTTCATAGCATTCCGCCAGACCAAGCAACCGTATGTTAGGATTGGCCTGACCATAGCTGTGTATAGCCATTTTGTGACCTTCGGGGGTGGGCCTCATTTTTTGCCGCAGATTCTGTTGCAACTATAGAGGGCAATATTTGCTTCAACGTTTAGATTCCAGTTCAGTTTACTATCAAGTACCACCCCCAGATTTTTCGCGCTTGCTGACAATGATAGGGTTGAATCTACCAAAGACGGTGCCGGAAATGTTGGGATCGATCTAATGTTAGTAAAGAGACCAGTTCTGTTTTGTTTGGGTTTACACCCAGCCTGCAAGACTTTGACCACTTGCTGAAGATATTGAGACTTCTTTGCTTAATTTCACTCAGTGTCGACGGGAATTTTCCGTACGCCATGAGGACTACGTCTTCAGCGTATGCGTCTGTTTTTATTGCAGTGATATACAGCTTCTTAAGTGCTTCGTTGACTACTAGTAGCCAGAGAAGTGGGGATAGTACGCCTCCCTGAGTTGTGATCCTTTTGGTACAATCGCCTAGTGTTGACGAAATGATCCGGTTATTGGACATGGTTAAGATCCAATTGCTAGAAACCGTTCCTATTTCAGCTTTGGCAAGTGCCTCAGCAATTGCTTCAGTTTCAATGTTGTTGAAGGCTCCTTCTATATCTCACTAAGGCACTCACTCTCAGGCGGCAGCGGAGGAATTCCCTAGATGGAGTCAACGGTGGCGCCTACAGCTCCAGTTTGATCGAACTGGTAGTGAAATCCCTATATCAGCTGCTTCGACATATTTGAACACCAGGTCTATAGGGATTTCAAACACTGAGCCAGGGTATTGGAAAAGAGTTGGTGGCGGAGGAGCCCTCAATGTTTCAACGGCAGCGCTCATACCCCAAAAATGGGCTACTGACATCGGTATTTTTTCCGGTTTGATGAGGAATGCCGACAGATGCTCGCAGCCAAGAACGAGCCCTACAAGGCTAAGCTGCATGTGAAGACGAGAGCTGCCATTGAGCTCTATAGGCAAAGAAGAAGGGAAGCTTTTCCGAAAGAAGAAAAAAGAGCAAGAAAAGCGTGCGATCGAGGATATAGAGAGGTACCACCCCAGGAACGATGTTCGCAAGTTTTACCAAAGTGTAAAACGTCAAAGCCAAGGCTACAAGGCTCGAACAGAATCCTGTTGAGATGAACAAGGAAATATCGTAGTTGAGACACAGTTGATGCTGAGGATATGGAAGAACCACTTCTGCAGACTGTTAAACGGCGATGACGAACAACATTCCGCTGTCAGGCAGAACGAACCATTTAATATTGGCAACGACAGCGAAAACTGCCAACCACCCGACCTAAGTGAAGTGAGGATAGCTATATCTAAACCCAAGCGTAATAAGTCCGCCGGAAATGACGGCCTTCCCGCTGAGCTTTATAAAGCTGGCGGATATGACTTGGTAAGCAACATCCACCAACTCATAAGCCGAATCTGGTCGGTTGCAAGCATGCCTGAAGAATGGAACCTAAGCATCGTTTGTCCGATCCACAAAAAAGGAGACCCTCTGAACTGCGCCAACTACAGAGGCATGAGTCTACTCAACATCGTTTACAAGATCCTATCTGCCGTAATATGTGAACGCCTGAAACCATTTACCAACAACCTGATCGGCCCTTATCAGTTTGGTTTTAGGCCAGGAAAGTTCACAATCGATCAAATTTTCACACTTCGGCAGATCCTAAAAAAAACCCAAGAAGTCCAAATCGATACCCACCACCTATTTATCGATTTCAAAGCCGCATACGACAGCATTTATAGAGACGAACTATACAGAGCCATGTCTAGTTTTGGTATACCGCCAAAACTCGTCCATTTGTGTAGGATGATGATAGAGAATTCTCGCTGCACCATCAGGGTCGGAGACGACCTCACCGACACATTCGATACCAAAAAAGGATTTAGCAAGGCGATGCGCTGTCATATGACTTCTTCAATTTGATTCTTGAGAGGATTGTGCAAAACTCCCGAGCCAACACCAGAGTCACAATTTTTCAAAAATCGGTGCAACTACTAGCATATGCCGACGATATTGGCATCATTGGTAGGACTCAACGTGATGTCAAAGCCACCTTTGCTATTATAGTGAAGGAAGCGGCAAAAATGGGTTTAGCAGTAATTGAGGGCAAGACTAAGTCTATGCTGTCAACACGAAAGGACACACAACATCGACGAATTGGACAGAACGTCACCATTGACAGATATAACTTTGAGGTAGTACGGGACTTTGTCTACCTCGACTCCGCTATTAACTCTGACAACAACATCTCGTCAGAAATCAAACGAAGAATTACTCCTGCCAATCGCTGTTTCTTCGGGCTAAGAAGGCAATTTGGTAGTAAAGCCCGCACTCAAACTACTAAGGAGATCCTATATAAGACCCTGATCATCCCAGTCCTGCTCTACGGCGCTGAAGCATGGACCGTATCAAAAGCGGATGAAGAAATCCTTGGTCGATTCGAGAGAAAAATTCTTCGGAAAATCTTCGGTCCCGTTTGCGTTGCAGGCTATGGAGACGAAGATTCAACCAAGAACTATACGAGCTGTACAGCGACATAACCCTAGTCAAAAAAACTCCGCCTTGGACGTTTAAGATGGCTAGGACATGTAGAAAGAATGGACACCAATACTCCGACTCGCAGAGTCTTCGATTCCCAGCCAGACGTCGGACGCAGTAGAGGAAGACCTCGCCTTAAGTGGCTCGCACAAGTAGAAACCGACCTCAACCAACTTGGAGTGCGCAACTGGAGGCAGTTAGCTAAGGACCGGGCTAATTGGAGAGGCATGTTGGTTGAGGCCCAGGTTCATCCCGGACTGTAGCGTCACTTAAGTAAGCAAGTAAGTATTTTCAAAGTGCCTATGAGCTTGTCCTTTATAGGAATCCATGTCTCCATAGTCGAACAAATAAATAAAACACAATCTTATAACGTTTTGATTAACATCACTTTATTTGATTATTTCATTTATGCTCAAGTTGTTCTTATTTCTTTTAACAATATTATTTTTACTATTTTATGTATGTTCCTTTTTTTAAACTTCTTGTGTCCAATTTGCATATGCCTTACACACTTCTTGTTGTTGTTAAAATTTGATTTTTATTTTATTATTATATCAATATGATTATTATTTACACGCATTACGTTTGTTTTTGTTTTACTTATATTCATACACATTTATGTATATATTATATATATCATTCTTTGTTTCTTGGGTTATTCGTATTGACTTGATATTTTTTTTAAATATGATGTATATATATTTTTATTTTCATTTTTGTTTTGTTTTAAATTAACAAAAAGTACAAAATTAAAAAATACTTTTCCAAAATGTTTTTTATTTGTTGTTTTTTTTTCGTTAAAAAAGCAAACCAAAGAATTTTCCTACTTTCTTGTATTATTTTTGTTTTACATTTTACTAAATACTCTCAAGCAAAAAAATATAAGAATTTTATTTTTCTACGATTTTACTAATTGTTTATTTGTAATTGTATTTGTTTAGTTTAATAATTCCTATTTTCCCTATTTTGCACAAATACATTATGTTAGTGGTTTATTTTATTATGTTTACTACTTGCTTCGTTTTATTAATACATATACATATTTTTAATTGCCAGCTACATACACATTTTTTTAGTGAACTAAATTTACTTTTGTTTTTATTAAGTGGGTTTTTTTTCCTTATTTTCCATTTAGTAATTTTTTTTCATAAAACATTAGTGCTGCTATACTGTTACGTTTTTTTGTGGTGCAAGTTTGTCATTTACCTAATTAGTGTATTTGTTTATGTGTATTTATTCTTTGTTTTTTATATATTCTTATTCTAATTAATGTTATGGTTTATATATATTTTTACCAACAGCTTCTTTTCAAAAAATATTTTTTTGTTTTTATTTTCTTTAAGCTTTGTTAATTAATTTGTTTTATTTTAGGCTGATAAAATATATATATTTTGATTTTATTTCGACCTATTGTTTAATATAAAATATAAATATTGCACAAGGTACGGCCGATATTTTTGTTGTTGTTTTTTTTTTTTTTAATGTTTTACTCTTTGATTTTTATTTTGTTTGGTTTCTATACAATTTGATAATATAAATGAACAGCTGTTCCACAATATCTCTTAAATGTTACAATTTCGTTTGCTTTTTATATTTTTATTTACAAGATAATCGATTTACAATCATATCTAAGTACAAATGGGTATATCATTTTATTTGTTGTTATTTTTTTTTAGGTAAGTACAAATTTAAAAATATTGGCACGTAGACGATGGATATCGAAACTTTATACGAGTTGGTGAAAATATACTAGGGAAAATGATTTTTATTTTTAAATACTCCAAGAACAACAAATTGACTCTATTTTTTATGTTTGATGTGAAGTTTTTGGATTTATTCATTTAATAACTTAAGTTTTCAAATAATTTCTTAATGCAAGAAACTCTTCGTTATAGAATAAACTCAACAATATAATAAAACAACGTAGCAAATTTAGACTTGCAACGTTTTAAATAAAAAAAAATTTACAAAGTGATTGAAAAGTGTTTTTTTATGCAATGGAGCCAGGTTATGCATTAACCGCAACGGAGTGAATGTATTTTTCTATGTCTATACACCAACATAAATGTGAAATATTGGCAAAACGTAAATTATAATCTTTTAACCCGTCTTCAGAGACGTTATTAAAAAAATATATGTTGATACCAAAAAATGCATACAGCCTCTTAATATATTTCACTTAAATCTTAAATAACAAACACTTAAATTTATTTAATAAAAAAAATTAAAAAATTTAAATTTAAATTAAAAAAATAAAAAAAAATATGGTCGTGGGAAATAAACAATTTGAAGTATCCATCAAGCTTAAAATAATTGACATTTTACTGATCGAATAAGAATTCCCAAGATCCGAAAACGATTTCAAGTAACAGACCGCATTTTTGAAAAGTGAAATATCAAGTTACCATTGCAAGTTTGAAGTGAGATATTCTACCAACTCCTTATAATTTATCAAGGTTCCTATATAAACATTACAAAACGCCATGCTTTCGAGCTCCAATATAATCCAAATACAACATACGTAAAGAGCCTTAAACTCAGTCTTTCTATTCATTTGTATGTGCAAAGTTTTATTTTTGGGACATAGAAATGCTAAGATTCTGGCCGATCTTAAAGACTAATTCGACAAAAAATGTTATGACAGTTTTTAACTAATGGATAGTTGTTAGACTTGATATATCAGGTCTTGTTCCAGTGACCCCTTGCATAGTACTCTAACGCTCTTAGCCCAATATACCAATTTCGGAAGATCTGCCTATACTTTTCGATAAATTACCTCCCCAATAAGAAAGATTGAGATGAAGAATTGAATAGTAGGTACTAAAAGGACAACTGAAACCTAGAAAAAAGCAAAGCATAGCCTAACACCTAAAAATCTGAATATTTTACAAAGATCTTGTCTTCTTTATTTCTGGATAGGTTGTCTTGTGTCTTATTGTAATAAAAATAATGTCAGAAATAAGTTAAATAATAAAAGAAGGGAGTTGGCGTTAGATCAAATGCCAAGCATGCGAGAATTTGATGATTTTATAATTTGCTAAAAATTACATAAATAATGTCGAAATGTAATTATACGAACGTTCATTCCGGAATTTGAAGGAATCGTTGTCTAGTGATTTTCTCTTATTAGCCAAAATTGAAAATTCTCTTAAGGAATAATTGGGACAAATCAAATTACGTGGAATTGTTGCAAACAGTAATAGTGATATATAAATTTAATTTCATTCAATTTGACAAAACATTTTGTGAGAAATCGAAATTTTTCCTTATTTGGCCTAAATGCAAAAATATGGATTTTATCGAAAAAAAAACTTATTGAAACTAATATGCTTATAGTATATATAAAGATGGCCTAGAATTATGGACAAAAAAGGATGGATACGAAGTTCGAAGAAAATCGGTCGAGCCATTAAGCTGGAGAGACCATTACGGACAAACGGACAGACGAACCAACGGATGGAATTCCAAAAACCACTACTTTAGGTTCCGCTGCCATCGTAATGTTAGAATCAATCAACATCTCGAGGTAGAATTTTTTTAACGAAAACAATACCCTTCTCTTTGTAAGAGAGAAAATTATGGAGCTGATTTCCATAAAGGGTCGAAAAATTAATTTGATGAAAACCCCTAACGAGGTTTGCGTACCGATTAGTATTTCGACCAGATCTTCCGACAAAATTTATCGCACAAGATCGCGCAACGCCTAATGCGTTAAGTCGACAGTTGTAGCGGAGTCCTTTTAAGGCGATTGTCAGCTTTCATTTATTTTGTTCACCAACGGATGCCTCCAAAGAAAACTGGGTTCCGATTAAAGCTGAATTTCGTATCGGAAATTTCGGAGAAATACTTTAGCTAGATAAACCTTTAAGTATATGGATCGACTCAGAATCGCTAGCTGATTTAGGCATGTCTGTCTGTAGGTCGCCAGTTTTTATTCCTTAAATTTTGAGTTAAGACAATGAAATTTGGTACATGCGATCCTTCTACAAATATAAACATTTTCAAAATCCACCCACTGCCAGTTTTACTTTTTAGAAAAATGTTATTTTTGGTCAAACGGTTAAGAATTTTGAAAAAAAGTGTCTGAACAAGATATTTACACATTGACATGCATATTTCTTTTATATCAATTTCACTTCCACGCCCTTTTAAGAGGCGTTTTCATTAAAAACAATTTTCGGTCAAATTGAAAATAATTAAAAAAAATCATTTGATCCAAAATCATTGGTAATGAATGTTGATGTGAAAGCTGATTCTGGATACTTCCCTTTTGCAAACCTCTTCCATGGTTTCAAATAGCTACATTGGAAGACGATTTTCAGTTTGAATCAATACTTTTGTAGATGATACGAACTTAAGTAATCGCCAGTTGTATGGTAATTAAGTACCGAAATTCAAAAGTTTGCTTTACCAGCCCTTAAAAAAATCTTTTCAGCGCAATTTATAAATACTAATTATTTTGATAATATTCTTCTCAGGTCTATAAATAAAGGTATGCTGCCCTGATTAAATCCTACATTACCAAATCTACAAAAATAATCGACAAAACACTTCTGAAGTCTGGTATAGTTAGACAGTTAAATAGCTGTATAACTGTTTTTCTTTAACTGGAAGAATGTGCATCTTCAGTGCCTTTGTCTGCAGGCAAGTCCAATTAATTGTTTAATTGTATTTGATGTGAAAAATTCTATTTCCTTCTCCAACGAAATAAGATTAATTTAACATATCAAAAACAAAATAGGAATCCATAGTTGCCTGTTGAAAACTTGATCAAAAGTGTTTTGGCGTAAAAAAAACTAAAATGTTCCTGCAAAAAAAAAAAAAAACGTAGGTACGTTTCGAATATAAAAAAAAAAGTAGTTTCCCCGCCGATAACCTTAAATAAAATGTTTTTGAAAACTAAAATTGATTGGGAAAATTTCAG
This sequence comes from Rhingia campestris, assembly GCA_932526625.1. NCBI lineage: Eukaryota > Metazoa > Arthropoda > Insecta > Diptera > Syrphidae > Rhingia > Rhingia campestris. Next base: position 148,210,712 of record OW052183.1, read on the forward strand.
CTTTCAGGTATTTAAATGAAAGCTCAGTTTTTGGTTTGATGTGAAAAGAGTTTTGCACTGTTTATCGTTTGAACTTTCTTGTGTGACAAAATACCGTCAGATTTGAATCGCCTCATAATGCAAGGCTAATAATGCGAAAACAATGTTTAAGCATACAACATATAGATTATGTGATTATGTATTAAAAGCGCTGTATGTTATGTCTGTATGTTATAAGTCATCGCACTCTTGTGGGTCCATTCGCGTTTTCATTACGATTTAGCCTTTTGTTATTCTTTAAATTCGTGTGGTGTAGAGAATCATTGCGAATGATTCTCAACGCACAGCAAGATCGTAAAGTAATCCAATTAATAAAAATCCCAGAATAAATAGAAATTCCATATCACATGGCTCGTTTACAACTTATGCTGTACAGTTGTAAACCTATTTACGAGCCATGTGATATAGCATTTCTATTTATTCTGGGATTTTTATTAATTGGATTACTTTACGATTTTGCCCACTTTTATTTTTCGTTAATCATATGATAAAACACTCTACAATTCATATAAAAAATATCTTTAATGTGGTGTGTTAGACATTTAATTATTTGTGTGACTATTAGCGTTTTCGATTGGGATTTTTAGATTTACTGTCAGATTTCAGATTTTACCCGTCCCAATCGAACATTAAAGAGGTTACTCTGGTTTTGTATGTGTGGAAGTGTGCCATTTGACAGCTTATTGTTTATCTTTAGGCCGCAATTATAGCTGTTAGCTATCAATGAAAACCATCATATGAAATTTCCTTTTACTCATTGCGGCTTTTTTTATAAATTCAACCATTGGCGAGTTGGTGTCAAAACAAAGCTTATGAATTTTAGAACATGATTAGCCAATAATATTTTAGTTTCTAATTATAGTTTTCGCAGAAATAACAAAAAACACAAATCAACCTGCGAAATGCAAACATCAAACTGACATAAGTCAGATGTTAAATGTTTTTGTGTTGGTGCATGTTGGTGTAAATCTGACTTGGAGTCCAGATTCATCAAAAGTACTCTAGAGTAAAAAAAGAGTGCTTTTTGTATCCCAATCGAAAACGAAAAAATTAATCTAGAGTAAAAAAAGTGCTCTAGAGTATAAAAAGAGTGCTTTTTGTATCCCAACCGAAAACGCTATATGATTATAATTCTTCCCGCCTTCACAACATCGAAACTCATGTCCACCGCAGCACTCACATTCAAACTATTATTAAATCTTTTGGCTGCAGTGAAAGTATGGCCTTTAAAGGCCTGAACCACTGGGTATTTCAACGATTTTATTAAATATTACAGGGTCTTGCAATTGAAAATCGAATATTGCTATAGCAGGAAACCTCTTAACCTTAAGTAAAGTTTTTTTTAGAGTTTTTTTTTAAGCTGGCAAGACTTTTTCTACAGATTGTCAATTTGACAGTTGAAAATTGATTTGTGTTTAGCAAGTTTTGCCATTTTTCGATGAATAGGATTAACGCCATTGTGCAAACTTATTTTGAAAACCATGGTTTCGCCAGACTTATCGTGCGCTAGGTCCATTTTACGGTCAACATAATCGTCCATCTGAAAAAGTTATTCGAAACACGATGAATCGTTTCAGCACCATGTGCACTCTAGAGGATTACGCATCTACAAAGATGAAAAACAGTGCGAACAGAAGAAGTTATTGCCGTTGTGGAGGGCAGGGTTGTGTCAATTCACCATCTCAGCAATTGGAGCTATGCCCATCCACTTTCTGCAAAATTGTGTGGAAATATCTTGGCTTAGAAGCTTATAAGATCCAACTTGTGGAAGAGATGAAACCGCATGACCATTTGAGTCGTCGTAGGTGAATGAGCCGAAAACATGATTCATTTTGATACTTATTTTCAACGCAAAATTTTGTTCTCCAATAGGGCTTATTTTAAAAAGCAATATTGCCGAATTTGGAGTGGAGAAACCCAAAAAAGCCTTTGTCGAGACGCCCTTACAACCATTAAAACTCACTGTTTGGTGTGCTTAATGGGTTGGTGGAATCATCAGCTTATATTTCATTAAAGACGATCATGGCCAGAATGTTACCATCACTAGAGAGCGCTATAGAAATATTATTCCCGACTTCTTCGTTCCTCAGTTCAATAACATTGATGTGACAGAGCCTGGGTTTCAACAAGATTGCGCAACATTCCACACGGCGCGCAACCCTTTATTGCGTGAAACATTTGCTGAGAGAGTAATTTCGCGTAATGAACCTGTAAACTGGTCCTGTGATCTCACACTTTCTTTTACTTTCTTTGGGGGTATGTGAATTCACTAGTCGATGCCGATAAACCAGAGACATTGGACTATTTGAAAGTCAACATTCGCCGTGTTATTGCTGATATACGGCCCCATTTGCTCGATAAAATTGTCGAAAATTGGACTTTACGATTTCGCTTCATTCGAGGTAGCCGTAGAGTGCTTCAAATGGCATAAAATGATTTATTAAATAAAAATATAATAATATAAATAATTATGTACATGTATAAATAATATCGTAAAAATTTACATTAGCTTCAAGTTTCTTATGTAATTGAGTTTGTGTACCTCTCAAAAAACACAGTTTACATGTTCCCAGAGGTAAAAAAATATGATTCACTTAAAAATCAAGACTACTACAATGTGTTCATTTTGATTACATTTCTTGTAAATAATTTTTCAACATATCCATTTGATTTTCGAAAAGTATTCTAGCGGCATCTCATTTACTTTTTTGTTTTTTACAAAAGCAATTCTATATACACACACTACAATCATTTGTTATCTACTGGCAATAATATTTATTAATTTAATAATTGCTTAATTTTAATTACAATTTAACATCAATATTTTATTTTTATTTTTACATTTTAATTACTTTTTTTTTTTACAGAGTTCGAGTGTGAGATGAAACTCAAATTAAAATATAAATTATTCTTAATAATGTATGATTCTTTAATGTTAAATTATATTTGCTTGTAAATTTACGGATAGCTGTATTATTTTTGTATTTATAAATGTAAATTTAGAGGATTTTTTTTATAAAATAGGTTTCTTTGTTGTTGGTTTTTTTTTAAAATATTCATTGTATTTGTTTTTATATGTAGGTAGTTTCTCTATTTTATATCACATATTGGCTAAGGACGATCATATATTTATATAGTTCGATTTATTTATTTTTCTTGTTATTTTAAATGATCATCTAAGTGTTTTTAATTTATTTTTAATCAGCTAGTACTCTATTTCGAGCTACAAGTCAAAATATATCAAAAAAAATATAAAGAAAAAAATTGCACTTAAAAAAAACTCATCAAAACTAACTCTTGTAGTGTAACACATTTAAATGGTTTATATGTGCAGTGTTAAATGCTCAAGTGTCCTTCGGCACTCTGCACTAACACTCTTTTTGGTTGTTTTATGTGTTTTTTTTCTTTTAACTGTTTCAAATAAACCTTAGTAATTTCACGTAAGCGAATGGGACTCGAAGAAAGGAAACAACCACCCACACCGATAAAAAAAAATTAAATGGCATCGTTTAAGGACGTTACCATCACTCTGATGGTTGGTGCCCATTGCAACAGTGTTATATATGCACCGACCTCGTTTCAGTGCGCAATATGTGAGCAATTAAATTTTACGAATTGCGACAGGTCCTTTACACAATTAATCGTTCGGTTTTATGTCTCTATTTTTTCGCGCGCGAAACACTAATTTTCAAAGTGGATAACGTTAAAAGGGTTTCTTTTATATTTGTGTTCGTTTTAACGGTTTTTCATTTTTGTAGGATTTGAAATTGTTTTGCAGAGTCCTTTTCTTTTTGCTGCGCAATTAAATGCAGTTTTACTAGCGGTGGAGAGGAGTGGAAACATCACACAGGTGTGTGTTTTTTTAAGCACGCATAGTGATTTCGAGTAGATGGGTGCAAGTAGGTGTGATTTATGTATTTTGGCGAAGAAGAAAATAGGTCTATGGGCTTAATTGCACAGCAAAAAGGAGCTCTTAAATGTTAGAGTTAAAGGATTAGGAAATGGGAAAAGAAGTCGATGTTTTACCAAAGCACTTTTTGCAAAAATTGTTTTTAAGAAAAGGATTTACTTCCGCAGAATTTTATTAGGATTGGAGTGCACTTGGGAAAATCGCTAAATTGTAACGTAGACTTGACTTGAGTTTATATTTAAAAAAAAATTTGGATTGTTGAGGAATAAAATATTTCAATACCGCATAAAATTAGCGGATATCTGCTGGCATTTACAAAAGTCACAGAACAAGGAGATGGTTGTTATTAAAATAAAATTAATTTTTAAAGAAAAAAAAATAAATTTGAGGAAACATAGTTCCATGGCTATTATTCGTATTATGATTCTATGTTATTATTTGAAAAATGTTGTTTTTACTCCGGAAAACCCACTGCGTAAGTTTCGAGTTGAATTAAATTTTTGCAATTCCCATACTTTTTTTTGCAAAGGCGAAATTTTCAAGGATTACTGAAGTTTATAAAGGCGTAGGAAAGAAAAACTATAAGGAGACATAATTGCAGTGAACTCAAAAGTCTTACGCGAACAGTGACTGAATTTCTCTATTTTCTTAGTCTGTTGCTTCTGTAATAACAAATGCCCAGGCGAAATTTTCATGGATTATTGAAGCTTACAAAAGCGTAGGAAAGAAAAACTATTAGGAGACATAATTGCAGCGAACTCTAAAGTCTTACGCGAACAGTGACTGAATTTCTCAATTTTCTTAGTCTGTTGCTTCTGTTATAACAAATGCTCAGCGAAATTTTCATGGATTACTGAAGCTTACAAAAGCGTAGGAAAGAAAAACTATTAGGAGACATAATTGCAGCGAAGTCTAAAGTCTTACGCGAACAGTGACTGAATTTCTCAATTTTCTTAGTCTGTTGTAATAACAAATGCTCTGGCGAAATTTCCATGGATTACTGAAGCTTACAAAAGCGTAGGAAAGAAAAACTACTAGGAGACATAATTGCAGCGAACTCTAAAGTCTTACGCGAACAGTGACTGAATTTCTCAATTTTCTTAGTCTGTTGTAATAACAAATGCTCAGGCGAAATTTTCATGGATTACTGAAGCTTACAAAAGCGTAGGAAAGAAAAACTACTAGGAGACATAATTGCAGCGAACTCTAAAGTCTTACGCGAACAGTGACTGAATTTCTCAATTTTCTTAGTCTGTTGTAATAACAAATGCTCTGGCGAAATTTCCATGGATTACTGAAGCTTACAAAAGCGTAGGAAAGAAAAACTACTAGGAGACATAATTGCAGCGAACTCTAAAGTCTTACGCGAACAGTGACTGAATTTCTCAATTTTCTTAGTCTGTTGTAATAACAAATGCTCAGGCGAAATTTTCATGGATTACTGAAGCTTACAAAAGCGTAGGAAAGAAAAACTACTAGGAGACATAATTGCAGCGAACTCTAAAGTCTTACGCGAACAGTGACTGAATTTCTCAATTTTCTTAGTCTGTTGTAATAACAAATGCTCTGGCGAAATTTCCATGGATTACTGAAGCTTACAAAAGCGTAGGAAAGAAAAACTACTAGGAGACATAATTGCAGCGAACTCTAAAGTCTTACGCGAACAGTGACAGAATTTCTCAATTTTCTTAGTCTGTTGCTTCTGTTATAACAAATGCTCAGCGAAATTTTCATGGATTACTGAAGCTTACAAAAGCGTAGGAAAGAAAAACTATTAGGAGACATAATTGCAGCGAACTCTAAAGTCTTACGCGAACAGTGACTGAATTTCTCAATTTTCTTAGTCTGTTGTAATAACAAATGCTCAGGCGAAATTTTCATGGATTACTGAAGCTTACAAAAGCGTAGGAAAGAAAAACTACTAGGAGACATAATTGCAGCGAACTCTAAAGTCTTACGCGAACAGTGACAGAATTTCTCAATTTTCTTAGTCTGTTGCTTCTGTTATAACAAATGCTCAGCGAAATTTTCATGGATTACTGAAGCTTACAAAAGCGTAGGAAAGAAAAACTACTAGGAGACATAATTGCAGCGAACTCTAAAGTCTTACGCGAACAGTGACTGAATTTCTCAATTTTCTTAGTCTGTTGTAATAACAAATGCTCAGGCGAAATTTTCATGGATTACTGAAGCTTACAAAAGCGTAGGAAAGAAAAACTATTAGGAGACATAATTGCAGCGAAATCTATAGTCTTACACGAACAGTGACCGAATAGCCTGTTGCTACCTTAACAACAAATGATTAGGCGAAAATTTAATGGATTACTGAAGAATGAAGTTGGTTGGATGTTGTAGAACGAGGCATTCCAGGTTGGGGTTAAGCTTTGCGTTACCTACCCACATTGTTACGAAGCAACTAAGACCCTCGGAAAGTACTGATTTTATTCTTTACGACCAAACAAAAAGGGACAACAATGTTCTTATCTGCACCTGGAATGTGAGAACAATCAACAGGAGCAGTGCAGGCGAACAACAAGCGGAAGCCCTAAGCTGCTTAGGAAATACGATGGTATATGCAGGGGAAAAAGAGTAAGATAAACAGTGACATCTACCAAAAACCGTTTTATAGTGAGCAAAAACAGTGGCTATTCGGATATGGTTTTCTTATAAGTGCCAGAATTATGTCCTATGCTTACAAGGCATTAGCGACAATCCACATCAAGACCCAACTAACCAACATAAGGCTCTTATGCGCTTACGTTACGATGTAAGAAAAAGATAAGATAGGGAGAGACTGCTCCTATGAGCTTCTCGACAAAACGACAAAATATGCGACTGCCGAAGTATGATGATAAAATCGTAATGGAACATTTTAACGCAAAGTTAGGAAAAGAGGATATATTTAGAATTATTTTCGGACAACAGAGCCTACACGACAAAGGACATAGGATAATCGACTTCGCTACGGAACGAAATGCCACTATAGACAGCACACGGTTTCCTCACCTCGATATCCCTAAGGGGACATGGCGGTCTACAGATCGGCAAACGGTCAATCAGATTGATCACATTCAGTATATCGGATGTAGGAATATTCCGAGGGGTCAACAAGGGACCGCCTAATCCTTTTCAGAACGCGTATCCCTTAACCTTTCTATTGACACCAAACCACCACCATTTTATGTCGAAGAACAATGGCAACGATGCCAAGACGCCATTAGATCAGCCGCAACTGATGTGCTAGGCTTCTTGCACCCACCAGAAAAAAACCTTGGTTTGATGAAGACTGCCGACAGATGTTCCCAGCAAAATACGAGATCTAGAAGGCTAAGATGCAGGTGAAGACGAGTGCTGCCATTGAGCTCTATAGGCAACTAAGGAGGGATGACGACCTGCTTTTCAGAAAGAAGAAAAAGTGAGCTGGCTCTTTAGGAAATATTTTCGCAAGTATTACCAAAGTAAAAAACGTTGAAGCCAGAAATAGATAGATGGCGCAAGCAGAATCCTGTCGAGATGAACAAGAAAATCTAGTAGTTGAGATAGAATCGGTGCTGAGGCGATTAAAGAACCACTTCTGCAGATTAGTAAACGGCGATGACGAACAATCTCCCGCTGTCAGGTAGAACGAACCATTCAATATTGCCGACGACAGCGAAAACTACCAGCCACCAGACCTAAGTAAAGTGAGAATAGCAATAGCTAATCTTAATCTTAACAAGGCTGCCGGAAATAACGGCCTTCCTGTCGAGCTTTGTAGTCAGTGAAAATTATTTGGTAATTCGGATGAAAGTTTGCCTAAAGAATAGAACCTCAGCATCGTTTGCCCGATTCACAAAAAAAGCTGACCCCCTTAAGTGCGCCAACTAAAGGGCCCAAACGACAACATTTAAAGAAACGAACTATACAGAGTCATGTCTAGTTTTGGTATACAGCTCAAACTCGTACGTCTTATGACTATTAAGAATTCTCGCTGCTCCACCAGGGTCGAAAACGACCTCAGGACATATTCGATACCAAAAAAAGGATTTAGACAAGGCGGGGCACTGTCATGTGACTTCTTTGACATCATTCTTGAGATGAATTTTCAAAACTCCCGAGGCACTTTCTTCTATAAATCGGTGGAACTACTACGCAGACGATATTGACATCATTGGTTGGACTCAAAGTGAATTCATAGCCACGTTTGCTAGTATAGAGAAGGAAGCGGCAAAAATGGGTTTAACAGTAAATGAGGGTAAGACTAAGTAAATGCTGTTAAACAAAAGGACTTACAACACAACACGAAAGGACACACAACGGATTGGACTGAAGTTCACTATTGACACATTTAACTTTGAGGTAGTACTGGACTTTGTCTACCTCGGCTCCGCTATCAACTCTGACAACAACTACTCGTAAGAAATGAAACGGATATATGAAAATACTAAGTTTTGGCGCATAACCACGATCACTGATTTTCACCAAATTAAGTATTTGAATAGTTCTTGTGATCAGAATTGCACAAATTTTTTTATCTTTTTATTGGTACCCATATTAACGAACATTAACGCTACCTTCCATATAATGCATATGAGACATCGACTCTATAAAAACCAAAGTTCATGAATTCTATACAGATGACGCATTGAGAACAAAAAACAGAAACTTTTGCTCAGTAGCTCATGGTACGGGCGGGCGGTTGGCATGAAAACACATGAAAAACAAGAACAAAAACATATGGCGGGCTGTGCCAGCACGACCCGCCATAGAACAATTTTTTCTTATATGGAGTGCGTCATCTGTATAGAATTCATAATCTTTGATAAAAACGCAGCTATTGTTTAAGAATCGCTTTACCCAGTGAAGAATAAAGGATTTCATACCCAGCAGAATGGTGCTCGTTATCCCATCAGTAGTAGGATTCACGTAAATATTGAGAAAGCAGTTAAAATTCTAAATGAAACCGCTTAAAGCTTCCCAGTTGGCTTTCGTGTGTTACCATACGGTGCTACCATACGGTCTTTAACTACGTAGGTGCTGTAGTCTGACGAGCCTAGAGGCTTAAATGATGTGAAGCCGATTCTTGATTAACTAAATAATATAGCTAGCAAGAAACCTCATAGAAATTTAGGTGGCCTAAGAGGAGCAAAAATCCATAGGATAGAATAATAGCATAAAATATTGCATTTATCAAAAGGCAATCATACGAAGTAAAATCCTTTTTTCTAGCAACCAAAATTATAATGAACTAATGCAGATGCACTGAATCAACAATTTGGCACTATAGTCATGAATTGTGCATTTCGAGAATTCTCACGAAAGACTTGAAATTTCATGTTTATCTATAAAGTTCATTTGACTCAAGAACTGAAGAATACTGAGATTTTTGAATAAATTTTTGGAACACCAACAAGTAGGTGCTCATTTTCTTTCGATCAGAATTGGTCAACCAGGTCTTGCGATTTAACGCCATTGGAATATTTTCTTTGGGGTTTTTTGAAGTCAAAGGTCTATGTAAACAAGCCCACGACCATCAACGCCTTGAAAGAGGAAATTGGGAGGTGCATGAATAAAATTCAGCCACATTTATACGAAATGTTCAAAGAAAATTTCAATAAAAGAGTACGTACTTGCCTGCAAGGCCATGGCGGCCATTTATCCGATGTGCTATTCCATACGCAAACCCAATCTATAAACTCTATTATTTTTCTATCAAAATTACATTTTGTGTGAATTATGGGACCCCCTTCATTTATAATGTAAAAATATTTTGTATTTTAATAAAATTAAGCTTATCAATGTCCTTACCACAATAATTCCAGGCTCCATAGGTGAAGTTAACTCTCTTTAGTGTCCCTAACAAAAATTAATTTTGGAATCCAAATCAAGTCAAAAAGTAAAACAAAATTACAAATTGATTAAAAAAAAAACTAAGTATAAATATAGTAAATAAAAAAAAGATATATTTACACCTATCTTAAATTTTCATCAATAAATGTTTTACAATATTATTTCGTTTTACTACTACTTCTACCATTTGTTGCATTGCTGTTATAGATTTATTTTTTTAGTTTTTCCTTAGTTTGATTATTCAGCGATTTTTTTTAGCTTATTAACATTTATTTTCCATTTATCTCTACATTTTGTGCTCATGTTTAACACATACTATATATAATAGACGTCATTTGAAGTTGCGTTTTACTTTGACTTTGTATGAGTGATTTAGATACATCTATTTTTGCTCGTTAACATTCATTGTGAAAAAAATATTTCAAATAACAAAAAATATTCGAATGAAACATATACTATACACAGTTAAATGTTTTGTACACACTAAGCAAACACAATAAATATTTATTTTTATATCCCTAGATACCAATTTTAAAAATTATTTCATTTTTGTTTGTCTATCGTTTTATTTTTTTGTGTGGGGTTTTTGTTTCCTATGTATAACACCATTTTACGCTTTACATACGTTTATATATTTGATGTGCATAAACAGTATTTCACTAAGTGTTTTCGTTTAACAAATATTATTTTCTAGTTGATTTAATTAATTTTTTGTTTCTTAGTTAATATTTATTACACGTTCTCCCGGCCAATGTCCTCATTTGTGGGTCTACCATCAAGCAGAACTACACTATAAAAATAATGATCCATGTTCATTAGTGTTAGTGGCAATTTTTATTTGTTTGTAAATTGCTGTTGTTAATTTATTTAATTAACACTTTATTTGTTAATATATAATTTTTTATGCTGTTTTTGTTATAAAACATCTAACTACATGGATTGTTTGTACAACGATGTCACACCTTGTGGGTAGTCATTCGTTATGGGATTACAACCGCATATGGGTGGTGGCCATCATGGGAGCTACACCAGCAAACTCGGTGCTAACCATTCTTCTTCAGCTAACTGAAAATATAGTAAAAAAAAATAAAAATATGATTAAATAAAAATATACTATGTAGGTAGGAAGGAATGAGAAAAAAAAATATATTATAAAGGGTTTTTCAACAGGCTGCCGGAAATGACGGCCTCCCCGCTGAGCTCGATAAGGCCGGCGGAGATGACTTGGTAAGTAACATCCACCAACTCATAAGCCAAATCTGGTCGGATGAAAATATGCCTGAAGAATGGAACCTCAGCATCGTTTGCCCGATCCACAAAAAAGGAGACCCTCTGAACTGCGCCAACTACAGAGTCTCTACTATAAGTCTCCTCAACAACGCCTACAAGATCCTATCTGCCGTAATATGTGAACGCCTGAAACCGTTTACCAACAACCTGATTGGCCCTTATCAGTGTGGTTTTAGGCCAGGAAAGCCCACAACCGATCAAATTTTCACACTTCGGCAGATCCTGGAAAAAAACTCAAGAAGTCCAAATCGATACCCACCACCTATTCATCGATTTCAAAGCCGCATATGACAGCATTTATAGAGACGAACTGTACAGAGCCATGTCTAGTTTTGGTATACCGCCCAAACTCGTCCGTTTGTGTAGGATGACGATAGAGAATTCTCGCTGCTCCATCAGGGTCGGAAACGACCTCACCGACACATTCGATACCAAAAAAGGATTTAGGCAAGGCGATGCGCTGTCATGTGACTTCTTTAATCTGATTCTTGAGAGGATTGTGCAAAACTCCAAAGCCAACACCAGAGCCACAATTTTCCAAAAGTCAGTGCAACTACTAGCATACGCTGACGATATTGACATCATTGGTAGGACTCAACGTGATGTCATAGCCACGTTTGCTCGTATAGAGAAGGAAGCGGCGAAAATGGGTTTAGCAGTAAATGAGGGTAAGACTAAGTATATGCTGTCAACACGAAAGGACACACAACATCGACGAATTGGACAGAACGTCACCATTGACAGATATAACTTTGAGGTAGTACGGGACTTTGTCTACCTCGGCTCCGCTATTAACTTTGACAACAACATCTCGTCAGAAATCAAACGAAGAATTACTCTTGCCAACCGCTGTTTCTTCGGGCTAAGAAGGCAATTTAGTAGTAAAGCCCTAACTCGAACTACTAAGGAGATCCTATATAAGACCCTGATCATCCCAGTCCTGCTCTACGGCGCTGAAGCATGGACCGTATCAAAAGCGGATGAAGAAATCCTTGGTAGATTCGAGAGGAAAATTCTTCGAAAAATCTTCGGTCCCGTTTGCGTTGACGGGCTATGGAGACGAAGATTCAAACAAGAACTATACGAGCTGTACAGCGACATGCCCCTGGTCAAAAAACTCCGCATTGGACGTTTAAGATGGCTAGGACATGTAGAACGAATGGACACCAATACTCTGGCTCGCAGAGTCTTCGATTCCCAGCCAGACGTCGGACGCAGTAGAGGAAGACCTCGCCTTAAGTGGCGCGCACAAGAAGAAACCGACCTCAACCAACTTGGAGTGCGCAACTGGAGGCAGTTAGCTAAGGACCGGGCTAATTGGAGAGGCATGTTGGTTGAGGCCCAGGTTCATTCCGGACTGTAGCGCCACTTAAGTAAGTAAGTAGGTTTTTCAACAGGGACGCTACAAAAGTAGAGCGACAGGGACAGCAAACGACGCCATATTTCTTGCCGCTCTTTTGACATTTCTCTTCAATAAGGTTTGCAATTGTATGATGGAAAGATATACGAACCAACAACGAGTCGAAATTATTAAAATTTACTACCGAAATTCGGAGTCAGTGGCCTCATCGTTAAGAGCGCTACGTCCAATTTATGGTCGTCATAATCGTCCTAGCAGATCAACAATTGAGCGTCTAGTGGAAAAATTTGAATCCACAGGCACAGTGCAAAATGTTCCCGTGCCAGTGAGACAAAGAAGTGCCCGTAGTGTCGAGAATATTGCTGCCGCTGAGGCTTCAGATAAAGAAAGCCCAAATGTGTCTCTCACACGTCTTTCTCAAGCGTTGGGCATCTCTGTGACGTCACACAGTGGGGCAGAAATGCCTTATTAACGGCGATAATTATAAAGCTTTTTGTTGCCTACATCAAAAGATACTTTTCGAAAAGTGTTTTGTATGCTGAATTCGAATCTAAAGTCAAAAAAACTCCACCACTTCAGGTTTTTGAGATAATCCCGTTATAAAATCTTAAATACGCTTGTTTGGTATTTTTTTGGTGTATATAACGGGTGATTTTTTAAGAGGTTTAGAAATTTTAAAAAAAAAAAAAACACAAACAATTCGAAAAAATTAATGAAATATTTATTTGAATCGATAGTGTGAACATTGCAATTTAATGTTTAAAGATAATTTCATGCAAATGTTGACCGCGGCTGCGTCTCAGGTAGCCCATCCGCTGAGTCCAATTTTGGCATACTCTTTCACACATATCGGCCGGTATCTCACGAATGAATGCATGGATGTTGGCTTCCAGTGCGTCAATCGAAGCGGGCTTGTCCCTATAGACATTAGCCTTGACATACCCCCACAAAAAATAATCTAATGGTGTCAAATCGCACGATCTAGGCGGCCAATTGACCGGCCCGAAACGTGAAATTAACTGTTCACCAAACTCGCCTCGCAATTGCGCCATTGTTTCGCGTGCTGTGTGGCATGTGGCACCGTCTTGTTGAAACCACATATCATGCAAGTCAAGAACTTCCATTTCGGGCAAAAAAAAGTTTTTTATCATCGCTCGGTAGCGTTCACCATTGACAGTAACGCTGCGATTCGCATCATCTTTGAAGAAATATGGCCCAATAATGCCGCCGGCCCATAAACCGCACCAAACAGTGGCTTTTTCGGGATGCATTGGTAGCTGTTGCAATGCTTCTGGCTGATCTTCACTCCAAATGCGGCAATTTTGCTTATTTACGTACCCATTCAACCAAAAATGAGCCTCATCGCTGAACACAATTTTTCGATAAAAAAGCGGATCCTCGGCCAGCTTTCCAAGAGCCCATTCACCAAAAATTCGGCGTTGTGGTAGGTCGGCTGGCTTTAGTTCTTGCACCAGCTGTATCTTAAAAGGCTTTACGCCCAAATCCTTCCGCAAAATTTTCCACGTAGTGCTGTAACAAAGGCCTAACTGCTGGGAACGGCGCCGAATCGACATTTCGCGGTCTTCTGTCACACTAGCTGATACGGCCGCAATATTTTCTTCACTACGCACAGTACGTAAACGTGTTGGTGGTTTAATGTCCAACAAAGTAAATTTGGTGCGAAATTTGGTCACAATCTTCCGAATAGACTGCTCAGAAGGTCGAGAATGCCGATCATAAAATGGAAGCAGCGCGCGATGAACATTTCGAACCGAGCACGAATTTTGATAGTAAAATTCAATAATTTGCAAGCGTTGTTCATTTGTAAGACGATCCATGGTTAAATTGCAAACCAAACTGAAGCTGTTTGACAATGACACAAGGTACTAGACACACGTCAGCTGTCAAAACCAGTGTTGCCAAAACCAAACCAGCTAAAAAATGACCAGTTATTAGAGTGAGGAATTTGGATTAACAGAATAAAAAGCCATTTGTGAATTTAATATTTTCCTTAATTTTAATTCAATTTTAAACACTCTTATATCCATTTCTGATTTTTATAAATGGTCTCATGTCTGCAACATCTAGTCCAATTCATTCCTTCGCTGATGACAGTACTCTCAGCTTCTCATATTCGTTTTCATGTTCACGACGTTCATCTTCGAACGTGGACTCTAAACGACAAAATATGTTACGCTCATTGAATTTCGACCTTGACAGCATCATCAAATGGGGTAAAATGAGTTCTTTGTTTGTAAGGTTTTTGGTAACTGCAAATATCTTAAGCATAAGCTTGATGTTGCTTACAGTAGCATAGCCCGATACATTTTTGGGCCTAGAAAATATGACCACATTTCGCTTTCTCTAAGTCAACAAACGGCATAACTCTGAATAACCTTATACATTTTAAGATTGTTACCGTGTTGCATAATGATTTAGAAACCCGTCAAGCACTTAATTTGCTTAAACTTGACTCACGTTCCCTAAGAACCATGAAAATAATTCCGACATGGGGTATACTTATTAAGTTTTTCAGCTCCAATTTTTAATTCATGTTCAATAACTGTCGAATTTCCTACCTCTAACTGTTCGATGCCGACAGATGCTCGCAGCGAAAAACGAGGCCTACAAGGCAGGTGAAGACAAGAGCTGCCAATGAGCTCTACAGGCAAATAAGAAGGGAAGAACATCGGCTTTTCAGAAAGAAGAAAAAAGAGCAAGAAAAGCGCGCGATCGAGGACATAGAGAGGTGCCACTCCAGAAACGATGTTCGCAAGTTTTACCAAAGTGTAAACCGTCAAAGCCAAGGATACAAGGCTCGAACAGAATCCTGTCGAGATGAACAAGAAAATATGGTAGTTGAGACACAGTCGATGCTTAGGATATGGAAGAACCACTTCTGCAGACTGTTAAAAGGCGATGACAAACAACATTCCGCTGTCAGGCAGAACGAACGATTTAATATTGGCAACGACAGCCAAAACTGCCAACCACCCGATCTAAGTGAAGTGAGGATAGCAATATCTAAACTCAAGCTTAATAAGGTCGCCGGAAATGTCGGCCTTCCCGCTGAGCTTTACAAAGCAGGCGGAGATGACTTGGTAAGTAACATCCACCAACTCATAAGCCAAATCTGGTCGGTTGCAAGCATGCCTGAAGAATGGAACCTAAGCATCGTTTCCCCGATCCACAAAAAAGGAGACCCTCTGAGCTGCACCAACTACAGAGTCATAAGTCTGCTCAACATCGCCTACAAGATCCTATCTGCCGTAATATGTGAACGCCTGAAACCGTTTACCAACAACCTGATTGGCCCTTATCAGTGTGGTTTTAGGCCAGGAAAGTCCACAACCGATCAAATTTTCACACTTCGGCAGATCCTGGAAAAAACTCAAGAAGTCCAAATCGATACCCACCACCTATTCATCGATTTCAAAGCCGCATATGACAGCATTTATAGAGACGAACTATACAGAGCCATGTCTAGTTTTGGTATACCGCCCAAACTCGTCCGTTTGTGTAGGATGACGATAGAAAATTCTCGCTGCTCCATCAGGGTCGGAAACGACCTCACCGACACATTCGATACCAAAAAAGGATTTAGGCAAGGCGATGCGCTGTCATGTGACTTTTTCAGAGGCACAATTTTCCAAAATCGGTGCAACTACTAGCATACGCCGACGATATTAACATCATTGGTAGGACTCAACGTGATGGCGTAGCCACCTTTGCTAGTATAGAGAAGGAAGCGGCAAAAATGGGTTTAGCAGTAAATGAGGGTTAGACTAAGTATATGCTGTCAACACGATAGGACACAAAACATCGACGAGTTGGACAGAACGTCACCATTGACAGATATAACTTTGAGGTAGTACGGGACTTTGTCTACCTCGGCTCCGCTATTAACTCTGACAACAACATCTCGTCAGAAATCAAACGAAGAATTACTCTTGCCAATCGCTGTTTCTTCGGGCTAAGAAGGCAATTTAGAAGTACAGCCCTCACTCGAACTACTAAGGAGATCCAATATAAGACCCTGATCATCCCAGTCCTGCTCTACGGCCCTGAAGCATGGACCGTATCAAAAGCGGATGAAGAAATCCTTGGTCGATTCGAGAGGAAAATTCTTCGGAAAATCTTCGCTCCCGTTTGCGTTGACGGGCTTTGGAGACGAAGATTCAACCACGAACTATACGAGCTGTACAGCGACATACCCGTAGTCAAAAAAAAACTCCGCATTGAACGTTTAAGATGGCTAGGACATGTTGAACTAATGGACTCCAATACTCCGGCTCGCAGAGTATTCGATTCCCAGCCAGACGTCGGACGCAGTAGAGGAAGAGTGGCGCGCACAAGTAGAAACGACCTCAACCAACTAGAGGCAGTTAGCTAAGGACCGAGCTAATTGGAGAGGCTGTTGGTTGAGGCCCAGGTTCATCGCGGACTGTAGCGCCACTTAAGTAAGTAACTGTTCGATTAATGAGTCGCAAAATCCAAAAAACGCTCTGGCAAAACTTCGCTTCACTTTAATGATATCTATTATTATCCTTTCCCATAGGGTATATTAGTTTTTATAGCTAGTACTTAATTCAGCTAGATATACCTCAAAGCGTATTGATCGGCTTAGAATCGAGCTAGCTAGCTAGCTAATTTTATGTAAAAAACGGTTTTCTGCAAAATGTTGAGGAAATTTGGATACAAAATGTTAATGTTATGTAATGTCAAGGTTTCGTCAATAGGACACTTTTACCCACGCCCACTTATTGGGGGCGTATTTTGCTATAAACTATAATGTATGCCCTAACACATAGCATATGCAGAAGACAAGCGTTGTATTTTTGTCGAAATGAGTCCAATGAGGGCTTTTTTGACCATCTCTTTGGTTTTATATGCTCGTAAAGTTTTTAGTTGAATCATCGTCTCTATAGCTCGTCAACGCAAATGAAAAATCTTTCGCTCAAAACGACCAAAGATTTCTTCATTTGCTTTTCAGACGATCTATGCTTTCTAGAGGAGGACTTTGATGATCAGGGTATCCAGTATCGGATCTCCTTAGTAGTTCTAATAAAGGCTTTCTAAATTGTCTATATAGCCGGAAAAAAGCGGTTAGCATTAGTAGTTCTTCACTTGATTTCTGACGAGATGTAGTTATCTAAGTTAGCAATGCAACCAAAATAGGCAGCGTTTCTTACTATTAAAAATTGCTGGTGACATTCTCTCAAATTCGTTTTATGTCCTGTTTTGTTTCACAGCACATTATTTTGTATACCTCCCAGGCTGTAGTGGGCGTACAAATGATTTTGTGTGGCAGGGAGTCAGCTTTTCTAATGTGGTTTAGAGCACTGGATCTCATTATTATGTCCATCGTGTCTTTGTCGAAAAGTTTTTCCCCCATTTTGACACTCTTGATTTAATCTGTGGTACTCGTTTCTTTTCTCCTTCACCGCGTTTGATGGCATGGTGGTCACTGCGAGCGCATTCCTCTCTGACATACCATATTATATGTCGAAGAAGCGAATTGCTCGCAATGATAATGTCGATGACTTATCGTTTTCTGATTTACGCAACGTATTTGAAATACCAATTTCAAGGAAAACATTCTTTATTCAGAAGTTTAAGACCTCTGGTATTGGTCGCAATTCGTTGCCTTTGTATTGACGTGACTATACTTAAGCCCTTTTGTGAGTATCTTAAACAAGTTTGTCTATCGTTGTTCTTAGCCAGACGTAGGAATAAGGTGAGGAAGACTCGGTCATAAGTTGCACGCAATGTAAAAATTGACATCAACAAAGTTGAACTTTGCAACAGAATGTAGTAACCTAAGGTTGAGGGTTCATTAGTAATAGTTTTAACAAATGTTAAGCTCAGTTAACGAACTAATACGCTCCCATCATCAGCTTATCGCTTCTCTACTTGCTGATTCATCATTTTGCTGTTATTCATGTGCGAACTTGTTCCCATAGTTCGGGTACGAAGGGATCGCGTTTCAAGGCCAATGAAACGGATGCGCGTGTGCTGCCGACGTGGGAATCTGATGACGACGCACCTTTAGGCGAATGCAGCAGAGGTTACCTGAGGCGAAATGTGCAGCAGCGGAATAAGTTCTAAGTTAGCTTTAGATACTGAAAGTATATTGGAATAAAGATACAAAACGGGAATTCGGAATAGTTTAATTTATATTATACGGACAAGTTGGACCAACTTAGGTTGGTGTCCATAATTTTTTTTGAGTGTCTTAGGAAGGACATCCTTAACTAGCTCATCTACAAACCAAGAACATAAAAAAACAATAATACGCACGTTTAAACGATAACAAACCTCATTTTAAAACCTATGTCCTTCACCTTTTTTGCAGTTCATTCATATGTGACAACTGTCACAAAATACAAAATCCTTTCGCACTATTTCCACATTCCAGGGATCAACACGATAACAACTAAGAAAACAAAATAATACCGAGTCCTTGCTTATAATGACACTCTCATCAGAATTCAACAATATCAACATCATCCACTGTCCTGGTAATATGATTCCACACAATATCAATGAACAATAAAGGGTATTATACCTGAAACTATTATGGGACAACATTTGCCCTCGACTGGAACTTTTCCGACACCAGCCCCCACCCGACACCATGACAATTCCCACACAGAATAAAGTTAAAGCTGAAATAATTACACATTTCGAGACGAAGTTTTTCAAATGCATGCCGTGTGCAGCACGATTCAGAAAATCCCCCATTCTTGGCAGTTTTAGGGATCCACACCTGGGAACAATGAGCCAGCAATGAACAATTGACTTTCAGTAGTGTATGGTGGTTAGAAATGCAAGACACCGCACGTAAAACAACAACTGCCACGGTGTGTCGTTTGGCTCGTATTCGTTTTTGCTGCAGCTCCTTATGGAGGGAAGGTCCTTTGTGTTCGCTTAGAATTTGAAATAATAATGAGCCTGGTATAGACATAAAAACGCGAACACAGAAATCCCAACATCACTATAAAACACCGCCACACCAACCCACTTGCAATGTGAATAGGATGCAATTTACACCTGAACTAAGCATGCTACTGTACTCAAGATAATGTCGGTCCTGGTTGCGATGCCAGTGTACACGAACAAAGATGGAACAATTTCGTATTGAGTGCAAGACAAAACAAAATGAAGAACAAGAAGTGAAATGATGAATTCCCAAGCAAAAGAAAAAGCTACTTTTGTAGTTCTCGCTTTTATTTATCAGTTGCACAATCAAACACATACACACACACATACAATCGTCCTCAACAACGCTACTATAACACTACTCACCTGAGGGCTCACCTGGAACTGTTGCATAGGATATGCGACAACACCAGTTGCCTGTGGCAGTGCACTGCCAACTCCTTGTGCTATTTGTGGTGCTGCTGCACCTGGTATTTGCGCTTGAGGAGGTACGCTCTGCCATGCTCCTGGCACCACCCCCATTCTGCAAGGATACACAAAAAAAAAAAATGAAAAACAACAAAAGAATTCAACAATAGAACACAACAAAAGTAGAACGTAAGAAGTAGATGAGAGTGAGGACCCATAAAAAGGACACACAAAACAATACATACGTAAATCAGGCATAAGAACAATGAAAAAGCGACGCCTGGTTCATCCACTTACCCCATATATCCTTGCTGATAGCCGGCAAATTGACTGTAGGCATAACCCTGCATTCCTTGCAAGAACTGTCCAGCCTGCAAGGCATTGGTGGGAGCGGGAGCTGCTGTCGGATATGTTGGTGCCGGTGGATACCAATAGCCAGCGACCTGCTGTCCATAGGCAGCAGCTGCAGCAGCAGCAGCCGCCGTACCAAATGGGAAACCCGCCTGACTCAGAGCTTGGCTGGCAATCGATGGGACATTATTAGGGTCGCCACTTTCTTTGCCCCACGCGCACTTTACCGGCTGTGAGTTTATCTCGGAGTTGTGAACGGCAACAATGGCATGGGTGGCTGCTTCCTTTGTAGAAAATCTGCAAGGGACAGTAACATGGTTGTAAAGATAGATAGATTTTATACAAAAGGACGTTTTCTTTAATTATGTGTTTCTATTTATAGTCATGTGGGTTTTTTATTTAATTTCGTTCCAGATTTGAAAAAAAACCTAACGGAAGAGTTGTGAGTAATATCGACCTCTTAGGTGTATACGTAACATTTCTGTAAGTGCTCACAGGCGTATTATCTTTAAGTGATCAGTGAATAGTGATTTTTTTTTTAAATGAGGAAGCCTGCTGGATAAGACATCATAAGTAAAGCACCTACACACCGAAGGAAATGCAGCGGAAGTTGTTTTTAGAATAGGCCATTCAGCGTTGAAGTGAAACGCATATTCACGTTTCTTGATATTGATGAGGAAGAGTGCTAATGACGCAACACAAAGATTTGTTGTTCGAATACCATTCCGGTAGTAGGAATTTGGTAACAAACTATCGTCCAATTTCGAAGATGTCCACGATTCCGAAATTGTTCGAAAGTTTTGTGAAAGATAAGATATACTTTTTTGTAAAGGAATCTTTATCCACCAATCAACATGGATTTATGAAAGGAAGATCCACAGTTACTAATTTATCTGTATTTACTAATTTTGCCTTACCGGCAATAGAAGAAGGTTCACAGGTTGATGTAAGCTATACAGATTTCGTTAAGTCTTTTGATCGGGTAGACCACAAATTGCTTACAAGAAAATTAGAAGCACTTGGTATCCATTCAATACTTAACAAGTGGATTGCATCCTACCTAAGTAACAGGAAGCAGTTAATTAGAATAGGAAATGCTTATTCGAGGCAGTTTGAAGCAAAGTCTGGTGTTCCTCAGGGAAGTCACTTAGGACCTTTGTTGTTTGCATTACTTGTGAACGATATAGATTCAAGGGTGTCTTTCTGTAAGTGTCTGGGGTTTGCAGATGACTGGAATTTTTTTTGTAGAGTCAATTCTGAAGCCGATTGCCATAACCTACAGATTGATATAGACGCAATTACCGATTGGTAATTGTAATAATTTGCAACTGAACTTAGGGGAATGTAAGGTTTCGTCATTTTGTCACATTACGTGGCCTTTATTCAATGGTTACTGCATAGGTGGACACGGAATAAATAGGGTTGAGGAAATTAAAGGCTTAGGCGTTACGTTTGATCCGAAATTAAATTTCAATATACACATAGACAGTACAATATCTAAAGCAAATTCCCTTCTTGGGTTTATTAAAAGGAACAGCAAGGATTTTTCAGACATATAAACTCTTAAAACCTTCCATTGTTCTTTAGTAAGATCTCTTTTAGAATACTGTTCTATTATTTGGTCACCAGCTTATCAGGTGAACGTATACAAAAGTCTTTTTCAAGATATTGCCTTTGTCACTTTAATGGGTCAGTAGAAATGCCCAGTTATGAAGAAAGATGTCGGATAATAAACTTAAAGTCCTTAGAAATGAGAAGACATATTCAGGACATAACATTTATAAAAGACATCGCTTCTGGAAGAATAAACTCAACGTTTGTACAGTCCAATTTCTCTTTTTACGTTCCGGGTATACCGTTACGTGCGCATGGCTTTTTTTATGAACCTAATCATTCAACAAGCTATGGAAGGAATGAGCCTTTAACAAGGTGCATTAGGAGTTTTAATTCAATATGCAATACCGTTGATTCCAGTATGTATTGATATTTCGATCAACAGAATTCCATTAAAAAAAAGATTTAAAGAATTGTTATAATTGCTCATAGGTTTTTTTCACTTTTGTAATTCTCCTCTACTGCGTCTGATGTCTGGCTGGGAATCGAAGACTCTGCGAACTGGATTACTGGTGTCCATTGGTTCTACATGTCGGAGTTTTTTTGACTAGGGGTATATCGCTATACAGCTGAATCTTCGTCTCCATAGTCCGTCAACGTAAACGGGACCAAAGATTTTTCGAAAAAATTTCCTCTCAAATCGAAAACGGACGAGTTTTTGGCTTTAAATCCGAATTAGACATGGGTCAATATAGTTTGTATCTATAAATACTGTCATATGCGGCTTTAAAATCGACGAAAAGGTCGAAAGTATAGATTTTGACTTCTTGGGTTTTTTTTCTAGGATCTGAAGTATTAAGATTTGATTAGTTGTGAACTGATGGCCAGAAACCACACCGCTAAGATCAGGTTCTGCCGAAGTGTGAAGACTTAATCAGCTTTGGACTCTTCTGGCCTAAAACTATACTGATAAGGACCGATCAGGTTGTTGGTTTCAGGCGTTCAAATATTACGGTAGATAGGATCTTGCACGCTATGTTGGGGAGACTAATGCCTCTGTATTTGGCGCAGTTTAAATGGCCTCCTTTTTTGCGTTTCGGGCATACGATCCTGAGGTTTTACTCTTCAGGCATATTTTCATTTGACCAAATTCTGCGTATGAGTTGCGGTGAATCTTAGTTACTAAATCATTTACACTGGTTTTATAAAGCTCTGCAGGAGAGCCGTCAATTCCACAGCCTTGTTAAGCTTTCGTTTGTATATTGGTATCCTCAATTCTCTTAGGTCGGATGGTTGGTAGTTTTCGCTGTAATCGGAAATCAGTGAATAGTTTTTAAAATGAGGAAGCCTGCTGAATGGATAAGACTTCCTAACTTCTGCCAGATGGCGGGAGATTGCTCGTCATTGCCGTTCAACAGTCTACAGAAGCGGTTCTTCGATATACTTAGCATCGATTATGTCTCAATGAACATATTTCCTTGTTCATCTCGACAGCATTCTTTTCGAGCCTTGTATCGTTGGCATTGACATTTTACACTTTGATAAAACTTAAGAACATCATTCATGGAGTGGCATCTCTCTATATCCTAACGCGCTTTTGTTGCTCTTCTTTCTTTTTTTCTATAAACAGCCGGTGTTCTTCCCTCCTTCTTCGCCTGCAGAGCTCAATGGAATCTCTCGTCTCCTCCTCCTCCTAGTTTGGGCTGATCTAATGGCTTATTGACATTATTGCCTTTGTTCTCCGACATAAGATGTGGATGGTTTGGTCTTAATCGAAAGGTTACGATTTCTGAGAAGGACTTTGCGGTCTCTTGCTATTGCACTCTTTTGACACAAATTTTTTTCACAGTATTTCTGATTTATTGTGGGCTTGTGGATATCCGTATTTATACCTCGGCTTCAACTAGGTAGTGGTCCGAGTAGATGTTAACCCCTCGGAATATTCGGACATCCAAAATGCTGGATGTGTGCCTCTTATCTATCGCAATGTTATCAATTTGATTGACTGTTCGTTGATCTGGAGACCGCCATGTCCCCTTATGTATATCGAGGTGAGGAAACTGTGTGCTGGCTAAAGTGGCATATCGTTCCGCAACAAACTCAATTAGCCTAGGTCCGGTGCTAGACATGGTGTTGTGTTGGCTGTATTTTCCGACAATTCTCCTGAAGATGTCTTTTCTTCATACATTTGCGTTAAAATTACCCGGCACGATCTTAGTTGTTCGAAGACCTTGTTGCGGATTGTTAAAATGCGTGCACTAATGTGATGATAGCATAGACTTCTTGTCTTAGTCTGGCACTAATAACAAATCCACATCCGAATAGTCGCTGTTTCTGCTCACTGCAAAACGGTCAGTAGTGGATGTCACAGTTTTTCATACTATTTTTGCCCGGCCAGTATCGTAGCAGCTTAGGGCTTTTTGTTGTTCGCCTGCACCTCTCCTTTTTAATGTTCTCATATTCCAGGTGCAGATACGACCGTTGTTATCCTTTAATCGTTTATTATTTTCTTCAACAGTTTAATCAGTCTGTAGTTGCTCCGTAACAATGTTTTGTTTTTTACGTAAGAGGGTAGTTAAACTCCAACATAGATGGCCAAGCCCATGTGTTCACCTGAGAACACTCGCATTGTATAGCCAAAGGGAGTACCCAATTGGAGCAGAGAAAGTCAGTTACACAGGAAAAAATACGTTTCGAAATCAACAGGATTTATGACGCTTTGAAATCGGTACTAGACCAAGGAAAGTTCGAGATTCGTAAACGATTGGTTTTCAAACGAGCCATCATTCTTGACATCCATTCCAAATGTGTATAAAGAGACGTGGGAAACGTTCGTGGTGAATCGTGTATCCAGGATTTAATAAGAATCCCAACAAGCTACTTGGAGACATGTTGGATCCACGCACAGTTGATAAAGAGCAACAAGTAGTTCAGTTTAAGCAAGTTGAAGACAATATAGATCCGTATATGGGAGTACAATCTGGATGGAAGTTGTGAGTTGTTGACAGTTGGGTAAAGGCTGGATAATGCAACGCTTCTAAAAACGACAACCAATTTGTATGGAATTATGTTATGCGATTGCACATAAAAACATGCAGGCAGGTCCATGCCTATGTCTTTGGTGAGGCAGCAATTTTGGATAATAAACTGCAGAACATTGGATCGTAAGGTAATTTCAACCGTAGAAATAAGGGGAAATATGTCGAAAACCCAAGTCAATTTAATTAGGCCAAAACAAGCGCTCTGGCTTTCGCGCTGGCTTGGTCTTTGAAATGGAGGTTCGGTCTTTATTGTCTTCTTGAATCTGGGTGCTGGGATTCGAAGATCCTCTTAGCTGGAGCATTACTCTCCGAGCCAAGATAGTCGACGTGTTTTGGTTTTTTGGACTACCCCCACATCTTGGTACAGCTCATAGAGTTCGCGGTTGTATCTTTTCCTCCATGCGCCCTCCTCGCGCACTGGACCAAAAATCGGCCGTTTTTTTTTCAAAGGAGCCCAGTATCAGCTCTCCTTCTTTCTTATCATCCAGCACTCGGCACCATTAATTATAACTGACAGTATAAGGGTTTTGTAGAGAACACATTGCGTCATTCTTGTTAGGAGTTTTGAATCCAGCTGTTTTGTCAAACCGAAGTAGCAACGGTTTCCTAGGGTAATTATTCGCCGGACCGCCATTAGAATGTCATTCTTGGAGTTTATGTTTACTCCGAGGTACTACCTCGAAGATTTTGCTATCAATAGTGACGTTTTGTCCTAGGCTTGTTTGTTTGTTGATAGCATGTACTTAGCCTTGTCCTCATTTACTTCAATGCCAACGGATTTCGCCTGTTCTCCAATCGCCGTGAACGCTTTTATCACGGCATGCATTGCTCAGCAGCTGCACAGACCTGTTGAAGATAGTGGCTTCCTGGTTGACACCTGCCCTACGCATTATTTGCCCCAGTACGAGATTGATGAAGTCACATGATAGCGCGGAGGAGCTACTTTCAAACTGCACGTTCCAGCGTCACGAGACACAGCTGAATCAGTATTGCCGGGATTCCAAATTCGGCCATCGCTATATAGAGCTCCTGACGATCTATGCTTTCATAAGCGGCTTTGAAGTCGATGAATAGGTGGTGAGTTTCGACTTGAAATTCGATGGTATTTTCTTGGATTTGATTCAGTGGGAAAATTTGGTCTATAGTCGATCTGCCTGGCCGGAAGCCACACTGGTACGTGCCGATTAGTGTGTTGCAGAACGGTTTTAGGCGTTTACAAAGTACGTTGGATAGGATCTTGTATGCGACATTAAGTAGGGATATGCCATCGCTATATAGAGCTCCTGACGATCTATGCTTTCATAAGCGGCTTTGAAGTCGATGAATAGGTGGTGAGTTTCGACTTGAAATCCGATGGTATTTTCTTGGATTTGACTCAGTGGGGAAATTTGGTCTATAGTCGATCTGCCTGGCCGGAAGCCACACTGGTACGTGCCGATTAGTGTGTTGCAGAACGGTTTTAGGCGTTTACACAGTACGTTGGATAGGATCTTGTATGCGACATTAAGCAGGGATATGCCTCGATAGTTCTCGCAAGACATAGAATCGCCATTTTTGTAGATGGAGCATATGGAGCTGATAGTCCAGTCATCGGGCATGTTTACTTGGTTGATGATTCGGTGCTTCATTCTTACCGAAACATCACCACCGTATTTAAAAAGCTCCGCTGGCAAGCTATCAGAGCCTGCGTCCTTGCTGTTTAAGGTTTTTTATAGCTATGAAAACTTCTTCTATTCTAGGTGGTGGAACTAGTTCTTCATTTACTGGACGTGGATTCTCTTCTTGCTCTATCACTCTCTCTACATGATGACCACTAAGGCTTATCTACAATTCCCTGAGCTTCGGTGACTAGGTTTCCTTAGCTGTCTCGAAAAGCCTTCGATCCGATTTTGTTGCTAGCAGCCAGTTGCTCGTTTTTTTTTATAAAACCTCCGGATGTTATTACGATCGCGCGACTCTTCGATCTCTTTGAGCTGGGAAGCTGAGTGAGCCCTCTTCTTTCTACGCAGGATCTTTTTTTCCTTCTTTCTCCTGGCTCGATACTCTTCTCTCGCTGTGCATCTTCTGTTACCTTTTTCCGGTACACGCATTCATTATCATACCAAAGGTTATTTCTCGGATAAAATGTGTAAACGCTTTCAAAAGCGCAGTATCCTCAAATGCGTTTAGAAGGATAGAAATATCTATACTCCGGAATGTTTCTGTTTTGATATGTGCGAGATATTTTTATTATTAACACACTCTGCCCAACATAGCACAAATTGTCCTTTGTTTGACAATTTCGATCCGCTCTACTTGAGTATACATTTTTCGTTTCGGGCATAGTTTAGAAACGACTGAGATGATATTTAGAGATGGCGGGGAAACGCCATTTTGCGACCACATTTTAGTAATTCCGATTCGTCCCATGTAAAAAGCTTATCAGCTACGCCCAATTTATCTGTCTTTATGATTATATCTTCTTGTTCTTTACCGGGTTCGTAGCGGAAGAATTTTGAAAGAGGGAGTTACCTAATTTCAGTAACTCTCGATTTGTTCGCATTCTTACGAACACTAATAGCAGATCCGCTTGTTTTCATTTTACTATTATTTTTGAAGTTCTCTAATTGGGCATAAAAATCCTATGTACAGACTGGACTTCAATAGTTCTTCGCACACAGATGTTGCTTTTCCAGCTGGATTCAGACGTTAAACGCAGTAGAGGTAGACCTCGCCTTAAATGGAGCGAACATGTAGAAACTGACTTCAAACAACTTGACGCACACAACTGAAGACTGTTTGCGTAGGACCTGGCTAACTAGTAGGACCTGGCTAACTATTAAGTTCCATGTTCACTATTGACTGTAGAGGCACTTAAGTAAGTAAGTCACTTCCAAAAATACCGAAAAGTTTACATTTCGGCTAAAAATATTCCTCTGAAAAATTTCTACCGGCCTTGAGGTATATGCATAGCTTGAGCCAAAATAAAGCTTAAAGAAAAGAAATATACCTACGTAGTTTCCAGAGCAATATCCTCAAAAGAACGAACCTTTTGAAATGCTATATCCAAAGAAAATGCAAACCACATTATTAACTATGTATTTACGTCTTTTCTAAAGACCATCATACATAAAAGAACACCATCCAAATAGAGTACATCAAAGACTTCCTATACAGGAATCCTCCCTCGTTCTACTTACAAAGTTCTTCTCATACAGTTCGAGTAACTGCTATATGTCCGAAAACGTTCCTTTCACCCCTCAAAGTCCAACGAATAGGATCAGCTTTAAGAACCACAGAGTCAGAGCTCACACCCCCCTCCACCCTTAAAAAAAACAGCAAGCAATTCATAATTCGAACTTAACGTCGAAATGTGTTCACAATGAATTGCCCTTCAAATGACTTTGGGAACTGCAATAAAAACCAGCATCTCTTCTCAAACCCTGCTCTATAGAAAATCTCCAGAGCATTGCCGAGCTGCACAACACTGCCAAACATAAATTCTATATTTTTGCTCTCTAATCAACCTCTTTATGTACAAGAACCCCGGAGAGCAGTGCCATTATCCTCGGTGTTCTTGGCCATTTTTTTAAAATGGATTTTCATTAAAAACTTTACTCCCAAATCATCTCCTTGCCATCTAGAGATGTACATTTGCATGAATGCGCCTCGGCGCCACACACTGATACAAAAGCGAGAAAACTACCCGAAATTAGAATCTCCAGCGCTCTATTGCTCTGGCAGCTGGAACATGCGGCGCTCATGTATCGCGCGCATCATCATGAATAGACGGGAATACCGTGGTCGAGGACGAGGATCAAAACGAGAACGAACTAACGAAAACAAGAACTGCAACTCAAGTGCAAATATACATCATTCTGGCATTTTGTGGTGGTGGTGATGGTGGTGCGGTGATGGTAGAGCATTGCACGGATGAGCTAACGAGAGAAAGATGCTGCCAGTCGCCCCTTTTCCCCTCCTTTATGCAACGGCTAACAACTAGTTTAACTTTATACATAAAACATTATGCAATTATTATGGCTGGCTAGTGAAGGCGACTCACTCTGTGAAATTAGTACAAAGCCACCAGTAGGAGTAGTACCAGGACCATACACCGACGACGACAACGACGAAGACCGTTGCCATCAAGAAGAAGGCGAATATCCTCTTTAGACAGCAAAATTATTCTCCTCATTTACAGGCGCTGCTATGAGCTTGCCACTCGATTTTTATTTCGGTTTTTGTTGTTCCTGTCGGTGTACGATGTCCTTCTTTGTTTCCCTGCGAGAACTGTTCGCAATGAATGAATGAATGAATCAGTAGTGAGTGTGGAAGGCCAAAGACGTTCCTTTATGCTTTATCCATTATCATTGTGGGAGATATGAACTAAGGGACCTCATCTAGTAGATGGAAGCCAGGGTTACCTTCGGTAATTAAATAAGATTTCGTTTAAGAAAGTTTCCCGCTTATTCATAATTCGACAAACAAATAAAAAAAAAACAGAGAAACTTTATCGATAAAATTAAATGAAATTCAAAAAAATATGTACAAATTTTTGACCCAGTAGACGCAGTACCCAGGTCTAGCTTTTTCTCACGATAATTCATATGTGCATGTGGTCCTGTCCACGAGGAGGGCGAATGGAGGAGAAGATACAACCGCGATCTCTATGAGCTGTACCAAGATGTGGATGTAATCCAAAAAGCCACAATACGTCGACTACATTGGCTCGGCCAATTATGCTCCAGCTAAGAGGATCTTCTATTCCCAGCCCCCAGGTTCGAGAAGGCAAGGAAGACCGAACCTCCGTTTCAAAGACCAAGTCATCGTGGATGCCAGAGCACTTGGTTTAGACAACTGGAAGCAGCGAGCCCGGGATCGTAGAGGATGGAAGGCTGCAGTGTCTCAGGCAGAGACTCTTCACGGTCGGGAGCCCAATAAGTAAAGTAAAGTAAAGTATCAAATGTGCATATGTACTTCTTGTACGATGGCAGGACCTACTCCTCCGAACGGTTAAGTTGAGATAAGTGTATCTTGACAGTTGATACTACTCGGATGATGAGTCAGATCATCGCATGTGGAGGGCAGTGAAAAATATTTAGGTGTTGCTACGGCTTGGTATCCAACCAGGTTAGGTTAGGTTAAAGTAGCTGCCAGCGAGTTCATCAGACATTTTTTTTGGTCCATTGTGATAACATTTCTTAACGTTTAATGAAACGGAGGAGACATTTCGCTTCCGGAGAAGACTTTTCGCTTCCGTTTTTGACAAATAACGGGTGATCCAAGTAGAGATACTTTTTTCAATAGCCTTTTTTGACAGATCACGTGTGAGTCGTGTCATGCTGTCATGTTATTTTTGTTTAGTATTGTTTGGCATTTCATAATGGAAAGACTTACGCGTGAACAACGTTTACAAATTGTTCAACTTTATTATGAAAATTCACGTTCTGTGAGGAATGTGTTTCGTGCACTTCGCTCAACTTATGGTCAACATAATCGGCCTACTGAGCGTACTATTCGCAACACCATCACCCATTTTGAGACCCAGCATTCATTATTGGATTTATCGACCGAATAGACCACGTCCAGCACGCTGTGAAGAAAATATAGCGGCCGTAGCTGAGAGTGTGTAAATTATGCCGTTGCGAACGTAACCGTCAATGGCGACCGTTATCGTGCCATGATAATCGACTATTTGATGCCTGAAATTGAAGCTCGTGATCTCGGCGACATTTGGTTTCAGCAAGACGGCGCCACTTCCCACACATCGCATCAATCAATGGACTTATTGAGAGAACATTTCGGTGAGCACATAATTTCACGTTTTGGGCCGGTCGATTGGCCACCAAGATCGTGTGGTATCACACCGTTAGACTTTTTCCTGTGGGGATATGTAAAGTCAAAAGCTTATGCCGACAAACCCGCTTCGATTCAGGCCTTGGAGGAAAACATCACGCGTGTCATTCGCCAGTTACCAGTCGAAATGCTCGAACGAGTGATCGAAAATTGGACTCAACGGATGGACCATCTGCGACGTAGCAACGGCCAACATTTGATAGATATAATCTTCAAAAAATAAATGCCAAAGAATGTTCTTTCAAATGATAATAAACATTCTCCATTAAATTTGAATTTTCTGTGTTTTTTTCTTTAAAAAAGTAGGGAACCTCGAAATGGATCACCTTTTAGCTGAGATTTTGAAAGTATGACGCTCCAAGATGGAGCTTCCTTTTGTTAGATAGGACCTGGCAGTTACAAAGGAGATTAAGTATTGTTTTTTCTTCCTCTTCATCATGCAGTTCCTACAGAAATAGTTTGAGTGAATGCCTAGCCTTTCTGGGTGTCTGCCAATTAAACAGTGTCCAGTGATGACACCTATAGTTGCACTAATGTATGATCTATCGAGCGAAATCAGTCCCTTGGATCTTCTCAAATCCAGCTTTGGCCAAATTCCCAGTGCCGTGTCGAGTACAACTGGTAACCTAGTTCCATGTCTGTCGAGTTCATCAGCCTTTCACTTCCCAGGAATATCACTATGCTGAGGCGCCCAGCATAGATTAATGTTAAACTGATTCTAGTGATTTGATGGCCACCTGGCTGTCTGTGAAAATAGTGATCTACTCTTTGGATATTAAGTTCTCTTTCAGCCAGGATAAGGCTTCTTTGATCGCCATGCGTTCCGCCTGGAACACACTGCGAAGATCAGGAAGACGGAAAGAGAGGCTGAGATTTACCCAGTCGGAGAAGACACCAGCACCCAATCCGTCATTTGTTTTGGAGTCATCTTTATAAAAAATGGATCGAGTCATTTTGCACAGGTTCATTACTCTCCCATGACTGCGATTGTGATCTGGAAACTCTTATCAAAGATTGACCTGGTATGGGTGTAGTCGGTGTTTTCAGGAATATTTGTATATTCGCTTAGAATTTTTCAGTGGCGAAATTGAATATTTGACCACTGTTGGAAGGCTTTCAGAAGTATGGCAAAGTTAGCTGCCATTTGCTTGCCGAAAATATATAGGGGTAGTAGGTGGAAAAGATTGTCTAGTATTGCTGAGAATGTTATACGGAGTGCACCACCGATACACAGACACGCAGTTCTTTGTACCTTGACTATTTGTTTTTGCTGTTTATAGCTATCTCTAGCGCTCTGATGTTAATTATAAAACCCCCTGTATTATTTCCACGCAATCCTTAAGTCCCTAACTGCATGCACATACCTGATAGATGGATAGCAAAGGCTTGTCTAATTTTTCAGATTTCTTCAACATGTATGGTTTTGAAATATTTGATAATATTCAGATCCCACTTTTCAGTTTAAATTTTACGAAAAAGTTCTGTCCTTTAGTAAATTTCATCTCAAGAAAAATGTAATCCATCCCAACTTTTTAATGAAATAGGATGGGATAGGGTAAAATGGCATTTGCACAGCGAATTATAGCCTGTATAAATGATAGCACCTATCCCATAGGGATATATTTTGATACACAGCTTATAACATAGAGAAATAATTTAGCTATATGTATCTTAAAGTATATGGATCGACTCAGCCGAATTAGTCATGTCTGTCTGTCTGTCCGTCCGACTGTCTGGAATTCACCGATTCTTAGGCTTTAGATTTTTGAGCTAGGATAGTGAAATTGGCTATATAGGATCCTTGGACGTGCCTACAGAACATGTTTAAAAAATTCAAAATCCGCCCATTGCCAGGCCCACTTTTTAGAAAAATGGTTAGGAATTTTAAAAAAGTTTCTCTACAAGATATTCAGACCATAACATCTTTATTTAGTTTATATACAATTGTCTGCAGTGCCCACTTTTTGGAGGCATTTTCCTATGAAATCCATTTGTTTACCCTACCCCAATGTATATGCCATAGAAAAACGTTATTTTTTGTCGAACCATAAACAATTTTTATAAACTGTCTGAAACATATTATGTTGTGACAATGTAATTTTATATATTTCATCCCTATAACGTTTTTAGCCCTACAACCAGACGGAGGAATATCGTACGCCAAAAATCAATGCACTCCACAGACACAAAGAACACACTGTTTTCGAGGTAGTTTACTGACGGACAAGACCTCAAGAGT
The DNA here is from genome assembly GCA_932526625.1 of Rhingia campestris. Taxonomy (NCBI): domain Eukaryota; kingdom Metazoa; phylum Arthropoda; class Insecta; order Diptera; family Syrphidae; genus Rhingia; species Rhingia campestris. The sequence continues at coordinate 148,243,510 of OW052183.1, forward strand.
CTTATATAGAAGTCACTGATTAAAAATCTCCATCAGTTCATATCTCGAAGAAATTTCAGGCTATAAAAACCAGTAGCCCACAAATATCTAAATCAATTTTTCAATTGAAAGGACCATAACGACATTTCATGTGTCCGAATTTCCCAAACGACAGAGAACAGACAGACACTCACGGCTGTTGGTATAAGCCCGGAAATTGTTGACTCGGAAGACGGTTTTTTCACGATCAAAAATCCTCAGGAGAAGACGAATTTAATAGGCGCTGTCTTTGGGCCCGTGTATACGATGAATATTGAACAATCCTGTTCGCCCAAATCGCGATATTGGGGAAAGATCCTTCCTGAATAAGTTTTATCTAAGTACTGGACTCCAAGCTTGGCGATCTGAGAATCACGGTTTTCCCGTATTCAATGATGAAACTCCTTCAAATGGCATAGTCACCATTAGCCTGATGCTATTCGCGCAAAAAGATGAACACATGGACATCTTCTTATCACTGAAAAATAAAAAGTCGGCGGGAGAGGACCGGACGGTATCCCAAACGTCGTATTGAGACACCTGCAAATAGAAGCAGTCGATATTTTCACCACCCTGTTTAACAATGCACTGAATAATGCACATTCTAATTGTAGGGTTTCGGTTTAATTTTGTTGTTAGATTTGTGGGGACAAATGCAGCGAAAAAGATCCTCGATAGAATGTTAATGGGTTAACACTGTGTCTGCGTTCTCGTTGATTGTTCCGGTGGTGCAACGAACAAGAGAGGGAAATTGTTTGTGTGGTCCGAATGCATTCAGTTGGAATTCGAGGGAAATTTCCTAGGGAACAAACGAATTCACAAATGAATGCCAGACCATAAGAGAGAGGTTAGCGGGAATCGGGTGGCCACTTCAGCAAAGTAGCGACCCGATCCTTTTTTCGAGTGAATGTATAACAATTTTAACAAAAAATTTCGATGCTTATCTGGCCAGGGCTAGGGGGGCTTATGCTTTGACAAGAAGAATGTTTCAGAGCAGTCAACTTGACTCAAGGGTGAAAGTCATTTGCTACATGATATAAGGCCAATCATCCCTTACTGTTGTCCCGTGTGGTTCAATGTTGCATGTACATGTACAAGATTGTAGGATTGTACCGAACGCCCTACTCCGAGTACCGACTACTGGTACATAAATCGCAACAAGATTCTTTACGATAGGACTCAGCTAAATAGAATTGACAATTTTCTTATAAAGGTGATTTGAAGGCACGCTACAAGGGCGATGGCTAGCCACAACAGCCTAAACTTCGGGGCTTACTACCCCAATAACATATACATGGAGAGCACGCTTATGTCGGGCTTTATTACGTCAGAGGCATTCGTTTATATCGATTCGCTATGGCTTGTTCAAGAACGGAACGGTATCCCGGTAGTATACCACCGCTACAGTGACGCGCGGGATAAGCGGCTAATCCGCTCTGGAGCTTCTCCGCTTTAGCACTGCAAATTCAGGTCGCGATAGAACTACTGCTGAAAAGCAGTGCGCCGAATTCTGGTGGCTAAATGAGGAAAGTGTTTCTGCACTTCCTCAGGACTTTTCGGACTTTTAGTTCACTTCTTAGTTATAAGAATTAAGAATATTCAATTAAGCTACAAGGCCTGGGGCAGGTCTTGTACACCATATTGGCGAAGAATATTATGTCAATCAGGATGGCGACCACTAGGAGCATGCAACGAGTGCTTGCCACTCCGATTATAAATAAGTTTTTCAGGACGGAATGGGGTAGACGGAATGTCGCAGAGCGGATCTAAGCCTTCTTATATGTTTTCCCTTCGATTTGTATGGGACTCCTATTTCTCAGCCGGCACTTTTCTTTTAACCCTTTTTGAAAATTTTCGTAGGTAACCCTGGCGTGGAACTTTAGATCCCAGAACTATTGTGCTGACCCAAAACACCAAGCGCAACATAACCATCCAGCATGCATCACCCCGTCGTCTATTCTGCTGTATGAGTGTGTGTGCGTGGTGGAACTTAAACAATGAGAACACAGAGTGATGCATGGTTTTGCTCTTAATTCGGTGCAGCAGTGTTGGTGGTGGTAGGGTGTCCTGCAGCGTGGTGCGTCGTCGGCTGGATCCTTCTTCGGCCGGCGGCAAATACGGACTATTGTTGATTTATTAATGGTGCAAGTGAATGTTGTTTTCAGATAATGGAGCCTATCCACCAGAACACACTCATTGTACTATTTGCTTTTAGTCCTGTTTGAGTTGGTTCGTTGGTTGGTTGGTTGGTTGAGACTATTTTTTTTCTCCTTCATCTTCTTCTCGACAAAATACATAATATTAGTAAAATAATAGAACTTACCGAACGAATGCATATCCTTTGTCCTTGAATACCCTTATCTCTTGTATTGTGCCAAAGGGTGAAAAAGTTTTCTGCAATATTTCCTCAGTTAGTGTGCCGGAGAGTGCTCCATTAATTCCGCCACAATACACGGTGCAATTAGTGGGGCTACTTTGGTTGTACACCTCATCAAATGTCAAAGGTTTGGAGTTCACTGAAATGTGAAAAGAAGTGAGTTTACATTTTTAGCTGCAGATTTGTATGTGTGAAGGCATGTGTGAGGGGGGCGGTAAATATATTATAAAATGCAGAAAGAAACGTTTGACGTGATATGTGTGTGCGAATTATCCAGACGAGCGCCTTGATGGATGGTTGAACTGGTTCTTGAGTGAATTGGGTTATTTGGTAAGAGAATGACCATGGATAGAAATGTGGTGTAATTAAATCACTGAACGTATATAGATTCCTTTTATTGTCTTATGTAGGAAAGTAGGTCAGATCAATCAGAGGGTAGATGGGGCAACTAATGCTAACAGACATTTTGGAAGTATTTGATAAGAGAAATATGCCACAGACACCTTTGGTTAAACATTATTTGATTACCCATCACATGTAAAATTTAATATCATTTTATTTTATTTAATGTGACTATTTTGTATTACAGTTTGCGACTCGCCTAAAAAAATTCGCCACAAATGTCAAAAAGTTTGGCGAATTTAAATCTCGTTCAAAACCTTTAGCGAATGTTCGCCCTTTTCTGAAAAACTCAGTCAAACTGTAACTCTTTGTGACTTTGAACGAAATCGTTGAAATAATATGAGCGGTGCAGATAAAAAAGATATGAAAATAAATTATTAAAAACAAAATATGACTAATCACCATCGCTTTCAAACTATAATACACTTTTCCATTTAAGTAATGATGTTGAAACTGAATGGGAGCGATGATTCTAATGTTGGTTCCACCCACACGTCCTATAATTCCATGCAATCTGGATTTTTCAAAAAAAAAAATGTCTTGTCTATTGTTTCTCAGCATGTGACCTATCTGCCTAAATCTAAGACTTGAAATAAGTAAAGAACTTCGCTTAAGTTGACGGAAACTGTAGATTGTGAAAGACCGAAATCGAAGTCGTTTCTGACACCAGTTTAATTTCGTCCACTTGCGAGGAACCGCAGGATACATGGAAGTTTAAACGAATCTAAAAGAGGAGTTAGTTTAACTAAAAGGAATTCATAATTTGAAGTGGATTGGAAACCAAAGTGTTCTGTTCTCTCTTGTTTGTATCCTCATCTTCAAAAAACAAGATATTTGCTAAAATGTTCGTTTTGAGTCGAACGTTCTACTCTCGAGTCAAAAAAGTGTCCTATAATTGTTCAAATTTATTAAATGATATTACGTCCTGGGATAATAATACCAACTACCTGCCCAAGACTTTATCAAAATCTCCCGATTGGCTTCCTTTAATTTTATAAATCTTTATAAATTCTTAGGTATAGCAGGATTAGAAAGATGTTACTTTACCTTGCAATAGTAAAAACACGTGTCCAAGAGAGCAGAACTGTGAGTTAAACCAGGAGCGTTGGAGCTTATTTATAGTGGAATATTCCTCTGATCTACTAGGTTAAAAAATAATGAACCACCAAAAAAATGATTATAATCAGTATGCAAATCTTTATATAATTGGAAAACCAAAATAGTTCAAAGAGCCTTAAAAGCATGTCTAGCGTTTGGCGAAATAAGTGCATCCAAACAAACAAGATATTTTGGGCCAACTCGGTCGTAGGTTAACAAATAGTTGCTTACGGATTACCACTCTGGTGGCCACCTTTGAATGACATTGAGTTGGGATAGCCGGTACATCCAACACAACATCAGGCGTCACTGAAAACAAATTTTTGAATTTTTTGAGTTTGGTACCCCTTTCATAGAGACATTTATCAAATTTCTTAAAATCCGTTGCAAAAATTATATTTCGCATGAGCTTAAAATCCAAAACTAATATAATTACTGCATAAGGAAATATTGAAAGCTTAAAAAGCCGAAAGAAATTTCGCTGATGCAGGTAGTCAAAGCCAAAACTTAAGATTTCCTTATTTTTAAAATCATCATCATATTGTCTGTAGTAAAAGTCTAGAAACCTAATTAAATTATATTTTTTTATTTGAGCTTATAACAAGGACAATTATTGTATTATAATTATGATCCAATTTTTTTTTTTTTTAATATTGCTAAATTTTAAGATTTTCAGAAATCTGATTTTGACTACATTTTTTTGACTTTCAGTTGAGTGATAAAAAAAAGCCTTTCAGATTCTAACTCAACGGATATTTAACCTTTGACTATTTCTGAAACATTTACTAAGAAAACCAGCTGCCACTTTATGCCTATTTGCGTTTTAGAGAGATTTAACGGAATTTTGCCAATAGAACGAAAAATATAATTTTTTTAGAAGTTACCCCGAATCTGTCATCTGACTGCGAGTAGGCGCACCAATCTTCAAATATTATTGACAGATGGAGTTTGGATAGTTTTGTTGAGAATCTTTTCTTTCATTTGCATAATTCTCACGAAAACACGTCGGATGTGGCTCAAGTATACAAACTCAAAAGCCATAAATTGAAATGCATCTTGTAGATTATGACCCTTGCAGAGGATTATGACCCTTGATGAAGGATCACACGAGGATACCATCCACTTTCTGTGACTTTATCGAGTCATTAGCCAACTTTCTAATTTTTCTTTAGGCTTGCAACAACATCCGGGTGGCTTGAAAGGAAGGAAAAATGGGCATCAACTAGACAAAGGAAGGAGACATACACACATGTGGCCCCCCAACAGACCTCACAATGGGTCTACATTCACCTGAGTGCGATGAGGGAAGACAAACACCGTCTCATCAACCCACCATCAACACCAACAATGTGCGATGAGGGAAGACATACACCGTCTCATCAACCCACCATCAACACCAACAAACAAAAAGAATGATGGACACATACGCTTCAATATGTTATTACATTTTAAGGTATAGGAGTTTTAACTTTAACTGCTATAAATGTAATTCTTCAAAAGGATGATAAAGTAAGAAATTTCGACTTTTTTTAAAAATAAAACAGAAAAAACTATATCTATTGAGGGAAAACTTTGTATGATGAATTATAGTTTAGTTCATGGCGTTTAATGAAACTCTAACTCTGAATCGTCCAAAATGGTGCATTCTGTGGGTCTAATTTTCGAATAATATTTCAAACATAGATAACGGCCGGTATTCGATAAATAACACGAGTTATGTTGTTGGATAGGTGCAGGCGACCAACTAGCTGAAGCCCTTAACTGCTACAAAGCAGATAATTATGGAATTACGATGGGATGGGCCGGGCAAAAAGAGGTTGAAAAACTATGACATCTACTATAAGGGGACATGGCTGTCCCCAGATCAACCAAATTAATCACTGCAATCGGCAGACACCGCCAAGACCTTCGCGCAACGCATATCCCTTAACCTCTCGATTCACACCACACCACCAGCATCTAATGTCGAAGAACAATGGCAACGATGCCAACAAGCCATTAGATCAGCCGCAACTGAGTTTCTCGCGGCCACCAGCAAGTTTGATGAGGTTTGATGAGGAATGCCGACAGATGCTTGCAGCCAAGAACGAGGCCTACAAGGCTATGCTGCAGGTGAAGACGAGAGCTACCATTGAGCTCTATAGGCAAAGAAGAAGGGAAGAACACCGGCTTTTCTGAAAAAAGAAAAAAGAGCAAGAAAGGCGGGCGATCGAGGATATAGAGAGGTAAAGTGTAAAACGTGAAAGCCAAGGATACAAAGCTCGAACAGAATCCTGTCGAGATGCACAAGGAAATATCGTAGTTGAGACACATTGGATGCTGAGGATATGGAAGAGCCACTTTTGCAGATTGATGACGAACAACAATCCGCTGTCAGGCAGAACGAACCATTTAATATTGGCAGCGGCAGCGAAAACTGCCAACCACCCGACCTAAGTGAAGTGAGGATAGCAATATCTAAACTCAAGCTTAATAAGGCCGCCAGAAATGACGGACTTCTCGCTGAGCTTTATAAAGCTGGCGAAGATGACTAGGTAAGAAACATCCACCAACTCATAAGCCAAATCTGGTCGGATGGAGATTCAACGAAGAACTATGCGAGCTGTACAGCTGCATACCCATGGTCAAAAAAAAACCGCATTGGACGTTTAAGATGGCTAGGACATGAAGAAAGAATGGACACCAATACTCCGGCTCGCAGAGTCTTCGATTCCCAGCCAGACGTCGGACGCAGTAGAGGAAGACCTCGCCTTAAGAAGCGCGCACAAGTAGAAACCGACCTCAACCAACTTGGAGTGTACCCTTTAATACAATACACTTCAAAATATGCCACAACATTCCATAGGAGATGCCCAAACCTTAAGAACGGCAAAGGTCCAAAAGTGTAAAATTGGTTCAGAATCTGGTGATAGTTTTATAAACTTAAATAAATAAGTTTCCACAATTAAAAGGCGTTGTTCCAGCGAAAAAACAAAGTTATTGAAAAAAGTACCTCCCATTAGATCACCCCGCTGTAACTCATGTCAAGTTGAACTCTTTAAAAACTTAATACCTTAAATAATTTGGCAATCTGATACACTTACCATCGGATTTTGTTGCAGGCGGTTTTCTCGTTGCCCAGTTTGTTCGTATCGATCGTGAGCCCAACCATTGTCCATTCATCGCTGTGATGGCACTCTCTGCCTCCTGAAATGAAAGATTAACACGAAACACTTATTATTATCTTTACCAGTAAAAAACGTTTGATATAAAAACATTGAAAATATTCATATAAACATTTTGCCTATAAACGTTTTAATCCACGTCCACTTTATGGAGATGTTTTCCTATTTGTATACCATAGGTCTTGCATATGCAATAGAAAAACCATAAACGATTTTGATAAACTTTCTGAAAAATGGCAACGCCATTTTAATATTTCATCCCCATAAACTTTTTAGCCTATCCCATATATATATCTCAAAGTATATCGATCGACTCAGAATCGCTAGCTGAGTCAATTAAGCCATGTCTGTCTGTCCGTCCGTCCGTCTGTAGGTCACAGGTTGTAAGGCCTTAAATTTTAGCTAGGATGATTAAATTTGGTACATGTGATCGTTGTACGTGGTGTTCGAACAAATGTACAAATTTTCAAAATCCGCCGACTGCTACGCCCACTTTTTAGAAAAAGCCGTTTTTTTAAGTCAAACGGCTACGAATTTTGGAAAAGTGTCTTAAAAGCATATTTAGACAATCTCAATATATATATTTCGTCCATATAAAGTTTTCTTCCACGCCCACTTTTTGGGGGCGTTTTGCTACAACAACTATTTGTATACCCCACCCCAAAGCGTTTGCAATAAAAAAAAACGTCGTTTTTTGGCGAACCACAAAAGATTTGGATCCTTTTCTATATTTCATCACCATTATGCCCTTTTTGAGATATTAATTTTAAGGATGGAATGGGATAGGGTAATACACTATACGCACAGGATTGTAGCCTTCTCATATGTTTATGGGTATATTAGTTTTGACATTAAGTTTGGAGACTAGAGAAAAAGGTTCGACAGGTATATCTTAAAGTAAATGGATCGA